>JAPQRQ010000008.1:12306787-12357922 GCA_037367365.1 Apogon talboti
AGGAGAGGAGAGGAGAGGAGAGGAGAGGAGAGGAGAGGAGAGGAGAGGAGAGGAGAGGAGAGGAGAGGAGAGGATGAGGATGAGGATGAGGAGAGGATGAGGAGACAACCTCTCTAAGCACCTCAAAATTTTCTGAGATAACAGCAGTCATTTTGCATAATCATGATAATCATTTCCATTCACCTGTATAAAAAGTGTATCACTATTTATACATAATTTCCCTCAGTTGTGGATTTATCTGGTGCTCTTTTAATGACATCATCTCTAACTCTCTTCATCTTGTCAAAATAAATTCACATCCCTGCAAGTTGGAAAACTAATAGCAATTCCAGGTTATCTAGTGCTATCAATACCAGTTGAAACCAGACACCGTGACACCACAGAGATGTGTGCATACGTTTCACAGTTCTGTATATTTGACTGATTTTAATAAGAGAAAGACAGATGTCGCAGCTGGTGAAGTTGGCATGACTATCTGACTGAAAAATCCAAATTCACTGTCTGAGCCAAATGTTTGTTTTGAGGCTCCTCTATCATTTGATGTCATTATGAGTAAACGCTTTGTATATTTCACTAATAAGCTTTGTATATTAAATCTTTTTTTATTTCAAATTGGCCCTGTGCAGGTTTTGTTTACAAAGCCTAAAAGGCAAACAGAAATCTAATCTTTATTCTTATATTTCCTGAGATTAATGCCAGTAAAAGGCTCTTCTGCTTAGGTTTATATAATGCAACGCAAAAATTAACAACAAAAGTAAAAAAAAGAAAAAATTTAATTACTTATTTCGCTTATCTGTAAGACAGTTGATGACTAAACTTGCCCGCTAAAGTTTCATTACAGTGACTGCCCTTCCTGTGCTTTTGTTGACCTCGGATTAAGTGGCCTCTAACTAGTCCAACACTAACAATGAGCTACAGAGATAAACGTGGTACTTTAACTCCATCACAGTCATTGAGAATACATTAACTAACACAGCAGCACACTGTTGACATGCAGCCAATTGCACAAACCAAGCATCCAAGCACCCCCCCCCTTCTATACGCACTCCAAAACACACACATCAAGCATCATTCGCCTTGATTTAAAGCACTAGAGAGGGAAAAAATGTAAGTTGTTTGAAAGTCCTGCTGTTGCCTAGCTGCCTGCCATGCAGACAGAAGGACGCAGGATCATTTCCGTTCTCTCTCACACAGTCGGAGACATGCGCACGTTCACTCAATACACCCATCTCTCCGGGGAGGTCTATGTGTCATTCCCCTACTTTAGACACACCAGCTGCTCAGTGTGTGCTCTGCAGTCTTAAGAGCCCCTTCCCACTTCGCACAGGCCCCCGGTGGCACCCACATCCACTTACACAGAGGCATGACAAAGCTCTCCTCACACCCCTCTTTACCTACCCACGACAACCCAAACACCCCCCACATTCATAAGTACCCTGAGGGCAGATGGGACCCTAATAAGCGTTACACTCAGAGAAATGGGATTCTTCACAGTGCCTTCTAAAGAGCAATTCCCAAACTCCACCAGTGAGATAGCGAGGGGGGGAAAAAAATGGTGGCGTGAAAGAGATATGGATGACAGAGGTTGGTATATGTGAGACTATAAAGCTATAAATACGCATGATGAGACTATCAAGAGATTGAAGGAAGAGGAAGGGGAAATAGGGACAAGCGAAGGCAATTTATTAATGTGGATGTGGAAAAAGTAGCGATGTATGCAACATTTATGAAAAGAAATCAGAAAACACCAACTTTAACGTTCACTCCATTCACTCCTTAATGCAGCACATTTTCTCTCCTCACAAAAAGTATATTATTTCCTTTAAGCCGAATTTTCCTCCAGTTAGCGCAGCCCACAGACGACTTAGACACAAACAGACACAAACATAAGCATTAACAGATTGGCTGTGGTCTAAGCTCTGAGTGGACTTGGCTCAAATGCCTTTTGAAGACAAAAAAGCCGCTGCTAAGAAGATGAGGGGAATCTACATGGCCTGAAAAAAACCTCCCTTTTTATATGAGGACACACGCAGAGCGCTGGACCACAGTACAGCCAATCAAGTGCTCACACTGCCTCTGATCTATGGACCCTAGTGCAACCAGTTTTACCAAATGCATGTGTGTGTGTGTGTGCATTTTTGTATAAGTGTGTGTATGCATCTATCTTAGGGTAAGGGGGTTGTTCAGGATCTGGCATGACCCCCTGTTGTGAATCCTGATCCTATTGGTCACGATGCTCAGAGTACTGCTGAGATCTTAAATGAAAATTCCTGCACTCAGTCACTCACTCCTCCCAAGAGACCCAGCAGGTCTTTCACCATTTATACGCATAAATACTACCTCTTCATCAGAGGATGTGGTGCCTTTTTGCAAATGCGGGTGTATGTGTGGGTGGGTGACTGCTTTACTTTTGATGTCATATGCCACTGAGCATGTCCAACCATGTTTATTATAGCAAAAATGCCACATTTTAGAGTTATAACACACTGTTAAAAGTCTTAACCTGTGTAGTTATGAAATGGTAAAGCACTTTTATAAATCTCAAAAGGGAAGAAAGTCTTGTTATAGTTGTGAATAAGTTTGAGTGTGTGTGTGTTCTCTTGCTGCCCCCCTTTACCCCACACAAAGGGGCAGAAAAGGCTCTCTGGAGTCTCCTATTCATCTAAAGCACAATGGAACCCCACAGAGGTTTTCTTCCTGTTTCCCTGTCTGCCCCACCCATCTCCCCCCACAGGGCAGGATAGAAGGGCAGGGGGTACTCAGTCCTGTCGGGCCAGCATCAACTCAGCTCCCATCTGCCACTGAAACTTTCCCTCCTCCACCCTCTCAGCCTCAACTTAACTCCATTTATCTGCGTTTTTAAAACCTATGTTCCATCTAGAAATAGACAGAGTCATCAGAATCGGCTGCAATAGAATGTTTCACAAACTAACCATAACCCAGTGGCTGACTCTAAGCATCATAACTGAAATTACTGAGGGAAATTAAGCATCAAAAATGTCTAAAATTGCACCAACACTTGCCTACAGTAAGTCTGATATCTATATTTCAGATTTACTTTTTAAATTTTCATTTTCATGTTCAGTATCTATTCAGGCTCCTTAAAAAGTAAAAAAAACTCAATTTACGACCCTTAAAAAACACCCGGCAAATATTTCCACCATAAGTAATTGACAGAATAGATGTGGTTAAAGTGTATTTTTTCATCCCTGCAGAAAAATAGTATGACCTTGGCAAGTGGTCATTCACTTCATTTCACATATCAATGGTTTTACATGTTTAGATTGAAAGAAAAAAAAAACATTCCATGGTTTTTTGAGTATTGTGCACACAGGTAGGAGAGACCATCTGCTGTGAGATAAAGAAGACATTTCCAACTAGAATCCAAGAGAGCATTACATGAATTATTTAAATAGCCTGACTTGGTGATGATTACAGACACTCTTCTTGTACTTTTTAAACACAAGTTCCCTAAACTGTAAATAATCAGGGAATATAGAGTATCCGAAGAGGAAAACAACAACATGTGCTTAAAACTTTATTCATATCAAGTCTGCCAATCTCTGCTCTAAACTTACTGCTGCTAATTCCTCGCTTTATTTATTCTTTATAGTCAGCTCGCTCCTCCATTTACCTCGCTGTTCTGTCCTCCTAAAGAGCCCTATGCTGTTTGCGGCAGATTTATGGTCTAGTCTAACATGCACAGTATTGGCAAAACATTAAACATGTCTGCTCTTAATACTGTGAGCTCTCTCCATCGATAAGAGCCTTAATAAAAACATCCCCCTAGTGGATTTGTGTGTCTCTTTTTCACTTTCTACCCTCCACTTCCTTCCTTGACAATATCCTTCTCCCTTAACCACTGTTTCTTCTGCTGTTTTGCTAGCTTTAGCCTGGTCCTGCAGCACATCGTTTCCCATCCTCTCATTCTTTTTTCCACCTACCACCCCCCCAACACACACACACACACACACACACACACCCAGCCCCACTTGACGCCTCATTCTGTGGCCTGTGCCAGAGGCTTAATGATGCTTGAATGCCACTGCTATGGAGTTTTCTTCTTTGCTCTTTTCTCATAAAGGATATTTAAAAGCCATGCCCTGAGATCAATCTATCTCTGCGTGTCTCTCACGGATTCATTTCTCTTCCATCTCCTCTTTCTGTTTTTCCCTCTTCACTTTCAGATGGATAGCATTACCCTGCGTAACCCCTTTTCTTGTTTGGTTCACACATTTATTGCAACAGCCACTGGCTTCAATTGGCACACTTGCTCGAACTGTCACTCTTTTATCTAGTCCATAAATGCCTATTGGTACCCTAAAAGCCTTCACAAGCCCCTGTAGCCATCCAGGTCAGTTACACCAATGAGAGCCAAGCAGCTGTTCCCCTCCCACTTCTTTCTCCTTTGCTGTCTCTGATGTCAAGAATTTGAGCATCATAAGCACATTTTAAATATTAACAAAGACCACTTTGCACATATGAATAATACAGCAGAGAGGGCAGTGGCTGGCCAGCGATCCCATCCCTCGCCGCCTCACAACCGTAAAACTAATGCACTGCTCCAGGACAGAATGTGGCCGGGTCTGGTCTGCCAGCAGTACTTGCCTAAGGAACTAGTCTGGCCCATGGCCTGGCCCAAAGAGGCTGTTTATTTATCACGGTGCCCAACCACCTGTCCAAATCTGTGCAGATGCAAAAGCCTGGCAGCACTTTTGTTATGACTACATGTTTCAGAGACACTTAATCTAATCTGACATCTCAATCTGTTGAGCGTCTTTGAAGCCAAATCTACTTTGGTGTTTGTGTGAGGTTGGCTTTGTTGTCACATGTCTATCATTTCATGCATTTGAAATTCTGCTTTGGCTTCATAAAATTGCAGGATTCTTTGGAGAAAACTGGAACGGAGGGCAACCAAATATTTCAGTAGACTTACAAATTGACTTTTTTATTTAGGAGGATTCACGCACTAAGACAAATGAGACAACATGCCTACCAAGTGTCACTATTCATCTAGACCCCTATGGGAGTGTCTGACATGCTACGCTCCCTAACTCCGAACACTCCACTGCCCTTCCCCTACTCGCTGCTTTGCTCTCCTTCTGGTTCGACCTCCCAGACCAGATTGGTCTTCTGGCCCTTCCCCCTGAGGCCTGGGCACCTGGTTGTCTGCATTTGATCCTAACGTGTCGCAAACTGTGACTATCACACCATTTCCCGTATGTCGGTTTTCTAATTCTGATGAAGTCATTAATAACGACACGCATACGCACTCAGCAAGAGGCAATGGACAGCAGGGTAGTTACTCCAGACAAGTGTTCCAGGCAGTCTGGGTAATTAATGTGTATGTCAACACAGAAAGAGGAGCACTATAGCAGAAATGTGAGCTCAGCACATCCACAATACAGGCAGTGACTGAGACAGGGGGGATCAGGGGGAGGCGGCAGAGGAAAGGTATACACACAATGGGAGAGAAGATAAATGCAATCTGTCTGTCCCATCATACATTCCCTAAATATATCTCTGCCTTCCTCTATCCCAGACAGAAACTTTACTGGGGCACACTGAGCTATTGTCCCCTGGTGTCCCCTCCTACCAACTCTGCTCCCCTAACAGGACCTCTCTTCAATCCCTAACTGTTTATATCAACGTTTCTCATTTCTCATGCAAGGATTTTAGAGCAGTCCACAATTTTAATAAACGTAAGCTGCTTTTCTGCTCCGCCTGTTCAGGGAATAATACACACAAGAGGACCTTGGGAAGTACAGCGGGGTTTCTTATTAGCATTCAACGAAATGGTCACAGACCTGGATGACAGTCAGTGTCCTCCAATACATTACCGATGTCATTAAGAAAAATGGACTTCGCCACCAGACAGTCATTTCATGAAGTGGTCATTCAGGAAAGCCTCTGTAGATTGTGCTCATTGTCGTCTGCATTGTTCTTTTTTCCTACTGTAAACTGAGCTTAATCCACAATCCACTAAACCCTCAGATTTCTGCCTTGTATTTCAATCTGATCTGGCTCAGGAAAGGGAGGAAATGTCCAGGCCTGCCTACCACTTGGCCACACTGAGGGTAATCATTAATCTAACACTAGAGATGGCCAGTGTCACCTTGGTGTTCAGGTCCTGTCCCATTAGCTCACCAACAATGATCTACCCAGTGTGCCAAGTGATTTCATCTCCATGAAAGCTTGGCTGCACTCTTTGATGGCATTAACACCGGACAATCCCATGATAAAAGTGTGACTCTGCCCTGCCTTGAAAATCCTGCTGTGTTGGAACACTACCTGATACAATAAAGATCACAATATAAGACGTTTCCGATCAATGTGGTGAACTTTTAATAATTGCTTCTAATAATTACGCACACGCAATCATAATATAAATGTCACTAAATTGAAATTCTGTATCTGACAGTTAGGAAGAAAAATATCCCCTAAGCACTAAGTGCTGTCTTACTTTTCACAAGGCTCTGGCTTTTCTATTTGGAAGGCCAAGAAGGCATCGAATAAAACCTTAATTACTCCCTTCGTACCGGGGGAGTTTGATTTTTCCGCTCCAAGTAGAAATGGGAGCTGTGAGCCGGCTCTACTGTACGGCTGAGGACTTCGCCGTGAGTAAAAAAAAAAAAAAACCTCCCCTGTCTCTTTACCACAAGTTATTACACACTACTCTACAGCAACTTTGTTTCTAACCCTTTTGGTAACAAGAGGCGATGAAGTATAAACATTTTCTTATTATGTGAAATTATTATGTAAATAAAATCCATGGACAGTTCTGCGTGCGTCCGTACGCTCGCGTTAATTATGCGTAAATTACAAAATGTTTGGTAAATACTGTGCTGTGTTTCACGCGTACGACTGATTATTCCACAGTGACTGCAAGTGCAAGACATACAGGTCAAGTTAGTTAGTTTCGAGGCTTACCCGTGGCAGACACGACGAACCCCCCAACCAGAAGGAGAAGAACCACAGGACCGAGACCTTGGTCGCGCTGCATGCGAACAGAGAGCATCTTTTCCGGCTATGCCGTTGAGAAACGTTCCGGGTTGTGCAGACAGCGTAACTTAGGGTGTTTTTCAGACACCAAGAGCTTCTTCTGCAAAGTCCCCCACTGGATAAAAATCTCAGAAAACAGGGGGATGCCACTGAGTCCAGTAATTGTTGTTGAAGGAGGTTTCGGGGTAAATCGTTGACTCAAAACACATCCATCAAGCAGCTGGAAAATATCTGAGACTGAGGGGATGTAATTTTCGTCCGTAATCTAAGGCTGAAGTGGTCCGCAGCTATTACACCCTGTGAATATAAAGGAATATTTTTTTAGTACTCCAAGTTTCATTTCCAGATCCTCTTGTATAAAAACCTGACTCCGAACCGCAAGCGCAAAAGTCACCAAAAAGTTTGACGCATGATCGCTCTGGATGGAGAGTCCGATTCTCAACAAAACAAAACTTGGTTTGTTACCATACAAAATAAGTACCGGGGGGGGAGACGCAGTCAGAATGCCGCCCACTCTTTAGGCTGGACTCCTGGACTCTGTGGGTCCCCGCAGGTGTCTTGTCTCGTTCCAGTCCACAAGGTGTAAACAAGAACACGGGGATGGACGCGGAACACAGTGCCAACCTCCCGACTACCAGTCCCTGCCTGGCCAATCATAGACCATCCTCCTCCTCCTCTCACAGGGAAGACTGAACAAGTGAAGGTAAACTAGTGGCAAGCGAGGAGGAAATACATGGGAGAGGAGAGAAAGAAAACCCGGACCCTAGAGCGCACAGCACCGCTCCGGATTCAGGACGCACGAGGGGTTCACAGCAGACAACTGAGGTTGAGTTGGTAAGTTTTATTTATGAAAAATAAACAGAAATTAAATCAATCAATCAATCAATCAATCAATCAATCAAACTATCTATCTATCTATCTATCTATCTATCTATCTATCTATCTATCTATCTATCTATCTATCTCTAAACTATAGTGCCTTTAAATGCAATAACAGAGAGAATCCCCCTATTTTTTTTCTTTGCCTCTTCCTATTAATAGTCCGTGGATAGCCTGTCTTGTCTTGAGTCTATAAAAGTAGTCCAGCAGCTCTTGTCTTGGTTTATGAGAGCATATTATTTCCTGTCAATCCATCTTTACCGCATCCACATCCCCGGCTCATATTTTACTCCCGGTGGCCACAAGAGAGCACCCTTTCATAAATGAGCTTGTCTCCATTGAGAGCAAGAAGTTACTGGGATCTTCCGGACAGAATTATCACAGAATTCCCCCCACCCCCACCTCCCCACTCCCTTTTTGATTGTCTGAGTCCTTGCAGAGTGGACACTGCAGGCAACATGATGAAGAGTTTAACATCAGTTTGGTACTTAATGCTCTTAAACAGTAGGTAAGTAGAAACAAATCTAGGTCAATGGTTTGTGATTGTGCAGAGGTAAGAGGGTCATTGATGTTCAACACCAGCCACCACTTTGACTTTGTTGCTGTTGTCAGAGCTCACCTGCTAATTAAAATAATGACTGGATGAATCAGAAGCTGATGATGTTTGAGTTTCTCTGATGACTCTCTCTCTTTTGTCTGTTACCCTCTGGTACATGCCCGTCGTACTAACTTCTAACATCTGTTTCCCTTCATCACAGGCACACCAGTTTTATTTCTATTCCCCTGTAACCTCGTCATATACTTTTCGTTGGAGTTGTGGATATTCTGTAGGAGATAGACATCACTGGACTCCACTGTAATACATTTTTCCTGAAATGAGGTCCCATGGGCCCAAACAGTAGGAATGGGAGTCTCTTTAAACTGACATGTGATATATTATAGATGACAAATTAAGCAGAAATTTGCACAAAATCACAAAAGATGATACTGCAGTATGATTTTTAGTGTAATTTAGACAATAAGAGTGTATATCACAGCACAGGCACTTTTTTTTCTTAGTATATCAATATAAATATTGCGAAAGCACTGGTATTGCAACTGAGAGAAAGTAGCTGTTACACAACTGTATTACCACAACATATTTAACACTACAGAGGTATTTTCAGATCATTTTTTGTGTAAAATTGCTTTGATAAATCAAAATTAGATTTTTTTTCTAAAGTATCCTGGGACACACTGAACTAGGCCTATTTGTTACAGCAGTGGTGTAAACCAGACTACAGTATTGGTATGGTGAATATAATGAAAATATATAAGGTATTGGAAATTAAACCTGGTTCATCTGCTATACTGCAACAAATCTGTGTCAAAATCCAGAAAAACAGTGAAGGGCTTCTCTCAACGTAGTTCACGAGGGAACACTGCATGGTATAAAGATAATAAAAATTATTTTCATCTATAGTATGGCCTTGGCAGTTACCACATCTCACCAACTGTATGGGATTTAGCCGTACTTACTCAGACCAAATGAAGTCTGTTGTAAAAGAATGGTATTGATTCCTACTGGGAAGTTTCAGAGAATCTATGCAAAAGAGCAGTGGAGCTACTCTGGAGGCTTCAGATATATGGAGCAGACCTCACAGACACTTAATCTGTCGAGTTTATCTCAGTGAAAATGTCTGCATCGCTATCGCACTCGTACTGAGGCTAAAATCCGGATCTCGCTGAGTCATGTCAGTGGTCTGCACAAGCACGGTTTATGACTTGAGTTTTGTGATTGGATTAACACTTGGGCGTTATATGTATGCTTAGAAGCAACATAAGATCCTTGAGAGTAATGCAGAGTGAAGGCCACATATGTATAGAGTGAGGCAGAAAGAGGGCTTTGGTGTAAACATCCATGCTCCTGAGAATAAAGCAAGGCCTCCCTTAGATGTGACAGTATCTGTCAACGGAGTGGCATTGCTTTACTTTACTCAAATCCAACTTCAAAGGTCATAATCCGTCTGGACAAGTGATGACTCCCCGGGCCTCTCTACTCTGATGACAATTATGCTGTTTCCTGGAGCACAGACAACACTATGGATTATTTATTTATTCCCTAAGTCTTTATTGTGGCCGGTGAGAGAGCCAGAGAGAACAAGGTAGAAACAGAGTGACAGAGAGAGAGAGAGACTGACACAGACAGTACTGTAAGAGCGAGAGAGGTTATGCGTGAAATGGAGTTTGCAGGTTCTGTTTGAGACAGATTTGCCTCATGGAGCTGCAAATGCCTTTTTCTGTTTACATGTCTGTGTGTGCTGTAGGTCTTGATTGTGTTTCTGAAACTGCTTTACTTTTCCTGCATCAGATACGACAACATGCCTGCGAAAATGAGTGCAATGAGAGCGCACTTACATGGCATTAACCCCGTTCATTAATAAATATCGTCACTTAAGGGTGTTTCTCACTGTTTTCATGGTACACTTTGGGATAAGGAGCTTGTTCAACAGTTTTTATTAGACTGTCCTTGGTGACACTTCTACCCTGATGAGATGATGCAGAATGGTAACACTTTGCTAGTTCTAATTAGACATTTGCTTCATCTTCCCTTTTTCTAACAAGTATCCTAATTATTACTGAGATGATGACCATGTTGAAGTCGCTACAAGTTATTATTTTGTTCTGCCCTTTGCTAAAACTAATTGAAGATATAAGTCAAGGGCACCCACTGGAAAACTAGAGAGGAAAACTGGAGGGAAGGAGAGCCATAATCGAGTGGGATGGAACTTATATGTGATGTTCCATACAGAAGAATAGACAATGAGAAAGCTAGGGCTATTATTAAGGCATAATAGGTTACCCACCATGGACTGTTTGGCACCACTGGCTCTCCATTGCTTTGTGTTGCAGGCTTGACATAAAAAGGATCAAACTGCCTATCTCTGTAAAACAGAGGGGGTCTAAAAATAGGAGACATGCTCTAGAAGTTGCTGTGAAGATAATTGAATATTATTTTCAGGAATGATTAAGTTGACCTATCCAGTAGACTAATTATTTCTTGCAGACCAGAGGAGAAGTTGTTTAATAGAATTTGGTAGCAGTGAATAAGGCAAAAGAAAGCAGCCAATCTGCAGGCTTTCTGCTGACCAACAAAACATCATGTGTGCAAAAATGAATAATACCATCATTAGAGTCAGGCTTGGTGGATGATCACACACCTTTCATGCAGTGTGTATTCCCTGCCAGTTTCCAAGCATATGTTTCATGATTCAGGTCATCAGATCACACAAAAATGTTTATTTCCAAATGATGTAGGCAGTTATGTTTTCACACAGAGCAAAATATGTATGTTACGCTCCTCAAAGAATTGAAAAAATAACTCCAACGTCCGCATGTTTCTTCAGCGACTGCTTAGGAAATCTGTGGACAGATGAGAATACTGAATCCTGTCTACCAAAAAAAACTCTTATCTGAACTATTTTATTCAAATTGACGTATTAAAGTTCTTTTCTGGTTATGGTACAGCAGAACATCTCACTTAATTATGTGTGCTGTTGGTGTTCATATTTATACAGAGGTGGAGGGAGGTACAAATATTTTATTATAATATTTCTTTCATTCATTCATTAGTCCACATGGGGTTGATGGGGGTTCCTGGAGCCTACCCCAGCTACCAACAGGTGAAGGATTATCATAGTTTTGTTTTGTAAAGCATAATTTTACAGTACTTTTCTGATTGCTACTACTTTTTGCTTTTACTCCTTACACTTCAACACTGTGTACTTGCATCTCCTTACAGACCTTGAGGAAAAGTACTGATAGTTTTTCGTCTGCATCATTGCATGCTGTCCTAACATCAAGACCTATTATATAATATTTCATTCATTGTTGCCCATAAAGTTGGAATGATTTTTCAGACACATTCCTTCTTTTCTGGTACAGGTTCATACTGTCTTCCAATGATTCATGTGAAAAAGATCATTCTTATAACAGTTATAAGAATGATCTTTTTCACATTCCTTTTTTTTATTCCTATTTATACACATCAGTAATCCCCTCTGACCAGACACAATGATTACATTTACAGTTACAATTTATCTATCAAGAATACATCACATTGTCACAATCATTTCATGAGAAGAGGTAAAAATATTCCATCTTTATGGGTAACAGTGTGGGTGTATCCATCAGTATAACAACACGACCAAGAACATACAAAAGGCAAAACTACGTAAACCAAAAATGGAAATGGAGAAAAGGAGTCATCATGTTTTGCAAGTTCTTTTGGAGTGGCTTTCAATTTTCAGAATAATTTATTATCCATAGTATTTTATTAATATAACAAGTGGTTCAGTTCGGTTTGCACAAAGCCTGTAGAAGTGTCCTTCAAATGTTTGCTTTTCACTTTTACATTTTTAATACATCTTCATCTTCTGAACCCACTTTATTGTGGGGGTGGGGGTGCGAGGGGCTGGAGCCACCTGTGGGTGAAATTCCTGGTACACCCTGGATGAATCGCCAGTTCATCGCAGGGATAACAAATAGAGATGAAGAACCAATCACTCTCACATTCACACCTATGGGCAATTTTAGGTAGACTAATTAACCTATTAGTGCATTAACCTATCAGTGCTCCCTGGTGGTGGGAGGAAGCCAGAGTACCCGGAGAAAAGCCACACAAACACAGGCAGAACATGCAAACTCCACACAGAGAGGTCCCTGGTTGGAATTGAACCCAGGACCTTCTTGCTGTGAGGCGACAGTGCTATTCACATTTCCAATAAATTTTATTTTAATTAAAAGTTAAATCATTACTTGTTTAACCAGTCTTTGTTAAATTCAAATACCTGTGCTTTTGATACCTCTGTATTAATGTGTTTGTATGTGTTTGTGTTTGTGTCAATGTGAAAACCTGTGTAACTGTTCATATGGTTGTTAGACTAAGACAGGATTGGTGTGTGTGTGTGTGTGTGTGTGTATGTGTGGGTGTGTGTGTGTGTGTGTGTGTGTGTGTGTGTGTGTGTGTATGTGTGTGTGTGTGTGTGTTAATGTGCACTGACTTCACCTGTCCTCCACCATTGTAATCCCTGGGTACACCTGGGCCTTTGGGCTTCAGGGCTTTTAGCAGATTGCATGTGTCAGACTTAGGACAATTACACTGATTGTTGCCCTAGAAACTCTGCTCACCCTCTGCTTCTGGAGGGAAAAAAGTTAATAAAATTAAAGGTGGCAGAAAATGTGGAAATGAAAGAATCTGTATTTTAATACATCTAATATCAACACAGAAAAGAAATGGTCCCTCGACAAACAAATCAAAATTACTTTCATATACAGAAAGGTCAGTTATTTTAGAGACTCATGAGTTCAAATTATTTAATTTTTTTTTTATCCTGGTTTTGTGTCTCTCAATAATATCTCTCAGAATGGTAAAAGTGCAGACATTCTTTAGAAGTACATGTAACAATGTCAACACAAACTCTGGTAAAAAAAAATCCTGATTCATTTCATTTAACCCTTAAAGACTTAAACAGCTGCTGTAAAAGCGCCTACTGATCAAGAATGTTTAATTACTGTTGAATCACTAATCCTATCAATACATTTTAATAATTCATGTAAAATGCTGTTTCTCAGCTTTTCAGTGGTGTCACATGTCTTTTTGGATGCTCAGAGGCTCCGTAGTGAATGTGGAAATGCCTCATCTTCTGCAACATTGATTTACTAGTAAAAAACACCTCAACAGTAATGGTTGTTAGACACTTGTTTTTACGTTCAGTTAATGATATATTTTGCAAAGTAAGTCACTTCTTCAGTTTTCTCTGTTTTGATATAATAACCTTTAAATTTACTCTGAGCTTTCACGAACATCTACAAGGTCAATAAACTATGGGAAAATACCAGATTTTCATTTAAAAATGCAAAATGCATAATAATACTTTAATAAATGACGATAAAAACAACAAAATGTAGAGGAAAATTTCATTTGGAAGGTGTCTCTAAAATCCGATTACTGAACAATAAGCAATATGCACATCAGTTATCAGTCAGCAACAGACCTAAAATCATTATGACCTTTACCGTGTTTTTTTTTTTAAATTTATATACAACAAAAAAGGAGAGGGAAGGACACACACATAAATCATAAAGAGACAGATGTATAGCTTGTACATAACAAATAAACAGACATAACAAAGGTTACGGCCTGGTTCTGGGAGGCAGGCACGGGTCACATGCCCTGTTCTACTCCAGTGGGACCACACACTGAACAGAGAGCGCACAATGTCTAGATAAACACACTCGAATGCATGTTTACTACAAAACATAGACAATCTCATATGTCACTGGGGAGGAGATCATCAGACCTCTGGTGCTTGGGTTCTCAAATAGGAATATCCAGAAATAAAAGGAAATAATAAACTCAAAGGTCATCCAAGGTGCTGTATAATTGCATTTTATATATACCCATACACACAGGAATTGATACGTGAATAAACGGCACAGAAAAGAGCAGAAGTTCCTTGTCACCAGTGGTTAATACCTACATGATTCAGTTCTTGTTCAGAGCTGACATTTTAAGAGCCTAAGAGCGTTTCCATCTTGTTATATTTGTCATGTGTGATGGATACAAGAACAGATGGTCTTTTCTGTCAGTGGCACATTTACATTGGTTGAATTGATGCTTGATGTTTGGAAGGCGTGTAATGATAGGACATAAATATGAAGATTATTTCACCCAGTTTGGAAAATATATGGAGTGGCAAGTACAGCATATTTGGAAATTCTACTTAAGTACAGGAACAAATAATTTGCATTTAGTTACTTACCACCTCTGGTTATATATAAAACAAACAAAGTAAAGGTAAAGGTGTTCTCATCTCATTTTTAAGTTAAAAAAAGAAGAGAATCCATTAATCATAGGCATCATACTGCTTTACTGCATGACTTTCATCCCCACCTTTTCATTTGTTGATATTCAGAAAAGAAAGGAAGCTTATTCTCTTATGGTCATGATCAGATTGACTTCATTTGGCAATCGTATAGAAGAATCATTAGTACACATTCAGGAGGAGAAAAATCAGCAATGCATGATGGGTATCTGTGCTGAATACTTGGGCAAGAAAGATGTGGCCCCAAGGGTGTTTCAACTGTTTCACATCTCCAGTGTAAGATAAGGGCATCACTTTAATACATCAGTAGAGTCCCTATAGTATGTCACTGATAAGCTTTGGGAGACATGCATCTTTAGGCTCCAAAAATCAGGAGTATTTCACCACCTATAGATGACGTTCACTGTGTGTTACTTTGCGCTTCACAAGACACAAAAAGGGAAAACAATGTGTGAAATACTCCAAGCATTAACCCTTAAACGCCTAGATAAATATGTTATGGTGACTTCCAAATGAATTTTTCTCTATATTTAACCTTTACAAAGTAATTTATTACCATTTATTATAATATTATCCTCTGCATTTTGTATTGTTCAGAAGTAACAGGTGTTTTCCTGTTGTAGTTGTACATAAAAGCTTGGTGTAAATTCAAAGGTTATTATATCAAGACAGTGCATCCAGGCTGCACACCACCTTTGCCTGATGGTAGCTCGGATAGACTCTGGCAACCTCACAACCCTCTTGAAGATTAGATAGTTTGGAAAATGAATGAATGAATTATAGCAAAACAGAGAAAGCTGAAGAAAAAGTGACTTTTCCAGCAAAGTATATCATTAACTGAATATAAAATCAAGTGTCTAGATCCACTGCAATTTATCTAACTGCAGTGGTTTTGTTGAATTAATATTGCAGCAGATGATGGTGTTTCCATGTTTACTACATAGTTTCTGAACGTCTAAAATAGACACATGCTGCCGAGAAGCTGAGAAACTGCATTCTACCTGAATTATTAAATGTATTGATTGGATTAGTGGTTTAAAAGTAATTAAACATTTTAGATCAGTAGATGTTTTTGGTTGCCGAAGGCTGTTTAGGCCTTTGAGGGTTAAGTACTCTTAGTAACAGAGGGAAGCTGAGATGTGTGTAAATGGAAGTGTGGTGAGTTGGTGAGACTCAGAGCTGCAGTGAAGAGTGGGTGTGAACACTAATTAAACATAACATCTGCTGGAAGTAGGCACACTAGCAGCAGTGAACCTAGGATCAAATACTCTCTTTTAACAACCACAGTGTTATTGTTATTTCATACGGAACAAAATATTATTTGATTGATTCGAGCGGAAACAAATTCACTGTGCTTGGTAAATTATGCTTCTGCTGAACTTTTATTTGTGGGGATTTTCAAGTTTCAACTCACCGTGGGCCTTTGTCAGGTAATGTCTGTTTATTAGTCCTGTTGTGAACTGTAAAGTCAAAATTTTGTTTATGATCAGGGCGTCAGGGCACTGTTGAGTTATGATATTTCATGAGGGAAACATTATGTACACTTCATAATATTGGCTGCTCAGCACATTTACAATGCTAGTCCAGTCTAGACTTGTAGTTTTTTTATGGATACATAGAGCTTTAGGACACTGAAGGGTTTTAACTGTGAGAGCAACATTATGGCTTAATTTCTGTATGTATATTTATGTGTGTCTTCAGATGGGTGTGTTTATGTGTCTAGATTAATGACCACTGGCGTAAGACTAGCGTTTTACACAAACAACTTCTAGTTTTGTGACGATATAGGGAAACGCCTCAGGGTGGAAACATGACTTTTGCTGTCCTCTGTTCCTTGCTCCATCCCTCCCTCTCTTCATCATCCATCGCTCCCGTTCACCTGTGCCACCTTACTAATGATTGCTCAGCGGCTGTGAGTCTACCATGCATCATTTACCATGAGCTCTGGAGAGGGAGTGAGAGAGGGAAGACAGAAAAGGGAGGAAAAAGGCAGAAATTCTCCCTTCATGCAGGAGTGATGGCTGAAAGAGAGCAACAGCGATATCCAAAAAGAAAATGAGAATCAAGAGGAAACGTTGACAAGTGTAGACACTATGAGACAAGCATGTGCTGCAGTGGCGGTGTAAAGGAAGAAGGTGAGAATAGGCTGGAGGGAACCAGGAGGCCCATTTTATTAATCACAGCCTTGATCTGGTGGGAAATGCTGACAGCTCAGGATGGAAGTAATACACAAGAGTTGCCTCCACTGCACTTCTGTCTGCTTCTGAGAATGGGTGGAGACCATAGCAAACATTTCATTAAAACAATACAACTGTCTTTTTGCGATATACAGTATGTGATATGTGTTACTTTTGTACCTGCAAATGATCATGCTGTACAAGAAACACTCAATTCATAGAGGCGTGATAGTTCACAGTTGGAGTCTAAATGCTGCATGTAATGAGGAACCAGAATGTAATATATTTTTTTACCACAGTTAAGCAAGTACAATATGTCTGCAAATGTGCCTCGCAGCACAAAAACATGGATTTTAAAAAAAAACAAAAAAAACATCTTTGTAAATTTTGAATGAAACAGTTGAGTATAGTTTGACACGTTGGACTAGATTGCCAGGAACTACACAAAACAAAACAAAAGTAGAGCCTCTCACTTATGCAAAAAAATAAAAATAAAAAAAAGACTGCAAAATATGCTGACAGAAATGGGAAACATCACCTCGGCTCAAGCTGAGTGACAAATTCTCCACATTCCTCATGCATGTGGGATGAATGGACACTATTATTAGTGGCCTGACGAGACAACCAATCAAGTTGATAATAATAGGTTGTATTTCTGCAGACAGAGGATGGGTTACACAGAAGTTGACCTCGCAGCACAGCCAGCCAGCGGTCATCTTATTAGCCTATAAAAAGCTCAGGTGTGGGGGTGCTTTGTTTACCTGGACATGATACCAATATCACCTCATTTCTGAAGGTGGAAGCCATTGCTAGGAAGGGGGGAAAGGGGAGCTGTGGGAGGTGGGGAAGTGACAGACATGACTGCAGAACTGGAGTGAGAAGAAGAAAAAGGCATAGAAAAAAATATTCTACCTGCACTAACCTGTTACGTATAGGTTTGTGCATATACAGGATTCATTTGAATGCATATAATTTTCGAGCTTTGATGAATATAGTGGAATAATAATAAGAAATGCGCTCAGGGAGTAAATACACATATTGGTTTGTAAATCTGTAAACGGGGATAATCAGTGTATTGGCAGTTCAATACAATAACAAGAGGCTACTCATGAGTTCACCGTCCATGTCTTTTTCTGTGACCTTGTGCTCTGGCAGTTAAGGTGGTTTTTTTTCCTTTTCTGGGGATGCAAATCTGCCTGTGGTTACGAGTCAAATCCATGCAAAGCATTCAGCTGAGGTTGAATCCACAAAAGCCTCAAATCAGGAAGCAGAGCTCATACCACATGGAATAAGGTCAGATAGTTGAGATAGTGAGCACAACCCTTAGGAAGAAACATGAGTAAAGAGTTTTCATGCTTTTTAACAGAATGTATATGCCACACTGTGCGGATGGCTGCAAATTTTATTGACATATAAATATCTAAATAAAATCCTGAAACATGAACCAGCTCTGAAAGAGAAGGAAAAAGAAGAAGAAAAGGGAAGTGTATCAAAAAGGATGCAATATATTGTTTCACACAATCGGTCGGTGTCAGTTTTTGTTCTTTTTTTCACAACAAGTGAGAAAATCTAACTATGAAGAAATGCAGCAGACAGATGATCAAATATGGTACAGGTGGAGTGTAGGTCAAAACCTGAGATGGAGTTAATGAGCAAGCATCACACCTATTCATAGTGGCCAGATGGGGGTTGTAAAGGTTTCCACCTGATGCCAGTGATACACCTGCTCCTCACACCTTCAACCTAATGTTTTTGTGTTTTTTTCAAGAATTACATCAGGATTGGTTTTAGTTCATCAAAAAGCAGATCTCTTTTGAAGTGCTTTGCGGAACAACTTCTACAGAAAGCAGTCTTAAGATATTTAACGTTACATAAGGGTATGAACTGCAGACTTTACGGTCCTTGTTCGATCGCATTCCAGACTTTAAAGCAGCTCCTTCTGTGACTAGAAGAGACAAAGGTACAATCATGCAACTAACTCAGCGAGTAAGCGTGCTTCTGGGCTCCTACGTTCCCTTTGGAGGGCACACCGCAGCCTTTCATCTCTGCTCTCCTCTCTGTATCTATCCTCTCATCTCTCTGCTTTATGTTCTGCTTTCTGAGCAGAGTTCAAACACTGGGGACCAGTTTAAATACTGGAGGTTCCCACTGCAGTGCTCCAGTGAACTAGAGCATATAGTGAGACATAAAAAGCTGAAGCTCTTGCTCATTTACCTCCCTTTTTAGGTTGTAAGTGTCACATTTATATCAAGAATCTCTCCGTCTTTTAATTAAAGCGTGTTAAAGGCGACTTTTTAACGCTGAATGCGGAAAGCATACAGAGGCTATTAAAACCAGGCAGAATACTGGATGGACGTAAAAGGACACAAATGGTCAAACCAAGAACACGATATTCCAGTTCTGTTTGAGGCATCTTTCCAAATACAGTGATGCACGAATCAATACAAGAAAAAGCAAAATAAATGAAAGGAAGGAGGATGTACCTGGGTCGATAGACTTGCAGGTGATTGAGAGGAAATGGGAGCCTTGTTGTGCTTTGTGTGCAGTGTGTGCGCGTGTGTGCGTTTGCATTGTGTGTACGTTTGTGGTTACTCTTTAGACCTATATCGCAAGGCTGCACTGCACATGTGTACTGAGAATGTGACAGCCCTTCTTGTGGTGTATCTTGTGGCTACCGATGTCTTGTTTGGTATCGACTCTGAGTCTTCCACAGGAAATATTTTTCAGGAGAACAGGGAGATCTCTTTGCTGCAAACAGAGCTCCAGGTCCATCAATAAAGAGAAAGAGAGACCACTGGAGAACAACAGAGAAACAGAAACCCCCCTTATAGGAACTAAAATACCTAAAACAACACAGACAATGGAAAAAGACAAAAGCAGAAATTCACTTTTCACACTGTAGAAGATTTCTGAAGTGAAACATATGGTTAATCAATAATTTCTACCATTAATTAGATGCTAGCATATTAATCTCATGCTTCTACAAATACAATTATATGGATTAGGTAAGAAGACATAATCTGCTGTTCAATCCTCATTACTATGGTGATTAATCCATGCTGATTACCTCATTTTAATTAACATAATGAGATACTCAAAACTCTCATTGTGCCAACAGTGAGTGTGATCTTGGGTTATGCTTTGTGTACTCTGGAAGCATTAATGCTGTGTGTGCATGCATGCGGTGTGTTCTACCTGGGTGACAGAGACGGTCCACCGGTTGAAATTAGATTACACAATCACAAACGTCCCAATCAGGGCTCATGCATATTTCATCCCCTTGCCTGGCTTTCATAATTACTTAATTAATTCCCAGCTCTAAAGAGATAGGGCAGCACTAATCCCCCAGCCTCCCCTGGGGCTTCCTGGGACTGCTATAGATGTCCTGTCCCAGGATGCACTGCAGCAAAATTGAGAGAGACATCCTGAACTGTTGTGTGGAGTAACCATGGAGCTAAATCTGCTCTCTTCGATCTCACCAGTTTTTCTCACTAATGTAGGTTGGGACTCAAAGTTCTGCTGATTTGTAGAGCTCCCAGCTGGAGTTCTGTACAACAGGCAAAGTGTTTCCATCCCATTGTAACGTTCAATGCGTGCAACCCATAGTGTTCCTCCCAGAGCGGAGAATGATTTCTGACTGATCCGGCTCATGGATAAAAAGGGAGCCACACCAACCTGCATACTTTTACAAATAACATGTGCTCCGTCTGTTTTCGCTGCTTCTTCATCTCCTGTTCTTTCAGTGAAGTGATGCGACGTCTCATGCACTCAGCTTGAACTAGAGGCAGATAAGGAAACAAAGTGAAAGCTTTTCTTATGCACTCCCGCATTGTAATGTTGTGAATATGTACAGACAAGAGGAAATAATCTGGCAAAAGGAGAGAATTTAAACTTCTAAACAAGTTTGTTGCCAGAACAGGATGTTAACTTTAGCTTGTATTGCTAGAACTTTATTTTTAACAAATGACAAAATAGGTGAAGCTTAGTATTAAAGAGTAAGGGTGCATTACATTTCAAAACATAAATATAACATTTAAGTAATTCTTTAGTAATCATAACTGATTGTGTTCATGTTAACTAAGGTGAACTGGTCGCATTATTTAATATCAACAAATAAAATGTCCAGTATTTACTAATGATGTTCACGTTAACGAAACATCAATTTACACATCATTTAATAATTTATAACTATGCTATCAACACTCATCATTCACTAATTAGTAAATATTGGGGTAAAGCTGTTAATTTACCTGTATGTAATGAGGTTCATTAAAAGAGCATTGTGTAGTATTAAAAACACATTCATAAACTATTAAATGAAAAACACCATTGGTAACTAACTGCTAGACAAATTAAAAATTTTAACACTGGACCAACTAATTTTAGTGAATGTTCATGTATTTTAAAAAGGAGAGTAATATTCCTGACAAATGCAAACCCTCTTAAGCTGCACGGCACTTATTCCCCTTGGCCTTAATGTAAAGTCTAATGAGTCAGGTATGAGATTCCTACAGGACCAGGAGCTGCTTAATCGCTGATGAATGAATATAAGCGAACACGGCAACACTTATTTAATCACACCTCTACATCCTCCATGGTAATGGTAAATAGCATCTATTACTGCAATTATGGTGACCCAATATGAGTGAGACCACGGCCTTTCTTCCCTTGCTCCCACTTGAAAAATGTTCTGTCATTTATTAGCCTGTAATTAGTAATTATTTGCTGATACAAATAATTTCTTTTGAGCTCTTAACAAATTAATTATACGTCCGCTGAGAGAGGAAATCACCACAGTTGAGGCCGTGTGTCAACATTGTGCAGAAGGACCGGTCACCTGCTATGCTGCCACTGTGCTGCGTGAGTCCCCACAGCGGGACTCGAGCGACCATGAGTTTCTCCACCGAGAGCAGGACAAAAAGGAGAGACACACAGAGAGACCACAGACAGATTTAAAACACTCCAATCAATCAGTGATTTGACTGTGGGCCAAATCCATGTTGATAATTAGCCAATCAGAGCAGGCTGGTGGTGGGAGCTTGCCGGGCAGGTGCCTGGAGGCCCTCGGGGGACCTGCACTGTCTCTTCCCTTCATTAACTCCTCTCGTCCTCTCCCCTTGTCCGCCTGATCCTGCGAGCGGCCGGGGCTGCTGGGTAATTCAGTCTCCAGTCTCTGAGGTGACCCCACGCCGCAGGGCTGAGAGAGCTGAGGATACAACACTTCTTTTTAACCTCTCTCTGACTCCCCTTTTTCTCTGTTTTCAGCCTGTTGTTAGTTCTTTGTTACCCGGCTTGTGTTCAAATGGACTAAATACCACAACCTTTTTGCCTCATCCTGACCTTCTTTATATATGGGGGTCAAAAGGAAAAGAAAGTAACGCTTGTCTTTTGTATTTTTATCTGCCTCTGCTTCCGTCTGTCCATCTTTCTGTCTGTGTAGAAATGCAATTTCCTCCCATTGCACTGTTTGTAGCACTTTATGGGCCTTTTATTGCCGTTCTTAGCTGATTGCTCATATTTATTTACAACGAATAAAGTTATGAGGTACGGATGTGAATGCAGTGGGCATATAAATGCAGCACTCATCTCTTTTTAGCTCATTAGAATGTATCGCATGGCTTTCAGCTGATTTTTTTTCCCTTTGGTTTTCATGACTGCAATTTTGAACCTCCGTTCATTCTCTCTTAGATTGAGATTGTCAGAAATAGTATCTTTGTTTCAGGAAAAAAAAACACAAAGGACCTTTAAAGATGAGATACAGTATTTAATATGTGTCAAAAAACAGTTTTAGTCTGAGTTGTCATAATATTCAACTTTATTAAAGGATGTGCAGAGATCTGTGTCTCACAGAAATTTACCCGCCCACGCATCCACGCACACACGCACACACAATAATCAGTATGATTTCACATTATGGTTTTGCACATACCCATTAAACCTGAGTTACAATGTGATTATTGCCTGTGACAAATGAAGAGGTTATATTCAAACTATTAAACAGCTCATAGCGTTTGATAGGAGACATATATGATCAGTTAAGATGCTTCAGGCAGAGAAATGCTGTCTCTCAGTCTCTGGATTTGATTTTGTCAACCTGTCTCCATAGAACAGAAGATACATACATAGATATATTTTTGAATTATGTTAATCTGCAGGTTTTGAAGTTTGAAGAAAGGAGCATCACAAACAATATCATTTGCTGGGTCTCCTGCATAAATGAGACTGCAAATGTTTGCGCAAACACACATATTACTCACAGCACAAAGGTATGTTAATCTCTTGGTTTGAAATTTCGCAGCATCAATTGAAATGACAATGGTATATGAGTGCTTCGGCGGTACTAATGTTTAAAATCAGCTCTCCTGGTGGTGGTTTGTCCTTCTATTAGCTGCATGTAAATGATTTCCTCTTTTGAAAATATATCTATCTATCAATACAAATGCGAGTAAGATGACAGAAAGAGCAAGACATGCACACACAAAATATGTGCATACTATAACAGACACTCTCTGATGACAGATGCAGTACGCTTCACTGAGCAGCTTTGGTTACTGACAGACTGTGGCAGGTGAGCAGGTCTGAGCAAAGCGACGACTGTCACCTTTAATCTCCCAAATCCACATGCATATACACACACACACACACGCAAATATATACTTCCACCATCACTAATTTTTTTCTGCTCCACACCCTGCCTGTCTGATTGCTATCCTCTCTGCTGGGGACTGGTACTACCCCAGGGGGGGACTACAGTAGAGCCGGTTACTAAACCCATCTACCTCTCCCTAGAGAGCCTTTCTTTCCTCCCGCTGCATACACACCCAAAGTGCTGCCGCTGTTGCTGTCCCATCTCAACCAGCCCAGGCCCAGGAAGGCTCCTGCAGGGCATGCTTTAATGACTTCCTCTAGCCTTCCCTCTCTGAATTTAGGTGTGGTTGCCATCCAAAAAGAATTGTGGTGGGAGCAGAGAGATTAACATATCAGAAGTCCAGATTAGTGCTTCTGTGTTGTGTACATGTACTGGCAGGGGGAGGTAATGACAAAAAGGACCCCTTCCCCCCAGTCTGAATCCTATCCCCTGGTGTAACAGAGGAAGTTCAAATGGAACCACAGAATGAGACGTAGGACCTCCTTATCTGCTCTTCACAGGTAGAGGCAGGGACCATGTTTTATGTTTTCATTTTACAACTGATTGAGCAAAATGGTCAGATCCACAGTTACGGATTAAAGATGAAAATGCCAGGCTAAAGGAATAGAAAATAGACAGCCTTTTTTTTTTAGTGGTTTTGTTAAGTAGTTTAGTTTTTCCTGCATTATGATCAATCAGGGTTCACTCATTTCACTGAAAAGCTCATTTCAGTTTCTATTCTACAATTACAAACTGAATGTTCTCCTCTCTCTTTTGTTTGCAGAGAGCTTCCTGCTGGTAACATTGGTTTTGGCCCTTGTCCAGTTGATCCAGATCTGCCCACTGCCACCCAGTAAGAGGCCCAAGCTCCGTATCATTTGTGATACGAGAGCCTGACCGCTGGTGCCCTGTCTTTGCCGCAGGGCCGAGGAGCTCTTTACCCCCATGGATTTTTCATTTGCGGATCTTGCAGAATCAATGTTCTGTTTTTGCCTTCCCCGACAGGAATCATGGATCAGCATTTTCTTTCACCACTGCTTATCTGTTCTTCATGTTTCTGTGTGTATACCTGTATGTGTTTACGTCTTCCCTTTTCCCCACTAACCTTTCCACACCTTATTTGCCCTTAAGAAACCACATCCTCTTTTGCAGCAGCTTTCTCTTTCCCTTTTCCCCTTCTCCCTCCTCTTCTCTCTTTGTGTTTTGCACTTTTCTGCCATGTCTATAGAGGCAGCACCAGTCATGTTTTTTATACCTAATCAGCCATCCAACCGGGTGTTTGAACACAGAGGTGTTTATTTATATAGACAAATTTCTGTCTCTTGAGTTGTTCTCTTCTTAGTAAAGGTCTGTAAGCAGCAAAGGGAATAGCTGAAGATTCACAGAAAGCTAGCAAAAGTAGGGCAAGAGTCCCTCCTTGACAAACTAAATTGTTTGAACCCCTCTTTAAAGCACAGTGAGGGGCAGTTACACAGCACTGTTTCCCCACCTGGTCTCAGTTGGATGGAAGAGCTTGGTTGCGGGTTTTTTTTTTTATCACTACCTGTGGTGCTTTGCTTCCTAAAAGACTCTAAGGTGTACAGAAATCATTGTTAACAATACTACATCTCATTTTGACAATGACTGTAAAAGGGAGCCCAGCTGAGCCCATACCTCCAGGGCTTTACTGTACATAATGTAAATGATTCCACTCTTGCTCCCTCAGTTTGGCTGTCCAGTGTTAGAAATGCATAATGAGCCAAATTGTGCACTTCCACAGATTTAGAGTGAAGAGGCCAGGCACGGCTTTACAGAACTTCCTTTACAACACGTGGACTCAAGATGCTCCAGCTGCTGGTTACAACATAGATGACTTTCAAGCACTAGATGGAAAACATAATTGCACTCTCAGACAAACACTCCCCGCAGACATTTGGGTCAGTTAATTGGAATTTCACTAAGTGCCAACGAACCATCAACTAAGGCACTGGGTTTATGCTGGCTGTTGTTCATATTGTGCCGCATTAGGAACTGAAAACCTCCCACACTGCTCTAATTACCAGTCTCTAGACAGTTTAGGAGGCACAATGTTGGCTTGCAAAAAGACTAAGTGTTGAAAAGAATTTAACAATTAGACAGAGCTGTCTATTTTAATAAAAGCTATATTTCTTTTCATTTAAATGTATTGCAACCTACACACTGCTGACAGCCAAGTGTACATCCAGAGCAATTACTGTGTTTCTGCCATTGCTGTTTTTGGGTCTCAAGCACACGAGTTTTAGGTGCATATGTCATCAGTCTGCTGGCGTTCAGCAATCCAACAGAGTGACCTTTCAAGCTCTGCAACAGGAAAATACTGAGTTGCAAAGAAATGGTGTGAAAAAGCGGAACCAGAGTAACTTCACTGTCCTATTCAATACAGGAGGGAGTTTAGGTTTGCCGGGTACATCAGTGGAAGAAGGTACACAGAAAAAGATGAGTTTGTACCACTGGATGACTTTATTCAGACTTACTTTCGGGAATACAATGGTGCAATGTCTGGACTGCACTGCTAAGTTGTAAAAATACACTTACATTTACACAAGGGGGATATTTTGAGGGTGCATTTCCTTCGTACCATTTCCTTCTTCCTTTTGATGTTGTGGGTTTGACTTGCACTTGGTTGAAATGTGCATATTTTTGCCTTTCCCTTAGGTTTGGCCTTCCCCACAAATCGCACCTTTCATCACACTCTGTACCTTCCACCAAACACAACTCCTGATTATTTGCACTTCTCTGGTGACCATTTCGTCATGTCCTAGCCGTTATGTGCTACAGCTAGATAGTATCAGTGTCCAGCATTATTTCCAAGACTCCCTTCTCTGTAGTCAGGGGAAGCGTTAAGGGCAGGCAAAAAGCAGTGCAGGTCTAGTTTTACTTCCTCATTCTGCCTCCTCCACCGTATATTAAATCCCACCCACTCCCTTGGAAAGCTGAGGTCCCATAAAAGGCACCAGGAGAGAGAGAGGAAGGGAGGAATCATTACGTGCAATTTATAAACCATTAAGAGCCATATTAAAAAGCCTGCAATCTAATTCACCCAGTGGTGGGCACAACGATGGTGGCTTGGGGGGGGGGGGGTTAATTTAGGGAGTGCATTTCAGCCACATACAAAATATGTGATGTTAATAGGGTCCAGGGGGTCACCTCTAACTAAGGGAGGCTGCTTACCTCTGCACTGGTGCCCAAGTCAGCAGTAACAGGGCGCAGGGAGAACATGAAGGCTGTCCGACAGGGAGAGAGATAGGAGCAGAGGGTAAAGGAGAGCGATATGATATTGCTCACACATCATATCTAATCTAGCTGGTCATATCTTAAAAATAATTGTTATATGGTGTCACAGTTGTACAGGCAGAAATAAAAAAAAAAAAAGAAATATACCTCTACAGAGCCCCTTAGTGGGCACTACAATCTTACATCAGGTGTCCAATATTTAAAACCATACAACCTAATGTGAAAATGTTAAAAGATTATTATAAACATAATGACATTTACTCAGTATATACCGCAGTGATACCTGAAAGATTCACATTGCTCTAGTGTTTTCTATTTTACTTTCATCGCTTGCATTTGTCTGTCAGTTAGGAGGGTTATGCAAAAACTACTGCACTACTCCACGTTTTTCGAGAAATATGGTGGAAGGGTAGGGCGTCGGCCAAGGACTGCCACTTAAATTTTGGAGTGCATTTATTAAAAAAGGATAGAGGATGGAATCTGTTTTTTTTCCACTTTCTTTAACATTAAAGAGCTACAGTCTGACCCTGAATAGCACCAATGGACTCCTTTGTGGATGATGAAGTGATGACCTTCTATTTCTTCTGGCATTTTCAATTCATCTACTTTTGTCATATTTTGCATTTATTGAAGTCAAGAGGCTCTTTATTTGTCCACGTAAGAAAAGTTGAAGTAATTAAGTGTAATAATGCAATATAATAAACATGATAAAAAGCATAAATACTGAATGCTTACAAAATGCAATAATAATAATAATAATAATAATAATAATAATAATAATAATAATGTTTAACAGAGCGTTGGTTGACAGAACTTGCGTATTCTTAGAGAGGACAATAGTGATATGACAGGAAACAAGGGGGGAGAGAGAATAAGTTGCCTGAGACAGGAATGGAGTCAGGCACTTTGCTGTTAAAGGTTCAGTTGGTAACTTTTATAAAAAAATAAATAAATGATTAAAAATAACTTTTTGTCATATCTGCGGAAACCGTCTGTATTCTGTCAGCCGTATATAAGACAGAAAGGTTTCTGAGACAGATTTCTGCTTCAAATGTATGTCATTTGCAAGAACTAAAACACCTTATAAGAGCCATGCGAGTCCTGTAATGCAGTGTCAGTCAGTGCTTGTGCACATGCTGCACATCGCCCTCCCCTGTGAATGCTCCTGTGTAATCAAGTTCAATACCTTCAGTGTGCAGGTTCTGGAGAAACTAAGAAATAACCACCAGCAATGAAAAGAACGGATCACCAAACACAGGGAAGCAAAAATAATTCAACAAAAAGCAAACTAGGAATACGGCCAGACCAATCCTGAGATAAAACAAGGGTAAATATCAGCCTAAAGGGACCATAGAGGATTAAAAACAATGCTGATTTAGTCACATTTCTGCTGGACATGTAATTAGTTATCCCAGCTTGATTTCTGTTTGTTTAGGAAAAAAATATAACCACATAATGAAGATGTGTACAGTTACCACAACACTGCATAGCATAGGTCATATCTATTGTTACTGTGACGATGAAGTCAGGCTATTTGGGTTAATTGGGCTTGTCCTGAATACCAAGGCTACTAGTTAGTGCTGATTTATCAAGAGTGGCTGAAAATATCTACAATGTAAACTACCTAGGCAGTCCTATGCACTCGGTGTTTTTCTTGATATTTATGTCTGCCTGAGCTCTCAGGGGTAAATGTTCTTATCATCATTTCAGTATTTTACTGCTTAGTTAGCTCATTATTGACCATAGTCTCTGTTAGCAGACACCTAAATGCTGCAGTGAGTGTATTATAATTGTTTCGCTGGAGATGACATGTTGAGAAGATTTATTAGAGCTGATAGAGTATTCCTCAATGCAAAGACTGCGGTTGTTGGCCAGCAGTGTTGTAATACACTCTGCTATGAGGCTTCGGCTATAGTTTTTGACAGTTAAAGCCACAGCTCAGCTGGACTCAAGTGTTGAGATTTGATATCCAGCTCTTAATGGAACAAAGTTCAAGTGGTTGAGAGCAGAAACGTTTTATGCATTCCTCTTCATAATCTGAGTAGATTTACTAGTTCAGGTGACTTCACTGCATACATAGATAGACCTATATTGTCTTTGTAGGGGGAAGGTCAAAAGGGTCAATAACTGTGGCGTTGAGAGCGTCTGCCCGGAGCCCGAGGCCCTCACTTACCATATCACAACAACACCAAAGTCAATACACTCCAAATTGAGCCCTCATGCAGAACACTGCACAAATCAATATTCTTAAAAAGGTTACACGTCAAACTATTAAATACTTTATTGATCCATATGCAATATGTAGTGCTATAGATATGTTATCCCTGTTCAATGGTACAGAAGTAAGGAATATCTCTCCATATTTTGACTTCCTACAGTATCGTGTAGCAAAGCAACTGTGGGAAAGAGGAAAATATTTCTCATTCACTGGGCCACATGCCTTGATAACTACAGCCTCTTTCTCTTGAGAATATCCCATCACACTCGGTGCCAAAATTTGACAGTTTAATGTTTCCGGCATGCAGTTTGACATGATGTTCTCATCCATTGAAAAACAGAAAGAGGGAAAGCACCATGTAATGGGGCTACCTATAACTCAGCACTTACATAAGCTATGTTAAGAACATCTCAGCAAACAAGCTGAACATCCCATTTGAACCTATTCATCGTCTTTTTTACAGCTGTCAGCTTTTGGAGAGAAAACCCCTCTATCTGCAGAAACTGAGCCTGTCCTAGAGCATCTCTTATCATCAAACCAAACTATTTCTAAGTCTAGCATTTACTTCTTTTTCACTTACCAGCCCTTGTCATTCGATTAAATGAGGCAGCTGCAATAGAATCACAGAAAGTATAATACACCTGTCACAATCCACATTAGTAGGGAAATTGGAAATTTTGCAAAACAAAAGCAGATGCCATTGAGGGTTTAGATTTAGTTTGCCAGGTGTAAATCTGGCAAATTGTAAAGAGAGGGGAGCGGGAACAGGAAAGGGTGACCAAGATGGATGGATGGAGTGATATGGAGTATCAAGGTGAAAGGCACAGCATGCTGAAATACAAAGAAAAATGCAAGGCAAGGCAAAAAGTCAAGGATCAGGTGCCAGAGAAAGTCAAGTGACAGTAATAGATGTACCAGGAAAATGTGTTATAACTTGGAATAAATAATAGCTTCACAATAATAGGTGAGAGCATAAATGTACAGAAATAGAAACTGAGAAATAGGAGCATCAATCACATTTAGAAAAAGTTTCATCCACAGTACTCTGAGTGGTGAAGAAGAAAGCTGTGAGTGGCACTCAGGTTTGATGGTGTTTTTGACCATTACAGTCACAAAAGTTAAGAGGGCCATCACAGGAAGGAGGTGGAATGGAAAACAGCATAGGATGCAGAAAGGTATAGAGACAGAATAGAAATGAGTGACCAGAGGCAGTTATGAATACCCAGTCGATAGAGAGATAGAGAATAGGCAGGAGTGGAAAAATCAAAAAGGGCATAAGAGAGCAGCAGAAAGTGAGTTGGATAGAGAGAAAAGGGACTGACAATGAAGAATGGAGGCAGTTAAAGATATCTGCCGAGCGATCTGTTATTACAGAAATGGTGAGACAAACAGCCTCTTTTTTTTTTTTCTTTACAACAAAATAAAGACACTCATCAATTTAAATCGGCAGGGTTCCCGGACCTCACCTTTTCTCTGTCAGACGCTTGCGCGGTGGAGACGTGTTCCACCCTTTTCTTGTCCATCCATCACACCGAGGAAGAAGACACTCCTCCTGGGGCATCCTGGGTAATCTTGCGTGGCCGGAAACGTGGTGATGGTGAGCGGATGGCAGCAGGACCCTTTGTTATTTACTGCTCACTTAGCCCCTCTGCACCCCGACACACACACAATTTATGAGGACAATCGTCAGGCCCGCTGCGCTCCATTGGAGCACTCCCTGATGGATGTAGAGAGAGCCAGGAGAGAAAAAAGACAGAGAGGGAGGCAGAGAGAGTCGGAAAGACAAAGATTGAGGTCAGGGTGTCTTACAGTTTTCATTACTGTAAATTAAACTCGTTGAGCTTCTTCAAGAGATAAAGTCATATCAAAACAGTCGATAATGAAGATCATTTTGTCATGCATTAACTAAAAAAATAATTTTAGATATGATAATGAGTGCTTCTGTGTGGCAGCCAGATTATTTTTACTGGGTGTGCAGTCCCTTTTCATGCAATAGGGGTAATGTGAACTGAGCTACCTGCTCGTATGTCTTACGAAATGCCACTGACGCACCAAATGTCACCAGAATGTCAGCAATTCCGCTGTCTGTGTTTTGAGCTTTTATTTTGGTGCACTCACTTTTGCAGATACCTCTGTTATTCGCCTTTCATACTCACTGCACTTTTCTCAACATCTGCTGTACCTATCTTGTCTGTTTTTGCTAAGGCAGCTGGTGTGTAAGTGTTCGATCATAACAATCCATTAGAATAATCACTGATAACAAGTCCATTTTCATAAAACAGGCAGAAAGGGATTAATGAGCTTAACCCTACTTATGTTCCATCCATTCTGTGCTATAAATCAATAATCCAGTAATAATGTTCTTCAATGGGGCAACAGAGCCCCAAGAGCGGCATCCTCTCTCTCTTCATGAGTTATTTGAGCTGCCCTGCTATCTCCTTTGTTCTCTATAAAGTTGCCTTTTGGGACAACTAGGACCAAACACATATATTTTTAGCCTTTTCTACACAGTCTGGTGTGAAACAACACGAGGGATTGGTGAGGCTCCAAGAACCAGGGAGTACACAGAACAGAAGGCAAGGGGAGGGAAGAAGGAAAAGGAGAAAGTAAATGAGCAGAGAGGAGGAGTAATGGGGCTGAGAGAGAAGGGGAGAACATGAAATGCATGGGGGCTGGGGGTGGAGGAGGCACGTTGAAATTATAGGGTAGAACATTTTACATGCCTTTGTTTCACCAGCCAATCCTTCTTCAGTGGTGCACTGGCATTAATACAGGTACGTGTTGCTGCATTCAGTGATTTTCAATTCATGGGCATTTACTGTAATAGCATTGGTTTGTCACTTGTATTTCAATCATTAATATACAAACAGATATAAACAATTGAGACAGTTACTTTGACCACTAGAATGTGAACGGACAATATGACCACATTTAGAGGTATTGAACTTCAAAAATTAATAAAATATTCTTAATTATGTTTTCATCAGTGCATAAATTAACATAATACTCTTAATAATGTTTTCATTGGTCTATAATCACTTGAAAATAATAATAGTTCTGTTTCTTTGCCCCAGAAGGAGTCATTTATATACTGTATCTGCAGAGGGAGTGAGTCCCCTCCATGCTGCCATGTTTCTACAGTAGCTCAGAACACACTGTTAGCCTAACTCCACCCACTGCATGATTCAAGATAAGGGGGGGGGGGGGTCTGCATGTGTGTGACAGGAGTCGCTCAGGTTAGAGAACTGCATGATACCTATGCAGAAAAATAGGTGCGTCTGAAAGGGTTAGTTTAGGATTTTTGTATTGGCTTTAGTGTTAATTTACATATAATATCAGACTAAGTGTGTGCTATATTTACAATATTTTTATTACTTTAACATGCCACTATAGAGCCCTTTCCAATGAGAAGTTAATAGTTTGAAGTGCTCTTTAAACCTTTTATCAGGCAAGTGACTATTTTTGGTCATTTCCACGTACATTACAAGACAGTAACAGCAACAGTTACAGCAAGGACAGTGAGGCAGCAATCTCAAGTCCAATGTGGTCTACAGGGTCTGTAAGGTCCACCTCTGCACGAACAGTGACTTTGATTTTCTACATAATAAAAACTTTTGAAAAATGTCAAAAATGGAATACATTCTTGTTAGGTCCTAGGTTACTAAGGTTGTAATTTCGAATTGCAGAGTATTTCTATGACTGCCCAATAAAGGGTTAAATGCATCACACTCCATCAACAGAAACATCAATTCTCCATCTTGTGTTATACAACTTTGGTGTATATATAGATATACAGCAGATTGAAGAAGCAAGATAGCTATAGGAGTTCTGTATTTGAGGAGAGAGCAATTTTTCTTCATCAGAAAATGACTGACTGACTGATTGACTGACTGATTGCTATAATAGAGTATTGGATTGGCACAATTCAGAATGATTTGGAAATAGGAAGTGGACTGTTGATTCATTTTTATCCATATCCATAGTATTTCCAAGTATGTTGGTTTTTATGAATGCTGTCACCAGTTATGGCTGTAATGGTGACACATCCCGGGTGTACCCTGCTTTTGCCTGTTGGATCAGCTCCAGCACCTCCACGACCCTGTCGAGGATTATGAGAATGAATAAATAAATGTCACCACTACTGATGTGTGTACAGATGAGTCATACTGTGTAGTTCTATTCAAATTTATAGCTCAACATGTACATTTTACAGCGCAGAACTTAAGGTATAAGAGACTTTAGATAGGGCATTTTGCATTTTTTTTCTGTTTTACGAGCAACTACGGAGGATGAGGAGTGAGGAAAGGAGTCCTTTTTTTTAATGAAAAATCACAAAATTGAGATAGTGCTTCCTCATTCAAATGCCAGTCCTCTGTAGTTACAATAGTATCTGTGGTTGCTTCCTTGGACATGTTTGCATTACTCAACAAGTCTGAGTCATGGCATCTGCTGATGACAAAAAATTATAACAAAGAAACATGATTTTCTTACCTCAGAGATGTGGAAAGAGTGTGGATTTGCAAGGTCTGCTTTGGCACAGGCTACCATTGTATACAAAGTTTATAAAAAATATTCTAACTAAAACTAGTAGCACTACAAACCTATTCAACACCTTGAAGCTTCAACATCTGCTTTTATGTTATTGTTGCTGTTGATGCTGCAAATATAGAATATAGAAAACTATTATATATATATTTTTTGTCCGACAAATGGGAATAAAATCAGAAGTTTCCGTAATGCTGAAAAAATATACATTTCATTTTTTGGCCACATAGCTCAGCTCTTTGTTAGAGTGTGTGCACACTGTGTAGAGTGTCTGACAAACTCAGAAAAGCAATTAATCAGGAGTGAGTCTTAAAAAAGCTCTGTGATGATGATGTGACGACCCTGAAAATAGCTAAATTATCTTTTGGCTTTATGCTGTTCACATTTTTCACACTATGTTGGCTGCAATGACTTGCTTTTCTTATTTTCTTGCCAGCTAACCTACTTGTATATTTAGGTATTTCTATTTTATTCAAACCCAGAAGGACAAAATACAGTGGAATCCATGGCCTTGTTCTGCTAGGGTTGGAGGAGATGAGGGTGCGGGGTTAATTTGCAACATGTTGGAAGTGACAAAGTCCAGACAGCCACAGCTTGCAGCGTCCCCTCCACCCCTGCACTGGCTGCTCACACACCCATGATGCACTTTGAGGCTGGTTAGAGAGTGAGACAGTTGGCACACTCTGCAGCCCATGTGCCAACATCAAGCCCCAACACTGCACTGTCTGCATCAGCAACAATCTCAGCAACAGCATTTAGAACAGTGGGTAATAGCCCTCAACATACCCTGACACTGCATTTATCCAGATAATGTAATGTAGGCAAATTTGAATGCAACAGCGACGGATCGGCATCTTCCTTTGTGTGTTTTTATAAATTTCAAAGGAAACTACGTCATCCAGCTGCAAAGACTCATACAAATCTTGGTTGTTAAAGTATTGCCCTCAGGTCCATATGTGCTTTAGCTGACACAGTCTCTATAGTCCTCAGGTGTCATGTTTACAATCAAGGAGATTGCACAGGCTCAGGTGGAAGGAAATGTGACAAAAGAGTTCCCATTCCTCAAAACTATTATCTTTACACGTTATGCACATCAAGCAGATTAGCAATTACATTTCACTTCTATTACATAACAGCATAATGGGTAGGAGCTGAACTGCAGAGGAGTGTAAGACATGCAGTATAATTGGAAGCACGGCTTCATTAGAATAAGTGGTACCATATTTGTAGGGATTTACAGTATATTAGAGATGAAGTGCGCCAACTTAAGAGTGCAACATAAGTTCATTATTCCCAGAAGAGATGAGGATAAGACTAGTAGTAAGAATAAAAAAACACCAGAGGCCATCTGCATGTGTTATTAAACCATCCATCGCCTGGCTCTAAATCCCAACAGTGGGAAAGAATCCAGCAATCAAAGCACATATGGCCGACGAACGGTGCCTGAATTATCCTTCAAATGTAGGTTAATGAATTCAGGAGCAGGCTGTGCTCATGAGCATCATATCTTTAACAACCTGACAGACACACCTGCCAATCTGTGGCTGGGCTCCCTGCAGTGGGAGGAGGGGTGAGGGTGGGTGGAGGTGGGTGGAGGAAGGATCGATCAGCACCTCAGAAGTATGGCCTGTTGGGTGACAGAATCGCCAGTTTCCGGGACACCCAGGGCAAGTCCATTCATCAGAGACCATCAGGAGCTAATGAAACACACTGAGAGAGTGATTAAGACACAGACACCTACTACAGCAGGGCCCCATGCCTGATGCATTAATCACAGCCTCTGTCTGCGGGTATCTGAACCCTCCTTGTTGCTGTGTGTGTGTGTATGTGTGTGTCTGCACATTTGCCTGTTGTGCATATACTGCATGCGCATGTGTGTGTGTGGCTGAAAACTGTTGGCTCAGGCTGTATGTGTGAGTACATTTGTTAGGGAAATAGCTGTTTTCTTTTCAGGGTTTGCCCTTGACATGGTCCACCACCTTTGCGTCTCTGCCAGTGAAAGACACCTTGCTTGAACTTGGCATCAGAACAAGAAGCTGTTCTTTCACTCATCATTAATTTTTGGGGTCAATTGATTAATCAAACGTGGCTGATAACAAGCCAACAGCCAAACTCCAGAAGTTACGTTTGGAAGGACTTAGCCTGTCTGTTTAGCAAAGGAAAAATACAATGCAGATGGTAAAAGTGTTATGATTTATTTTTTAAAGGGATTTATCTGATGCAGACTACTTATTGCAGTCTGGTTACACATAAGTTTGTCACGAGAATTTGGCTCTTAGGAGCTACAGCATCTTTTTTGGAAGTCCATTGCTGTGCTGCGGCATTAAGTCTATGCTACAAATTCGTTAGATGACATCCAAACACCATCTGTGGTGTCACTGTTAGAGAGAGAGGCTGCATATTGTTTATGACAGAACCAAGATGAGGTTTTAATACCCGCTTTTATTGCTTTACAAATGAAGACAGGCTGAAGGTGATTATTTATATCTATTAATTAAGTTAATTAAGATGGGGGGGATTTGCTTCCCGCGCCCCTGTTGTTAATTACAACCATGTCTACAACTCAGGGTTGATGCCATAAATACAGATGTCATCTCCACACAGCTAATGTTAGAGACTTGGCTCATTATTATGTGTTTGTATGCATATGCTTGTTGATGTGTACTACCACAATAGGCATATCTATTGTAAACAGTGTAGTATGTGAACACAATTAGTCCTGTTTTACACATGAGCTGGTATGCAAATCCGGTGCTCATACAAAACCAATGAAATATGTGTAATCTCTCGAAATAAAAAAAAAAAAAGGCATTGTCTTTCATTGTGGTCTATGTGTCTTTGTCCAAAGCACACAGGCTGCACCAGTTCGACCTGGTGAGTGTGCAAACCCAGTTTCTCCCCACTCTATCTCTGTCCCTTCTTCAGATTCACTTCTGTTGCTGCAAATGGGACACCAACCAAAGGGTCTGCACTACAAGCAGCAGATTAAAGGATTACCATTAATTAGATGTCAGGGACAGAGAGGGGCTTTGCCTGTCTTGGCCATGATACAATATCTGTTAATCTGCTGCGCTCCTGGATAAAAAGAAATCTGTCCATTGACAGGAAAAATAGGAAAAGAGGGATGGGGCCAGGAAAGAATTGAAAACAAGAACAAAGAGGCAAAGCTGTGGGTATAGAGATTGGAGAATGGATGAAAGAGGAAGAAAAAAAGCAAATATGCCAGTAGTCCACTTGAATGTACATTGAGCTTTTTCTTTTGGAAAGAAAAGCTGGTGGGGATAATAAGAGAGTGTTAGAGACCAAAAGGAAGCAACAATGAGTTAATAAGAGGGTGATCTATGGAGAAACAACGAACTGAAGAGAGGGGTGAAGTGGTTGGAATGAATGAAAAACAATGACTCCAGAGGAAAAAATAAAATGATGAGGACAAAACGGGTAACTTTTCCGCATTAAGGTTGCCGGTGTTATTATTTTGACATTATTTTTGGAAAGGTTGCTGAGACACATTGGCAACATGGCTTTCTTTGATAGACATTTCTCCATTTACCGTGTCAGACTTGTCCTGCACTAGTGCATCTGCAGGATTGTCATAGAGGTGAAAAATGACCAACTGCATTTCAAAGATATAGAGTTCTTTTGTACATGTGTCATTCTTAATTGAAGACTCAGACAGATTGATAGCAGGTAAGTACAGTGATTGACAAGTGACTGGTTCGAGTTTGATAACAAAGTATTCCATAATAGAAGTCCTGACCCTTACTTTTAGGGCTATTAACCCAAGCTACAGTGCCTGGGTTGACTTAATCTTTCTCTGACAGGGCAGTTGATAGTGCGCCTAAGGCCAGGTGAAGACAGGTGTCCTGTTAAACACCCACCTACTGCCCAACAGATAACAGTTACCCTGCAGGCATTCTGGTTTTGGATGTGTTTCTTCACTGGTCTAATCACCTGCACAGGGCCTGGAGATGTATGAGGCTTATCACCTCCACGTTCACACAAGACAAGGTAATATTACTTATATGAAATATAAAATATCTGAAAAGTGAGGCTAATCCAAGAATATACAAGGTGCATTTTGTTGAGGTGGTTAAACGCCTGCAGGCGTGTGCAGGGCTGCAGTTTTTTTCTGCACCTAGTAGCACCTAATGTAAATTTAAGTTGTGAGGGGGTAATTGATGGAAAAGGCTGGGACATCATTTTCTTATGGCCAGGCATAGGGCATTCCCTCTATTTGAGTAGAGGGACTCTGGGCACCCCTATGAGCCCCTCTCGCCTGAGACTCTAATTACTTTGGGGACCTGGAGAATTCAAAGGATTTAGATACGGGAAAAAAAGAATTTCCAATTTACTGCACCACTTGATGTTTGTCTTCGTTTTCGGTATGACTTGTGCTTCGGAAAGCAAATGGACACAAAGTGCACATTTGTACCTTCTGATAAAAGTGAAACATTATTAGAACGCTGTCATGGCTGTGTTTATCCCTGGGGAGTGTGTGTGTGGATAATAATCTCCCGGACAAACACACTGTAACCTCACCCCCCCCCGACTCTGCCGGAGCTATCTTCATCTCACAAAGCTCAACCCCTGCCTGCTCGCCTGGCCGCTGACATTTCTGCTCTTACTGAGGTGCCTCCGCCCCAAAAAATGTTTACTCTGGGAATAAATTACCTTAGAAAGTATAAAGGCAGAGCCATCAGTTTCATTTCCTGATTGAGTCATATCTCATTCACTTTTATCACGGTATTGTTTAGACGTTTACACAGACTTGTGAAAAATTCAATAATCAGTTCACAGTTGGGGGAAATGTTCTGCATACGAATCTGAATAAAATATCTTTGCATCCTGGAGAGCTCTGTGGTCCACCAGGCAAATAATTTGGTTACATGAAAATACTCTTTTCAATCCCTGAGCTTATATAATTACCATTCTGTGATCACATTCAAATACTCAAACGAAAATACAATATTAATTTTCCATTAATTTCTGGCTTAGATTACATTTTCGCCTGATTGAGAACAGTACCCCTGTGGACCGTGGAAGGTGCTGTCTAAACAGTTTAAAACATGGCTTCCTTGACAACAGACCCTGTGAAGCATGATAATCAGCCACACATTTTGGATATGAGGTCAACCGATAATAATTGGCTGGCAGGTTGGTCAATTAACACTTTTTTTCCAATATGTGTTCTGATCTGTATGTACATGTTTATGGTGTACCGTTGTATAGTAGCCCAGAGAGGTGTTAATTTCTTTCCTTTGCATGATTTAGTCAGCGCACTTTAGAGAAATGCAAATGAGATGGCAGGATATTGGTATCGCAGGAAAGAATTGTGCATTTTTCATTCAGTGTGCCTTATGAGGCTACAAAAACTATAAAGCTTATTCTCAAAGGTTATTCTGTTTCCGACTAAAAGACGTCAGAAAACTCAACGGTGAAATGAGAATTTAATAAAATAAATAAATAAATCCCACTGATTCAGTTGTCATCAGTTGAAAGCACCCCTACGCATATGCGCAGACCCATGACCAATGAAATGAAAGTGAGAGAAAATGGGCAGTAAACTTTCCATCATCTCCATTCTTTCCTATTTAACAGGGGGATATTTTGCTCACACTCTGAGTGGCAGAGACCAGTAAAGCCACAGTGTTTTACGGCTTCCCAGCTCAGTGTTGACAAAGACTGTGCACCAGAAAGGCACGCTGGAAAGTCACAAAGTCATGCAGGACGGAGATTGCGGGTTTGCAGAGTGATCCTTCAGTGACAGAATCTCACGTCGTTAATGGTTTAAGGCATTAACGCCACACTTTCACACTTTAATTGAGCACCGGGTGAGCAAAATGTCAAACAGCAGAGCCCTCCAGGGTGGCATATGTTGTCTAAGTTTGTGTGTATACGTGTGTTTGACTGCATGTGTCTATAGCTGTGTGGGTTTGTTTGTGTGTTTGTGAGTGTGTAAGCCTCCCCTGTGTGGGAGTGTGACAGACAGAATGAGACCTCTCAGCAGAAGGTGCTAGGGAGACAATCAATACTGCTCACCAAGGTGTGCGGCTACAGTCCTCCTTTCTTATGCGCGTTGAGGGAGGCGGCTGCAGACTCTGGCTGAGGAAGAGCCAGGGGAGTATGGACACGTGCATGCAGAGCCAAGCACCCCCCACCCCCCCAACACTGGCCTTTGCTGTCATTTTTATGATACGTGACAAGATAATGACTCTGTAGCACCCCTGAAACTATACCCCACGGGTGTATTTTCCCCGTATGCGTTTTCTGCGGAGGACTGCTACTGTATTCTTTCTTAAGATTCACTGTGAACAATGACACCACATGTCCATTCAAAGGCACTTCTATTTTAGACATGAATGTGTCCAAAACCAAGAGAATCTATTTGTGGATATGCTGTACCTTACACAGAGAGAGGAAGAAAAAAAAAAAAAATGAACAGAAAATGATACCTACAGCATACCGTGACATTGGAAAAAATACCTCTCTCCAAACAATGTGGCCCCTATTATCTACAAATAACCAGAATCCCGAAGGTGCTTTTGGATTAAATATAACTGCAAAAATAATAGGCATATTTTAAAATTTGATAATGCAACCCAATCCTTCTGGGCACCATTTTCTTGGACCAAGACAGTGGGACAGTTTTGTAGAGCTGCACCCCATCCCCATCCATTTTTATGCTTGCTGCCAGTGAGCTGTGCCAAAATGCTGATATCCCTCATTAGAAAAGCAGGATCCAGGAAAGAGTCCAACTAATGTCTACCCACACTGACACAATGATGGTGCAGGGTCTCCACAGGAGATTTGAAGGTCAACAAGAAAAACAGGTTGTAATGGATAGCAAATTGTAGCCTGTGAAAACCTGGCTATTTAAGTAGAATATGTTGTTCTGTTGCAGAATGAGTTTAAGGGGAGGGGAGCTGCGATCCCTCATGCTTGTTCACACTAAATGAATTTGACTGCAGAAGTAAACAGACATGCTGATTGAGGTGACTGAGTATCCATGTTTATCCAAGTGAAGCCTGTGTGATTTCCATGCCAGCAGTCAATTTAGCCACACAGTGTGGTGCCCTACACTGTAACACACAGGCGAAAAGTGCAGAGGGTTTGGCATAGATTAGGAAAAACTGGAGTTTTTCTAACAAGGCATTCATTATCTGCAGATATCCAAGATAATTCCATCCACTGAGCCCACAAAAGCCAACATTTATCCAGCCCTTAGGGCAAAGCCTGGGGGCGCTTGCCTGCTGAAATATGGAGTTAACACAGGTCATATCCCATCTCCCATGTCCTTAGGCAAAATATGTATCCTAATTTCTACCAATTCCACTGAGCCTCCTTTTCTGTTATGACTACTTTTATCAGCATATTTATTTCTCTCTCTCTTGTTCACTGACTCAAACACACGTGTTCAAAGTAAATTTACACTCCCATCTTGCTTGAAAGGCTTCTCCCTCCTGTGGTTCTTTGCAAAAGCTCTGGGGTGCTGCAGGTGCGATGAGGGCCTTTCGGTACCAGATAGGGCATGAGGATTACATCCATAGCAGATTAAACTACCAGCATTGCCTGCTGGGAATTCTACCAATTATCAGCCTTGTACTCCAGGGATGTGGGACTGATGGTGGACAGGGGTCCTGAGGCATAGGAGGGGGCAGTAAGGCACTGGTTGTCATGAGGGTAATGTCTCCATCTTGAACACTGGTCTGCCACATTGAGATAAACAGCGCCTGCCAGGCAAATGTATTACAAAACATTAGATGTCTCAAATGCACTGTTAAAAAGCACAGTGAGACATGGCATCGAGCATTTTATTTCATGTCCCTGGCTTAAGAATACCCTGCTGCTTATCTCTTTTTGTTTCATTCTGCATCCTTGGCCATGGCATCGGTCACTGATGCTGCTATTGAAAACGTTGGAGGTAAATGCTCCCTTTTGCCGCCAAGACAAAAACAGGACTCTGTCATTTTGGAGCCTGTTGTAAATTGTAGGGCTCTTCTGAGGGCGGTGGAAGAGAAAAGCGGGTCTGTAATGAGAGCATTAAAGCAACATATGCTCCTTTCTTGCACCTAGGCACTTAAGAATGGCTTTTATTTCCCTCTTTTCCTTCTATTGCATACTCTACTCCACCCCCACCCCCCCTGAATTCCCACTTGACTATTTTTGGAAAGTCATTGAGAGTCTTTGACAAAGACAGGCTGAAGTGAATGTGAAAGCGTGCCCCTGGCCTTGTCGCCTCATAGTGGAGCAGGCCATCTGACCACCAGCAGTAGGTTGGGCCAAATGGGGCCATTAGACCAAACCTGAGAGACCTGTGCAGCCAACACTGCCAAGCTGCTCCACTCTCCTTCAAGCTCCACACAACTCTGCCCACCTCAGCCACCTCCCCTTCTCTCTTCCCCCTGCAGGTGGCAACTCTTCTGCTCAGCTAGATCCCACCGGAGCACACTGAAAAAAAAGGTTCATCCAGTCAACCCCATTCTCCCGTGTGTGTGTGTGTGTGTGTGCGCTTGGGTGTGGGTGTGTGTGTGGGTGTGGGTGTGTGTGTGTGTGTGGCAGGAGGGTGATAAAATGGGACTCGTAAGCAGAGGTGTCAAAGGAGGTTCAGTCCCAGGAGGTCTAATTTTATATTGTTGTCCAGATGACCTTGAGCTGGGTACCATGGAAACATTTCTACCTTGACTTTGTGAGGTGTCTTGGTGGCTCTGCGATCGTGTGGCGACAAAGCCCTCTCACCTCAGAAAAGAGAGAAATCGCCAAAGGCAAAAGGCTGGAAATAATAGCAGGGTGCCTTCGGTAGCTGTGGAAGGAGAGTATTAGCGGGAAATCTTTTGAGGTGCTGCTGTTCATGCTCCATAGCTCCTCTTCAGACAAGTAGCTGTATTTGAAAGCTATTGATGGCCTTGTTCAATCAATGGAACAACAAAGTCCTGAACCAAAGTGACTCAGAGAAAAGTGAGGGTAAGTGTGTGTGGATCTGTGTGTGTGTGACAGAGGCAGAGAAAGACAGAGTGGGAGTGTGTGATTACTTGTGTTAATGCATGTTTAAAAATGTTTTAAGAGGATTGAGTGTGTGTGCATCTAAGTAACAAGGAGAGAAAAAAAAATACCAGGGAGATTGGATATTGTAGTAATAATAGAATGGAAAAGTATGACCTGTATTTGTAACCAAGCAACATTTACACTTTATGCAAATTTTTCTGTCAGTGAACTCTATGTTCAGCTGTGTTTGTCTGTTGTGTTTTGAAATTGAATCAGCTGGAACACATTAAACTACACACATTTATTCTAAGAATTAAGTAACATTAGGCCTTGATTACCAAAATTTGTGCCCAGGCAGGACAGGATCATATTTGTATGCAAAATACACAAGCTTAAAATGCTAAATAGGGACATAATGTTCCCTTCCCCATAGCCTGAAGACAAATGCAAAAATCTCTAACTAAACAAGCAAATATTTGTCATTAGTCTTTATGCAACCATTTGATTTGAATATATTTTAAATTACAGATTAAACAAATCTGCAGATGTAGGATAAGAAATAGGAAGTGTATGCACATGTCTTTGTGCCCCATACCACCCACTATCCTGCTGTCTTAGGCACAGCCCATCTGGCACCTCAACACACACCTACAGACAGACGGATATTTGTTTAAAGAGATTTGTCTGTTGCTTCCATTCATCAGACACCTAAATGACTTTCTCAGTCAAAACGCAGATTTGAAAATGTTGTTGTGCGCAATCGTTCTGATTAAGAAGACAAATGTGCTCATGCAAACACTTTCTGATGAATCATGTTTTGCTCATATCGCTCCCTCTCTCTCTCTCTCTCCTCTTCAAACATTAAGAAAGATAGCATTTGTTGTTAGCATCAATTAGAAATTAATTACACACTCGGTAGTAAACACATGCTCTAAATTCGGACCAAAGGGTTGTGCGTCATTGTTTAGTATTTACACTGAGCAAGCATTTCTTGCTCAAGAGCAGACATCTCTTTTCCTATGATGTACCCTTGGAACCAAGACTTTTATATCTCAATTAAAGTGTTTTCCCTGTGCTCCCTTGCTCTGAGCATGGCCATTATCACCATGGCTCCCAACAGTCTAATTATGCCCACTCCCAAAATCACCACCTCCCCTCCAAACCCCATACGGCGCCCACGCTGCTCTATCTTGGACCTTGGCAAGCTCACCTCAGCCTCCTTGAAGCCAATCACAGAGCAGTATGAGCCATCATTAGAGTATGGGATTGGCTCTGAGGTGCCAGTGTCTCCATGGGAGGCATTGATGAAATATCCCAGGGGAGTCCTGGCACAGCGAGGCCGCTGCTAAACCCTGAACTGCTTGTCAGCATCACTTTGTCTAAACATGATAAGTTCCTGTTAAAAGGCAGTGCTGCCATGGTGGGGCCTATGCCCCCTGCCATGTTCCAGCAGAGGCCTCCAAACACTATCCTCATATTTCAGGTCAGCCTCTGGTGTCTGAAAGGCAGTGCTGTAATGACATTCACTGCTCAGTAACAATTACCACAACGGTGACAGCGAAATAACTCTGCAGAATTATGGCTTAGCATTCAAAGAGGCTGCTGTGCAAACAACCCACATCACTCAAGGTGCTTATTTCATTTGTGCATAGGGCGAATGACACCCTAATTTAGTTTTAAACAATAAATGAAAAAAAACAAAAAAAGCTTACTCATTTACCTTAGTTTTTATTTTCTGTAGCCATAAAACTAGGCTATATTTTGTCCAGAATCTAAAAGTAACCTAAACTATTGCAGTGAGTTGCAGTGAGTGACATGTTTCTTCATAATGAAGCACTGTGGTTTATTTTGAGTTAATCCCACATACATCAGCCTCTGTCCCCCTGTCCCTAGGAAATGCACATCTACTTCTTGTTGGGTGGCATTTTCTGTTGAAAAAATGTGGGATCAATTCCTAATGAGTTTTTGCTAAAAGAACAGTACTTTTTTTTTGATCTGAGCAGAGAAGTCAGAAAAATATTGAAACACGGATTAATTTTGGATTTGTTAATAAGTGGTGAAATGAGGACTTAGATCTGTTCTTTGTGTAAAAATAGCCTACCAGTGCAGCAGTTAGAAAGTACATTAGTTTTATCAGCAAACTACAGATAAAGCACATGTACAAGACCACCTTTGGTCCTTCTGACACACAGAATATAATTATATAGGGCATCATTAAAATATTTATACTGAGGTATTAATGTTGTCACACCATGTTACTGTTGTTGTGCTACTGGAAGTGGAGCAAGACTGAAGGACTTTATATTCAGTTTTATGTACAGGGACAACAAATAAATCTGAAGGCTCATCCCATGATTAATGGCACAGAAAAAAGGGAGGGAAAAAAAACAGTCTGAAATACAAATCTCTTTTTCTCTGATCTTTGGATGATTAATATTTTTAATGAAAACATGAGAAAAGTTTAGAGGGAAAAATGTTAGAAACCAGTACTTTAATCTTTTTTTTTTTTTTTAAATGTATTGTATCCATTCGGTAAAATTTTAATCTTAGGAGTAACAAATGTAGTGGAGCAAAAACGTGAGATGTAATAATGGGAAATACTCAGGTAAAGTATAAGTACCATAAGAATACACTGTATTATAGTGCTTTAGTAAATCTATTGACATCCATCCTACCACTGTTTAAACTGTGAAAGCTATAGAATAATACCAGCCTCACACTGGGCTGAAAAGAGAAAAAGAAAGTGAGGTAAGTAATGGCACTCTTCTTCCATCTCTAACTCCCTAAGAGACCCGACTGAAAGTGACTGATAAGGAGCAGTCAGACTTCCTGCAGCACACTCCTCACTGGACGCGCGTCTTTTTTGCAAATAATGTGATAGTTTTGAATCCAACTACAGCTGTTTCTGAGAAATATCTTTATCCCCCAGATGCGGTCGGTTACTTTTATCACTTTTAAATATTTATTGCCTACTGATGAACTGTATGATTCATGTCAATAAAACAAAGGAACAGCTGGTTCAGTTAAAGTCACTCTGCGGGATAAAGATGAAACAGAGAATGCTTGCTCATGCTGGACCCGGACCATCTTCTACATAGAGAAAGAGATAGAAATATGAATCGTTTCGGTGACTTGCAGCTTTCTGTAGGCCTTGTGGCGGGCGGCGTAATGGAAAATATGGAAGAGAATAGAACTGCCAAGTGACAGGTCCAAGGAAGTATAGAGCTACAAACAAAGCGCACCTGTTCTGCATAGAGAGCACAAATGAGACTACGCTATCATAAATCATGCACCTATAGCAGACAGGTACCTACTCATATTTAGACTCTGGGGGCAGACACAGACTGCAGGAGCATAGTAGGGCTGTGGTTTGTGGAATAAGATGCCATCACTCAATAACAAACCAAAACTTACAACATGCCAGTGTCATACAGGAGGTTGCAAGGGGAATAAATGTAGACGAAGGTACTGTATGTTGCTGTTAAGGAGGGCAGGAGGTAGCTTTCAAGATAGGTAAAAACCTCCTATGCTCTGCAATATTAAACCATTCTTCAACAACAATAGCATCTAGTCTGTGATGGAAGTAGAAAAAAAAACAAAAAAAACCCAGGGGTTCGATGATGTTGTGATCATTTAAGTAAAAAGATAGGTGACTTCCTTCCAACACTCATGAAACTGTTTTTTAATTTATTTAGCAGCATGCATGATGGTATTATCATTTTGATAATATCACTTATGTCTGTAAAATAGCTTCATATTCCTTGGTTGTTATGCAATCATGCAGAGCAATCATCAGACCTAATGATCCCCAGTAGATGCCCCGACCATTACAGCTTTGCCGTCATTTTTAACAGTCGGCGGCAGACACTGAGGGTTGAATGCATCATTTAGCGTTCCTCCGTATCTAAAGTGGGTGAAAGATGACTCATTAGTTGATATTGCTTCTTGCTGTCGTTCAGGATCCAGGTTTACAGCAGGTTATATATCTTAATACAGTCTGCCTCATAATAGCAGGCTCGCCAAAAACACTTGCGTTGGGAGTCTCATTGCACCATGTTTGCAGACACTGGTGCTTAGTTAAAAGTTTGGTTGCTGTATATTTCAGGTAACAGTGCAATGAGGTTTTAAAGTCTGGCAGAGTCTCGCACTCTGTCTGTTTTCTTTGTTGCTGATGAAGAGTGTTTATATTTGGTACAGTGATGTGATTCTCTTCAATTTTTCTCTTGACATGAACAATAATCGTGCAGCTTTGAATCTCCTTTCCATCAACAGAATATTAGAATAGACCACTTCTGAATGTAAAATGTCATGAGATAACTATTGGTTTGATTTGATATATAAATAAAATTTGATTGATTGATTGATTGATTAAGAATATTCAGGCTCTTTAAACACACACTCTTCTTTTAAGTCTTTGTACATACGAATGAATGTATTACATGCCATTTATTTTTCAATGGATGACGTAGCACTTCATGCATTTTTTGTATGATTCAATATTATATTAATGCATTCATTATCTCTGTATAACATTTCATTTAAAATATTTTCATAGTCTGCTACTTAAATAAAGGACTGTGTGATATTAACAATATGATATTGAAAAGGTAAAATAAATACCCATGGAGTCTTGTTTCTTTTTAACTTGCTTTTGATCTACTTTACTCTTTTTTTTATGCTTTTTTGCTGTAGAAGCTTACTCTCAAAACAGATGAGCCTTTATTGTCTTATTATGATAAAATATTTGCTGCATCAGAATTAAAGAACTTAATTAAAACTTTAAAAAATTAAATAAAACCCGACTCTGACTGAACTTTCGAACATATTTGTGAAGCCAAACATCTTTATTAAATTGCACTTAATGAATTGCATTGCTGTCTGTTTTTTGACCTATAACCAGCTAAATTGATTTTTTAGTTCTCATTGTGGTTTTCCACAGCCTCAACATTTATGTTTGTTTTGTTTCATTTTGTTTTCAAGTATAAAAATCCATCTTCTATTGTAAGAGGAATTGCTCCTGGTGAGGCACAGCAAAAGTGGTACTGCAGTTATACTAGTTTGCAGTAAATAAACAACTGGAATACTACAATTACTGCAATGCTGGTATTATTTTAACTGCACACTGTAAAAGATACTATCTTTTCATAGATGCAGTGGGTTTCTTTTAACAGCTGTGAAGAGGGATGTTAGACGAGTGAAAATGTTTTTGTTGCAGTTAAAGCAAACTAACTAACTAACTAAACACACAACAATAGTAGAAGCAAACTAATATGTAAAGTATTTCTGGTTTACTCTAGTTACATTACTTGAGGTTTGCAGCCGTCACTGGTAGCGCTGACTGACTTAAAGCCTGGCCTGCCCTGTTTGCTCCAGGGAGGTCGTCTGTACACACTATCAAGCAGCAAGTGCATCACTCAGCCAACACACAGCATCATTAAAAGCCCATCCATCTGCGCAGACTGTCTCTAGTGTTTCCTTACAGGTCACTATGAATCACTCATGGAAAGGCAAGAGCACAAAGGGGATGCAGGGTACGCTTACATTTTTAACATACGCTACATATTCCACCTGCATTATTTCTTTTTTTAACCTGCAATGCTTACACGTTAATTTAAATAGTTCCTTTTTTTCCCCATTTTTCGTAGATGATTGGAACATTGAATTTTAAGGTTATCTGAGTATAAAACACAACAGCTAAAATGTGGATGCCAAATATAGACATGCATATAAAATCCTTATATGAAAAAAATGTATTCCGCTTTTGTGAGAAGGTCATGAGATGTAATGACATAACATGCCTGCAAATAGATTTCATGTGTCACTTAGCCTAACATATCATGGTAACTTGATTTACAGCTTATTAAATTCATTTAACTCAAGCATTGGCAGTTTAATGAGGCAGTTGCCATATTAAGGGGGTTGTAAGAATAAACTGCTAAATTAGACGCCTGAATTGACAGTAGATCAATTGCTTTGATTAATATTGTATACAACGCAGAGACAAAGAGAGGAAAATGAATATGCACGAAATGTGTCACTGAAAGGGTGAAAGTAAGAGAAAGGAGGAAACAGAAAAGAAAGGCAAGATTAGAGAGTCAATTATCTAATCTCTATTGTTGTTTGTGACTAATGATGATTAGAAATAACACAAAATAATTACAAATTCATAGACATGGAGGCAAACAAACTGTATTAGCACAGCAGCATATATCTTGTAATCAACAATTAACAGCACAGCAAACCACTGTTTGCTTATCACATAATTCATGTTGCTGCTAAACACGTTGCAACAAACTGCGGTGGCTGATGAAAAGAACATTCACTTCACAGCCTTGTGCATTATGACTAAATGAAAAAGTTTTGAATATTGAGTGTTTAAGTAATTACTAGTGCCTTTTAATTCATTACTTGACTTTAATTTTCTCTCAGTGTATGACTCAAAGATGTATTTCATGCACAGAATGTTCTATATTGCGAGGCCTTGGTTTTTTTTGGTAATATAGCATGCAGCAGCAGGAGGCAGGGATGGATGATATGTGTGAGAACATTAATCATATGCATGTGTTTGCAAAATGTTCTCTTTTTGTTTGTGCCGGCGGGCTGCTTCGCCTGCTTTAGTTTTGCTTCTTAGTCACAGAGTGGTGGCGGTGTATGAAACAAGGGCAGCATCGCACAAAGTCAGCAACTAGCTAGCAAATCCACATTCATATGTTCACATTCACAGCCAGCTCACATGATTTCCACATGATTTCCACAAAGAAATCAGAACATAGTTTATCAAAATAAAGCAGAAATGACTCAAAGTAGCACAAAATAAACTCACCATATGCACAACTTGACAGACCTTTATATATAAATAGTACAGCTGACTCTAAATTAACTTGTAGCATAGTGTAGTCAACTTGAAAAAGTACTGATAATGATGTGAGGGTGTTAGGGTTTCAACAAATGTAAAATTACTAAATGCAATAAACTAGATATATGGATGTAAAACAGAAAAACATAATGCAGGGTCAAGCAGCTGAGTGTTCCAATGTATTTGGCTGAATTAAGTATAAAAGTATATTTCTGCCAAACTACAGATGCACATAATCTCTGCATCTCAGCATTTCTTAATATGAAAATCCTCTCATGCAATATCAGTGATTAGGGGGAGGAAAAGACTGTGGTTTGCCTTAATGAAATATTGCTAAAGATAGTGTTAGCACATTTTATCTGTGTCTTAGCAGTCTCGTTCTGTGTTAAATCTGACTTGATACCTTTCCTTAAACACCAGCCAAGTGTTGTCAGTGCCTAAACATAAGCATAAAAATTGGAGACTACATACGAAAGGAAAAAAATCTTAGCAACACAGTTTAAAAGCATCATTAACAGTTAATGCTCCAGAAGTTGAAGTTATGATTTATTCATTTTCTGAACTGCTCAGATCCTCAAGATGGTAGTGGGATAGTCGGAGCACATCTCAGCTACCAGTGGGTGAAGGTGGGGTACACCATGGACATGTCACCGGTTCATTGCAGGGCTGACACACAAAGACAAACAATCCACAGGCCTCACATCCACACCTATAGGTGATTTACATTGACCATTTCACTTATTAACCCTTCATCGGGCAAGTGACTATTTTTGGTCATTTCCAAACACATTCACATTACAAGACAAGTAACAGCAACAGTTACAGTGGTTCAATAATCTCAGGTCCAATGTGGTCTACAGGGTCTGTAAGGTCCACCTCTGCATGAACAGTAAGTGTAACTGCTTTGTTAGGTACCATGAAGTAATGGTACTAATGTAAGTAATGATGTTCAAAGGGATAATGTGGATGTTGTTGATCGGTCAAACCAACGCCTTCTATTGAGCAAAGATTTAAAGATGAACATGCAGCACTTAAAACGAATCAGACTGGAAAGACTTCTGCTGAAAAAATACTGACTTTTTTTAGATTTTTAGAGAGAAATCCAATGTAAGTTACGGTCGCCAGGATTTTCTGGAGCTTCTCAATTCTACAGCTTTAAGATACTTCCACACTGGCTTCATTTTGGAGTTGAGGATGTTTCCCCTCAGATACATCCAATAGAAACTTAACAGTGCTCAGTAGTTACAGCTGTCAGTCACAAATTGAATCCTTCAGCCTGTCTAAACCATCATCAAGCAGCCAGAATCTCTCATCATAAGTTAGTTTGATAGATTTAACTTGAGAACACAGTGCAGAAAAGGGTGAAGAATTCACGTTTTGTCTCTGATCATATGAATTACAATAAACTGAAAGGTCATTATGGAATTTTTGCCAGAGCACTGCAGCTTTAAAACAAAATATTGATGAAACACAAACATATAAACACATGTAAAATGTAGGCATGCTATTTTTAGTGTAATGCTAGTTGGAGTGTTATCCAGTGTTACTACACTAAACGAGGGTAATGGCTTAACAGCAGCACCATACATATTAATTGTTTTTTCCTATTTGTTTGAACCAGTCAAACCACAGAACATGCTTCTTCTTTTAAGGCTTATCAGTCTACTCAGAAAATCAATTAATACCAATACAGTTCCACAATTTTAACATAGAAAATAGTTCTTGCATTT
>JAPQRQ010000008.1:12375211-12387442 GCA_037367365.1 Apogon talboti
GCATTAAAAATGTTTTTGTTTCACAATTTTCACACAGTATATCACTTTCTGATATTGTGTCTTAAATACATGTTTCTTTGTTTAAAAAATGAACACATGGTGTCCAGCTGGGTTGACATTTTTGTAAATCCATGAAAAATAGGTTCATTAAAAAAATTAATTGCATTGTTTTTTTCTTGCCTAAAGAGGAATAAAAACACTCATGAAACGAATCTTGACTAAGGTTCTCATAATTCATGCATGAAAGGGTTAAAAAAAGAAATTGTTTTGTCCTTTTCATGATGTGTGTAATTTTCTTTTCCTTGGCACCTTGTCTCAGGCTGGTTGGTCAGAATGATCCAGTGAGGTCCCAGACAGCAGTGGATAATCCAAGTGATCAAAGGGTCTTAATGCAATATGAGGGTTTTTTAAAGGTCAGCTGCAGATGTGCCATTTCTTATAAGTCCTGTGCTGTCCTCTGGCCTGCCAGTCATTAAAGGTCATATCATACTTCTCTCCTGCAGACAAAAAGATGACGAAGGGCTCCGTGTGGAGGGGACTGTTCTTCCTCTTAACAAGGGCCGTGAGAGCAGGCACTTCTATTATACTACATGCTGTCGCACCAAACTCACAGTAAGCTCTCTCGACTTTGCAGGTACAAAGGTTTGTCTGACAGCCCCTGAAATAACGGAAAACGCTACAGCTCCAGATGAAGCTCTGATTTTCTTTATAGTCTCCAAATTACTGCAATAAAATATACTGGTATCTACAAGACGGTGTTATATAGGCTTGAGACCTACAAGATTTGGGCTCACACCCCTACCTGTATTTACTTACTATACTATTACTATAAGTGCAAATATTGCTTGAGACTGAATTTTTGTTGTTATCATTTTTGCCTTGTCCACATCAACAGATATTTTCCTAAACAGATATTTTCTTCCTTTATTCTCTTCACACAACCTTGATTTTTCAAAACAGCTCTGTCCGTGTGAAAACACAAAAACAACCACAAACTGGAGGCCTTAGAACTGCGGTCAGTGTGGCTAACACTGGATGTAGCAGACACAGAGGATTTAATCTATCAGTTAAGTTATAAACTGAAGTTACCTTAAGTGTTGGTTCAGGTTGTTGAAGTGGATTATTTGCATTATGTCTGCCCTGTCACACAAGCTGACCTCGAAAATTTCTGTTTTTCCTCCTAAAAGGCTGTTTACATGTGGATGAGAAGCCCAAACATAGAGAAAAACTTCCACTTTGCAAAATATCTGCATAAAATTAGATTTCATGGATAGTATATTTTGCCATTAACGGTGGACTTAGGACTTATCTTAAGAATGAGAGATGTGACAGTGATTGGTTGTTCGTCTCTATATGTCCAGGTCGTTACTGAAAATGAGAATCAGTTCTCAACTAACTTACTTGGTTAAATAAAGGTAAAATAAAATAAATAGAGTGTAAGTTTTCCTTCTCAGAGCCTCAGTATGTAATATTTACTGAGATCTGGAGGTGAAATTTCACTTTGCAACCACATCAATACCCTCACTCTCCCCTACAGAGGCCACAATGGTGTGAAATCCCTTGTTAGAACTAGTATTTGTTGTGTCCATTGTCATCCCCTCCTACACACACACACTTTATTCATTACAAATTGGAAAAAAGGTAAAGAAATCCCTTCTGAACTACTGTAGAACATAGTGAACCACTACCTCTGCTGATATAAATGCCTCATTCAACAAAAACACAACTCATGAATACAGACTAGTGAAAAGATATGATTATATTCCATCGCAAATAGATCATCTTAATAGCACACACTGCACAGTGGAAGACAGCACATGTATTTAAATAGTATTTCGTGTATTTGTTCATAGTTTGTTTTTGTGGATGTTGCACACACAGTACATTCTGTTGGTAAAAGTGACCATTTACAACTGTTTTTAGAACAATGGATATGAACACATTCATTGAAAACAAATGTGATGTCCAATAGCATCTAATTAATCTCAGCATTTTAATGTTAATGTTTACATTCCACTGTACAAGAGAAAAGAAAAGAATGAAGCTAATTAAGAAAATAAATTACTTGAATTCATCTCTCATAGCTTGTTAGAGCCCAGCAGCATTATGAAGGCTCAGTCAACCAAATTAAAGCGTAGGAGACAATTTGTGTGGTTCGACACTGAAAACACTGCCATTTGACCTTTGGCATTTTATGACAGTGAGGTTTTTCTTTTTTTTTATTTTTCTGTTATTAAAGAAAAGGATGCAACTCAGTTTTTTCAATAACAATGAAATAACAGGAGTTTGGTTTTTATTAAAGCCTAATTCAATACATTTCTTAATTTACCTTGAATTTCCCATCAAACTAAAGGGTACAGTATATAGAATGATACAAGTAAAGGCGGTGTGAACTTTTAGCATCTACTGAATGCTGCAGGAGAAAAAGAAAAACCCATCCTCTGATTCATGTCCTATGGTTGTACTGTTTCTTCAGCACAGAAAATGTGTCTGAAAAAAAAGAAGAGAAAAGGCTTTTTCTTCTCATGTGATTGTAGAAGATTAATGTAAAATTGCAGCACTTTCATTCTCAGGCACAGACAATGAAACCTACTCCATCCAGTTCAGGCTTAAATGTAGACAATTTCTGTCGAATTTTGAAGAAGTGAGACATATTTTTCAAATGTCCAGATTAATCAAAGGTAACTGTGTTTTTGTGTGATGCGACTGCTAACAGAGCAAGGGTTACCATCATTTTTAAAATTTTATTTATTATTTTAATTCGCTTTAAACCCATCCCTTGTGTGGTTTGTTTTGCCGTACCTGCCACTAATAGACTTTACAGAACAGAACAGATATGATTTAAATAAACTGTTTTCACTCACATGTATAAATCAGTAGTGTCACTGTTGTACTACAAAAATATTTAGTGACAGCTGCAGCAGGATGATTGTCATGTGAAATACTGGAAACTGACATAATGAATTATCTTGCTTTCATAAGAAATGTATGCAAGTGTTTTGATTATACAGAGTCAGTTCTATTTCAAAAGTGTGAAATGTTTTCCTTTACACATCCCAATGTGTTTATCTTCCAGACAAACATCAACAACATCCTCCGCACTGCTACAGCTACTTCCAACCAACAACAGAGCAGCTGTAAGTGTTGAGTTACATCCAAAATAGAAAACATCACAGATTATTAGCTAAAAAAAAATAAATAAATAATATAAATAATTACTTAATCAGGTAACATTTTATAGTGTGTTTTTATCTGAAATGTCACAAAAACAGTCGTTTAAACATCACCATGCAGTAATGTCAGAGCCCATGTGAGCAGGTGCAGAAAGACACTGAAGATGGAGGAACATTCATAGATTTGATGTATTATGCAAGAAACATTTATTGGAGTGAATATGTGAGAACAGAGATCGCTCATTACAGGAGACAGAGGTTAAATGCAGTTCCTAATGCACAAAAGTTATAAGAAAATAAAAAAATTAGTTATTGGTCCAAATTAGGGTGATGTTGTCTTCTCAGTAATTAGCAGAATATTGTAAATATATCGTCTTGTGAAATATTAATGCTAAGGAAAACAGATCCGCACATTCCTAAAGGAGACAGCAGGAGGTAGTTTGGATGAAATATGTGTTTGCCAATCTTGGTGTGAAGACTTTATGTCTCTTAGGGCTATGACAGAAGTGCAGAGTGACCTATGCTCTATCCTCATGACAATTAAGGATGATTAAAGCCTACATCTCTCTTCATTTCTCTTAAGCCTACAGCTTACTGTCTCATTTAGAGGAAAAATGTTCTGTAATGAAACAAGAGCAAGTCACTTTTTCTATGCCGCTTCTTTTTCCTAATTAAGGCTATAGGAACCAAAATCAGGGGAAAAAATAAACACTGAAAATAGACTAAGTGCGAACTACGCGATTTGACGTTCACAATGTTATGGAAAAGTGAAGCCACTACAGTTGTACACAGTGTCAAGATAAAATCACATCCAAGACACATTCAAGTCCATAAGTATTTAGACAGCAACACACATTTCTGCCATTTTTCCCTCTGTGCAAAACCACAATGGACATGAAACAAAGCAGTCAAAATGTGACTGAGGTGTGGACTCAACTTTATTTCAAGGGGTCTAACAAAAAATAGTGCATTTCTCATTTAGGAATTACAACCATTTTAAATTTAGTCCCATTACTGATGGAACAATATCTGCTTTATGGTGAGAATCAGATGTACCCACTCAGAACACTTGAATTTTAACATTGATGGCTGAAGAACAAAACCTCCTATCTGGAAAATGCCCCTTTTTTTTGAGAAAATTGAAAACATCTTGTTGTTTTCTTACAGAATGCTATTTGTACACAGTAATATAGTCCAAAAACAGTGTATTATGTATTGAGTTTCATTAACACATACCATTCTGCAAGAAAACAAATGTTTTTTGTTTGTTTTTTTTAGCTTTGTCAAAAAATATATTTTTCACATAGGGGATTTTGTTTTCCAGTCATTGATATGCTGAAATGAAATTATGGAATTTCTGAACCAATGATTATCAAGCATAGCAGCTTTAAGAGGATTGTAATTCTACAAACACAGCAGATGATTTTTATGTATCTTAATGCTTTTTGCCATCCACAATAACTCCATTCTGAGCCGTTGCTTAGAAACATGGTCGCGTTACACAGTGGAGTCCATGGAGGCGACCTGTTCCCTATACAGATATAAAAGGCTCATAAGGTGAAGAAAACACAACCACTCACATTTTCAATAAATTAGACTGTAATGACCCATAGTTATTTTAGTCCAGTTCTGCAGTTAGATTCCCATAATTGTTGAGATCTCAGTGCTGAAAAATGTTCTGGTGTCAGTATGACTTCCAGCTTCCGTCATATACAACTATATACCTGGATGTAATCCTTTTTGTAACTGTACTTAATCAGTTTCTTCTCAGTCACTGTAACTAATTGTGATTATATGTATATGTGATTTATTTAGATACCATTTTTATTCCCTATATAAGCAATGTCTTCACATATAGCAGTTTGACAAATGTAGCCTGGCCCAATAAATAGATCCCAGCTGACTGTGGAATCTCACTGCTAAGAGTGTTTTCCTGTTGACACGGATCAACAGGGACACTCGGGATTTAATCTTTCCACAGACTGTAACACACACATTCTGATAATACATATGAGGATCTATAGCCTGATGTGCAGTTTCGTCTTTTTTGAGTGCATAATCCCACCCTTTTCAACACATAATTGGGGAATCTGGATCTCTGAGAGAGAGTAAAAGCAAACGTTGGCAGAAAAGAGGTCTCATATTTCTGTATCAGAGTTTTTGTTTGTGTTGGAGATAAAAAGTGTCCCTCTGTGCTGCCTGCACTGAGCCGTGGCTGCGGCTTGTTCAGGTATTAAGTGTGCAAATGTGGTATTCATTTGATTTGAAGGAACAGAAATGGAAATTCTTTGGTATGAATAAACAGTGTAATGGGTGACCAAACATTCAGAGACACAAACGCGAGGGAGGAAAGGACATTTTTTCTGCTGGCCACTACTGAGAAAAGAGGCATGTTCAAGACAGAATAAAAGGGGGAGCTGTCACACAGGGAAAGAGGAGAGAGGGGGGGACAGAGAAATGTAAGAGAAAGACCTCTCCCAAGGTCACACCCCCTACATTTATCACCAGTGTTTGTCACAGTGGTCCTCGTGTCCTGGTGTACTATGGTCATGACTGAACACCTCACCCCTGTGCTCTGGGATGAATTTCTATGTTAGCATTTCAGCCACAGTGAATACCTCTTGATTACCCGCCACTCACACATGGACTCACCACCAATCCATAGACATTATTCAGGTGCAAGTGAGGAGCCAGAGATGGATAATGTTTCCTGAAAAACCACTCGTTTCTTGATAACCGACACCTTAATTCATGCATATTGATTAAGTCCTGGAGGCATTAGCAAAATCAGTTGAATCTGCTGAACACTGAGATGGAGTTAGCGCTGCCTTGACAGTGACTGAAAGACATTTAAATAACCTGCAAACTGCAAGGAAGCACTTTTTTGTCAATCATTTCTATTTTTTTGTATGTTCTTAATCATGTACCATGTACAAAATCTGTCTCTACTCCCTCTCTGACACTATCTTTGATGTATAAATCATGCATCATTCTTATCAATATGATAATAACTAAGTAAAACTATAGCAAGTTTTTTTGTTTAATAAATGTATCTGTCATTTGTGAATAGTACTTTCAGAAACATATATCAAACGAATGAGAATGCAGTAAGTCCTCAAATGAAAAGGGATTTTTAATTTTCCTGGTCAGAAATAGCAAATACAACATTTATGAAGGAATGTCTTTGTACAAGTGTATTTCTTTAGTGAATATATCATCTATGAGCAATAAAGTGTAACACTATCGGTACTAAAATAAACTGACTCCTTGTTTTCCTCCATGCTGTCATGGTTTTGAAAGCTGCACAACTGGAAGCTGCAGATATATTAATTATTCCCATTAATACATTCTTATTAATAGGAATTATAAAGCATAACAACTAAATCATGTGTGTTAAATATGCTGTATGATTTCAGACCACAGACAAATGAAGAAAAGGAGCTCCTGTGAATACCAAGATACTGTATATAAAGACATTTAAAACAAAGGCAGATGCTATGTTGAGATGTAAATAATGAAGCAACAACCAAAATGCATTAGCTTCCTCCTGAGTAGCATCACTGCTGTGAACTGTGTGAGGTGGAACAACCAGGTGCATGACTCATTCTGAAGCCACGTCCTCTCCAGTCACCCTCATTGTTCCCTGACCACATTTTCCATGTGGACTTATGGGATGGTATCTATTCACTTCATTGGTTTGTTTCATTTTTGTAAATTACCCTGAAAAAGAGCTTGCCCTCTGCTTAGACGCCAGTGTCTCTTCAAATATTGTTATTATGATGAGTTGCAGTGGGAGGCAGCTATCAGTATGCCTTCACCTACAGTACGACGTCCTATTTATTTAAATCTCAGGTGGTTATGAAGCCTATAATCTGTAATCACGGTAACAATGGCGCAGTCATGCCTTTAATAAAGAGCTGCAGCACTCCAGGTGTGCTGGAACCTGATCAATGTTTGTCCAGAAGTCACAGGGACAGACAGTGTTTGCAGCAACACATTTTTCCTGGAAAACTGTCTCTGGCTTCCCGGCATCTACCTCTGCAGTGAAGAGAGAGGCACCTCTTCGGGTTTCCTGCTGAAATCCAATGTGGCATCTTCAGTTTCCAGAGAGACACGTTATGGCTTTTCAGTCGTGATTATGAGGTAACCACCACCACAGACAGGAGGTGGAGACCACATGAAACTAAACACCACCATGGATGTACATGAAAAGACACACTACATGGACGCTCTTCTGAAAAAGGAACAGCATGCACACTTGCAACCACAGAGGGACAAAAATATATTGCTCTCACAAATATGTATGACTAAAAAGCCTCACAGACACGTAGCAATCACAGTTCCACTACAGCTCAGAGGCATTTATTATTAATAGAGGAAATCATAGGAGGCTCTTAATTGGAGATGCTCTAGTGGGTGTCTCAGAGGTAAGCGGGGTGCTGTCACTGTCGATCTGCAAACTTCCTCAGCTCGGAGAAAAACGGCAGGATGTCGCACTTTCATGTGTGCCTCCTGTTGACTGTGAAGGATGTAATTTGAAGCCGTCCTTCTCCTCTCCCCACATCCTCTGATTAGCAGCGCTGACTCCCAGGCTGGAGCATACTAATTCAGGAACAGCAGTCTGGGAATCACCACCATTAGAGGCAGGTAAGAGTAAATGGCATAATATGCAAATTAAAGGAAAGTATCACCTTGACTGTCAATCATCAAAATGAAATAAAAAATCCTGTATGGCTCTAATAATGTCTTGCCAGAGGGAGGGAATAGAGTAAGAGACATTAAAAACAAGTATAGAGAGGATAAATGAAAGCAGTATCGAATCAAAGCCTGGCTGGTCTGTGCAGATGAAGCTCTGATCATACCAGCGATTCTAACAGTCTTTGTTAAATGAGCTCAGGCACCGATGTGAGTTAATGAGTGTGACGGCCGACATGCCAAGACTCTACTCCTCATCTATGGTGCATTTCTGTCTACCGTCACCTGTTTGTCTGTTCGGGACAGGGTTGTAAACTTTCTGTGTGTTTTTATAAAGACAAGATGTGCCCAAGAACTCATTGAACTGCTCTGTACACACAGCTGAGACAGACTGATGCATTTGGTGTCTTTCATATTGTTTACAAGGGTGATAAATGGGTCACTAATGATAAATGTACAAGAATTTTCTCACTTTGTACATATTTGCCTAGGATTTAATTTTAATCAATCTCTTCACATGATCAGGATGATAGAACATTAATAATATATCTGTGTGTGTGTGTGTAGGTGTGTTACTGATCAGAAAACTTATTTTATATTTAATACACTAAATTGCATATGAGTTCTGTTTTTACCTGAATATATTGGAAGACTTGCATATATTAAAAAAACAAAACAAAAAAAAAAAAATTTCCAAGTTGCAATGCTGTAGGGGTCATATGTGCACCTGTGACTCAAAATTTAAGTTAAATTTAACACAGGGTAGGTCTATACCATGTTTAAGTACTTGGGGACAAATTCTATATCAACACTTTTTCAGTACTATCGCATGAGAATTGAGCGCAGTAAAATTGTTCAGCATGATCAGTGTGATCTAAGGAGATGAGGGTCTGAAATCTTTGATTATCTAGTTTTAACTGTATTTAGCATGGGCAATAGGAGGGGTTTGACCAGAGCAGATCGTTACAACACAAAGAAAATTATCACAGCACACCAAAACGGAATATTCTAGGTTAATAATGAGGAGCAAGACCTTCAGCTCCAAAGTATAGCCAGTGTGGAAGTATCTTTAACTGTAACAGCCACTACAAGCTGGTTACAAAAAAACCCTGGCTCCCATAGATTTAGATTGTCCTTCTTTACAGAAATAGAAAGGCAATAATTTGTCCAAGGAGTCGTTTTGTTCACTTTTAATTGTAAGAGTTCTGGTTGTCCATCTTTATATAACATAAGTTTAATGTCAATAGAAGGCTTTCTAATTGACAGGTGCACATAATAGGTCACTCAAATGCTGAAAGCTTGTTTATTGAGTAACACTTTTTTTTTTAAAAGCTACAGTTCAACTGTAGTCAAGCAAGATGTAAGATGACTTACTTGATATAAAGATGTTTGATTCTGTAAGCCAGAATTTAGAATTAGCTCGCCCATGAGTTCTTACAGATGGCTCTAATACCTCAAGCTGCCACAACTTTGAGCCTTTGTCCCAATACAGGGACTTCTGACTTCACAGAGCCAGTATTGTGACAGAAATAAATGCAACATGTTTGCTTCAAAAAGACAACCCAAAAACATCTGTTCACTCGTTATACAAAGTCTATGGCTACTACAGAGTTGATAATATTCAGTATACATATATAAATATCTATACTTCCTATTCCTTTTGCATTAAAACTAAACTAACAATCCTGTCTTTTATGAGTATTTTTTATTTTACACCTTTTTGCTTTTCCCCAAACATCAAGACCGAGTTCAACCTAACTGAATGGGACAGTAACAAATAAAAAAAGATAGTCTACACAATGTTTCATGTTACATTTAACAAATGTAACAAGAGAAAAACAATCTTTAATATTTTGATGTGATTATATTTTATTTTGTGCAGTGTGTAGTTAGTTATCCATTGAAACAGCCGATGGAAATGTCCTTCAAAGGGTCTCTTTTACATGTAAACTATTCTTTTCTGAACTTAAGAAAAAAAGTTGAAGTGTTTTACTACAGCCTTTATTACAGAGGTCTCCATACTTCACACAGGTTAGAAAGAGTGCTGCATTCTTTTATCGTGTCCCTCTGACACTCCTTCTTATGACAGCAGAGGCATTCAGCTGGGAAGTTCACAACAGACATTATATACAAGGGCATTTATTTGTATAGCAACAAAGTGCTTTAGTCAAGCACTTACACTTCAGAAATCAGTGTTCAGGCTGTTTTCACACATTTGTCCAACTGAGACAGTTGTTAATTTAGAAAATGGAATTAGTCAGCCTCTGGCTACCAGCACAACACAGACCACAACATGAACTTGTAAGCACACACGCATTTGTGAGAATCACATATTGAACCTTTAAAAAGTTGTAGGGATATATTCAGGTAATTAAAAAAAGTTAAGCACACGTCCACTATGAAAATGACACTTATGATTTTATATGAAGTATTTTTACAGCAGGTGGGAAACAAGAGTGGGGGGCGCAAGAGAATATGAACACAGCAGTTATGAATGTGTGGAGCCAAATGTTTAATGTTTCAGTCGGCTGATAATGTTTATCCTAAGCCTTTGATTCAAGTCTGCCTGCAATACTTGGGAGACTTAAAATCAACCTTACCATGTGACCACGAGCACACTGTTAACACATATATTACCAGTGTAGCAGAGTAGCCAAGGGGTGTTTGCCCTTATTCTCTGTTAAATTAAAGTCCTTGTGTAAAAAACAGAGATGAAGGCAACTAAGTGGAGGTGTAACAGGCTGAACAGGACTAAAATTTGTTACCTGTGACATTTGGAGCAGGCTAATTATGTGCTTTACATTCATTATGGAGTCCTGGAAGCATCTGTATTTCACTCAAGGCTACATAGCAACCCAGTGAGTTTCATGCAAGGACAACAAAATAGAAACAATTCAGACCGGCTCAGCACCAAAAATCACACCACAGACTGAATCTTTGATCCACCAATGAGAAAAAAGTCTCATATCACCAAAACTTTTAAGACACATACACAGTCATTTGACTGGCTCCCTGGGAAGAGATTCACAGAGAAATTACACAGGGTTAAAAACTTCAGCATGTGTTGAACTGAACTACATGACACAGAACAAATATTATATTATAAGAATCTAAACATGTTTTTCTATGTCAGTTTCTCTTTTGCTAAAATTAGTGTTCTAATAGTTCCTCCTCTCCAAACAATTTTGAGTGGGGTGGCACCCCTGCGCCCCCTATGTAATGCAAGTCTTGCGGTTATTTGGATGTCTGAACCCACTGCTATAGACCAGTTGGTCCAACAAGCTGTGCTGGCTGGCATCAAAGTCCCTCATGTTTGTCACATATTAACCCACTTTGCCTGACAGCTCACAAATCAGAACCATCAGTCTACGTGCCCTGTGTGTTCTGGATGTGCGAGTTTGTGTCTGTGTATTTACACACCCTCTAGCAGCACCTCCCCTTGTGGAGCTCCCCAAGAGGCTTCCAGGGCCTTACCTCATTTGCACTCATCACAGCAACTTGGGACTGGGTTGACAGGCTCATTTTCCCCACTCTGCATGGAGCAGCGCAGCAGCAAAGCCCAGGAACAACCAGGCACCCAGAGTGGTTTTATAATTAGCTACTTGCTCTCTGCCACTAATGTACAGGGAACAGGAGCCCCTTTTTGAGGTGTATTATTGGAAAGCTCTCATCATGTGAAAGACGGTTGATGATAATATGCAGGTGTGTGATGGTGTATGTTTTTCACGGGGGTCAGGGCTACATGCTGGAGTGAGGTGAGAGAGCGAGGCAGCAGCAGTTGTGTTCACGCGTAGATTGATCTCGCCATCTCACTGCTCAGCGGGTGAGAATTGAGCCTGGGGCCGGCGGCTGATTGCTTTGATGTGAAATGATTGTGTTTTAAGTGGCTCTGAGGTACACAGACCACAGGCATGGCCCTGGTCTCTCTGTCAACATGGACAGCAAGGTTTAGGTTCGACTTTTCTGTGGGCCCAGAGGACCAGAGGCAGATGTAGCTGTTGAGGGAGTGAGAACCCCGCTGCTGGTTACATCTCAGAAGACCCTCATTCTGGTCAGGAGGTGAAAATGAAACAGGTAGGAGAGGTCTCTCTGGGAGGGGTGAGCAAGGGCATTTCTTTGGTCTATAAAGAAAAGCTCCCCACAATGTCATGGTATAAAAAAAAAAAAGGATAGAGGAAATGACAAAAGGTGGGGTTAAACAGCAAACTTCAGAGTAGAGGTGGAAGTAAATACTATTATTGTAACTACTTTGGTACAAATTTGTGGAACTTGTATTTTACTTGAGAATTTCTATTTCCTTCCACTTCACTACATCTCAGAGGCATTGTATGAGACAAAAGTAACCCTTCAAATTACAGGCCGG
>JAPQRQ010000008.1:12408864-12435546 GCA_037367365.1 Apogon talboti
CCCACCCCGAGTATAATCTCATCTATCAGAAGAGCTAATATCCCCTCGTGCACTGACAAGACGATTAGCAGATCCTGCCCTGTTGCCCACGGCTCTTTTTAGCTTGTCAACATTGCCTCCTCAGTTTTGATTGGCACAAGACACATAGAGTCTTAAGAGTCATCCTGAACTTCTCACCTTCCAGAGCTGTGACCACGCCCATCCATGATGTGGTTATTCACATAGATACATCTTGTAAAGTCATTACTTGTCCGTAATTGTTCTTGTCCTTACCTGCACCAAGAAACACACCTCTGAAGTCCATAAACCTGTCTTAGCAGCTACCCATTTCGAAACACCATTAATAACATGTGACATATACTTATAACACCATTATTTAACTGTGTAGTCATCATTTTATGTAAACATCGCAACTTTTTCAGCTTCACATTCAGAGAGATTTTTCTGTACTCAACCAGGTAGTGAAAGAAATATTGGAATCTTAATAAATGTAAAAGAAGTAATTTGTTTGGTAATTTGTCAAATTACACAGGAGCACAATATTTTTTCTCAGAAATTAAGCACAAATTAGTTCGTTGTCATCTGGGTTAATTGCACAGCTGTTTTAATTTGTTCTTGCTGTCATTTAACATTTTTGCATCTAGTAAAATGCCTACTAAGCGTCACATTGAACAAACACCTTCAAAACTGCACAAAGTTTATTGCTTATGTATTCGTATCTACATCCATCCGTCTTGATGATCGTTGAAGGTTAAGTCATCTTTACTGCTCAACATCACGGAAAGTCAAAACACTAAATATTTTCTGCGTGCAAATCTCACAGGTAAAGACGAAAAGTGAACCCAGTGTGTTGTATTGCCATCTTTTATTGCACTTTTTAAGCAGATGCTGTACAGTAGCTGTGCAGAGAAGTCTGAGTTGTTTTCTCAGTGTGACACAACAACCATTGCAGAACTAGGACATTTCCATCCAAAATTAAATTACTCCTGGTCACAACTGAATACAGTTACAAGTTTTGCTTTATATCAAAATAAAATCCAAAAAATAAAGTTGCAGGATTTTATCAAGTAAGCTATGACAAGAGCTATGACAAATATCTACAAGGTAACATAAGGGAAGCAGGTTGAGGATGTTAGAATTACTATCAAAATGCAGGGGAGTCTTTTTTGTACTTTTCTAAAGTATATACAAACATTAATGTTAGACATTTTCTTTCTTTCTCACATGCAGTAAGCTACAGGTAATGTGATAGTTTGTATTCTCTTAGTGCTGTATCAACATTTTAAGTCTAAGTCTCTGTTACTCTTTTTCAAAGTCTATCTTTGTCTTGTATTAAGAGGAGACAACAACAGTAATGGGGTGGGTAAACAGTCTTCTCCCTCAGTGGCTGTCATGGCAACATCATAGATAATTTAACCAACAAACAATCCTCTCACTTTCTCGCCGTCGTACACTGAAACACACACATCCACTCACACACACACAGACATACTCATAAGTGATATGGTACATTTTCTAAAAATTTAAACCAGACCCCGATACAGTACAATTCACTGACACATCAAAATGTACAGAGTGATTAAGAGGAAGCCATTCCTGTGGATCCATTATTCACAATGTCAGTAAGAAAATTAACCCCAGAACGTCTTAAAAGTCCATCAGCTCTTTGAAGAGTGCTTAAATATGTCTGATCCAGTTTCCAAGTAGCTCTTCCACTGCCACACCTCTCCTCTGTGAGGCCTGGTGTGGACGCTGTGTGGCGGCTAACTCTTTCCCATCTTGGCGATCAGCTCATCACAGATCTTTGTCAGCTCTTCAATCTCTTTGTTCTGCAACGTACAAATGTTAAAATGACACTTTACGTATATGTAAGCACGGGTCACAAACAGTATTTCATTACAGTACTTTAGTTTTCACACTTTTTCATGACACCTTTTTACTTTGACTATATTTCTGTATTTCTCTATATCTATATTTAATTTAGTTTTTATGCATTTGAGAGAAGTATTGATTATTTTTATTTTGGCATGCCTTCCCAACATCAAAACCAATTTCAAGCTAAATGGATGGGACAGGAACAGATAATAAGAAATGTAACAAAACAAAATGCCATAAAATCCAGAAGAAGATGAAACTGAGTTCTGTTGCTGACAGTGAAAACTAATTTGCACATTAGAGCAAAGGTAGTGTTATTATTTTCAGTATTTTTTTTTTCCTTTCTGAAGTTACAATGTTTGATCATGAGCTTGTTAGCTTTCCTCAGAAACAGCCAGAAGAAATGTCCTTCCTTCTCTCTTACTTTTTAATTTTATACTTTGGGTACACTTCAGAGCCTCAACTTTTTCACTTTCACCTGAGTGACAAAGTTAGATCAGCGCTTCTACCATTAGGTCTTTGTTTTTTCCAAAAATATCTTCTATTTGAGTAAAGGATGTGTGTGCTTTCGCCACCTCTGATGATTTATATTCTAGGACTCATGGTAGTGAGGTTTACTGACTGACCTTTTGCTCCAATGTCCGCTCCAAAGAGTCCACCTTCATCTGCTCCTTCCTCAGACTGGCCTGGTAGGCAGCTTGCTCCTGCTTTGCTTTGCCCCGCACTTGTGCTATCTCTGCATTGGCTCTGGAAACACATAATGAGAATTAAATCAGCCCTCCCTAAGACTGCAAAGACTAATGCAAACACTACCTCATGTTTTCAAAGCTGATACAGAATTAATCTTTATAAGAGATGGACTATAAATAATCTACAGAAACAGCTAATTACATTGGCCTATTTCCAAACATATTTCAACTGGACACGAGGCTATTGTGTGGTCATCACATTGTGGTGTTTTCCCTTTGGGGAATATCTGAACGGTCTTGGTGTAATGAACTCTATATAATGAGACTATGCATAGACTCACTTGTCTAATTTCTCCTCTGCATGAATCTTTAGGGCTTGATACCGCTGTTCCTCCTTACGAACCCTTGAGAGATACTCCTGAGCACATTTCTTCAGAACCTCTTCATTCTAAACAGAATAAGGGATATTTTAATGACTCTGAAGGTTGCAGGCAAAATTTATGATGGCTTACTATACAGTGCTCATTACATACTAAAAATGCTCATTATGTTTGACTGCTTTGCGTCTGTCTTTGTTAGTCACCTTGCGGAAGCCCTCCAGTACATCCTTCATCTTCTCATAACGTCTGAAGAGATCTGCCAACGACTTTTCCACAGAGTTAAGGTCGGCCAACGCCTGGTCCTTCTCCACAATCAGCTGTTGGATAGTGTGGTGGGAGAGAGACTTCTCTTTCTGGTCATCCTCTGATGGGCAAACACAAATGTATTATAGATCAGGTCATTGTTTATACACTGACGAGTCGGCCTGTGGCGGACACACACACTGTTAAAGACCTACACCAACACACATACGGTACAAACAGTACATATACACTTGAATGTGACAACTTGTCTAAACAGATGTGTGGATTAGTATATGATTTCACAACATCTTTGTACAACATTGTATGAGTATCTCAGATTAAAATCAGTGGAACATGCAAAAATAAAAACTGAACAATGGAAAATCCAAAGATCCATAAATCACAGCGACATCGCTCATATCTAGATTGCTTTGAGTATCTTCTAGAATCCAGTATTAAAAGACAAAGCTCCTATAGCATGTCAGCCCCCCCCCCCTCCCCTGCTTTCCCTTTCCATTTCTGTCTCAAGCTTAGGTAAACACCCTGCTTAACTTGCTAATTCTGCATGAGTGACTTTTCTAACCCTCTACTGTACCAAAGCAGAGAGCAGATGTGTATTTAAAGGTTACCCCTGTGCAAACACACATCTAAAAGTTTTAGAATAGGTTTATTACGCTGAATATCAGTATTCACATAGTAGCAGACAGGGCATCTTAAAAGAAAATGCCAAACAATTATGTCCTGTTCTAGCAGTAAAAACACCACAAATATTGTCTCAACATACAAGATGAAAAGCAAAAAAATGGACAAGCAAATGTCACTGGATGGGGTGAAGAAACTGAGCACACCTGCTCCCCTCTCGGATGGACAAATGGAGAGATGAAAACTGACATAAATGACTCCTTTACTCACCTGGCATGCCTGTCAGGGTTATCAAATAGTAAGGGGCAAAGATGGGAGCAGAACAGAAAAGAAGGGAGTGTGTTAAGTCAAGCTGGGAGAGCAAGACATGTGAGAGCCGAGTGTTAGACACAAGCAGAGACAGGTCCTTTTGTGACAGTGCTTCAATGAAAGAAGGAACACAAATTAGACTGCAGCAAATTGAATCTTCAGAAATGCCCAGAGGTGTTGAACAAGATGTAAGTGAGAGCTGATACAGTACAATGCAAAGAGTGAGCCTGCAGTGGAATTTAATGAGTCTCAAAGACTCTGAGCAAGATTGAGCAAAGAGGAGCATCTCCTCTCCAGTGGCGACAGGATTCAGTTTGTATCAATAAAACAGGAGGGCAAACACACAACCAAGCTTGACTGTGTCACAGGACAAACATTTTACTCTCTGTGGCAATGGATTAGGGCATATGAAAACATATTTTGTTTGCAGTTTGCAAATTAATGGGTGCAGCAACAAGAAGTGGCAGAGGGTTGAGGAAGCAACTGGTTAAAAAAAATAATGTGCAATTAAATAAAATAATGTTCAGTTTTGTATTTGGCACTGGACTCACCTATCATCTGTGCAATTGTCTTCTCATACTCAGCAACAATTCTCCTGTGGATGGGAAATGACAGATCATTGATATACAAACAGCTACAATTTGAGATACAGACTGTAATTAAAAGCACTGTTTATGATCATTTTAATTGTATAAAGTTGAATTTCTATTTTTTTTATTGTATTTGTAAATTACTTTGTTAGAATAAACTATTAGCCTGCCTAGAATTTGCACTATTGAATATTAGTACAGGTTTAATCTCCCCGAGTCAACATAACTCTCTTCAGATTTGGATGTTTTTCCATTTAATCTGACTGTTTCAGAAGGAAATTCCCCACAGTCCCAGAAAAGCACCCAATAGAAAACTTTGTTATGATAAAAGGCAGGTTGGCAAAGGTAAGAGGATTGATTAGCCATGCCCGCCTGTTAGCTTCTTAGCCCCTCCTTATCCTGAGTCCAATCAGTCAAATGAAGTAAGCCCAGGCTTATCCACACTAACTGAGCTGTGGCCAGCTGGACCCACACACACCACCTGCTGACAGAAAAAAAAGGTTTCAATGCTGAATTTCCTCAGCTTCCTGAAACCCACTCATCCACCCATCCATCTTCTGAACCCACTTTAACCTCACTAGGGTTATGGGGGTGCTGGAGCCTATCCCGGTTCATTGCAGGGCGGACATATAGAGACGAACAACCAATCACTCTCACATTCACACCTATGGGCAATTTTAGGTTAACCAATTAACCTAACCAGGATTCAATTTCTGGTTGGAATCGAACCCAGGACCTCTTGCTTTACGGCAACAATGCTCTCCACTGCACAAACCGTGTCACCCTTCCTGAAACCCATTCACAGCAATTTGTCTTGTATAAATACTGCATAAGGCCTTTTAATTCTACCTTTGAGCTCTTTGGGTGGTTGGAGATTTAATGATTGCAAAGCCATGTACATACACTTCACAATACAGTACATATACAGAGGTACAGATATAGGTGAACTTTATTGATTCACTAAGTACTAATTACTAATAATTTGGAATTAAAACAATAAACTTGATATGCACTTAATTCTCTTCTTAAAAAACACTTATTCTAATCATAAGGCTCCATGTGAACTCCATTACCTGGCCGTCTACTCTTGAATTAACACAGGATTGCTTTCACCGATTAAAGGGAGATGAACCAACTGACACATTAAGTCGTGATAACAGTCTAAGAGTGTCACACGAATGACTAATGACACTGACGCAGCACTCTGTAACTGAGGTGTAGAGGTGTTAGATCACTGCTGTATGGGCGGGGCCTCTCGCTGATGTTTGTCATGATAGCTGCGTCTTACCTCATCTCCACCACCTCCTGTCGGCTGTCTTCATACTTCTTCTGCCACTCCAGAACTTCCTTCTCCTTTGATACAATCTGAGTAAGAAGGAAACATGCAGCATGCTCGTTTTAATACATCAAGGCAACCCGAGTGTATAAAGTATTTGCAACTCATGCGGTATGAAAAGCACCTCCTCTCGTGCAATTCCCAACGAGTGGTCCAGCTCTCTAGGAAGATGGGGACTCTCCCCTTCAATATAGCTGGTGGTGGTGGTCCTGGTGTACAGTGAACTCTTAGACACAGAACTCTCTATTGGAGATACAACGTCTCTCTGCTGCTTCAAGGAACCAAATGAGAGAAGAGAGAGGAAAGGAAACATACCTAGTTATATACCATACACAACCACAGACAGGACGTTACACACACACACTCTCTCATCTGAATCTGTAAGCGGAACTGTAGGGCAGCATTAAACAATATCGAAATGTACCACAAAGCAAAGTCAATATGTAAATGAGGCAGCATAGTGATGCTCCAGAAGACTTGGTCAGCCACCACATGATTGGATGAAAACAGTCTTCGTAGCCAAATGATTGGCTGATGCTGCCCCCAGCTGAGCAGACATGAGAACCTGCTCATCTCTCTCAGTAGGTTGAATGTGATTGGGTCCAGGCAAGGCAGAGGGGGAAGGAGGGCAGCACTGATACAGCAGGGACGGCATTATACAGAGGAGAGGAAGAGCAGAGCACTGGGTGGGATGGGGAGTAGATGTTAGTGTTACAACATTAGTACTGGTGAGACTAGATTCCTACTAACTATTGTGCAGCCAGTAACCAAAAGTATCTACTGATCTAAAATGTGTAACAACACTAATCCTATTAAATTATCTAAATAATTCAGATAAAATGCACCTTCTCAACTTTTCAGAGGCATCAGATGTGTCTCATTCATAAATTCAGAGACTCCGTAGTGAACATGGAAACACTGTCATTTCCTGCAACATCGATTCACCAATAAAACCAATGTAGTCTGACAAATGACAGCGGTTGTAGACATTGGTTTTAATGTTTGGTTAAATGATCTATTTTACTGAAAAAGTCATTTTATCCAACATTTTCTCTGCTTTCATATATTTACCTCTGAATTTACCCTGAGCATCTACATAATCAGTAAATTAAGTATAAGAAAATACCTGATTTTCACCAAAAAAAGAAAAAAGCTAAATTCAGAATAGAATAATTTAATAAATGGTGATAAATTACTTAGGGAAAGGTCATTTGGCAGTCATCACAAATGGTTCTAGGCTTTTAAGGGTTAAATGATATAGAAATAAAAGCAAGGATTTTCAAAAATTTGCTTTAGATACACTAGTAGTCATTTAATTGGTTAGTTACACATCCATGTCAAATAACCTCATTTTCATTTTCATTGATATATTTCATTGATAAGCAGAGTATTTTGGGTGAATATGATAGTTGAGTTGAGCTTTTACAACACATTATTTGACCATATAAAATACAAATACCATCATTATAACCACTGAAATAAACGTAACTAAAGTAAATAAACTAACTCATGCTAAACTGAAATTGAAATGGCCGCTACAAAATAAAAAATAAAAACCACATAACTTTTGTCCAATGAATATATACTGTAACATGAGGGAAAAGCAGAGCATCCTCTACTTATAACTAACAATGAACCTTAAGAAATGCTTTTATACTGAGAGATACTGAGAAATAATTTTTATTGTGTATTGTGATGTTTTAATGCAATCACTCGAAACAGTTCCTCTCTATGAAACCTCATATTAAAAATGCAAAACACTCTTTTTCTAATGCCATTTTTGTCCCGGAAAACTTTGTTCTAAAAGAGACTTAGTCATCCTTGGGAGAGCCGGATTACAAGAGGATTTGACGGAATACCGGCGGCTCAAAGGAGACAAGGCAAATCGCAAATATATGAAAATAGAGTGAGGTGTTTTGTCTGGTTGGAGCAGATATTCCAATGTCACACTAAGGGTTACACTCAAGTAATGACAGTCAAATTAATATAACCACAGATTTTGTTTATCTGACCCTAAACCTTGCATTTTACTGAGGTTTTACCACAAACTGTCCTGTTGAGCTATGCTTCATTTGCTTAAAGGTCTTCCAAGACAACCCCCATTAAATCCCCTTAAAATACCATTACCATAAACTGACATTACAGTAAAAAAAAAAAAAAAAACACAATATGGCCCGCTCAGTAAATACAGTATGTATCCCTATCCAAACCTTTAGCAACTATTATAGAAATCACTGATCTCTGTAACATCAATCTAAAACACACAGGTCAAAACTACATCTACTTTGGTACCGTCAGCAACTCAGTGGAAAAAAGATGCTTCTACTCATGGGTATAGAGACAAAACTAACCCGCAAATTCTAAAAAAAAAAACTGGACATATTAAAGCCACAGAAAATTAACATTAATTTACACAAAAAGAATACAGGACACTAAATATAACTATCCTTTTGTCCTACAACTAAGTAGCCATGATACTGTAAGTACAAAAACGTAACACAGACAAATCTGCTCACAATGACCGCTAAAATGACAAACTATGGTAGTTTGGATGTTAAATATACGGGGATCCTAAAGAAGTAGTGTCAGACCTGATGACTTGTGGGGTCTACAAGAGCTAGAATTTACAGTGCAGTCTGTAGGTTTTTGGAGACAGTTTCGACTCTGAACTCCAGCACACTGAATTTAAAATGAAATAATTATGATCATGATAAAGTGTTGACTTTTAGATTCGGTTTCAGTGCATTTTCATCCATATTGGGTGGAAAGTCTAGGATTTATAGCCCTATCATGTACTTTAATGTAACACTTGCATCAGCATCCCTAATTCTGTCTCTAAATACAGTTCATGAATCACAGAGTAACTAATGATATGATATAATACACTAATATAGTGAAATCCTTGATATAGTGCATGACTCTAATTTACAATACATTAAGAATTTGGCAAAGTAGATAAAAATTACAATAAATTATGTACAAAAACACGCATAAAGTCTTAACTTAGTGCCTCTTTAACAAACATGAAGAAGTGACTCTTCTTAGTCAAACTATCAAGGGAATCGTCACAGAACATCTGCTTGTTTTAGTAAAACATATAATTAGTTGGCACCAGGGTAATGATAACATATGGCAAGAGGAAGTAATATGGTTTATTCCTGTAACAATATTTTATCCCACTCCTAAATGTCAACACTTTACGTCAGAGTTGCTTCATTTTTAATTCAATGTGTAAACGTGTATTATATGGACTGCAAAGTAGTCGGGTTAGGACAAGGGTTAAATCTGTTACTCTTACTTTGAATAGAGAGAAACCGTTGATATTCCACCGACGAGTGCTGGGTTTCTTGGGACAAGACTGTGAAATGCGTGAAACAACAGCATAAGACATATGGCATAAATGACTACTGGGATAGAGCTGGTCTTACTCCAACCCTTATAGGAGTTTCTCCACTGTTAGTCTATCACTGATTATTAGCAACAAAAAAATTCTATTTTTGGGACCCGTATCAGAAATGCACACACGATCTGTTATATCAAGTAAGGTTCAGGAACAAGGCCATTCCACTACCACGGATCCTATCTAGTACTGTTCGTCTCAGTTCTTTCAACCCCACCCTCTCTCTCTCTCTCTCTCTCTCTCTCCATCTCTCTCTCTCTTTTCCATGTATCCCTTCTTGCCCTATTTTACTTCTGCGTTCACACATCTTCCAGAGTCCATAGTCAGCACAGGCAAACATCACCTGGGATAAATTGCTCACAGTGAGGCTCCTTGCTACAAAGCCACCAAGTTTTAAGAGGTCTCCTCATCCTCATCCTCATCCTCCATTATTCTGCTCTATGATATAATATTTCCTCCCTTTCTATTTTAACTTACATATTGTGGCACAGTCCTTACTTGTGAATGAAATTGTATCGTATGAAACTGTGTATTGAAAAATTCCTGAAGTAGGTTTTTGTTAGTGCTGTTAGTTTGGATACAGGACCAATTCGCAAAACAAGAATGTGACCGGGATTTAAGGTGATGATACCAGAGCAGTGATAAATCAATTTCTAACAGTATTTTCCACCAGTATGAGCTTAGAAAGATGCTCCCAGTCACATTCATGCTCATGTAGGCCTCTTATGAACAGGCAACATGCATGTTGCCCAGCATGCATTATAAGGCAAAGGGACTAGCACTCTGTTCTACAGGACTCAGCCTGAAAGAGCTGCTGGTCGGGGAGCGGGCTGGACACAATAAGCCATGTTAGACATTTCATATGTTGGGTCTGAAGAGGTGGCAGGTCTGTGGATGCAGAGCTGCAGCCACCATGTTGATAAGGCCATGGGTTCGCACTCACACTCAGAATAGTGTGTTTAGGGGGAAGGGAGGCAGGCTGAGACACACTCATGCACGCACACAACAGTTGCTGCACACGCGTGCATTTACACACATCTGCTTTTCTATAATCACTCATTTGGCTTGGGTAAGGGTACAAACACACATCCATACTCTCACACACAGCTGGCGCAGGTGCAGGCTGAATCAGCGCAGTACCTGGGGGGTTACAGTGGAGAGGGAGGGGCACTGAGAGATGTTTTTGGCTACCTGCAGAGCCTCTATCCTCAGGGCAGCAAGCACCAGCTCCTCCTGGGCCGCACACATGAGGGGGGGTTGGGGGGAGGGGGGGGGTCAGGGGCAAGGAGGGGGTTTGCGGCCCAAGGATAAAAGAGCAAAGGAAAAACATATAGACACTTGAGTTCAGCGCAGATACTTGCTGCTGTGTACATTTCAAACATTTTCTAACAGTATTCTAAAAACTGCAACACAGAAGTGAGGGAAACAAAGAAGGAAGCTGCAAAAGGCAGGATGAGAATAACACAGGTGACACAATGGGAATAACATGTGCACAAAAACACAGACTTTCACAAATTAGGGCCACAAATGTGCCAGCAAAGGCAAGGCCATAAGGTTTATCAAGAGGATCATGTGTAGTCTGTCAACACACCTGTAGTTTTTGGGCGAATGCAGTGGGGTTGGTCTCAGCCAGGTCAGGCTCCAGGTATTGCAGGGGGTCGTCACACTCAGACAGCCTGTCTAACAAGGGCATGGCCAGGGCTGGAGCAGGGGCCTCCCAGGGGCCCTGGCTAGAGGGCTACGAGGGCACCGGGAGGAGTAAGCAGAGGGCAGGGAGGGGGCAGGGGGCAGGGGTCAGCATGGCAAAGCAAGCGCTGAGTGTTTGAGTGGCAGCACTGGGAGCTTAGTCACTGAGTTTCAATCTGGGAACTAGTGTGACTGGCTGAATATCTGCTGTCAGTGACAAGGCATTAATGAGAAACAGTGTGACTGATGGCATTCACGCAAGGGGTCCAAGTCATTTTGTATGCAATTAGATGTGCAACATGGCACTCTGTCGCCCCCTTGTGACTAAAAAAAAAATAGGATATGGCATAAATGTTCCCAAATCAAAATTGACACATTTCTATAAATAATGGTGAAAGTACAATGGCTGATGATGAATTGTGGTGATTTTTTTGACAACATGACAATGTAATAAATGCCTGTTTAGTGTGAATGGAGGTTCGGCTCACCTGTTCATCTCTTTCTGTGCTTTGTGTTCGACTAAGTGTCTCACTCTCTCGCTTCCTGCCCTTGTCCCCAGCGGAACCCTCGGGACCAGGCCGGGAGCTCAGCGTGGGGGTCTTCATGCCTGCTGAGATCTGGGCCTCCATCTCCTCAAAACTCCTGCAGAGCGTGTCAGAAATAGAAAAGGCATAAAGGACATGACATACCACGTCTTAAAGCTTTTGGATATGTAGGATGAGAGTGTTACTGGAGCAAATCATTATGGTGCCCAATACAGAAATATAATGTATGTAAATGTATCGAATTGCTGTATATGAAATGCACATACATATGAATGGGCCTGTGCTAGTATTGATTATTAATAACCAATGAGTCTGATTACTAACACATGGAACAAATAAATATCATGTTAAAAACCACAAACAAAACCCAGTTCAAATGCTTTTACACTGACTGTCAGTACATCTCAACAATATTATTTGTCAGTTTTGACATCGAACAGGAGGGTTCATAAATACTGTAAGTTAAAAAAAGGAATAAAACTTCTTTTCTCTCTTTTGAGTTGAAAGGCTTTTACTCATGGTGTATAAGCAATGACATGAAGACAGAGAGAGAGATGGCCGCGAAAACAGAGTTAAAATGTTAATATATAGTAAGATAATCAGAAATGACATTAATGTTTTATCCCTGATATAAGTAGAATCTACGTATGAAAACTACATTGCATTCGGAAATCCAGATATACAGTATGACTACCCCATACAACATATATTTTATATGAATATACTGCATGTACATACAGAAATATTACTACAATTATTTTGTGTCATATGTGATCATAATTATATGATCACATAGCCTTAGAGGTAACTCATGGCAACATCATTGTTGATATAGGGTCATACATTACATTTCACATGGGGGATACTGAATGCAAGGAAGAATATAGCAGTATAAATCAAACCTAAAAGATACATAAGTACACCCATTTAGAAAAAAAAAAAAAAAGAAAAATGTGAAACAGAGCGTGACGTACCCTGTGCAGGGGGAGCTGGGCTCAGATCCATGTGCACATGTAGTCTTGGTTAAGTTGTCAGACACCGAATCCAACTTCAGGTATAAAGAAGGCTTCTTTACAGAGAGTGACTATAAAACACATAAGACAATAAAATAAAATCAATCTTAATACAAAGTGTACCAAATATGTAACACATATATATTAAGAAAGAACTACACACAAGCCCACAGTAAATAATATGAATAAGTTGAAATACTCACAGGTGAAGAGGAGCCAATCTTCTCCATGTACTCGATTTCATAGTCTGGCACTGACATAGAAAGATGAAACAAAAGTTTTAGATGCGGTGGAAAAGACTGAGAAACATGCAGTCTGTGTTTATCTCTGGAATGATGGGATCACAGGCTGAAGCAGGGCTGTCTCTTTCCTGTTTCATCTCTGACCCAGATGGATTGTGTCAGACAGCCTCTGGGAAGAGGAGGCTCCTATGGGGGTCAGGGGGCACTAAAGAACTGGGCCAGCAGGCTTATTCTACTAGCACAACAAAAATCAATAATGTTGCTGGATGAATAAAAAGTATAGTAGATGACTGCCGTACGTAACAACATAAGCAAACATCCTTTCAGCTCCGTCTGTGTCTGTGGTTTTCTTTGATCTCTGTATGCGTTTGTTTGGACACAGGTGGATGAAGCTACAAAGAGAGAGAGAGAGGAGACAGCTGAGCCTGACCTGGGTTCTGATGTGGAAGGCTGCTTTCATTAACGAAGGATGTGAGGTCGCTGGGCTGAGGGAAGTCTTGTTGGTCAGAGTTCAAATCTGCTTCCATGTCGTGAAGTGCTGCCCACTGATGACTGCTGGAGGAGGCCAGCTTCTCCTCATCTGTGGCGTGATCATCCTGAGGATGAAGGGAGGTGGGTTCATCTGCAGGCATAGGATCCTGCAACACAAAGGAGGAGGCAATTAGAAAGTCAGAGACACAGAGAATAAACGCCATTATGCTTGTCACAAGTACTACATAATTATTCTTCAGAACTGTGATTATTGTTTCTATTCACCTGTATGAAAACAGCTGGATAAAACTGATAGAACTATCAAGTTTTGTTACTATTTCCACGTCATTTTCGGAATTTGACATTAGACTTGCACTCTTACTCTTAATTTCCAGTGGTGCCCACCCTTGTATATTGAGTTATTTATTACTTCAAATCTGCCATGTGCAATTTTGGTTTACGTAGTCTAATAGGTAAATGCAATTTTTATCCATACATTCTGTTGTGATCATTAAATGGTTCGTCTTTTTCATTGGATAAACTGCAGACTCGCATACCAAATGGTTACTGTTAGACTCCTTCTGTAAAAGTGGAATAATTAAACAGGCAAATGAAAAGCTTAGAGTGAAATACTCGTAGGCTCGTACCTGAGATGGGTCCATTATTGGTGATTTCTTTGGCGACCTCTTGACTCTAAAAGTGTTACTGAGAAAAAGGAAACAATCAGTTATGAAATCCAGAATCTCTGTGTACTTACTGAGCACAACCCCTTATTTAACCCAATATCAACAGTCTAACGTTATTTGTTATGCATCTCAAATGTGCATTTGGGCACAAAAACTAAAGTGTGAAACAGTGTAAATCTGCTTTAAATAACACGCTTTGTTTTACTCACTTATTCTTATTACTCATTATTAAAAACATGCACATATGGGTTAATTCTTCTGTCAGTGTCCTTGACCACAGTGCTGATGAAGATCTGCAGTTGTATTATGTTGTATAATTGTGCTATGTCCCAATGCAAATGCTACATGTGTATGTATTAGGATGAGTAAAATGCAGAGACTGAATTTCCCTACAGAGGCAGTCAATTACATTTACCTTTTAACCTTTACAGCAGGATGTGAAACAGTACTACTTACTGTGAGGCTGAAAAGAATAAACAGTAAAATAGTTGTTGAATGTGTTGATTAACTACACAGTCAGGAGTAGTGGCAGATGAATGTCATGTTATGAACATTTACTTTTTCCATAAATCCACAAATAATGTGGATATTTGTTAATGTAGCCGATTGGTCAAGCTAGTTAGGACAGACAAAAGACAATTCACATAAAACATGAGATTGCAGAGAGCTTGGAAAACATCTGACAGCCAGTTTTATATGAGAATATTCTTGATGCATTATCTTAATTGTTTGAACTGGTGTCGATGTAAAACACAGCATCTAACAAACTGGACCTGATTCTTACTGCACCCACTTTTCAAAGAGCTGTATTGTTTTACATATATATATATATATATATATAATATATATATATACATATATAAATTCTGTTACTGATCTTCAAACTTAGATGTGTTTAGTAACTGTATCTTAATATTGTTTGATTTGTGTCTGTGACTGCTTCCTTCAAGCTTAGATACCTTTTCAGTGTGTTCCGTTTCACAAATCTGCTTTATTATATCTTCATCATTGTATTTATATTCATTTGTTTGCAAATAAACTTAACAGAACTGGACTGAAATGAAACAAACACCAGAGGGAGACTCTCCTTCATTACATGCCTATGGACCGGTCATACGTTGCACACTGTGTTATAGACGGGTGGCAAATTAAGGGAAAAACCATCAGACTGTTTTAGTAAGTACAGTTTCTTTAAAAAAGCACCTAGAAGTCTGTGAACTCCAAGATCATTCTTCTAAAAGATATTCCCTCATTTTTGGCATTTTGATGAAGGTGGAAGTAGACAGAGGTAAACTGTTCCATAAGTGTTCAGTCATTTCATATTCATTAAACTATTAAGTGACCCCTCATGTTTTATGGATGGAGACATTCTCATCCTGAAAGAGACCACTCACATCAGGTTTTTCCTTTAAATTGTCACTGGTGGGCATGTGGATGTTGCAAATAACCACAATAAAGCTCAACAAAATACAATTCCCTGTCTTTAGGAAATGTTATTATTTTCAGGCAGTTTCAGACACTTTACATTAAAATAACATTTATTTATTTATTTATTTATTTATTTGACAGGGACATTGCAGTCAGACATAGTTACAAGCTTGCAGCTGATGTGATGTATATAAGTTTATAGCTAGTGCTAATTTACAACTCCTGTCCCTGTCCTAAAGTGATTATTACTAGTTAAAAACAGTTCCTCATAAAATAAGGAAGTTGTTTTATGAATTAATGTCCCAATTAAAATTTTAATGTATGTTACTCACATACTATATAAGAGGTGCAACAATTTCCTTAATTACTATAAGGAAGCAGTAACAAGGAGAGACATTTGATAGGCGTGTAGTTGAAGAATATGGTCATGCAGAATAAAGTAAAAAAGGTCATTTAAAGATACTAATAGAGAGACATTATCCTGATAAAATATATGCTAACAAGTAAATAGTTAATGGTGAATATGAGTATCTAAATATGAAGTTTAATTATGAGATGTTTTCACTAGACTTTTTTAGAGAGAGATTATACAAACACATTACAGACCTGAGAAGCTAAAAACATTTGTTCTCCAGTTAAAAGCAAATGGGCAGCTTACATAAAAAAGTGTAAATGGATTTGGTAGTCACAGGGGACTGTGATGTTTCTGTTAATAGGAAGAGGAGTGACCGCTAACAACAGGGCAACATGCTGGTTTAAAGGGATGAAAAGTATGAATGATTGTGTTGTCCCTGTACTTACAACAGACAACATAGTGAGGACACACCTCTGGACTTCCTGTGACATATGAAAATACAGACACAGGTGACAGAGAGACAGACAAAGGACACTGGCATAACAGACAGTGGACAATGTGCAGACAAAGTAACCTAAAAGACTTCACCAACAGGGAGACAAACAGTCCTATATGATATTTCACTGTTTGGTATGAGACGGGAGAGACGATTTTGTAATTGTGTGGTGCTACTGTGATGACCAGAGATTAGGTTGAACTTACGATTTGATTGGAGTTTTCTTCTTCTTGGCAGGTTTGTTCTGATTTTGGTCCTGTAGTTCCGCAATGTTGTCATTGTCATTGTCAGCCTCATTGTCATTAGCTGACACTTCAAAAGAGGCCGAGGCCTTAGGGGGGGAGTTGGCCATCTTATTGGATGATTTAAAAGGGTCTATGGAGTCATCAAAGTTATTGGCATCGAAGCTATAAGAAGGTCTAGACAGTTTGGGGGAGTTAGCAATACCTTTTTTAGAGGAAAATGGATTAAAATTTGGATCTTCCCACTTGTCAGGTTCAAAGTTATAAGACCCTTTGTGAATGGGGATCTCCTCCTCATTGCCGTTTTGTGTTGGTGGGGGGTTGTCCAGCTGCTCTGTCTGTGCTGCAGGGGCCTTTTTCAGCCCCAGCTTTGGTCTCCTCAGTGGCATCTTGGCACCAGGCTTCTTGCCCGGTTTCTTGGGCGGGGGAGAGGCCTGGTTCGATGCCTCACTGTTCTCTTCAGAGTAGTCAAACTCCAGCCTTACTGACTGACGTTTCGGTAAAATAGGTTGCTCTTCAGGGTTGCTTATTGGCTGTGCACAAGGAGCAGGAGGACTGGGCTCCACAGCCGGGACAGGGGGACTTTCTGGTGGGGTAGCAACGGAGGTACACACAGGACCTTTTCGATCTAGTACAGGAGAGTTGGCTATTTTACTACCTCCAGTTTTGAAGGGGTTGATATTTTCAAAATTATCTGGGTCCCATACGTAGGAGGCACTGGGAGGAATGGGAGAATCTTCTTTGATGTTTGGACTAGCAGACAAAGGGGTCTCTTCCTGACACAGAGGTAAGGCAGGGACGACAGGGGTCTCTTCAAGGCTGGTGTGATTGGTCTCCTCAGCTAGAGGAGGAGGCGTCTCCACACGGCCCTTTCTAGTCTTCCGGAGGGTTCCTCCAGGGCTTGGTGTTGCAGAGCCACCTTCTGCCTCCTCTGGAGCCTGTAGGGGGCTGGCAGTACGAGGCTTTGGCCGCTTGTTGATCTCGGGAGTACTGCTGGATGAGGCTGGTCTTGGACTTTCAGGATTCGAGTTCTGTCGTAGAAGTGGCTTCTTCTTCACAGACCCAGGTCGAACCTTTTTCGGCCTACGGAGCGTGCCAGGTGCACTCTCAGTGCCTACACTGAAGGATTCAGAGTGTGGTCGGAAACCTGCCCCCGTGGATCCGTCCAAAAGAGCAGAACTGTCTAGTTCTCCTCCCTGGAGGCTAAGAGAGCGAGTCAAAGTGTGACTTGTTGAATCTGCTGTACAAAAGTCGATGTTATATGTACCACTGGCTGCAATGGGCTTGTTTTCATCAAAAACAATGGTTGGAGAATGGCATTGTGGGCGATCTGCAGTCAAGTCAGGTGCAGGATCACTGACTGAGGAGTCTAATTCTGTAAGACACCGAAAGATATTGAAATATTGTTAGTTAACATAAATAATTCTGTTTTATTTATATATTTACTGTTATTATTTTATAATGTATAAATGTAACATTATTTTTAAATTTGAATATTGTGCAAAAGAGTTTAATCACATTTAAAAAGAAGAAACAGACATTTTAACACTATGGCAATATAAAACTGAAATGTTCAATTGACATTTTCAGATGATAATCGACAATGCAAAGACCAACCGATTGCATGGAGCACAAACCTGCTACTGTCTGCTTAAACATGTGATTATAGACTGCTTTGTTTTAATGAGTTCAGTAAAATTAAATGACCAGCCATCCGTCATACTGAAAACCTCAGATTTTGCATTGACGAAGCTGCATCGTTCCACTAGATGGAGCAAGAGGACCTTCTTTCACCTGTTTTTTTTTTGTCCTACCTGCATTCTATTCTTAAAATGCAGTTTTGTAATAGACTTAATACACTGAATAGTTATTTTTACTTATACCTTTTTCAGTGGATGTGAGTTGCTGGCTTGGGTTATCTGTAGGAGAAACAGCCTTCACTGGGGTAGTGGATTCAGGAGTTTCAAACGCTCCATCAGAGTCTGAGCTCCTATAACAAAAGATAAGGACACAGTAAGTAAAAAAACACAATTATTCAGACTGATACTACTTAAATACTGAGGAGCCTTATGTCTGCATAGTGTTCTGTACCATCTTTTCTCAGACACCATAAGGACCTTGCATTTCTCCAGGTAACAGTTCCTGCATCATCATATATGGCAAAGCATTGGTTTAATATGTTATGATACATTTTCACTATTGGCAAAATTCTGTAAATTCTGTATTCTGTGCAAGTCTGCCTTGTAGAAAATAATGTTCTTATTTGAACAGTATCCTGAATCTGCAGTGAGGAAACAAATAATGATACGTCTGATACAGAATTAGCTCTCTTACACACACCCAAGATCACCTCAAGACCTAAAAATGTCACATCTGCTGAGATAAATGTGGAAACAGTGAATGACAAATTGACTTTTCTGCATGACAATGAGCTGCAAATTAGAATCCCAACTCAATCACTATATATTCACCTCCTAAATAAAAAGCAAAAAAACAAATATTTATCCTTAGGCCCAGACACACATATGAATAACAATGGCAGGACTTAACACACACTGACCGCCACACTCCATCTTCTAATAGCCAGTGCATTACAGATCATATGGGTAGATCCATCCTGTCTCACCTCTGTCTGACCGGTTCTCCGGCAGTCTTGATCATATTGTCATGACGTGAGCCCCAAGAGAGCTGCTGGAGAAGCCCCAGAGCCGGATCCGAGCCTGGGCTGTCCCCATCTCCTGCCCCTCCCAGCAGTGTGTCCCAGCCCCAACGAGCCCACTGCAGTGGAGACAGAGCCTGCCACGTACTCACTGCCATGGCTGCTGGACGGCTACACCTCTACGCATCACAATGCTACTGCCTGACACTGACAGGTAACGCTCACCGCCTGTTAGACAAGATCTGATGTCCGATGATGAACTACTCTGCCTTCTCTCTATAGGATAGTGTCTAGGTCTCTTTGTTTCCAGCCTAATCCGTGGCCATACTAGTCTGCCTCCTCTCCTCTCCTCTCCTCTCCTCTAGGAAATGATTCGATCTAAATGAGACTGGCTGCAGAAGACCACCGCCTGCATAGTGTATTTTCTGGTACTCTCTCTACCTCTCTCTCTCCCCCCTCCTCTCTTTCGCTCTCTATTTGCTCACTTTGCTGTATCCACACAGAAAAAAAGGCAGACGACAGCCCACCAGCTAAACCTGCTCTGATGAAGCTCGCTCATTATTACTCCTAGCTCCTCCTACATTTACAGTAAAGATAGAATTTATAGACGATTTCATACAGGCACACCCATTTTTCCCTCATAATCACATTCACACATCACCACAATTTAGTAAAAATGTTACCGGATAACCTGCTCAGATAATATTTTTATCATTTTCACACTGACCAGTACAATAACAATAGATCCTCGAAGAATAATAAAAACTGCAATAAAAAAGGCAATGCCTGGGGCAAACTGTCCTGTTACTGCGTGCCTCCAGAAATGAAGTAATCTCACTGATTCCCATCTATATGGCTGATCTACCAATCTCATCATCTGGGTTCATGCAGAATCCTTACCAACAAGCAAATATGCATCAGATCAGTTGAGGGGCTGATACACCATGTGGCCAATGTGACTGATGCAACAAAGTGGCTTCTAGAGGACTCTGGTTATAAATACTACTGGTTTTATGTTCAATATGTCCACTACCCTGGGGTCACATCACTGCAGAAATGGGGCTTCATCTGAGCCAACACTATGACACGAATAAACTATTCCACATGGACCACAGTGTGCTCCAAAGATCACACTCATAAAAGCTCTGGACATAATGTTAAAAGACCATGATATTAAATGACACTGGTTCCTGTTTTGTTTCTCTCATTTTATTACCACCAATCAATCCCTTGAAGACAAATCCATTAATTTCAGGGTGCTATAATATGAGATGAGGCAAATGGCCAAGACGAGAGTCTGTAATCTCTGTGAGGGCCCTGTGAGTCCCCGCAGGATAAGACTGGTCTGCCTGCAGAGATCCATCTGGATCAGTCACTGGGAACAAGGATCAGAGTGTCAGATGTTCACACACAGACTCCAAGGACACAAAATCTAACATGCGGAGACCAATACTCACAGACTACAACATGTTGTGTGAATGAAAACTAAACAGGCTAGTCTAAGAAGAAAAATGTAGTTGACCCTGTGCAGATTCAAGAACTGATAGGAACAGTTCAATAGTAAGAAAACTGGGGGTTATTTTAATGTTCAATTTGTGTCCTTGGAGAGCCCAGTGTTGCTATCAGTGTTGGGAGTAAAGCATTACAAAAGCATTACACTAACGGATTACTTTTTTCCTGTAGTGCAGTAGTATAAGGCATTACTGATCAATTTTCAGTAATATTTTACTCAGTACATGTTCAATAGTACTTGCGTTACAACACACTTTTCGTCCATAATTTAATTGCTCAAATAAAAACAAAACCCAGGTAGACCGTGAGACCTTAAGGAATCAAATATGCGGCAGTAAAGTTCTATTTCCTGGTGGTGTTCAGCCAGTGGGTGAGGACGGCAGAAGACAGTCCATTGTCCACATGGACATATGCTCATTACTAACCCTAACCCTGCTTTACAGAAGCTAGTTATCATGATCCCTGTGATCAGCAATGACAAGGTAACGTTTCTATGACTTGTTAGAATTCTTCATCGATTGCGGATTTATCTACCGGTGTCCTCATCCTGTTTGAACAAGTTAAATGTTGAAAAAAAATTTAAGCGTCCCTGCTGGGATTCGAACATCATACACTGTAGCGTTACTTATCAAGCTATCCATCCACATGTACTTTGGGGCGCAAATATATGCGTCCCAAAGCTCTCCTATCTCCAGTATTGGGGGGGCTTCTACTGTGCACGTGCCATTTATGACAAGAGTCTGTATTTAACTCAAAAGTAATACAGGAGTCATGTAACGCATTACAATTCTGAGATAGTAATATTGTAAGGAATTACTTTTAAATAACAGTAACAAGTAATCTGTAATGTATTACATTTTAGAAGCAACTAGCACAACACTGGTTGCTATGGTAACTGAAGGTTGTTCCCGCCATATGTTCACTGAACCCTGAAGCTGCTGGATACGTGTACTCTCTATCACATACAACACACTGAATACAACACAAATCTATACAGAACCTGCAGTATTTGCACAAGTGGGTTTAAAATAAAATCGGCATTGCTTTTTGCTTATTCTGCACTTCAATCCATTGTAGAATGATTAATCATCTTTATAAAATAATGCACCATGGAGCAATACCTCAAAAGGCATGTAATGGACTCAAGCCTCTAAACAGCAGACAAGGAACAAATTAAAAAGGTATGTGAATAAAAATCAATCCGTTTCCTCTGATAATGTAATCATACCTCCTGCAGCTGCGTCGAGCACAGAGCAGTAGACGTAACAGAGAAACACCACCGTTTGGGTGAGTAGTCAGCATATGGGGGTGCATAGAAACAAAGGGAGCAGCAGCTAATAGCAGCCTCTCACTGAGGCTGAGATGACTGCCTGGAGACAGAGACTCTGCAGCGTGGGGAAGGGAGACGCTGCATTTCAGACAGGCAGACATGTCTCTGCTTCCAGCAAAATCCAAAACACAGTCTGTTTAAACAGGTTTTAAAGTGCTGGAGGGACAACCACTGCCAGGTAGGGGTTATACATAAGGATGGGGTCATATATATAGGTAACATTCTCCCTGTCAGCTTCCAGGTCCATGCTTTGTTTACTTCTTATTTTAGAAGAGCAGATACTTGTGTATAAAAAAAGAAAGCATTGATCTTATGGTCATTCTTCTAAAAAAAGAAACAAGAAAGGAAGCATGGATCAGATGGAAGCAGAAGGGGATGATGCCACAAAAAAAGGGGGAGGAATATGTCGAGGCTGTCTGCAGTGTCCTAGCAGCTGTGTGATTAGCCTCAATGGATTATATACTACAGACTCCACCATCTTCAGGCTATCATTTATCTTTTACCTCGATTTCCTCACTCTGCTGGTGTTCTCTATCCTAACTACTCCTTTGTTACCTTCTCTTTATACAGCCTGCATTTTCCAACACTCATTCTTAAAACAATTAGCCATCTGCTACTTGTACTATATGACAGGCTGTAGAGCTGAGTCTACACCTAAAGCGTCTACTAATTATGTGTCACCCTGAAAGAAAAAGCACACATTTCAGCTGAGGATAATGTTTTGGGTTTTTTTTTTTCAATAGACTAAATGTGCTTTGAGATGAGAAATGTGTATGATATGACAAAAAATAATGCAGGCATGTTAAAATTACAGACAAGGCAGTAGGAAATAAGCCATAGATCATAGAAATTATCACTAATTGCTGGGACAAAGTAGGGAAAAGTTATCATTTTTCATAAATGTGATTTGCAAAGCCATAAGGGTTTTCCTTGCACACAAGGGAGAGGAAAAATCTGGCAAAAGACATTTATACAAGACAATAAGTAAGGCTGATATTCTGGTGTTGAAAAATTATTCAGAAATATTCAATATTTAAAGAACAGAGTATAAAAATGTGACAAATTTCTACAGATAATTAAAGAAATGTGGTCTATTTTATAGTGCAAGAACAAAGGGGATGCTAAAATCAGAACCACAATATGTGCTTGTTCGTTATTATTTACAGTGTATTCCATATGCTATATGTGTTAAGACCAGCAGAGGGAGCCCCTGTGCTCTTATTCCACAGATGAATGAACGTTTAGCAGTATTACATCACCAGGAAATGTACACTGTGTGAAACACTACAACCTATTTTAATTTTACAAGCACCTCTTTAGTTTATACACAGATGTAATTCCATAACCAGGGAGAATTTAAGACCCTTTTTTAATAACAAGAGAACAATGCAGCTCTGTCTTCTGCAAATGATTCTTCAGCTTCAGGAAATGAAATGTTATGGAGAATCACTCTGAAGCTTTTGGAGTTCATATAAACAGAACCCTGAAGAATTTTTTTTTTCTCATCAAAAAGCAGATGTTGTACAATGCCCCTCTTTCATTTCTATCCAAACTGATGTCAACTTAAATCACCCCTCCAGAAATCTATACCTTTGGTCCATGAAATCATCTCAGTCCAGTCCCATGACCAACACAAAGAGGTCACTAAAACAAAAGAGTGTCAGACTAAGATAATCTCTGACTGTAATACGTTACCTATCCTAATCTGAGACTGTGACTGCAGACAGATGGCACATTAAAAGACAAGCGGCGATCTGAGGCCGGCCAGGCAGAGCACCGGCAAGGAGGGGGTTAACGTATGTCACTGTCCTGATAATGAGATCAGACATTAGGTTCCTTCAGATCAATGCAGGAGAGGCTCAGGACGACCCCCATCGGTGCAGACACAACACAACCTGGTTTCTCATTTTGGGATTATGCCAGTTTTTTTCATTACGGCACTGAGACTGAAAATGAAAACACTCCTTGAACATAGCCATAATAACACCGAACACTTCCATAACAGAGCAGGACAATGTGATGTGTGAATTCTTTATATACTGTGAGTGTATTTGGACATTGTCACATTAAAAAAAAGCTTCTGTTGAGCACATCTGCAGGAAAACACACCAACCGTCTTGTCCATTTTCCAGCTGTAATATTCAGTCAAATAAAGGTTTATCTAAATTATTCATTCCTGCATTAGACGCTATGCATACACAGACACGGTCACATTTTCTCCTCTGTGTCCCTGCTCTTTTTTTCCCCCTGGATACTTGTTCACTTACACTGTAGTGTTTTTGAGATATAAATAAAACACAGCAAAGTGGAGCATTCACGCTCCCACTCTTCCCCTCTTTAAATATGTCTCCCATCCACTGATTTTTCAGTTACCCTCTCCCACCCCCACACAGCATGTTCTATTTCAATATCGTCACTAGCTCCTGTTCCCAGCGCGTCGGCTGCTTCCTCCTTTACACAGCAAAACATCACCCCACCAGCCTCCCAGCGGCACCTTCTGTACTCATTGCCTAATTCTGGTTCCCACAGGCTCCACTGAACCACTATTATGTTTGATCCACATATATCGTACTGTACTCGAGGTGCAAACTGTCTGTGCCTGTGCATGGACACGTGTTTCGATCCCCTCGTCCATATTTACGTCACAAAGAAACAAATTAACAACAATGATGTTCCCAGCTGGTCAGTTCAGAGTCTCATATGGTTTTTGAAGATTTTATGACACTGTACAGCATACATAGGAAGACAGAATTAGAGAAAGACAAAATAGCTGGACGTCATAAATGTGTCAGATATTTTACTTTGTCAAGATATAGTAAACAATCCCAAACCTCCAGTGTATTCCTTGCACTACAATTGTGGACCATGCTAAACATTTTCTATTGCATGGCACGCCAATTCCACAGTTATGAATAAATTAAAAACTATGTGTGTGAGAAAAGCACAAGCAGTTACAGCCACTCTCAAGGCCATTGAAAAACACCAGTGCAAGTTACCACTGTTGTGTCTTCCAATTACACCTATAAACATTCCCAGACATTTGACTTTGGATTAAGTTGGACTCACATGTGTTCTTGAGAGGGACAGGGGGTCTGTCCTTGCTCCATGGACTCGTTGGCGCCCATCCTCAGCTACCTCTGGCCCCCCTGCCCCCCCTGCCTGCTCCTGCTCTCCAGCCACCCTCCACATCCACCTGCTTCGCTAAAACTCCTCCTGTTTTTGTGGTAATATCCTTGCAGTGAGGCTGCCTGTGTCAGCGAGGGCGAGCACTGGCTGGGTTTACTGTGCTGCACTGCAGAGGATGAGCAAGTGTTGCTCAAATCAGGGAGCAAAGCATTAGTTGATTAAAGGCTCCTCACTTTATGCACAGCATCCCTGATCGTCTGCCTCTCTATACAGACTGTGGATATTCCTGTCTCTCATCTGGAGGCAGATGCCAAACAGATGCAACACCAAGAGGAAGATATTCTTGATGAACAAAATGTACAGGGGAGAATAATCCAACGCAGATGAGATGAAATTATAATCCTGATTTCTTGCCGTCTTGCATGATTGTATGAGGTGCCTCCTCTCTGTTTGGTTGCTGAGACCGCTGAGCTGTGTTGCTGCTCTCACAGCCTCCTCCTCCCCCCCACCTTTTTTATCCTCCACTCTATCCCCCGACACCAGCCTCCTGTGCCTTTAAAAAGACAAGCAGCTTTTTCTAGTCCGCTACCTCGACTATGTGAGGGAGCCAAACAATAGCAGACCCCCAAAACCGCTCTCGTTAACATCCCTTTTTTCTTTCACTCTGTAGGTCTCCGTCTTTCTCCCTCCTGCTGTAAACATGCCTCTTGACTTTGCTCCATTCAAGATCCCCGTCTCTCGCCCCGTATGCGCGAGCAGAGTGAAAATGTCACTTTGTGTCTCCTTTTCACACAATGGAAGCTTCCACTGCATAGCGTGGCCAACCAGAGTGATGCCTGAGGTAAACAATAGGCTTTGAGGAAGTAGTATGTGTGTAGCATTCAGCTGTGACCCTATTATTAAGCCCCTTTATCCATAAGTAAATCCTAACAGCATATATGAAGAAAACAGGCAGTGATTGACAAAAATACCTGCTTTTTTTAAGGACAGACATGTAATGGCAAAGCCCCAATACTGGACTCAAAATGTTAAAAAAAAATTTTTGCTAAGATTGGCATGATATCTGTCTTATTGTTTTCCATTTTTCAAGTCATTTTTTATTGAGCATGTGATGACATAAATACTACTTCATGACATACAAATATCTGATTTTCTACAAAAAGGAATGAGTGTTAAATTCTTAAAAAATATGAGTTTGTAATCTAATATACTGGCACTCACACTCAAAGTTAGATTTCATCAAAAACTGGAAGGGTAATAATACTGTTCCATCTAGCTGTGTCTTTCTAATGTTCAAACTGTGCATCTGTTCACAAAAGATGTGGAGAATGAGTCCTATGTGATGGATAAGAGAGCGGGAACAGGTTCCACATACTTCCATTGATTGTCAAAGAGTAACGGGAAGAAGACGAGACTGAAATGTGAGA
>JAPQRQ010000008.1:12454653-12481592 GCA_037367365.1 Apogon talboti
TGATCAAGAGGAAGATGGATGTTCGCAAGCTGTCAAACAAAGCCAAGATCCTTGCATTTTTGCTCCAGGAGTGATATCAAGCAGCCAACAATCCTGACTGGTAGAAAGCTTAGAAAAATACAAGATAACTGTAACAGAAAATCAGGGTCAATTCACCAAATATTGACTTCTCCACAATACGTGAATGTATTAACTGTGTTGTGTTTAATATGACCATGGGCTAGTTTTACTATTATTATTATTATTATTCCCAGACGGTATCTTATGTTATTTTGACCACTTGTTACTGACTGCTGATAAATAACAGCCTTTTTGTTTGTAATTTTTGAGAAATGTTGTCACTAGTTTGTAGGAGACACAAAAATGTTAATTTTATTCACACACTCATGCCTGTAAAAAGTAAAAGCTGTGGTTTTTCCAGAGCTGTATGTCACTGAGCCACAAGGCTTTCATTCTGTAGATGGACAATGCTACGATTCCATCATCATAATCTCAGTATAAACCTTTTTTTTTTAATTTAATCTACTAATTAAAAGAACATTCACATTGTATAAAACCCTACTATAAATATTGCAGTATTTTCCAGAAACAAACTTGCTCATACCTACAAGAATAGAAATAGCCTCATAATGAGATAATGTCTCTAATGGTTAAACTGCCTTTGTGCCATTCAGATGTTAATGCTGAGTCACTGCTAAAGACTCAGCTGGCAGTAAAAGATAATGTCCATCTTAAAATTAAGACCCAGTCATTCAGTTCCATTTACATCTGAGAGGCAATTCTTACCATTATGCAATTTGAAACGATCTGCACTAGACAAATCTTAGTATGAAGTGCATACTAAATTCCCATATGAAAATACTGATACTGATAAAATGTCACCACCAGTGATTGGTTAATACAATGTCACATGATTGCTCAAACAATCTCTGTCACGTCCATATAAACATAACCTTTGCTCTGACCCTGTCAAACTTGAAGCTTATTCCACAGGTCCTCCCTACTACGGTGAGGAGCAGCAAGATATACTGAACAGTTTGCAGCTAGCAAGAAGGGCATAACAAGCTGTTGCCTGAAAAGTTAATTGAAAGGCAAAATGGGCTATGCATTTCTTGCATTATTGCTTTAAAAGCTGTAGTGTATTACTCAGCAAGTTTTGGCTTTAGATTTTTTTTTTGTTTTGGGGTTTTTTTTAAGTCCACAGAGTGCATATTCTAAATTAATGCAGCACCACCTTACTAAATGATGATAACTTTATACAGAAATAAGTCAGGTTGTCAAAGCACACTGAGACAAATTAGTGCTATTAATTAAACGATTTAGACAACAGAAAAATGCCACGCAACACTGAAGGCAGAAGAAATGTTCTGCAGATAATCCAAGCATGAAAACACTGCCACACCTCAAGCCAATTCTGCTTTATATAGGCAACACCCACACAGTGACATTTATCAAACTCAAGAGGAAGTTAGCAGCCATCTCTCATTTTGTCTTCCACGCCATGCTCACTGTTCTAGTCTTTTATCATCAGGTCTACTCTACTGACAACACTGCAGCAGCAGACACCCCATCATGCCGAGGCCCTGTGGTACCTTGTATCTAAGCCCAGCAGAGGTTGTCTTACTTCCATGTGATGCTGCAGATTGTCCAGCAGGGGGTTCACCTGCTCACATTTTGTCTCACCTGAACTAGTCTGGATTCTGCTGACACAAACCCACAACATCACATGCACACATACAGTACAGTACAGTATGTGTACATATCAAACAGTTGCGTAAGCATCATTTGTAAATATTTGAGACAAAAACTACTCTGTCTGTATGCAAGTATGACTGGCTTTTATAGTGACAGGAATATGCAGCTCAAACCAGTTAATATAAGCTGAAACTAAAATAACTTATTTTCTGTTTATACTTTATAAACCTACAATATATTAAGACCCTGTCCAAGGTCCCTGCCACTTAATGCATGCTAGGATAAGCTGAACAAACAGACGAACAGCTACTCCAGTTCCAAAACAGCAAATGTACCTATTCAGGAATGTGGTTTAATAACAATGTATAATATGAAACATCCAAAACTGCAACCAAAACTTTGTAAATATTCATATTATTGCTGTAGTCATATATTACTGATGTTGGGAAGTTGATTAAACCTTAAAGTGTGGGTTACTCCAAAAATTACTCTGTGTCAAAAGCAATTGTATGGAACAGGGATAAGCTGATAGCAAATTAACCACTTTACATTACATCCACCACCATGAAATAAAAATTATTCACTGAAAATCTTCACCGCTATTAGGAACAGGAACACTGTTTAACTGAATTAGATGTTCAATACAAAAGTCAAGCCAATTTAATAAATCTTAATTAGCACATATTAAACTTGTAGTATTCATATCAATTCATAAATGTGGAACTGAAAATCAAAGTACCTGTAAAAACATTTAAGTAGAGCAACTTCATTTTTTGAGGTATAAATTGTAAAAAACAATCAGCATTGATCCATATAATGAAACAAATGGTGTAGTTAGTCTTATTCCTTTAAGATTTGGTTGAGAGGTGAAGGTGTGATGCCACCTGATTACTTATAAAACTGAGTTTATAAGATTAAGTATTGGTTTTCCTGCAACCACTGAGCAAAACAGTTGTACTTATTTACAAGATTCACATTCCAAACAGCAACAAAAAGTCAAGAAAGAACTTGTCTTTCTACTTTTCGTGGTTTTAGGTTTTTATTTTGCCAGTATCAGGAATGACACAGTGAAGGAACAGTGTACTTAGATAATTGTGTGTGTGTGTGTGTGTGTGTGTGTGTGTGTGTGTGTGTGTGTGTGTGTGTGTGTGTGTGTGTGTGTGTGTGTGTGGTTGTGTAACTAAACTTACCCCAGTGAGGACTCCCAGATGTTGAGTTCACTGCTGAAGTCTAGACTGGGCAGCAGGTCATGGGGAAACTCCAGCTCCTCCTTGTCCCCGAGCAGGTCTCCAGCGACACTCCTTCTCTCCTCCACCCCTCTGATGACCGGGACGTCTGGAAGCACCGGCTGAGAGAGTAAACTCTGCTGACTGGAAGAGGCCTCGGCCAGCAGCGCCTTGTCGTCCCTCTTGGTCGAACTGTCAGCATGAGCTTCAGCCTGTGGGACAAAACATACACACTCAGGATGAGCTTCTGGATATAGATAGATACCTGCTGGAGTCTGTAAATGCCAGAGTGTGTGTTTTAACAAGTATGAGCATGTTGGAGGCAAACACAGGAACGACTACGGGTTTAATGCTTAAAGCCAAACAGGACAAACATGTAACTCCACCCATGTGATTAACTATTAAGAACTGTTTATATAGTAAAACATTGGTCATTAACTACACCATGTCCTCCCTCTCAAACACATTACCTTTGTCTCTTAGTATTATCTTTTTAACAATAGCTGATATTAAAGGCTTCTTTCCAGTCCTTCATCTCTGCTGCAGTGTCTACTTATTGCTTTTCAGTGTAACATGAGTACAATTCAGACACTAACAGACCTATGTGGCACTTTTCACACGCACACATCACAACTAATATAATTTTTTTTAAATTTGCATCAGAAAAATTCTCACCTGTGTTTCTGAATAATTGTTACAGATAAGTCTTGCAGGATAGAAACAAACAGAATAACTGTCATGAAGAGATGGTTCAGATGAAATGTTCTACCTTATTTTATTTCTGATGTTTTTTTTCTTTTTACACTGCAGAAAGACAAATAGTAAGCAGATAAAGTAAAAAATAAAACACATTATTGCCAGTTCATATGTATTTTATGTCTATACAAGTTCCATGTTGTGTTTTCTTAATTTTTGTAAAGCACTGTGGTCAACTGGTCAAACTGTGCTTTATAAGTAAGTATGGATTTGACTGAACTGGATGTTGAAGTCCACACGAGTCCCTTTTAATGCGTACAATGAAAAGCCCCATGATATTAAGAAACTTGTGGTAAGCACCGGACAGGAGTTCAGTCAAAGTACAGACATGAAATTGTGTCACTCAGCTTTCACAGTCTCTCAGGGTAACCTTTTTTTTTTATCATGATCATGCCAAACATAAAGGCTGTTTGCATTACTGGTGGAAGCCCCAAGGCGCAGTTAGAGAAACCCATTATCACATTGAGGCTGTCAGGAAATAGCTGTCTTTCTTCCTGTTATATTGAACTTGAGTCGTTACTTTATATGCACATATGCCTATATGACCGAGAAAGAATGCATTGAAAATATGACAATCTAACAATAACAAGTATGCTTTTTTCATCTCTGTCAATCAAAAAAAAATGCACTGTTCAGAACTACTACACTTAAATATGACGTATAAATAGATATGCAACCTTGCACAAGCCCTTAGTATGTGCAGAATGAATGAAAACCTCCTAAAACCCAATGTGAACAGCTTTTTCCAGTTTCTTTTTTTTTTAGGGAGCTGATTTAACATTGAGTACAGAAGGATATAGTGTGACTGTGATAACGCCGCACACTGAGTATCTGCTGAGATCTGTGTATTCATTATTTATGGACTAGTAGTAGAGAGCACGGCTGCATAAAATCAAAAATTGCTTTCTAGTCAAGTGGAAATCAGTTCTTTAAACAGAATTTTGGAGATAATACAGTATATGTGCAATTAGTTTCTACCTCTTCTACATTTCACTATTTTTAGTCATTATTATTATTACACTGACACTGCAAGAACATTTTAAAGCCAAATTTACAGCAGTGACTGACTTGAGTTGAGAAATGTAAGTGTGTAAGTGTAACGTTGTATTCATTCAAGTCAGTCAAGACTATAAAATGCCACCTCTGGGCTCTTGCTCTAGTTTTTCTTCAGTGATGTTGTTGCTAGATGTAGATACTGGGGGCTCTAGGGTGCTGTGTGTGTTGTAAGCAGGATCTGAGTCACTGGTTTCACCTGTGTTAATGCTATATAAAAAGCCATCTCTGTATGACACATTCACCACAAAAGGATCTGGTTCTTTCCTCACAGATACGATGTTTACACTGGCAAAAGTAATGAATATGAAAACTGTACTGAATTTACTATAGCTGTATGTCATCTACCAGAATGATCATGTTTCCCTCTCTCCTCGGAACTACGCTGTAGCTTGAATCATTTCAGGTTATTTTTAAATGAATAAATTTAGTCTCCTCCTGTTTTCTAAAGAGATTTGGTAGTGGGGAAAAAAAACATAAAACATCAAACAAGCACAGTGAGAAGGAAAGTGAACTCAAAAAAGTAGCTCTGCAGGTAAGAGTGTCACCATGGATGTCTGTGATCTCCCTTCCGTGCCTGCTGTTGTTACTGACTTTATTAATGTTACATAATCAGTCTTTCATAAGGTAGTCTTTAACTTTAAAAGCCATGAATGGTGAGCTAATGGACGCAGCTTTAGGTGGCTTCACGTTGACATGTGTTGGTTTCCTGTTTCCTGCCTGAACACTCACCTTGTCATCAAGACTAGCTAATGTCACAGTGGAAAATATCACTGTGTGAGACTTAACAGAGCTCCAGTGATACCAGAAGAATGACAATGAGCAGCACCAAGTTTAAAAGGCATGTCCACTTCCTCGTGAAAAGTCATTACTTGGATCACGTAAGACCACTTTCCACGCTCAGTGAGGTGGAAAAGCACGGCCCATGATGCCTCAGTCTGTTTGACCTCCTCACAGAAAGCACGCTGTCTGTTATTAATTAACCCACAAGAGCAAAACAGAAAGTAAGCTGAGGTTGCCTGGAGACTGCTACTTGTCCAACAGTCAGTGAAGTATGACTTGGAGTTCATTCCACGAGTAAGTGCACATGCTGAACTTGAACTCTACACATTGTAAACACAAATGAGAAGCAACAACAATCACTGTTCAACTCAAACAGACACAGTACTTTACACACTTACATATCTACTCTGCCTATACAGTCCATTAGTCTCACCTCTCTTTTGTTTAGACACCTTACAGGTTGGATCACAAATACATGGCATCCTCATTGCACTTACCCTACAGTGAAGGTGACTCTACAGTGCAGTGCAGCTCCTCCGTCTAGCTCAGTGTACAGGCAGCCTCTGCAGGGCTCTGTGTTTTGAAGGGGGCAGACGATGACCCAAACATGCTGCAACACATGCTGCTGACGCTCCTCATCCTCTCCTTTCCTGTACTGACTCAGCTAACTTCCTCCTCCCCTTCTCTCCACCGTCCCACAGTCCTGCCTTCTCCTCCTTGCTGCCACTCCCCTGTTAAATTTCCATGAGCTTCCCCTTGAAGTGTGTGTGTGTGTGCAGTTAAGAAACACTACACCACACAAACACACTGAGGCTGAGGCTTGACCGGCCAAAGGGAAGTGTTGAGAATTCTCCACCCCTTCTACTGTATACTCTTTCCACTCAGCTCTTTTTCTATCTCCTCCTCCTCCTCCTACTATTCCCCTTCCTTTCTTCCGTCTTTCCCTGTTTACCTCTGCTCTGGCCTCCTCCCCCTTCCCTTGCTGTGTCTTCTGGTCTGCTGGTTGCACTGACTGACAGTGCCTCTGCAGGTGAATGCTGGGAATTAGGCCAAGGGTCGGTCTGCAGTGACCCCCCCCAAGAGGAGATCAGGTTTCACTCCAGTGGGCTTTTGTTACATGCATGCACAACCACAAGTGCACAAACCATCCTTTTGCATTACTAATAAAGCTCTTGACCTCTTAGTGTTGCAGCAGTATGAGATCATCACTGTCAGCACCAGTGCACTTGGCCGTGGGGTGGACGTTTTTCCCCTCACACCAAATCAACACAGATGCAGCACAGATGCCACTTCTCTTGCCAGGTTACACTCAGCAACAGCATCTCTCATTATACTATTCACTCTCAGCTCATTTGTCTATGTTTAAAGATCCATGCTGGTAATAGGACATCATTAAAATACAATAATAATGTGACTGATAGGTTTGCTGCACAAAAATCTATCACATTCATATACTTTTCTTTTCCAGACTGATCAAACCACAATGCAACTTCCTGTGAAAGTATTTTCCTTGTATACACAGTCATAACTATATGCTTCTACACTGCACTTACATATAGAAGTTGCACAATACAAGTGTTAAGTGGAATATTTGTGCAATTAGATCATATGTGGCGCCTTGTGACGTCACATACCGTCGCTACTTGAATGTTTATGCCCTCAGTCCTCAGAGAAAACATCATGCCAGACATTATTCTGTGCATTGAAGTTCAAAGATCACAGTGAGGGGACATGACAACATAGAGATTTTACTCGAACATACAGCTTGTATCAGCGTCGTTGTTTCTAAAGGAATCACACGCCATTCGTTAATGTGCTTTTCTGAGTCAGGAGTATTACACCATGATGTGTGGAAAATTATATCTAACTAGTTCATCAAAAAAAAAAAAGGTTTCACATTCGAGCCATACGTTGTGTAACCATTGGTGATTGCAGCCTGCATTTGCAATCAATATTTTCACCAAACTAAATACCACCTTAAAAAGAGGTGATGCACAAATACCATAAAAACAACACACACACAAACATGCCATATATTTAAGGGACTTCACATCGACGTTCATTCCATGGAGACCCAACCACTACATACAGTATATAAACCATGACCTCAAAAACCTCCTAATCCTCATATTTAATGATTTGCATTGCAGAGACCAGTTTTATGTCTGTATAATGTGGCTGTGTAAGCAGATTTATATCGCCTTAATTTAAGAAAAACATGGGCACACATTCACACACTCATAAATATTGTACCTTCAGGGAGTCATTCTGATTTTCCTGTGGTGGAAAGAGAACAACATTTTCTGCAGCGCCCTCTTCTGGCTGTAACAGGGAATGGAAGAGTTCAACGAGTGATAGATGAAAACCTGTAGAGCATATCTCAGTAGAAGTTAGCTCTACATTACTGAAAACTTATGTCTAAGCTGCATAACACTGTTAAACCCCTACCCTGTAATAACATATTATGAGGTCTAACATGCACGGGCTGTAGACTCTACAGCTCTTAAGGCTAATGTTTACGTTAATCCTATTAAGATAATCCTGAATTCCACAGTCATGTGAAAATTACAGTCTTCTATAGCAGTGCTTGCTTTTTTTACTTTGCCATTATCATGATTTACACTTGCTCTGTCTTATTATCATCTTATCAGTTATCTGTGAAGCACTTTGCACTGCACTAAACTGCATGAAAGGTGCAATACATGTAAAGCTTTTATTGATTTATTTGGCTATAAATGCTGCTATTACAGCTTCATGTCGACAATTATTGAAGCATTGCATCAAAAATATATTCTCACAAAACAGTTGCTATTTAGTCTAGCATGCAGAGTGGGGGAGTCAGCGCAGAAATGACTGTTTATGCATTCCTGCAGGAAGGTAAGCTGAAGTTGCAGAGTTTGCAGCAGGAAAAGTATAGATTAAGGATTGCAACTTTAACAGCTATTGCATCAACTTGCTGCCAGTAAAACTCTACAGAGTCTATGCCGTGACTTGTGATTGGTTAAGAGATAAGCGTAAGGATATCCACATAGTCGTGGAAAGTCCATGCATTACTGAAGCTCAAAGAAATCTCACGAGATAGTGTTAGTTTCATCTGAGAGAATCAGCACAAGGGCAGTAACGAATGCCTACAAGTTTTTTTCTTACCAGTGCCTCAGTAGTGCTGTTCTCGTTTCCCATGGCTAAGCCGGCTGCAGGGCTACAACTGCCCCAACCTGCACCCTCTCACATCAGCTGGCTGAAAAACACTCAAGCACAGAGGGACCATCAGCTCAAGGCTCCAGTCCCAGCTCCAACAAAGAGACACAGCAGTCACACACTCACACTCCAAAGGATTACGAGTCTGTGGTATGAGGCGGGTATGAGTGGTAAATGTGTGTTGTTTTACAGATTAGAGGCCCGTGATGCAAGACCTCCCTCCTGGACCAAAGTGCAGGCTTTACTTTAGGCTTAAAATCAAGAGGAACAGCATCCTCAGTTGTAAAGTACCCAATTCTGCACTGATGAGTAGTGCCTATTAATGGGGACATACGTACACATGCAAATAGTTATTTTGTGCATGTGCTTGTGATGAGATGGAGTGATTAATGTGTACTGACACAGTGACGGTTATTGAGGCTGGGAAATCCCATAAAGTAATCCTCATGTGATAAATAATGTTGTGGTTTCCAGCTGTGTCATTCCGTCAGTGAACAAAAGGTAGTGTTCACACTCACATTTATCCTCTTTTGCCTCCTAAACAAACCTTAAAGAGCATATTTAAAAGATTAATATGTGAAGAGTTTTAGAATTTTAAACAGTGTAGCAACAGAAGCTTTTTATCTTGCGCTGTTTGCATAGAAAATATGGTGGGACTTCTTTCATTTTTGCCATGTACAGACTGTTTATTCCTCTCATGACTGCAGGGATTTTATGATAGCTCTGTGTTTAGTCAGAATGCACTGACCTGAATATACAAGACTATATAAATAGAAATCTTGCCTGTCCTCTGCTGTTAGATTTCATTCCAGTCTTCTGCACAATTAGTCATACAAATAAATGCAGTGACTGTGAGTTTCAGAAATGTATTAACATTTATTTGGGGGTTTTTCTGTAAGATTTTAGCATTTTCAGCGATTATCCCACAGGAAACTCATCATCTCCGTGTTGTCACGCTCTATGCTGTGGCGACTCTTCTTCTATGCCTGCCTGCTTGCTATTTGTGTGAATAGGGTGTAATTTCAGCCTCCACTGTGGACGCATGTGCACTTTAATTGGCAGCAGTGTTTACATGTTTTTTTGGCAGAACAGAAGGCACTGAGGCCAATCATATGATTAAATTTCTGCCAGATCTCTTCTCACCTCATCGTTGGTCTGTCCATCTCTCAACTACAGCTATCTTTTAATCTTTTAACTTATTATGGGTAAGCACCGTGTCGTACTCAGAGACCTACGGTATGGATGAGGTTACTCTTTCCTGCCCTGTATCTGACCCTTCTGGAACAAAAACATCAAAATAAGCACCTATTATAGGGGCCAAAATATATTATACGCAGTTGTGAGTATACTGTATGTAACTGGATATCATGGGAATGGTATGTCACAATATGGTTGGTGTTCTTTAAATACAATAAAGAAATGATGGGTTTCTTATGTGAAACGAACAATTCCTGTTCAGTATTTTGTGTCGTGTTCACTCTCCTTCTTGTATGTTTGTGTTGCCTTCATGCAAATTTCCCACGGTATGTCTATGGAAGAACACAATGTTCCCCAATGACAAAAAAAAATGGCATAAAGACTGTGATCTGCAACGTGATATACAGTACAACAGAAACTGTATCTGTATATATCTCCAGCTCTGATGTATTATGGTATTTGTATACAATACAGCCCTACATATGAAACATAATATATTTAGAGAGAGAAAATGAGTATTTCTAAGGTAACATATGGAATACAATAAATGGAAGAACAGGAGAAAGTAGAAGAAAATAAGAAAAACTGTGTAATAAACCTCCACCTGCTCAACATTACATGACAGTATTTATTTTTACATCTAAAATGTGCTGTGACTAATAAGTATACTGTTTGTGCATTATCCAAGCAGTTACAGACTCACACATTGCAAAGCCTAAAAAAAAATCAAAGCCATTAAAACACATTTCTTTCATCACATTATATAAATGCATCTCAATAAACCAAGCACACTAAAAACTGCTCCAGCGCTCCTGCTCATGAACTACTTACCACTCAAAACAAGAGATTTGTCCATACAGTGTCAGCTTCAAGCTTTGGACAAACCTTTCAGTCTGTGTTTACAGTCCAAGTCAAGACCAGTGTTTGTGTCTGTCCTCTCTTGTGAGGAGCCCCAGTCTATGTGGAGCTATTTTTGAGTTGAATGCTGAGTGGGAGGAGAGGACAGGGGGGCTAAAGGGGCTGATAGGTGGTGAAGTGGGCACAGGACAGGAGGAAACACACGCAGGAGGAAAGTGAACCGGAGCTGGGGAGGCCATGTCTGCCTGACGTGGAGGTTAGAGGTATGGGGGGGGGGGTCACCTGCTTTGACAGGCTCAGTAGGCCTCAGTCAGCTGGATGGGACACTCAGGCAACACTGTAAACAAACAGCCGAGCTAGACGAGGTGTCAGACCTGTTAATTTCCCGAATATTTGGTTTATTATTGTTTTATTCATAGCCTGGTGACACTAGCTGACTATGATGACACTGCAAGTATTAGTGCTCAGATCTGATTTCTTTTCTGCGCTGGTTGTTCATGGTATATTTTTAATGAGGCCAATGTGAACTAATCACAGGCCTGAACTGAGCTGCATCCACAAATGCTTTATGTTAAAAAAATTTCAATGCAACTCCTTCAGTTAAATACAAGTCAAAACACAGTACAAATAACAGTTGTGCATTCAAAATATGATTTTGTATAAGTATTATCAGTAAAATATAGTGCGAGTAATAAGAGAAATAAGTTTACTGTGGTCAAATGGTTACTGTCAATGTTTTTAGATCAATATTATAGCTGTATTAATGTGTAAGACACATTTAGTGATGTGGATTGTACTAATATGAGCATATATGGATTGTATTTCTGTGGCTCCCTCAGTGCAGAGCTGTGAAGAATCTCTATAAAAAAACATCAGAGCTGTATCTGCTTTAGGACCGCATATGGAAGTGACTAAGAAGTGAAAACATCAGATTCCATGTGAATTGGACTGTTTGTACAGTCATGACTAAAGTACAAGCACAAACAAAGAACAAAAAAAAAGGAAAAAAAGAAAATCTAATTTGGCCAAACACGCTTGCAGTAACCCGAGTGCCTCTGTTCAGTAAACAATCTCCATAAATGTACCAGACTGACACATGAAGGCAACAGTTAAACCACATTCACACAATTCACCAATGTCAGGCATAACAAAGCACAGAAGCTACAAGGAACAAAGTGTATTTTGGTTCCAGTTTGATCCGTTTCCATCACAAGGCATCTTCAGCCCAGTGCCCAGTCTGTGAGGATTATTATCAGGTCTATAAATAACACTGATTGGCTCTGCTGTTTCAGATCAACACTGTTTCACTTGTGTCGTCATGTTAGCTCTGTCATCCATGCATTTGCAGTGTATTAATATACAACAGTGCATTAATCCACCTGTTTCCCTTCAATCTTTCCATCTTCTTCAACTACAATCACCACCTCTCACTTGTGTACCAGCTCCTCCCATCCTCGCCCACTACTCTCTATATAAAAGCTCTTTTCCCCAGCTGACATCGGCCCCTCCTCCAACACTGGAGTGCCTCTTCTCCCTCTGCCTCTGCCTGAGTATTCTGCTTCTTCCTCCACTCTCTCTGCTCAGTCAGACAGGCATTGATGCTGCACAGAAAACTGCATGTTCCCTTCTTCTCATCTCTCTCTTTACCTTGCTGTGTGAAATTCCGATGCAGCTCCCCATCTTGTATTCCATGTCCTCCTCTGGTGAAGTGACTCTGGCACTACACGGTTGGCAGAGCACCTTTCTGCAGAACTGCATCGTTACCAGCCTTACACAGCATTGCACAGGCAGGTAGATCTTTGCAGGAGCTACAGAGTGAGCGACTCTCCGCCTCTGTGTCTGTTTGAGTGTGTGCCTCGCTGACTAATAAATGCTCGGCACTGCCCAGTGGTGCGTCTGTGACATATATTTTCAAGCCATTGTTACATAAAATCACGGCAGAAGCAGAAACCTAATCAAGTGACAGTGCGAAAGGGAGTTACTCTCCGCTGCCTCATATGCAGCTTCACATGACTGCATGGGAGAGCACACTGACGCACAGCTTTGGAGGGAAAAAATGCTCAGAGAGTGAGAGAGAAAGAGATGGGAGGCAGCGTAAATGGTGTCTATGCCTTTAAAAACCCCAGGAGATGGCAAGGATGATGCTGCTACTTCATGATGATGGCAGTCACGATAAAACAAGCGCACTGTCGAAATAGAGGAAAAATTACAAAATATAATTAACACATCTTATTAAACACAGGTTTTCTTCTTTTTTTTTTTTTTAAACACATCTATTTCCCATTTTGGGTTAAACCACCTGTATGTTTTCTTCATTATGATTAGAATCCTTTTATTCACTTCTTATATTTGACGTGATAATTAAGGGCCAAAAATAATGAATAAAAAAGGATATTGTTGTCAAATATGCAAAAGAGCATTGCATAGAAGATAAATACAAGTAAATATGTTGTTAAAAGACACTATTTTAAGCAGTTGAGAGAGAAAAAAATAAACTGGAATAATTTTATTTCCAGACACATTCCTCTTTTCATTCACACACATCAGTTGTACCTTTGTACCTTTGACCAGGTACAATGGTTACATACTGAGTCCCAGTTACACTTTATCTATCAAGAACAAATCACATTGTCACAATAATTTCATGAGAAGAGGTAAAAAATATTTAATTCCATCTTTATGGGCAATAGTATATTTTCTCTACCATTGTAAGATTTAGACTCAGCAGCCAAATTACTTGATGTGAACTTGACTGAACTGCCTTAAATTATTTGACTTAACTCAAACAATTTAAGCATGAAAAATTATTTAATATGAATAGAAGTAACCCAAGCCATTACAGTTATGGTAAATTGGTTAAATAAAGATGACAGTATCAATTACATTCAATCAAACATAGTGAATTAAGTACGACTAACTTAAATTGTAAAGAGCGTTGCATCATGGGTAGGTTTCTGGAGCCCAATAATGGACCTACTTAAAAGCAGCAATGTTACTATTAGAACCAAAACAAAAGTGCATTTCTACCACCACCAAGATAAACCATTCAACTAATTTAAATTTCATTTTACTCAGACCAGCTGAGTTATTATAACACATTATTGCTTTTTTAAATTTTGTACATCAAAACTAACAGGCTTTTCCTAGATCTAAGGTTGTAAGTTCTTGAGAATGGGCCTCTTTAAAAACATTTGACAAAAAATAAAAAAAAGATTTTTATGCCAAAATATAAGATTCTGTTGTCTGTTCCACCAAGTAAGCAAAAAATATCACATTCTTTTCAATTAATTTAACAATAAAATTTGATGTAAATAATGACACATAATTGCTGCTGACTAAACAGAACATTTTATCTTTTATTATACATATTAAAAGAGTAAATAAAATGTAAAGACCAAATATGAATTTCCTGACAGGTGTGTGCGTACAACCTTCACTGGGAACTTGAAGGCTGAAAATCTCTAAAAAAAAAGTCTAATATTTAGAAATTTAAAAAAAAAAACAGGAATACACCTAAAAACAATGGTGACTTCAGTTAGCAAAAAAGCTGAGGTTCATCACTCATTCTGTGTGTCGAGAGGCTGAATCAGTGTGTCTCTGATGTCAAACGCTTCTATGAGCTCCTACAAGAGGACAAACAACAATGATTACAGTAAAAGTGCAGTTAATAACATGAAATGACTTTATAAACTTTATAACATTGTTTAGTGTTGTATAGAAGTGTTCACCTTCCATGTTTTCTGGCTGATAGAGATGACGCACTGTTTATGACTGGCTGATCTTCCAGCCTCCACCTCCTCTTCTTCCACCGGCACTGAAACACAAAAATACACAACACTGTCAATGACTTCAATAAGGAAACTTCAAAAACCCATATCACAATATTACAGATACATCCTCACCTATACAGGGCAACTTGTCATCTAGATATATCCGTGCCAACCCATCCTGAAAAACAAAACATGTCTGTTAACACCGTCACGTGAGTGTCACTAGAGGGCAGACAATTCCAGTGTAACCACTGTGCAACCTCCTCCTCTGCTCATTTCTCCTTCTGTACATCCTCAACTTCTCTCCTTGTGCTTTAGTCCCGCCCACCTGAGATACAGTATGGGCAGGGAAGAAAAGAGGAGGAGGCGCAAGGCGAGAGGGAGGTCGACGCAACAGGCATTAAACACGTGAAACAATGTCACCTCAAAGCCCTCATTTGAAATAAACATCAGTTAAATAGGACAAATGCATCATCTGTCCTGTTAGAATAGAATAGAATAGAATAGAATAGAATAGAATAGAATAGAATAGAAACTTTCATCTGCATTTCATCTGTTTTGGGGAAATTTGCACCCGTGGCCTAGTAAACTGGAGAATGGGTTTGTGACCGAAGGACCCCCAGACTGGCAGAAAGCTGTTGACCAATGCGCCCTTGAGCAGGGCACTCAACCCCCCCATTTGCTCCCCAAGCACCTCACATGACTAGCCTACTGATCCTAGTGTGTGGTGTGTTCCTGCGTGTTCTAGTGATGTGTTTAACGCAGACGGTCAATTTCAGTGTGTGTTGCATGTCATGGAAGTCCCCCAACCCACAAATATTTACTACTTGGACCATTTTTATTTTACCAAAATAATGAATTAATTATTTATACTTTATTTTGAGCTGTAAAAACACTAACTAACATTAACATTTTTGCTAACATCAATTTCCAGGTCATAAGCAGGACGCTAGAGGAGAAAGGAAACAAGAAGGTGCAAAAAATGAAGAAACAATAGGAGCCATGTTTTCACCAACTTACCCTGATCAGAAACGATGTGTGGAACATGTTTTCTATTGTGCGGGAAAATGAGTTTGGGTTGATGACAAATTCATAATAGGATATTGGCGTTGATGCTGTGATAAAAACACACATTAGCATTATCGGTTACTACGCAAACATCATATTTATATCCATGAGCGGATTTTATTATTTAAACTCACGATCGTCTTTGTGGTAACCCCTGAGGAATCCCAGAATCCTTTCCACCTCTTTCTCTGTTGCCTCTTGATGGGACTCTTCCATTTTCTTCAGCTGAGGGACAACATTAATATAACAATCAATCAAACACTTTCAGCCAGAACAAAACTCTAACACCAACTCTGGAAATAAACTCATTGTACTAGAAATAATTCTTGCTGTCTGGTTCCATTATGCACCTCCTCACCTGATAACCATTATTGTATTGTACTACTGCTGCTACTGTAAATAGATTGACATGTACACTTTATATTCTGCTATAGATTATTCTTTATACTGCTTATGTATTCTTATTCTATTTTTACCTCTTTACCTTTTTTTAATGCATGGCATTTAACAAGGTGAGAGAGAGACAGTATCTCCATTTTCTGTATGTCCTGTGCATCTGGTGAATTGACAATAAAAATCTTTGAATCTTGAATTGAATCTTTTGAATCTTTAAAATAAGGAAGGAAAATAAAGTTCACACTTTCACTTTAACGATAATAGAGGTTTGTAAGTATATGGAAATATACCTGCGTGGGCATAATCCTTTTAGCTTCTTTGCCAGGTACTCTCCTTTGCCGCTCGATTCTTTGCTTTGGTGGAGGAGGTTCTGCATGAAATGATCCCATCCTAATGAAAGGACCATAAGAATGAGCTAACGCTTTCAGAAACACAGTGACTTTTGTTCCATGATTTAACCACGACATCACATTTAAAGACAAGTTGAAATTTCAGGATGACCTTTACCTTTTTCAATCATTTTTAAAGGAGGATTTCATCACGTATGGAGTGAGCTAAACATGGTGAAGAAGCTTTAAGCCATATGCTGCATACAACTGGCAATGATTGGATTTGTTTTAATCCAAGTTAAAAACAGTAACTGCATTAAACTTATACGGTATTGTAGTTGCACTATAATTTTTAATGCATTCTGGAGTACTGTGTTTTCTTTTTAATCATATTAAACCTCATCAACCACCAGCTACCAAAAGCATCAACTGAAATAAAATGTTAAATAACTTTAATAACCACTGATGTAATTATATTACATTACACCTATTACATTTTAATAATTCATGTAAGCACAGTTTCTCAGCTTTTCAGAGGCATCAGATGTGTCTTTTTTTTCTGAGGCTCTGTGGAGAACATGGAAACACCACCATCTTCTGCAACACTGATTCATTTGACAAACAGTGGTTGTAGACACTTGTTTTAATGCTGGTTACAGATATATTTTGTTGAAAAAGTCCATTTTTAATATAATAACTTTTGAATTAACTCTTGAGTTTTTATTAACGTCTAAGTGGTTAGTAAATTAAATACAGGGAAATGCCTGACTTCAACTGTAAACTGCAAAATGCAGAGAATAAAATCATAAGATAAGATCATACTCAATAGTGACAAACAACTGTCAAGTACTGCTGCTTTAAGTACATGTTGTTGCACTGATAATATAAAGCACACTACATTTTACCTTTGTGTATGAAATGCACATTATAAACAACTTTTCCATAAATTGCATTCTACGATACTGTATTATAGGAGAATGCATCAGGGCAGACTCACATGTAGTGGAAGGACGGTGCTGTTTTGAAGCACCTCTCTGCTCTCTTGGCCACTCTATGCCAGGCTTCCTGTGACAGGTATCCATTGACTACTCCTCCGTCCTGCACCTCCTCCTCATCTTCTAGTCGGTTCAGACCCATGAAGGTCAACTGTCAAAGAACCACAGAGATTACTAGAAAACGAGTGTATTCATAGTGCCGCAATGCTCACGTTTACACTGAATTACATAGATACACAGACATTACATAGATTTGCTGTAATTTGATTGTTACCGGAGCACATAAAAGCTTGTATGTTATAATACTACAATCAATGTATTACTGTAGGTTTAAAATGAAGATGAGTTGAAAGCGTCTCGACAGACTCACTCAAGATATTTGCAATACTACTTCTATGATCATAAATAATGCATTTCAATTGGTCCCACAAGTTATGGCTTCATTTTACAATATGGTACTTAAGCTAAGAGATGAGGAACAGGTGTATGATTGTTATATCAAAGGAGAAACCCCACTGTTTCCTGAACTGAATATGGTAAAGTATGTTAAACAATCCAATTATCTTTCTATTATGTACAATATGAAGTGATATTTCACTTGGTTAATATTATCCTTTAGTCATAAACCTGTTTTCATGTGGGTGAGCTATTCCAAACAAAGGGGTACAGGCTGCAATGAAGAAAGACGTTCCTCACTCCCAAAGGTACATCAGAACAAAAATCCATATACACAAGACTGTCAAACATCTTCATCATGCAGTAATAATGTCTACAGACAATAATCTCACTCACCAGATGCTCGGCGAATACAGAGGGGTCAAACGCAGCGCCCTCTGAAACCAGCTGACTGGCTTTCTCCTTTCCGAGGTCAGTGGCTACAACGAGAAGTTGGGCGTCTAGAGCTGCTTCCCTCGCCTCTCGTACTGTCAAGAGTCAACACGAAAGCAGAAAACTGTTGAATGATTTGGATGTGAATGGTTACTCTTGGTACAGCTAATGTGAATGTATATTATATGCAAGTAAAATTTTCTATTGATTGTCAAAACCCTAATATTCGCAGGGTCATGGGGGCATGAGCCTGTGGCTGCTAAATGCTGAACTGACCATGTAAATCAGAGTAATAAATACCTGAATCCATAAGACTGAATCACAGAACTTCAAACTCTAATTAATTAATTAATTAATTAATTAATGTGGAGAAAAACACCTAACAAATTAAAAAAATTAGAGGGAGGGAGGGACAATATTTTTCAGTTTAGAAGCTAAATGTTAGGTATCAACTACTACTGCACCACTAGTTGGTCAAACTGGCTCAAAACCGCAGAAATATTCTTTTCAGGATTTAGTTGCTTTGTCTCATATCAACAGGAAGAAGGTGCATACACCTGAATGAGGCTCTTTATAATGACTATTTTCCCTTTTAATGGTGGTGTTAGTAGTAAATCACCTTAAGTTACAGTACAGTAATAATTAATGCCACAACATGCAAACTAGACTTAAATTAAAACTCATGGGGTTCATATATACATACCATCTTGAAAAAGTTTGTTTGCCTCTTCTAAAACCTCTGTAAGTTTGTTGCTGGATGGAGATAGCATATCTTCTCTCTCCTCTGAAAAGCAGATAAGTCAGTACATCAGAAACACACATCACAATTAAGGACAAGTTGAAATTTCAGGATTATCTTTTCCATTTGCTGATGTATGAAGTACACAAAAAGACGGTGAAGCAGCTTTAAGCCATATGCTGTATGCAACTAAACCAGATTGGATATTTTTAATCCATGTTAAAACATTAACTGCAATAAACTTATACTGTATTCTTGTTGCACTGGAATTCTAAATTAATTCTGGAGTAATGTGTTTTCTTTTTATCATATTAACCCTCAAAGGTCTTAACAACTGCCAGAGAGTGTGTGTTTAATAACATTTGAACCACTAAACTTACTAATAGATTTCCATAATTCATGTATAATATGATGGACAGAAGTTCTTGTTACTGACGTTGCAATGAGTTGATCAGGTCTCTGTATTTGCTGCGGATTTCTCTCCTCAGATTGGGGTCAGAGCCGTCGCCTTGCAGGTTAGCTGTGCCCAAACCAGAGCCGTCGTCGTCGTTTCCTCGGCGCTGCTGCATTCCTCTCTTGCGGCCAGAGGAGCCGTTCTGCCGCGGAGTCTCCTCATCTCCTTCGTTGCTTCTGGCTCTGTTCATCTCCAGTCAGTGGATGAACTGCGTTCTAAGGGGGAAACACCGCCAAACAAACCCGGTGTAAAATTAACAAAACACGCCTCTACTCCTTGTTATACGCGTTTTTATTTACCCTTTGACCACTATTTCTGGGCAAATAGAACGAGAATATGTTTCTGTAATGAGTTTCCAAGTTGTTAAAGATTATTTTTGCGGAGTTTAGCCCTGGAACAACCATCTATATGTGACTTGACCCAAAGATTATGAAATGGTAAAGATAGAAATCTGCAGTTTAGGTCAAGCTAGCGGTGTAAAAGTAACAGAACAAATCTGATCATCACAAAGCATGAGATCTGCTGATACAGGGCTGGAAGATGTAAAAGAAAATGAACTGTTCACTTTAGCTCCTACAGATTAACATAAATAGCAACCTAAGTGAATTTTCAAGCCAACGAGCCACTATATACAAACTGCAAACCCGGATGTACACGAAGAGCTACATCTCATTTTATCTGTCACAGTCTTTAGCCTGTTAGCCGCGTTAGCTAACTAAATCAGTTATGATGACTCCACTTAAACTTAGTGGTAAGACTTTAAGACGCCCCTGTCTTTGTATCGTTCACACGGGTCCCTAAAGCATTACTCAGCTCTATGTATCGGTTATACTTAAGTAAAGTTTGACGTACCTCTGTGGTAAACAAACCTATGGCGCGTAGGGACTATTCCACCAACGTTCACAAACGAAACCGTATGCGACTTTGCCAAACGTAGGATGGTAGGGGAAGGGGACACGTTCTTCTTCTTCCTGCGTGTTTGTTGGCAACCAGCTTAAGAGCAATACCGCCACTTACTGTTCTGGTGTGTTATCAAGTGTGATCAGAGGGAATATCTATGTTGGCTATGTAAACTAGTTATATTCTCACCAATAATCCAGTTTCTCTGAGAAAGGTGAACAGCTGATTTAACACTCTTTTAGAGGGTTGGTCAAAGATGTTTACTAATGACAGTACGTTACCCTGTCTCCTCAATATTGCAGCTAACTGGTTCCTCTGCTCCCCATAGCAACAACACTAACAGGACATGCTGTACTGTTTCAAACGGGTTACAATGGGAACACATTCCTGTTGGGTGCTTGCAGACCCTGTGAAGGCATGCCCTATTCTAAGATAATAGATAAGGAGATAACGGTTTCCTCACTTCTTCCCTCAATCACATTCCTGCATGAGCCAACAGCTTTTTGGATGCTGTACAGATGTCTACCAGTCTCACTTATATCTCACTGCTCCTGCCATATTCTAAGACCTTGTTTATGGATGTATGCCTTTCCCTCAGCTTTACTTAATGGGATTTGTAAACTAATATTAGCGTCCTTTAACAACTGCTTGGCAAGAATGTCCACATCTTCATTCCCCTACATGGGCTGGTACCCAAAGGAAGGAAACAGTCACACATTTGCATTGTAATTTCAAGAGAAAAATTGACACTTTTATTTTATTATTAATATAAGAAACACAATTAATCATTGTGTTTCTGGAAAGAAAAAAAAGGAAACAAAAACATGGACCCAAATAATTCAAAAAAATTGTGCACTGTATAACTGTCAGGGATAAAATGTGATTGATTTTTTTAAATTTGACAAGAATATAACGGGAGAGCCTATAAGAAATATCAAAGATAACAACAATGTGCAAATATTACTAAATAAGGTATACAAAACGGTTTTTAAAAAAACAGTGTGGTTCAGTAGAAATAAAACATTGGAGGAAAATAGGATAATTCAGTTGATATTTCTGTTTTTTAAGTGTCGGAAAATAAAGAATTCCATTTCAGTCATTTAAAAGGGACTGTTGTGATCATAGAAGCTACTATAAAGTTTTCAAAATAAAATAAAAAAGTGTGTATAATATTTTCATATAACGGAACCTAACAATCATTTAAAAATAATGAATTAAGTTATTTTCTACAGTTTAGGTTTCTAAAACTCGAAAATGAATCTAACATACTGTATAACCACCGTTGTCAACCGGAAGCCGTCAGCAGCTATACCGTACCTCCACCGCTAGAGGGAGGTTATCACCCAGTCAGCGTTTAAACAACGAGTCAAGCACCTCTTTATTTCAAAGTGAATGGCTTTATTGTCATGGTAACCAGAAGCGTGCTTGGCATGGTCACTTACAGCTGTCTATCAAAACAAATGACCACTTTTTACGTTTTTTAAAATTTATTTACAACCGCACAGGCAAGTATATATTAAGTTTTTATACTTAACTCTTCAACTACTATAAAATTCGTTTACTTAAAGGCACCGTTGTACAACAAGTACCATAATGGAGTAGATTCATTTTAAATATTTCCTCATAATTATACGATTTTTCACCTCGTGATCCTCATCCTTTCTATGAGTTTTAGTTCCTGTTTGACAAATCAGAGTATAATTTCTATGTTGTTATCTTATAGCTTATTTGTTGCAGTGAAGAGAGAGAGAGAGAGAAAGAGAGACAGCGACTGAGGACCGATTATATGACCCAGCTAATCCCTCTGTGACCTCCTCGTGCGGAGAGACGATTCATCGAGACAGGATTTGGTGCAATTTGTGGCCTTGAACTGCGCGTGTAGGCAATTTCGCAGTGTATTTTTTTATGCAATGGATGAAATAAGGTCCACCTTCCCTGTGCTTCATTTGGACCTGAACAACTTTGACTCGAACGAAGCGGAAAGGTGTCGCTATGTTCTGACGAGTCCACGCTCCCTGCACTCCTGTGCACGCGTTGGTGTCAAACCTGTCGAGCTGCTGATTAAGTCGCTGAATGAGTTGAGAACTGAACAGCAGGATGTGCCCTTTGAAGCCGTGAGAGTGATGCATGAATCCTACGAAAAAGAGAGACGGAAGCTTTTGCAAATGTGCCGAGAAGAGAGGCAGAAATTAATCCAGGCGGATGAAGACAGGTGGCCCAGCAGTAAAAGAAACACTAAGAGAACCCGTTCAAGGTCCCGTATTAAACTTCATGATGAGTCTGCTGCTCAAGAGACAACAGGGCCAATTGCATATGCAGATTTGTGTTTTAAAGGAAAATCTGTGAGCAGGTCCTCTTGTTCAGCTGGTATGAGAGACCTGGACAGAAGCACAGTTGGCAGCTACAGCCTGGGAGACCTCAGACACTCCTCAGCTACAGAGAAGACACTGGAGAAGCTGACCAAAGACATTAAAAAGGAGATGTGTGTGACTATTCCAGAGAGAGACCGTAAGATAGCAGCTCTTATGCTGGTGAGGCACCAGGAGGAGGAATCTAGACATAAACTCTGTCACGAGGAGGAACAGGAGCGACAAGAGGCCCGTAGGCAGGAGGAGGTCCAGAGGGCTGAGGCTGAGAAACAGAGGAGGAAGAAGCTGAAGCAGAGCATGAGGCGTTGGCATGAGGAGCTGGAGGTCCGCAGACGGCTCAGGGAGTGTGAGGAGAAAGAGAAAGCAGGACAACTTGAGCAGGAGGTGCAAATGCAAGAGGACCGCTGGAGGAGACTGAAAGAGGAGGTGGAGGCCCATCGCAGAGGGAAACGAGAGGCTGCACAGAAGGAGGCAGCGGAGCGCAAACACCATCAGGAGAGGCTCCTGAGACACAAGGAGGAGGTGGAGAAAAGGGTGCTAGAGAAGGAGATACAAGTAGCCATGGAGAGGGAGCAAAAGGCCAGGAGGAGCAAACGTCTGCAGGAGGACAAAGAGAGGCAGAGGCTGCAGGAGGAAAATCATAGGGAGCTTTTGCGGTGCAGCCTCATGAAGCAGCAGAAAGAGCAGCAGGTGGAAGAGGAGGAGGTGCAGAAGAGGAGCATACTTGAGACAAAGCTGCAAAATTCTTGTAAGAGACGTGCTGAGGTTGTGGAGGCGCGTGTCAGGGAGCTGCGAGAGAGAGCAGCACAGGAGGAGGAGCAGATTCAGAGGGCACAGCAGAGGGCCAAGATACTGAACCTTCAGGAGGTCACACACAAACAGATCTTATATGAACTGAGCCGGCGTCGCATGGAGAAAGCTACCCAGCATGCCTCGGTGCAGAGCAGGAACAGGGCTCAGCAAATGCATCAGCACAACCAACACCGTCAGCTCTGCCACCAGAGGCTCAGAGAGAGGATGCTGACAGAGGAGGAGGCAATGAGGAAGGTCAGGGAAAGCCAGGTTGGCATGAAGGAGTGGAAGAGAGAGAGACTGCGCAGACAGCGAGAACAGATACAGGAGGAGGCGCAAAGGCTGACCAGAGCCTGCTTTCACATGAGGGACAGAGTGAGACAACACACACAGACACACACCTTTGATCGGATGGCTCTGGAGGCTCAGCTGGCTGCCTCCATAGGCCACATGAAACTGACATAGAAATGAATGAATTTCCTCTAGATTAATAATGTTTACATTTATATATCTATCTATCTATCTAGATAGATAGATAGATAGATACATAGATAGATAGATAGATACACGTTTACATTTATATATATCTATATCTATCTATCTATCTATCTAGATAGATAGATAGATAGATAGATAGATAGATAGATAGATAGATAGATACACAGAGGTCAGAAAAAAACATGTCAGATCTCCCTCTGGAGCCTTTTAATACAGTTCAACACTGGAGGAAAAACAGATACTGTACTAGCATAAATGGAGGCAATACATTGGAAGCTGGACATTACATACTTCATAAATTACATCATCAGATTTACTTGCATTTTGATTTGCAGATATTTTCTTAATACTGTAATAGAGGTAATGTTATAGCTCCACAGATTGGCAAAATACAGTTTTTAAGTCAGGCAGTTAGAGTACAAAACAGCACACAAGTCCTACAAATCTAGGGAGATCCCTGTTTAAAATAGATGCCAAAGGTAGACCGGTGATATTCTATGAGGTCTCTGCAGGGTAACATGTCAAAGGATGTTCTTATTAATGACACATTAAGCCATTTGTCCTAGGATGAATGTTATGGTAGATATCTGAAATGACAGCTGTGAATTGGAAGAATGTCATTATGGATAACTGAAATGTTCGTTTTGACATAGAAGAATTATGCAGTGTGCATTCAATGATACAACAGCCGCCTATCCTCCTCAATTTCTTTAAGATACCTTAAATGAACTTTAACTGACTAGTACAATTGAAGCTGAGAATATCTTGAATTCCAGTTTCTCCCAGTAAGTATTGTGGATATCATTAAATACCCTTCTTGCAATTAAGAAAATACATTTTGCCAGGAAAAATAATATTAATGATATCCAAAATATAATTACAGGTGTCAGTGTGGTTTCTTTAAATGTTAAGACCTGACCCCCCACCCCCAGAAAATGTCACTTTCTCATTTTACAGCTGTTTCTACAGGGATGAAGATATCACAGTGGCCTTTTGTTAGTGTTTGTGTAAAATACCAAATCCGTACTCAGAAATGAACCGTTTATTACAGTTTTGCACTTATTAGGTCGTTTAAATGTAGTTTGTAATTTGTCCCACTAGGGGTCTCCATTTGTGATTTCATGTAGTGCTGTGGGATCATGGGATTTGTGGTTTTCAGTATCATGTCCAATTTCAAATGTACTGTATCTGACATGAGTACGGCGGAAATATTGTATATGAATAAATTAATATATAAAAGTTTTATTCACATTTGACATTTTATTCACACCATTTGACAGATGACCAAATGAGAGGGCACATTACATTGAATAAACTTAAATTGTTTTGTTGAGTGTTTTTGTTGAAGTCCAAATAGTGTTGAACAAATATGTTGTCCACTCTATAAAACTGTGTCAGCCATCTTTCTGAATATGACCCCGTTTGGAGAGGGTGTGGCCCCTCAAATATGACATTATGCTTCATCTTGATTACACCTCTCTCTCCATAATTAAAGGCTTGTGCTTCCCATAAGCCTTAAGACATAAAATTACAACTGTGAGAAGATACCTGGGATTTAGTTGTGCACAGGGTGACAACTCCTGCAGTATAAAGTTCTCACTGTCTACACCACAGAAATTAGCCAAGATTTAACCTCATGTGAACTTCATGTTTGCACGGTCCAAAACCAAATACTCTTCTATTTTTTTGGACCTGCCCCTGACTTTGTAAACACTGGGGAGATGTACTCAAAACCCTCCCTAAGGTGTTTGCCGATATTGTCATCAGGCAGTAAGACTACCTACCTACGTGGATGTGATTGTTTTGATGCTTTACCGTGACGGAAATTCAAGGACCCAGAGGAAACATGCATGTTGTGGAAACATTCAAACAAGCCTCTGCCTCACCCCATATAATTAGTAAAAAGTAGTAGTGTGCACCAAAACAAGCTAAATAATGAAGCCAATTCAAGCTTTTCAGAGATTACTGAATATGGAAACAAAACCATAACATCTCTGCGCTGCAAGCATTATTGTTTTGTTAAGGGTTTTCCCCCACGCACCTTCATTAACCCTTAAAGTCCTAGAACTATTTTAGTGGTGCCTATGAGATGATCTTGAACTTCTCTACATTGAACCTTTCCTGGGCGCTTTATTACCATTTATTACAATTATTCCCTCTGGCTTTTGCATTTTTTCAGCAAAAACCAGGTATTCCTATAAATAATTTGCTGATCATGTGATCTTTATAAAACCTCAGACTAAACTCAAAGGTTTTTATATCAGAATAGAGAAAAGTGGAGGAAAAAAACGACTTTTTTCAGCAAAATATATTAATTGTATATAAAAATGAGTGACTACAACAATGCCATTTGTCTAACTACATGGGTTTAATTGGAGAATCAATGTTGCAGAAAATAATAATGTTTCCACGTTCACTTCGAAGCCTCTAAATGCCCAGAAAAGACACATCTGATGCAACTGAAAAGCTGAGAAACTGAATTGGACCTGATTATGATCACTGGTTGAAAAGTTATTCAGCATTTTGCATCAATAAATGCTTTAGGTTGCTGGCTGTTTATGTCTTTGAGGGTTATACCCATCAGGTCGTATGAAGGAAAACAGTGGAGTCACACGAGCAGTATCACACTTTGTATGTACGAAGAATGCAGGTTGTGTGGGCGGACGTTGAGTGGGACTTGGCACCCAGCAGAAAGTCAAGCAGCCCAAGTCAAACTGCAGCCTGGAGCGTGTAGGGTTACATTGTTGTGTTTCGAGCTGTGTGAAGGATGACATCAGTGTTTTGAATCCGATATGAGTGCCCATTAGGAGTACAGATAAGAGAAGATTTTGAGAGAAAATAGAGAAGTTGACGATTAGCCAAACTCCAGCACTCTGAATGAGAGGACAAGACTATTAATTTAATATTTAACTACCTGTTTTTTTTATTTTTTGTCCATTTTCAGAGGCCTGACTTTGATATTACACTCATGGCCAAAAGTTTTGGGAATGACACAAATGGATTGTTTGCTTAAATGTAATTTATTTGTCACTAAA
>JAPQRQ010000008.1:12489761-12519471 GCA_037367365.1 Apogon talboti
CCGTCTTCTGATTGGACCTCACCTATTGACGTGACTTGCCAACCGTTGGTTCACGCCTTGCTATGGGATGTGCTATGCAAAGTGTTGTGACTTGTTGTCTTAGACGTCCATCTATTGGAATGCAAGAAGTCAAGGACTTAGCTCCCATGTACACTCATGGCCAAAAGTTTTGGGAATGACATAAGTTTTGTTTTTGCAAAATTTGCAGCCTATGTTGCAGCTCCTAAGTGATTCTAGTAAATATACTTCTATCCAAAAAATAAAACCAGATTTTTATTTGTGTTACTGTTATCATTAAAAATATTAATAAAATGTAAAAGATGGTTTGTACATTTCTCATCAATTTTGCACATAATGATAAAATCTACAGTAAACAGAATATTGATCCATAACTGCACAGAGTTATGGCAAAGTTGTCATATGTTAAACACAGAGACCTACCTCTTTGAAATGTCTGTTTTACCTATTATTATGTTGAGGTAAAGACAGCTGACAGTGTGTGGCTTTTCCACTGAATCATAAAAACTCAAATTAGCATGTTAGCTCAGGTAACATCGAACATCTAGTCCTGCTAAGAAGAATGATTTACAGGTTCAGCCAAGGTAGCTATTAACAAAGAAAAATTATACACCTAGAGGTGTTTCTCATAGTCAGGGATCTGTCCTCGACTATGTCCTTCCAAGTTACTTCATTCACAGTTCAGTCATGCATTGAAAGTAATATTTATTTAAAAAGTAACAACTGTAACATTTTCCAGAGCCAATGAGAAGGTTGAGCTCAAAGTGCCAACATTGGTGGACATTGGTGGATTGGCGTTTGGTGTTCGGTGTTTACACTGAAGTTTTGAAACTAAAATATAATGTATTTTTTATATATATATATATATATATACTTCTTGTAAAGCACTATGAATTGAACTATCAACTGAACCAACTCCAGATCATAGCGGAAAATTGCTATGTTGCTTTAATACATACACTGAACACTGAGAACGCCATTGTTCCACATATCATTTTGGAACATCATATTGAAACATTTGTTGGGACATCTTATTTTCCATCATCATCCTACCTTGCATTACCTTGTTCCTATTATTTTGCATCGTTCTGTTCCTAGGTTGTATCAATGTTCTGATCCCTATAAAAGGCTATGTCTATTCTCTTGCAGACCATTCACTCTGTACGACCTGTACCTTTGAAGCTTCAAATAAATACACAGAAAGGCATTCATCGTTTGGGACATTATCTTTATTTGCCTCCAATAGACAAAATTCCACAACAGCTGCTTCCACAGGCTTGTACTGTAGCCACTAGGCATGATGGGTAATCACTTCATCTGCCTCCCTTCTCACCCTGACTCTGGAACAGGGCCAATCCTGACTCATCAGACTACATGACCTTTTTCCATTGAAACACCATCCAATCTTTATGCTCCCTACCAAATGGAAGCCTTTTTTTCTGATTAGCCTCATCGATAACTGGCTTTCTTACACAGCTGTTTAGTCCAATTACCTTGTGTTTTCTTCACATTGTGCAGGTATTGCAATGTTCTTTGTGGGATTTTAAGGCCAAAAATCACCACTCTGAGATGAGGCGCTCGACGATGAAATGCTCGATTCATTTCAAGGCCTTATGTGAACACGGATATGAGCTCACACAGCAACCAAAGACAGCTGGGGGGGTGAGATCTCTGTTGACCGACAAAAAGGAAGACATATTTATACCCAAAAGTTGCTGTCAGGTGCTTACGACATGCATTAGACACATGATAATGATAACAGTTTATACACTGGATGATATTTAGCACACATTTTGATAATGGCATCTTAAGGCAAGAATATCTTCTTGGTACAAACAACAATCACACCACATGACACTGAAAGACCATAACAGATTACTTCACTTACGTCAGACTAATCAGTAATAAGAACACAACTGGGACACAGTCATTTTTCTAATCACTCTTACTTTCTCTATAACTGTGAGTTGTAATGTTGATTTGTTACAAATTGTTTCCACCAAATATTCATCCTTTCAGGTTTTAAACATGCAATTTTTAAGTAAATGTTAGTGCTTTCAGCAGTCTCCTTAGATGTTTTCTTTGCTTGATTGAGGCCCTTCTGAAAAAGAAATGGGGCTGCAGGCCAAGGGGAGGTTAACATGTAGATCAAAAAATACATGTAAAGCCTTGAAAGTACATTACTTCTAGTGTCCAGCACAAGTTTTATTTTTGAGTAAATACTTAGATGGCATCATATTCAGCTTAAATTTATGTTTGCATCTTTGTCCTTCAGTGCAATGCAAAACTTTGATCCTCTTCTATTGGACCTATATAATACTTATGAAATGTTGTAAGGTCAATTTAAACACATTTTGCTACTCTTTTTACAGTGGTTACAAATAGATATTTTCCACGACCATGAGATATGTCTTCTGACATGGTTGTTTAAGAAATGAGAGTTAGGGTCTGTTGCACCCATTGCCTGTGCTGTGTATTTTACAGTGTATATTATAGTAATGTGTAAAACTTTATGTTAAAATTTACAGCTCAAGACATTTAAACAGCTCATTTCATATGTATACTGTTGGGTAATATCAAATTATCTTTACAAAGATAGTTTAACAAAGACCTCACCAGATATTAAGCAGAAAAAAATAGGTGTTTTCCTAAAAAGTAGGCGGGGAAAGCTAAGTGTATTTAAATAAAATCTGTGGATCTGATGTTACAGACTTCACTTTGGACCTGCAGCAGTAGTTTCCATTTTACTCCTAAATATGATGATCATTGGCAATGGTAAAGAGAAGACCACCTTAACCTTTTTCATTTCATCTTATTTTTAATGTTTGCCAATTTGCATCTACATGTGTTGATTTTACTGTTACATTTTTGCTTCCTCATTGCAGCATCAGTATCTACCAGTGAAATGACCCCTGACAACTGCAGCATTGACATTTTACACACCAGGAAAACCATCAGTGATTTCATAGATGAAAAAATCCAAGAGCGTTGTTCAGCGGTAACTATCACAGATGTCATTTACATTCAGTTAATATAAATATTGTCAAATTAAACCAGGTAAAATACTCCTCAGGGCAATGAAGTGCCGTTCTGCGTGGCAAATTTGGATAGTTTGATCCAACAGCACCACAGATGGCTCACTAACCTCCCACGAGTGAAGCCTTTCTATGCAGTGAAATGCAACAACACACCAGCAGTCATCAGGACGCTTTGCACTCTGGGTACAGGGTTTGACTGTGCCAGTAAGGTACTCAAGACCAAACCCTATTATATTTTTTTTCTGCAGTCTCAGTCTCTGTTTGCTCCTTTTTTTTTTTTTTTTGTACATGTAAAACACATCTTTTTCTGTCACAGGGTGAGATTGAGCAGGCCCTGTCTCTGGGAGTGGCACCTGAAAAAATCATTTTTGCACACACAGCAAAACTCCAATCCCACATCAAATACGCCTGCACCCGTGGAGTGGAAATGATGACTTTTGACTGTGAAGAGGAGCTCCTCAAAATTTCTAACTGTCACGCCAGAGCAAAGTAAGTGAAGGATTTTTTTCTACATCATAGATCTACTGTCATTTTTTCCCCCCATCACGTCTTATTACAACTTTTTTTTTTCCTAGACTAGTGCTGCGTATCGCTGTGGATGACTGCACTTCGCTGGTAAGACTCAGTCAGAAGTTTGGAGCCAACTTGCAGACAACTGAAAAGCTGCTGAAACGAGGCAGAGAGCTGGGCTTAGAGATCATCGGGGTCAGTTTCCATGTAGGCAGTGGCTGCACGGACAGTTCAGTGTACAAGCAGGCCATAGAAGATGCTCGGCAAGTCTTTGACACAGCGGTAAGTAAAGAATACACGTCCGAAATGCAGGTGCATGCTTTTCCCAGAGAAGTACATTTTATGCAACACCACACATTTCCCAGGTTTTAAAGTAACATGTTTTGGTTTGAAATAAATAAACATTAATAATGGATATCTAATTTCATACTATAGGTTACTTTGGCATAAAAACACATAATTGATAAACTCAATAAATACGAAAAAAATAGCGAAAAGAAATTAAGAAAAAAAAAGAGAAAGCGGAAACCTGAAGAACAGAGGATCAGACACATTTAGGGAAGTACAGAAAATACATATGTACCATAATTTGTTTTTAAAGCTAAATTTATGCTTCCATTGTTAAGTGCTTGTCCGGGTCTGGGACGAAGGACAGGAGCAATGAACGCGCATTTAATGTCCTTTTTTCCGTCTTCAGTCGGTGTGCTTTACATTAACTTGGATAGAACAGTTGCAAGTTTTCACAAATACACCAGGATAACATATAAATAATAAGTTGCCTGATGGTGAAATGATGAGAGGATACCCTTCTTACCAGTGAGGCAGTAGATGAGCTCAGTGCGCGCTCTCGTCTCGGGTCTGTAGCTGCTCCGTGGGCAGTGACCGGTGTGGATGATGAGGGTCACGTGGCAACCGGTGAGATTTTCAATTAGGGACAATTAAACGGATGTCGTTATCTCTCAGTCAAACCTACATAAAACACTGCAATCTATCGATGATGTTAACTCCTCCTCTTATAATTCCCAAACGTTCATAAACTACAGAACGAGTTTATATAAACGTTTTCGAACTGTATCTAGGTGTGCCGTGGACGGGAATTCCCCGCCCCAAAGCACTCACGGGCCGGCCAGTCTGGCGCAACAGGCTTTCACGCCCTGAGTCCGGACCGTAAACATATCGCGCATGCGCAAAGCCGCTGCTGGATGATCGTAAATTAAAAATTTCTTTCTTTAAAATAAATCACTGTACTAAATACAAGTCTTTTTCATGCAGTTCATTTAGATTGTCAATGTAGACTGAAAAAAATAAAAAAAAAAATGTTCGTGTTTTACTGTGACTTGTAAGCTTGGTAAAAACCAAACCAAACTTAAGACACTAAACTTACAGACGAACTTAAAAAGATGTTACATTAGTCCCAATTGTGGAATTATAACATTAAAAAACATGAATCGACAAGAAAAAAGTTTATTTGTAGTTCTAAATAGGCCTATATTTAGGGTGTTTTTTCCCTTATTTTTTTTTACCTCTCATTATTGTTATTCCTCTCTTACAGCATCCATTACAATTACATGTCCAGTTACTCACATTGGGTGATGGCTTCATGTAATGACTTCCAGAGAACATTTCATATTGTTTTGTGTCCTGCTCAGTGGCTATTACTCATCTGTGAAGAGACATGGTTTGTTATGGTTGCCTACTAAATTGATAACTTTTTTCAGAGTTTACTGGGATTTCACATGATACTTTTAGATATTGGTGGTGGATTCCCTGGGGATGAAGACTTTCACCTTTCATTTGAGGAGGTAAAAGGAATGTTTTTATGACAATTTGATGCAAAATACATCCTACACAATGTATGAAAAGGACATATATTTGTATTTTTGACAGAGAAGAATATGTTTGCAAGTGGTGATTTTTGCAGTATAGAGATTAAGTGCCATACTGTTAAATATATTAACCTGTATTGTTTGAATATTCTAGATGTCAGAGGTAATAAATGAGACACTGGACAAATTCTTCCCAGCTGACAGTGGGGTGGAAATTATTGCTGAACCAGGACGGTACTATGTGTGCACAGCCTTCACATTAGCTGTGAAAATCTTTGCAAAAAAGGCTGTCATGTATGATCCAGCTGAACACAAAGGTAACGTGCAAAAATGAGAGATATTACTTCTATGTAAATGAAATGGACAGAATGTTTTCCACTGTATTTTATTGCAACTTACTTCCACATATGGTCAGCTGAATATACAAAATTAAGTCAAGTTAACTGAGTCAATCATAATGTTTACATTCCTAAAATATTGTATTGTATACAGCCATGCATACATTCATTAAAAGTAAGTTTTCACAACAGAGGTCTTAGGTGTAATTTGTTAGGGTGTCAGACTTCTGTGTATGGAGTTCAGTGCTGTCTGCGTGCTTATTTCTTAAGATTATAGTCACATCATAACTTGGTAACAAATAGTAGTGTGGACCTGTAATGGTGAACCATACATTTTGGGGTCATAATGTCAAAGTCCAAGACCGCCAGATTATAAACCCCTATACTGTCTACAATTTAAGCATAATAGCTTGTTTAATGATTCAGACTTGCATGCACAAGTAAATTTTATTGTTTATTTTGTTTTTGCACCTCTTTCACTGTAATCTTGTTTAATCGTTATCAAGTTATTTTCATTTTACGAGGCTCCCCCCATGTAGATGGATCTACTCCAAAATTGAATGTGTTCACCCATAGCCTATTTTTTTTTACCCTACCCTATACATCATGTTTCATGAATACTGATGCTGTAGTAATCCTACTTACAAACAGCAGAAAAACCAGACTGAGGACTATTAATCTGAATGACAGTTTTTACCATGGATGTTTTGCATAGACTGGTAACAACTAGTCTACATTTATATACCAACACCTTGAATTCATTTTATTTTATTTTGGTGTCTTCACCACACAGTCACCTTTTTTTTTAAGTTTCCACTGTTGCCTGATGGTGGCAAGAAGGTGAATGTTGGCAGTGGCAGATAATCACCTCTAAAAATGCCAAACTAAGCTTAGAGACTTATGAAAAATAAGTCATTTTATTTATGTCGATTAAATCTGTGGTAATTAGCTTAGACATTTTACTACTTTAGTAATGTGTTTATGTTTTCCAGAGGGTAAGAAAACTCCTGACAGAATGATGACGTACTACATTAATGATGGAATTTATGGCTGCTTTAGTGTCATGAAAATTGATCCAGCCCATCCGAAGCTTGCACCGTATCCTCTCAGGGTAAGCAGATAATATGTTATGTAATTATATAAGTTAATTTCCCCGCAGAAAACAATAGAACCAAATTTGTGTTTGAATTTTTTTTGTGTCACAGGTGGTGAAAAGCAGCGAGCAGAGATACTTGTCCATCATCTGGGGACCAACCTGTGACAGCAAGGACAAAATAGTTGACAACTACTGGATGCCAGAGTTCCATGTTGGGGAGTGGCTTCTCTTTGACAAAATGGGGGCCTACTCAGTTGTTGGGTCTTCTGGCTTTAATGGCTTTGAAGGCAGCCACATTTACCCTTTGATGACCATTGAGAAATGGCATATGTTAAACCTTTCTCACAGCTGTAGCTGTGTTAACCCATAAAGACCCAAACAACAACCGGTGACCAAAAGCATCTACTGATCTAAAATATATAATACCTGTTAATCCACTAATCCTATCAATACATGTAAATAATTGGCGTAAAATGCAGTTTGTCATCAGATATGCCCCATTTGGACGTTCAGAGGAACGTGAACGTAGAAACATCGTCATCTTCTAAAACATTGATTCACCAGTAAAACCCATAGAGTTGGATCAATTATAGTGCATGGAGATACTGGGTTTTACATTCAGTTATTAAAAAAAGTCACTTTTTCTTCAATTTTCTGTTTGTGATATAAAAACCTTTAACTTCATTCTGAGCTGTTAAGAAAATTTTCATGATCAGTGAATTAAATATAGGAAAATACTTGATTTTGACTGAAAAAATGCAAAATACAGAGGATAATACTATGATAAATGGTGATAAATAGCTTAAGGAAGGTTAAATAGAAAGAAAAATTTATTTGGGTGTAGCACAAAAGTAGAACTGGGTCTTTATGGGTTAAAGACCAGGGGCTGTAGCCACACGTGTTCTGATCTTTGTAGAGTTCCTAACGTTGACTAAAAATAGCTTAGGAGTGATTGAGAAAATTTTCTGTGCAACTTTTACATCAGTGGGGAAGTGTAGTTGGGCTTGTTCCCAGGTATGACAAATTCTTTTAATAGATGTTGCTGAAAAGAAATAACTTTTAAGTTATAGTGAAAATGAGAATAGAATGGACATTGCAATCACTCAGTATGTATAATCATAGAATTTTGTCCTTTTTGATACATGGTGTAATTATGCTAAAAATGTTAACTATGTGTATTCTGATTATTGTATTTTTTATTATTACATTTATCTATCAGATTTTTAGAACTTAGAGTTTAACTATACACTACCAGTCAAAAGTTTGGACACACCTTCTCCTTTAAATGAGATGAGATGGACCGCAGATGGCCAAAAAGTGCTCAGCATCACTGGGAACTCCTTCAGGACTGTCGGAAAACATTTCAGGTGACTACCTCATGGAGCTCATCGAGAGAATGCCAAGAATGTGCAAAGCAGTAATCAAAGTAAAAGGGTGACTATTTTGAACAATCTAAAATGTAGATTGTGTTTTGAGTTATGTGACACTTTTTTTTCCAACTACATAATTCCGTATGTGTTCATAGTTTTGATGCCTTCAGTGAGAATCTACAATGTAAATAGTCATGAAAATATTGCAGAAATTAGTCTTCATGTTGATATTAAAGACTTTTTTGCAAACTTGTCAAGACAAAGCCAAGTTATACTGACCATGTTTCCATTTTTGAGAAGAATAAAAGGAGGAAACATTGTAAATGTGTTACCAAGTTTTGGGATCAGTGAAAGTTGTGTGTTACCAGGATTATTAAGGTTAACAAAACTAAGACTGAAACTAAAACTCTGGAAACAATAATTTCATTAACTAAAAATATAAAACAAAAACAAAAAAAAACTACAATGAATATTGCAACAAAAATTAAAACGAGCAAAAAACAAAACAAAAACTTTGCCCAATGTGTATCATGGTGTATCACAACATGACTTTGTGTAATAATGAGTATACGTACATGCAAAATAAAAGGAAAAAAGTTTAATAGAAATACAGACTCCTGTAGTTGTCAAACTTGATTAAATACAGATTTATTGTTCAAAGAGCTGAGGGGAGAGTACAGATATGTACAGAAGGTACATGTATCTGTCATACAGACGGCCCTTTGGAGAGAATGATCAAATGACAAATTTCAAATGCTAAATCTGCTAGTGTTACTCTTCCTATCTAGCAACAATGTAAAACTAAAAAAAAGGCATAGAAAGCACACAAAACACATTATAACTGTGCACAGATTTTAGACGCAGAGTCTGACTATCCATTCTGAATACATTGTACAAACTGAGAACTATAGGAGAGTGCTTGACTGTTTACAGGAAACAATCCATTCTCTTCTATTGATTCCTGCTGTCTATACAGACTCTATGAAGAGAAACTAAAAGAAAATGAAATATCATGTACTTGAATAAATGCAATGATAGCAGGGTTTGAAACAACCAAATACTACAGGAGATCATTGCAACCTGACAGATATGTACCCAAATGAAATGCCATGACATGGGACTGGACACCAGTAAGTTTTGTTAAATTATAAAACTTTGAATTCACAACTGAGCAATCCTTTACATTAGACACTTTAACATGACCCAAAAGTGTGTTATTAACCTACATTCAGCGTTTTAAAATCTGTAGATGTTAGTTGAGATTTGTTAGCAAGTATTTCCCCCAGAGCAGAACTGTGTGTTACTTGACATGAAACATTCAGAGATATCAAGACCTCATCTTGGGAGGTATAAAAATTAAGAGGTATAAAAAATAAAATCACCTAATCATGACTAGAAGAGCGCCACACTCAATGGTGCTGGATGATTCTCTTGCCAGTACCACAATGATACACCCATATATGGTACCAATCTACGCATGGACAGATAATGGAGTTTCACTATTGTCGTCGTCGTAGCCACGGGGGCGTGCCCTTTTCTGTCAATCATATTAGTGACTGTAGGATTAGTGCACATTTCCCACAATGGTTCTCGAAGCAGCTGGTCAATTCATCATCATTTATGACATTTTCCAACAATAACCGTTCCATAGTGACTGGGTGTAGTGGTACTGTGTCTGCAATGATTTGCCTTACTTTACCAACACTCTTATGTTTAATGGGGAAATTCAGCGTTGAATCAACTAAAGAGGAAATTACAGAAAAATTAAACGTAAGGAATCCTGAGTAAGATCATAACAGTATTGGCTCTACATTTCACATCATAATTCGTTACTTGGTGCAAGTATTGGTACGAATCTATTCCTGATACAAAAAAAAGAAGCTGCTTCATGTAGATGAGGCAGACAAGATAATACTTTAGACATTTAATGAACCTGTTTTACAATCAGTGTAGGTGCTATGGTGCACAGCAGGTCTGCAGTGTTCAGTAGACATCGTTACTATTGCTCTAGCAGAAGCTTTCTGGGGTTGTTACTAGGTCGGCAAATGGAATGTGCAGTTTTGTGGGGATCAAGAATTACTTAAAAATAAAACTAATGAGGCAACATAATGTATAGACAAACAGTAAGTCTGAACCTCATCTGCTGATATAACTGCTCAACTAACTTGTGCAACCTGGTCTAAAATTTGATATGTTGTCAGAAAAAGTGCATAATTTCAGTTAACAACCTAAAGCTCAGGATTGAGTACTGGCTAATGAAAACTGTAACAATGCTCTACGGCCACAGGAGCTTCAGATCGGCTACTAAACACATGATCAAGCGCCTACACAAACATTACAACTAGACAGATGGCTAAGTGACACACGGATTACCTCGATCACTGAACTATGAGTAGCCACCTGTACTGAATTTCAAGTGTGAGATCTCTACATAAAGATGTAAACACACAGAGAAAGAAATACATATAAAAAAAAAACAGAGAGAACAGTTACAATGCGAATCATCTGAAAATGACCAAGAAAACCCAAGAGGCCTTGCTCCTCATTATCTGACCACCACAAAAGAACCAGCAGGATCTTAGCGGCCGGTCCTTCTGCAGCGTCTGCACAAGGAGGACCCCTAGTGGGGGAGCAGCAGTCCAACAGCAGTCCCATCAAAGGCTCAGTGACTGAACCCAAAAAGATCAGTGTAGTGTGCCAAGATATGAATTATCTTCTTCCACAGTTTAAGGTTATATCAAGCTTAATAGCATTTAAAATTCCATGCCTACAAATAAATACCATTTCAACAAAGGTTATTTTACAAATACAGTGTTTTCTAGCTGTACAGTGTTAAAGCGTCCAGGAGTGTTAGTAGCAATAATTATTTGAGTTGCTTTGTTGAAAGGCTTTTATGGAAATGGAAGAACCATTTTGGGACCATCGTGTCTGCACAGCTATTTGCTGGTGTGGAAAACTCCTCTCTCAAAAGTTGCTTATTCAGCAGAAGCATCTAGTGCAGACAATTAGGGATCCTGGAAAGGGATTAAAGGAAAACTCCTCCATCCCTTGATATTGAAGGCATGCCGTACTACAGTACCGTAGTGAAAGTCGAGCTTATAGGACAGGTCCCCTCTTTCAAGTGCAATAATGTTAAGGAAATAGAGAATACAGACAGAATATCACTTCTCCCTAACAAACAAGGCAAACAATTCTTCATTTGTGCATTAGTGTCTTTCTTTCATGGGTCCATGGGGTGGACCTCAGTTATATTAAGATGAGAACGATGTTGCTGCCCTTGCATCGTCAGAGTAGATTCCGTCTGAACGTACTCAGGAGATGTGGCTTTGAAGAGACCCAGTGAAGGAAATGCAGGAGTCCTTGAGTGACAATCCGTTTAATCCTTAGTAGACAATGTGCTTACATTAGTGTAACGTCCCTCGATGGAGGTTGAGATGCTTTGGAGAACTGCCGTTTCAGCTCTTAGTTTAATTCATATATTCAGTGCACTCCTCATGTTAAACTTCTGTTCCAGATAATATCAGTGTCGTACTTCATTATCAATGAGGCTGTCCTCACCAGACTGGAAGTCCTCATTCAGGCCATTTTCAACATTGATTATTTCCTCGTCCTGCGAGGACCCCTGGCCGTCATCCTCGCCGCTGCCTGAACCGCCCTCTTCCGAATTTGGGTCTTGAAGTACCTGAGCAATGTACATCTGCTGCAGGGAAAAAAATGAGGGGAAAATGCAGATTAATACTTGATATTCAACTCAGTTTTGATTCCAACAGACATACTAAGACTTGGAGTGGTATCTGAACTTGTATGTAGCTAATGTATATTTTACAATAACTTCTCATTACATTACAGAATGTTGTGGTAAAAAAAAACAACCCTATATTTCCAGGAGTAAACTTAGATACAACACTAAAGCTGTTTTCAGTATTAAAGCCAAATTATTGTGAAAGCTAAATGTGAAGAGCATCAAAAGTAAATGATTTTGACCAGATCAATTAGTTTTAGTGGTTTGTACTGGACTTAGTTCTTTCTTTCACCCTTGTGCCCAAGTCTTCCATAAACTTATGGAAAATATCAAAATTAATATAAATAGACTTTTGACTAGAACTAAAGTAAGTGTTGCCAGACTTTTTTCATAGATATTCCCCAATACCCTTGACAATACCCTACCCATCTGAAAACCTTGGAACCTCTTTTTTTTAGTGTATTGTTTTACTTTTAAAGGCAGAGGAAGTTCCACTCCAACTGAATGGCAGTTTATTGAATCCTGTTTAGCAGAATAGAAGGAAGAGGCTAAGACCAGGAGCTAACATGGGTAACAGAGGTATTTATACATTCACTCTCCTCATGGAAAAACTTAAAGCTCTTATAAAAGTCAACTGGATGGATGCAGATCTTATGTGTTAAAAAGAAACAGAGCTCAATACTTACTGCTGCCTTCGTGGTAGCAGCAGCGGATGCTGGACGCTCCTCCGACCCATCCACCTCCTGGGTGTCAATCTGGGGCAAAAGCACACAGACAAACTGAATACATGACCAGTCTGGAAAATATGTCAGTTTAGGGAGATTAAAAAAACCAAAATGGTATTAGCTTGTTACCTTGTAATTGTGAGCACTGAGATACTTAAAATGTCCAAAACAGACATGAGAGAGGCAGATAATGATTGTGATGATCAAAACTACAAAGGTGAACATGGATGTTGCTGCAGAAAAACCTGTGGAAAAACAAAGTGATGGGACACTATTTAGCACGTGCCGGTACTTTATCACACATAAGACCAAAAACACAAATCCACTGTGAATAAGTATGTTATGTGTTAGGACTGTATCAGCCTGTAGAGGGAGCTCTCCTCTTACCCGAGCGAACAGTGGAGAAGAAAAGTAGCCAGAAGAGACAGAGGATGGGAGCGGCCACTACTTGGTTAACAGCTCCAGAGTGGATTTTCTTGTCCAGTTTGGACGGCAGATAGGCGTAGTACATGTTGTATCTGTCCGCTAAGTGTTTCAGCAGCATGTACATTAGCCCTAAATAGGAAAGGGGGGGTATGACAGTCAGTGGATGTAATCCCATTAGGCCTGTTGATAAGCATCTGGATAATGAACAGAAGCATGGTTTGCTCCCTCTGCCTGCTTCTCTTTGAGTCATCTAATCAGCACACTATCTTGATGTGAAACAGTATCCCAGCACTGGCAAGATAAGAGGCTGAACTCACCAAATGGAACGATGATTGGGCAAGTGATGCTGTAGGTCATAACCACAGTGAAAACACACATCATCCATGCATATGCTGCCCCAAACTGGAACTCATAGGCCTGATGCTGTGGGGGAACAAATATGGAGGGAAAAATTAAGATCTGTTTAATGCTGTTTGTCAGTTGGGTGCTTTGCCGTCTTTCACATGGACGCAGGTTGTTGGAACATGTAAGAGAAAGGATGCGACACAGAACTTGGTAATTCAAGACAGAAAATGCTTGTATGGAAGCTCCAAATAAAACACACACTGGAAATGATGATTTACATAATTGTTTTAAACCATTTCTTAACTGAATTTACAGAATAATTACTGTAGAGGGACATAAAAACTTCAACTAATATGAAATTATGAAATTAGATTTACATTTTGGCTATAATCACTCACTCATAATGCAATTCCCATTTATTACGTATCTTTAAAGTCTTGGCTCAAGTGCAGTGAGTCAGCGTTACAGTACACGTTTATGCAAGGGATAAATCAACCCCTGAATTGAAACTGAAATACTAAATATAGATTCATGAGTAACTGTAGCTGAGTAAGTAGAGGGTACACTAACCCTCTTGACGTTCCTCCGCTCGGCGGCTGATCGTGCCAGGCAGAGGCGGATCATATACATGAGTAGACCAGGGATCCTCAGCAGGTCCATGGCATTACCAATAAACGCAGACGCAATGACATAATTCACAAAGAAGGCTCCATTGTCAGGAAGGAATACACACCTGAAGAAAAAATAGAAAATTCACTAACAGCAAAAACAACAACAACTGGAAAACATTTTTAAGTCACAGGCACAATCATAGAAAAAAAAAAATGCAGTGACTAAGAGGCCAAAGTAGCGTAATTAAATCTATGCTGTAATATAATCTTGAATAAATTATGCTACTTACTCAAATCTCACTTTAGCATCGGCCAAAAATCTTTTGTCAAAAAGCCAGCGGAAGAAAACATCCAAGCTACGAAGAGAAACAACAGCAGTGTGAGGTAAAGAATGATCAGAGTAAATCTTGACGATGTATTGCTTTGCGGTACGGAGGCAAAAACCCCTGCTATACCTGCTGAGTCCTAGAGAGGGCAGCAACAGAACCATGAAGATCAAGAAAGTGTAGCATTTATGCATTGTGGTTCTGTTTTCTCCTGACCTGTAGGATTAAAAAGAAAAATACACACAGTGGCAACATGGTCAAGTTCCTTTAACTTTGAAAAATCTGGCAAAACTGAACTGAACCTCTTAATCTGTTTTATGTAGAGGAGTTAAAATGGTACCGTGTCCAATGAGCTTCAAAGAATGCAGAGTAGTAGACAATGGTAGGAAGTAAAGCAGAGAAGGACCACAGGAGGAGGGTGGGGAAGAACTGGGTGATGATTGGATTCTGGAGGACAGAACAAAGAGACAAGGACATTTAGTGTCAAGTGACTGAGCAGTAAAACCCTGTGCCCCTGTAGCTTAAGACACTTTTAAAGGCTTTGACTTAAATAGGATTAAAACTTATTTTTTCCACATGCAGCTCTCATCAATATTCAGTTAATACAGATTTATAAACACTGAAAACGTATTCCTTCCGATTGCCAGTTCAACATAGCATGAGACTAACGGAGGCACTCACATTCAGGTACTCGACTGGTTTGGTGACGTTGAACTTGTCCATGGTGGAGATGATAATGGCCGGGGTCGTGAGGAAGAAGAGGAGGAGGAAGAGGACACAGTTGATGATCAAGCAGCGGATCCACCAGGAGAATCCTCCCACTGACAGATGCTCCCTGTGGGATCCAGGTTATGTAGCGGTTAGATTGACACTGGGAGATGACCCGCAGTTATGGACACAGCTGGCCAGCAAACTGACACTGAGGCTCCAAATCTGCTTCATCATTTGGAGTGAGAACGTCTTTTCGTAGTGGAATAAAGTCTAACATACCTGCATAATAATATGAAAAAGTATACAAAAGGTTCCTCCTACACATTTCCTTATTTAAAAATCCAATACTTTCTCCGGCTCACATATCTGGGTAAAATTTCAGATCAGATTTGACATTTGAGAACAAACACCAAGACTTTTCTTATTTGCTTTTTTCTATCAGCTAACATGTACCCTCAATGTATATTATTATGAAATTGAAACTAGGAACTCTTCTTTTCTTCACACATAGAAATGACTAAAATCACATTCTCTTTTGCCACCGTTTTGTATGGACTCAGTCAGGTATGAAATGATTCCTTTGTATTGACAGACATTGTGACTCATGTGTGTTCTTACCAGTAGACATTCTGTGGATGGGGAGCATAGCTGACAGTCCAGTTGTGTGTGTGGAGCTTCGTGCTGAAATTCGAACTCTTGGGCTCCCGGCGACACTGGCAGCCTTGACACTTGCAAGCGTTGAAGTCTTTCAAGATCCTGGGAGGAAATGTCCATCCAAACAAAGAGGAGGTGTTACAGTGACATCTGTCATAACAAACTGACAGATTGGTACAGAGCTGTTTCATCTTATCTTATGTAAGATAAGGTTTGCATTTTACCGGGGTTAAATGTACTTACAGTGCAGTTATGGACTCATTTTGGAAGGTGACGAAGGCCATTCCTAAGGGTTTGCTGTTAACCTTGTCTCTCTCCTTTTTGTACTCGTCTTTGAGTTTGGCCTCCAGCTTGGTGTAGTAGCTCACTGCTTCTTCCTGTGATAAGACACCGACTTCTTATCAGAGCCTGTCATTTGTGTGTATTGTGTGTATTATCAGTTCATTCCTACATGTGATTAACTCATTTGCCCCTTTGTTCAATGTCCATGAATGACATTTAAAATGTTAATATAGACGCTGAAGTCTATAATTTGCCGTTCTGGATGTAATGCCTATAAAAGAGACTTTACTCACTGACTGGGAAAAGCAGTGTTACTCTTGGCTGCAGTTTTGTTCAGTTAATCTGGGATAATTTTAACCCTTTGGTATCAGTGTCTCAGTTTTGTCAGAGGCTTTTGTATAATGATTTAACATCTATGTAGTCATACTGACATGTTCAAACTCATATTCACTGTGTGCAAAGTAAGAGAACGACATTAAAAATACGCAACAAACACTCAAGTCTATGGTGTCAGAAAACACTTACTACAGCCATAATCTTATTAAGCATTAAAAGGTCACCATTGTGCTGACCTTTAATGCTTAATAAGATTATGGCTAATTTTGCTTCACAAAAATGTTTTCTCATCCAATCATTTACAATGTGTCATGTGATGTTGAAAGCAATGTTTCTACAAAGAGCTGCCTTTGTTACTGTTGCAGAAATCTAAATGAATTGCACTTTCAAGCGCAGACATATACATAATGTTAATACTGTACATGCAGCAGAGACAAAAGAAGTAACCAACAATATAGATGACAAAATACAAAGAAATACTGACCCTGTGGATTTGGTTTACTATGATTGGAAAAAGAAGAGCTAACTTATCTATGTGATGATCCTTTCACTCTTTTACCTCAAAATACTGTCTGTATCCACAATGTCAGATTACAATGCCGACAGAGTGTCAGTAGTAAGTTCCTGACCTGCTCACAGCCTTTGATGATGCAACAGCAAAGGTGTCCACAGGGCTTTGGGTTAATCATGGTGGTAACATGCTCCTTGCTTTGCAGGTCAATGAAGAATTTCTTGCTGCGCTCTGTTTTCTTCCTGTATACAAAATATAGGTTGTGTCACACTAAAGAAGAACTATTTCACTGACAAAAGCACACAATCATGGTTGATATGGGTTTTTTTTTTTACCTTTCTGAATTTAGATACATCAGCCTGGCCACATTGTAACAGATACGAGCTTCCAGTACGACGCAGTTTTCATATGCTTGCCTATAAAAGAAGTGTAACAGAAAAAAATGGGAAATTAGTAATGTAGTCTTACAGTGCTCACGTATTCCAGACAACAAAATAATGTATGTAAGAGTATATACTCTTAGGGATAGGACGCTCTTTTCTAATCTATGTTAAATTAAATACTTTAAACAAAATTTTATCGTTTGCATATTCTCTTACAAATCTATTTTGCCCTTGTGTTTCACCAGTACCAGTGTGTTACTACCACCAGAAGTTGACAGTGATGAACCGAAAAGCTGTTTACCATCAAACAGCAGGAGAACACGTTACTGCCGAGCGCCAGTAAAACATACATGTACATGGTGAGGTGAGATTAGATGCAAAATAAAAACACTATCAGAGCCATAAAAAAAGAGGTGCTTGTAAAATCTAGCATAGAAGAAGAAGAGAGTTGTGAAAGTGTGTCTTTAAACTCTACCATATGATTGCCTTTGCAAGAAACACTCAAAACCAGGAGGACTGCAAATGCTGCTCTTTTCCACTGTTTTTCTAATTCAAGGGTAGACACCTTTTAGTGCAAACGTAGAGATGATTTACTTAATGCTATTTAGCCAAGTAGGACTCCCTCTTCCAGAACCTACACCATCTTGACACATGACTTGCATAATCCTGCTCATCTGGCTTCTATTATGGACAATTACACATATAGGCCTGCCATTGTCTGATCCCAACCACAAGGACCAGGACAAGATATTTGCTTTTTAACAGGAAAAGGCATGGCTCTCATACACTTTAATGGAGTTACTGCGTGGCTTCCTGGCATGTTGTGTATATTTTTATAAGCAGACACTATTAAGCATTGTGAGATGGTAAGAGTTGGTTTGAGACACAAATAGTTCTTACTCAAAGTGTTGCTTTATGTCCCACTCCTCTGCATATTTCGAAACTCCATTCACAAATAAAGTGCGTTTCACCTGTGAGAAAATAAAGACAAAGAAGTGAGTGGAACATTAGGCCTTATGAGTGTAGCTGAGTGAGCTGAAAACACCTACCAGGTCATCCTCTTTGTAGTGCATCTTTGAGGTGTGGCGTCTCATGCTGTACACTGTCAGTAACAGGTAAAGGAATGCAAAAGTAGTGTGCAGCCACAGTAGTGTATTACTGGGAAAAAGAAAAAGTTAAATAAATGGTTAGGTAACAGTGCTGTAAAGGTTTTAGAGTAAGATATACATGAAAAAAAAAATTAAATGACTACTACTCACTCTGCATCCAAATTTGCTATAGTGGTTCGCCCAAAACTATAGGCGTTATTTTCTAAGGGGGAAAAAAATACAAGGAAGAAGACAGTTACTTGTTTCGCAGGTTGCCCTTGTACTATACACAAGACAGGAAGGACAGTGGAATACAGTTGGAACTGGTTGAGAATTATGTTGACATTTATTCCAGTAATTTCAGTGAAAACACAACAAGTGAAAATCATTCTTTCAGAATGGAGAAGCATACAAAAGATACAGAGCAACAAAAGGGAACAAGTATTTTTATGACAGGTCATTTATTTTGTACTGCACTCGAATAAGGCAACAAGGAAGTAAAAGTTGGAATATAAGCATCTGAGCTCCAGTGCATTTCTTTTGTCACAGGTGAAAAAAGAAAAAAACACAAAATTCTATGCACTTTCCCTCATCTACATAATACTTACTAAATTTTTACACGGTCTGTTCTTTCTGTTTTATGTGTAAGCATGACTTGAATAATAAATTTCTGTTTATATTTTGTCAGAGGTTTTTGAAAAATTTTCATTTCATAGGAAAGGAGACACACAAACAGAGAAAAAGGAATAAATTCAAATATTAAAAAAAAAAACCAAAACCTCAAACTAGACATATATTGTATTTCACATTAAATTTGGATTATCTTACCAAGTAGGTTCCCCGAGAAGTTAACAGGCAGGATGATGCCCACAGACAGTACTCCGACCACTACCAGAAGGCCAATGATGTGGCGCTGGAAGGACAAGTAATGCACTGCATCCTCGCCGCACTTCTCCCTTATCTCCTCATCTCTATAGAGTTAACATAATAACAAGGTCAATTACTTAAGAGCAACTTGATATGCAACCAGAAATACATTCTATTCATTCCTCATGGACTACTAAGTCAGTTTTACCAAATATTTCTCATTTCTAAAAAGCTTTCACTCACTTGATGCGGAAGATTGCTGTCAGCCATGAGCAGAAGCCCTAGGACAGAAAAGAGGAACCACTGATGGTGTCAGAGCACTTTCATTTGGCACTAGTGTAATATTTCAGACAAGAAAACAAATGGTACACTTACAGTGTCTCTCTGCTCAATGTCAACTGAGCTCGAAACTGAGGTAAGCCGCTCATAGCGTTCAGGTGTTTCTGATGTCATCGCTGAAGCCACACTGAAAACACAACATTGCATGCACAGTGATGTTACACAACAATCCTGTATCACCATGTACCACAAGAGGATGTTAGTTTTTGTGTCTCATCACACTGGAATTACCACCAGCATGGGAAAATTGACAACAATGCACACACATATACACAGACGCCCTGAAATGGGCTGAAGAGATTTGGTCCTGTTCCTTCACTCAGAGTTGGAAACCAAAACCAAGCGACAGGAAGCGGAACAGGAACAGTCTCTGCAGCCACATTCCATGCAGTGTTAGGCGTATTGGACATATTTACACATTTAATATATGTCACCACTGTCAGAGGAAAGGTTGCTAAAGGTTAGATAGCAAGGGTCTATAGACAATGAGGATTTACACAAAGGAAAAGAGAGAAACTGATTGATCTCAAGAGGCTGATTGACAGTGATTGTCCAGCAGAGCCATGGTTCACCTGGACTATAATGAAGTCTCAAGTGTCATTAATGAGCCTGGGACACACTGTCTACTTCACCTGTGGCTGTCTTTATGCTACACAGAACCACTGGATTTAATTTAATTTAATTATGTACACAACCTGCATGCGACGTGCGTCTGAGGCACGAGTCTAACTTAAGTCTATTTTTCAGTGTGAGGCTGTGAAGCGGCAGATATCCCCGAAGCAACACTGTGCATAACTGACAGATACACTGTCATTTCAATACCAAGGCCCTGCTCCCAGAGGCTAGGTTATAAACAATGGGTGGGATGGGGATTTTATTTTGGAGAACAAATGAATCTACATTTCAGAGAGCTTTAATCAAAAAGCATGTCTTTGATAGTGTTGAATGTAGCTTTGAAAATTGTACTTCCTGTTAAATCCAGTATGAAAGATGAGTGTGCATTCAGTTTTACTGATAAGAGGAAAAAACAAAGCCCCGTTGACTCCCATCTAAGTACACTAATTTTATCTCAGTTCTAAAGTTTGATGTTTATAGAAGGGGTGAAGTGATAACAATGAGATAGACTATTAGCCCAACCTAAATGCAGATGATTTTTCCTGTTTTAAAGTGTATGCCATATTAGCTGTGTGATTTATCAAGCATAATGTCTTTGATATGGCTTATTTACCCATTTATTGATAAGATGATGTACAAATAACAAAAATGGCCACATTCATTTATGCACAAATTCATAGATAGAGTACATTCTTTTATTTATTATGTGGACTGGATTACAACAAGTTGCCGTCTTTAAAAAGTGGGTCCCCTAAAAGTGTTTGAGTCACACAGCTGAAGGGTAAAACTGAATATGTCATAGATATAGAAACAAATTACAGTAAATATTATTTATTGATTATTTGAAGGAAGTTGTTTTTATGAGTATTTACTTTGGAAGTAAGGATATGCTCTTTTTTCCATCTAACATAAATATATATTCAATTTATAATGACATGAAAACATATTGTTTGTCATTATTAGAGGGAGTTTGAATGTACAAAGCTAGGCTGACAGTAGCAACTCTGTGGACATGTGAATGAGGCACAACAGGGCACACAGGTGAAAAAAGCAGTGTGTCCCAGGCATGATATGGTTGTAAAGAAAAGAGATTGATTGTAAGAAAGGGTGAATCGTGTCAGTTTACAGTGAACAGGACACAGGCTTTGCTGGAATTCCTGTGGTGGCTCAGTGTTTAATACTACATGAAAGGATGACATCACCCACAGCTCTAAGAGATATCTAATGGAATGAGGAGAGAGCCTGTGGCTGTAATCCATCAGCAGTCCTCCGCTCCCACATTCTTGTTATAAGTTACAAATGCTAATCTTGTCTATAACAGAGAGTGTACTGTAGGTGAGCTGCACCATGTTAAGACCTGCCTATGCACGACCACAGATCATGGAAGCATTACCTCTCCCTGTAAGCATCCTGCCTGTGTGGCTCATGCGGTGCGCTCACACAGAAGAAGTCCACGCTTTATAAAGAGGTCAATACACAGATTAGCAAACACAGATCTGATTAGGATTGTGGAAGAGGACAGGGACACCCAATAGCAGAAGTACAAGAGCGACAAGGGGAAGAAGAAGAATTAGGAGCTTGGAACAGGAAAACGCCCTGAGACAGAGAGGGGAAAAAAAACACTTAAACGTGACGTGAAAAACGGTGTGAAACCCATAGCGGCCTGGGCAGAGTGGACAAATGTTATGAGTTAGATTAACTACATAAAGGGGAGAAGGAGAAGAAAAGGCAGTGAGTCTACAATATGGAAAGAAAACATACTATTCCCGATCATCTAGGCGACTGTAGCGCTGATCCATTCTCCTGGAGAAAAGAGAAGCAAAACAAAGCCATTCAGCTCAGTTAAGAGGAAATGACCCTGTTGGCCAGTACAGCTTCTGGTTCACAGAAAAACTGGAGAAGCATATTACAACACAGGCATACTAATGAACACCTCCATTCATAGTAGTATACATAATCCAGCCATATAAATGCAATTATACTCTGATGACCATTTCAGACTTGGGTTGAGACTCACGACTTACATCACTGGGACAGACGTCAAGTTTCCACAGAGAAAAAAAAGGACGTCAAAAGACAGACACTGATCTGAAGTCAGCACTTTGAGGTGTCATGAGATGGCAAAGTTCCTGTCTGTTACAAAAGTAACCCATGCTGCCCCCCACCCCCACCCCCCCATCCTGGAACCTTATTCTCTGTTCACACGCAGCTGCAAAAATAGTGAAGCTGCAACATCACACAAACACAGCGGGGGGATGTAGGTGATGGAGCACTGTGTCAAGGAGTTTCAAGGGGTCACGGTCGAAGAGCTCTAAAGTGTCATCTGATCCTCCCCTCTCCCTAACTTGATGAGCCCTTTTGTTTAACCTCATGATGAAGCAATTTAAAGACCAAGAATCGGTCATTATTGATGGATGTCTCTCTTACTGCTTTTAGAGCAGAGAAGAGTCCCAAATTATCCTAAATTACCGAGCCACAAGTCATCTTATGAGAGCTGTTAACTTCAGTCGATGGGGCTTAGATGGAGGCAGTGGCTTTAAAGAGACCTGGGACCTGTATCGTGAAGTAGCATTATGGGGGTAGTGAAGTAATTTATGTTTAACTCTTGGTTTTTAGTATCACAAAGGTGGTTTGTTTTTGCCATGCTTATGTCAAATGCCTAACCTGGTCCAAATCAAAATGTATAAAAGCCTTGTCTACTGACCAATCAATTCTCCTAGTAAGAGATCCTATGGACCTTTGTGCATGTATTAAAAAATGTATATTTACATTTTTTTTTAAAAAGAAAAGGAGTTACACAACATCTAAACCCTTTGCTTTCCTTTATATAATCAGCAATGGAATTACTAACCTTATACAGTTTGACAGTAAGCTGAAGATTTGTGTTTTTATATTAATTTTTATTCTCTCTAAGGCTGTTTATCAGGAAAAGGTTACATCTTTAAGAATAAAGCGAAACTTGTACATTTAATCAATACATTAATTTAACAGAATACACAATTGTAATTATAGTCAGATGTACTCATGCCATGTGATATTGATAAGAATATTAACTTACTCATTCCACAGTCTACAGTTCTTTGTCAGATTTCTTTCCTGGCTTTGGCTGCAGCAGCTTTGTTGCTTTTAGTACATATTACCGTCTTAATTCTTTACATTTGTTCTGGATTATGGTTTGTTCTTCTGTTAAGAAGCATGTAGTTGTAAACCTGGCCAAGTTCATGATTTGTCATCTGATGTCAACTTAATCCTTTTATTTGACTGCACTCATGACCACTTCATGACAACATGTCCATGTGTTTAACTTGCTACATGAGACAGGTCCCTGGAACCTTAAGCTGATAATAGCTTATCGTTTTCCATCTCCTTCATTTCAGTCCACCTTAAAAGGCAACATGATGCAAGCCATGACTAAATTTAATCCTGATAAATCAATACTGATCACCTGCCATTGCCAGAGGCTTCTGAGATGTTAACATCTGAATGCTGACAAGGCAGGTTTTAGTGTCTGGAAATTATATTAAAGTCTGACAAGTTCATAACTGTCCGTCTGCCACGATGACTGTAAGGTAATGCTGTCTTACACTAGAAACCATTTCATATTTAATAATTCATACTCTAGTCCAGTGACTGTGGATATCAAGAAATCAAGTGTCAAGTGTCTTTGTAAAGACAATGTTGGAAGTTCTTTCACAAGAAGAGAGGCACTGTTGCTAAGAATGGGGATAAAACTGAGTGTTATCACAATGTACCAAAGCCTGAAATTGAAACATCAGAAAGCATACATTCATTATATTAGGTGATACAATTGTTCCTGGAAGGTATAGTTAGTGTACAACTATAAGTGGTGCCAGCAGTTATTGCATGCATTAGGGAAAAGAATGTCATCATCACAACAAAATCAAACCACAAATAAGTCATTTCACAATGATACAGTGTGTGATTCATCTTCATGTTCATCGCAACACATCAACTGGATTATTAAAGGATCTTCCAGTCTGTGTATTTCACCTTAAATGTTTATAACTTACCTGTCAGCGTCCGTTACCAGAGCGAGGCGCCCGTAGTCCCATGCTACTTTTCGTAAGAAGGAAAACACAACCAGCAGGCCCTTAGAAGACACAAAATAAACACGAATTTGAGTGCTTTTATTTACATAACACAGACCTATTCCACAAGTGTTACATAATCTGCTTGAAGGATCCTGAACGCATTATATGTTAGAGATGATTGAAGGATTTATACTGTATCATGGCTGGGACTATAGGATGATGAATGTATCCTTCAGATGTAGTACCTAGCCACTGTATTTGAATAAAAAATGGACTTACCAAGAAGCACATGAAGTCCAGGGCAAGGACAGTCGGCACCCCTCCGAAGGGCAAACCCTGTAGCACAGTGCTGCGAATTCGGGCAGTGTAGCAGTAGTCCTTTGAGCCATTGGTTGGTGGAGACGGCGTTGTCGGACAGCTCTCTGGATTGGAGCATCCTTGCGCCTCCGAGAACGCCATTATTAATATCAAAACTTGTAGCATCACTCACTGTAGCATGTTGAAGAACTGCAAAGCAAAGACCAGTGTTATCACATGATGTATTCCGATCCTGTCGACCAGAGATGGATCTTAAATGGTTGCATCCAACAGTGCATTAACAGATGTACAAAACACACATTGAATGAGACAGTAAAAGAAAAAATGAAATCTTCTCTACTGAGTCTGACATCACTTGTCATCAGTCACATGCTCTGCTCATGGTTTTGACCACTTGCATGACAAATTGCTTGTTCTGACCCATTATACACTTTCTGTTCCTTGTCTGCAGTGCTAAGGACCAGTGACGCATAGTTGAACTTTGATCTAAATTTAAGAAAGTTTAATATGCTTCTATCAGTGTTTTAAATTTATGTTAAATATTCGCTCCTTTGATATCTATAGCCCCCAATACTTTAAGTCTATGGTGGCATTTTTAGTAAATGTGAGAAAAATAAAAAGACAAATTAAAAACCTGATTGTAGCATTTAACAATATACAATATCATACAAAACACATCTTAATATTTTCAATAGAGTCAATGATTTTAGATGCTTTTTCCTCCAAATAAGATCTGGTTACCAAGCAGTGGCATACATCACAAAAAAAAACGCTACCAACAAATGTATTTACAGGCTTATCCAACTTCATGATCAGTCAACTCAGACACAAATGCTCCTATTCAGGAAACAGGCTTTAAAAATGAAATATAAAATAGTGTCTGTCCAGTTATTTCTATTCATAACCACAGAGACACTTTTCATTGGGGAAAAAAAACTTCATAATATTACATCACTCTTCCAAATAACAGCTAAAAGTCAAAAATTATAAAAGAGAAAGAAAAACAGGCGACATTTATGATATAAAGCCAAACATATAAAAACGTCAAAGTGTGATTGTGATATACTGTAGATATACATTGTGTGTCAATAGAAAAACACCACTTTTTAATTTTTTTTATTACATGTTTATGTAACTGGCAACACATTTCTGCATTTGGACACTGCATTCTTCCACACGACATGGATGCAGGACTGTTTGGTTTGCTAAGTATATTTGTTTGCTGCTATTGTTTAAAGCTTTAAGGTGCTTAGTGTAGGCACATGTACCAATATTTATGTTAGGTGTGTAAATTTTTTGCTTTTACACTTCATTCTGCTGATTACCGCTCATTACCAGCGTTCACTATATGTTTTTCATATTTTAGGCCTATATTTGAAAAGTGTTCTACATTCACCTGTTTATTTTTAGATATCAAAATGTAGTAAAACATAGAAATCCACAGCCGTTTAGAAAAAGTGCTAGGTCATGATATGTCCAGCTGTCTGGAATAGGAAATGACCTATTCAGAATGGTGTCATATCCCACAGTCCCACTCTGCGTATAGGCTCTGAGAGATCACACACTGACGGTTCAATATTTGTCACAGACAGAACAAACTGCTTGTGGAAGGACAGTCTCGTCATAGAAGAGGCGTAGGTGTTCTGGTGAGCGCAGGCGAGTGTGACTGCGCTGCTTTACTTGTGCCCTTCGACCCACTATTACCAGCATTCACGATGCTGCTCATCTGCCCTAACACTAACTCATTTATCTGCTCCCTGGAATGCTGTGACCTCACTGGAGAGGGCCGCAGCCAGAGCTGAACAATAAGTCGATAGAGTCCAGAGGGTTCAAATGGACCGGTCTCAACCCAAGGAGGACACAACATACCCCCCTGTGCTTTCAGCAACACTGCAGCAGTTCACACTGTTTAACATTCCACCAATGTCTTGAAAAGGACTTAAAACACATCAGATACTATTACTTTCAGTACGGTAAGCTCACTTGCATTGTTAATCAATACCAGAGGAGGTCAAGTATTATTACTTATCATATCAAGTGGTATATACCATCTTTAAAATACACTGCATCAGTCAATATTCGAGAAGTATGAATAAAAGAATCTAATAATGATGTCTATTGGTGATGGTGACTTGTTCAGTACAGTTGGAAGGATTTTAATTTCATGCATACTGATATCTTAGATTAATATTGTGTTGTATCATATGCACTTAAGAAAAATTAATATGGTATTGAGTCTAGAAAACATGAGTTGTCAATTGTCATACACATAACAGTTCACAGTATTATTGTCTTTATGCAGTATTATAACTTAACGCCATCACTCAACATGAGTCTAATAATAGTTTAATTTTACACTAACACCTTCTGCAGAAGAGATATTTATTGGCATATAAGTTGAAACATTAAAAGAATATGATTTCTGTTTGCTCTTAATAAAAGCTGTACATGGCAGCTATGATATGATCTTAATATACAAAGTACATTCCTAAAATATTGGAACAAGGAACCAAACCTCATCAAAACAAACAGCTGGGGTGCCAGTTCTGCACTGAACTCACAGCAGAAGAATGAGATGCAACAAGTTGATGCCAGTAAAGGAGCAACAGTCATACAACAGTAAATGTGTGGGATTAATGATAAATTTAGACAGCTGTGTTCACCAGGTGTTCTTATACAGGTGTTACAGGCAGCCTGGGTAAAACTGTGGTGCAACATTAAAGAATAGACTCTCCTTTGTCCCAAGCACCACTACCACCACCACTACTAGCAGAAATAATCAGAATTATTTCAAATAACTGTGATACGGTGAAAATTAAAAACACTGTACTAATATATCACCCATCAGTACTTAAAATTAAAATGCATCAAATATATTGGCAATAGTCTGGGAAGATGAAAAAGATATTATATTTCAATTACAATCCAAGAACTGACAATAAACAGTGCCTCAAATATTTCCCATCAAGTTGAAATTTGCTGAAGTCAGTCTCATCTTAAACTCTACTCAGATCTGCAGGTAAAAAAAAAATAAATAAAATTGAATTACAGAGTCTGTAGCTACAGTGTTATGTCTGATGTTGACTCAGGTCTTCATCAGCTCTGATCACTGCATGACTCAGCAGCACAGACATACTACACTACCTTTTCACCTGATGCTGGTTGCTATGTTACCATCAGCCGAACACAGACTCTGGATGGAATAAATCCGCTGGTTGTTCATTGGAAAGTCAGTCTCGAGTGAATCTGCTGTTTGCACAACAGCTTAATTAGACTAAATAATGGGGTGTATCTATTTGTCTGCAATATATTATATTTCAGACAAACCCTACAACGACAAAACGTCTGCCAGAGAACAAATGAAAATGAAAATGAAATAGTCGTACAATACAAGGCCTAACTGCATCAGTGCAGGCAGCTGCAGTGTTCATTACATGATGATAAAATGGATGCAATGTTTATGCTCCATCTCAATCCATAAGAGACCAGAAATTGAAAATGCACAGCAGTAATACTCTCTTATTAGCTATCACACACCAGTTTAGGACATTGTGGATACCTCTTTTTTTGTTGTAAGTTTTTTATGTGAAAAGTTTTCTTCTTTCGGTGAAGGAGGTTGATGCCTTTTTTTCCCTCTACATCCATTTAGAATTTAGATTCAGACCAGCTGCTTTAGAAGTAGTCATCTTATAACAATTAAAAAGATTTTTTAGCATCACAATATCACCTTTAAACAGAACTGACACCTGATGAGCAACAGAGCTGTTTAGAAAATTAGAGGAAACACTGCAGCAGGTTAAGAACAGTGCTTCCAGTCATTTAAAATGCTGCGTAATGTTTACTGTCTATAACGTAACACCACCCAACCAGAGGTACACAGATTAGTTGGACTAGTAACTGGTTTTGTTTGACACATTTACATTCTACTGTAAAGAAAAAATAACATCAAATATTTACTTTTACTTTTAGCAAAGAAAAGATGATTAGCAAACGATGTAAAACTACAAAGAACTAGTGTGCACTCTAAGAAGAAGGTGTTGACTACTCTTAGCTTTTGTAGACTTCCATATGTATTTGTCCGACTATAATAAAATAGTACATGCATGTAAAGTAAGAAATGCTGACTCTTACTTCAAACAAGAACGAGAGCAGATAATCAATGCACATGGGTTGTTTTACAAACTATTGTATCAGAAAGAGTTTGTTTCTGGCAGTGCTGCTTTTTTCCAACACCAATATCAACTCTTGATCTATTAATCTGCTTTTGGTCCATCCACTATAGATCAATCTAATAAGTAGCATATATGTTTTAGTCCAGTTTTACTCCATGTAAATGTGCATTCTGCTTCACAACAGTTTCTTGGCTTGAATCCAAGAGTGTGGGTGACTGATAACACAAACTGCACATATTAGCATGGTGTATATTAGTCCATTAATCATTGACTATGCTAATTCAGCTGCTCAGTGCCTGAGCTTTGATTATCATCACAGATTACAGTCATGTCAGTACTTTGGTGTTTGGTTTCACAATCATGTCACAAAAAGTATGTAAAATCATGACCACACAAGACAAAAAAAAAAAAAGAAAAGCTGAGTCAAACTCTCTTCTCTTGCCCACAGATAATCATGTGCGGAAGAACAGCAATTTATTATAAGTGACATAAATGTGACAGTAGTTAGATATCATTATATCATTATAGTGAATATTAGGAGCCAAGCATTACAGGAACAAGAAATTAGGCTGATGCTTTAGATTTAATTGTCTATTGGATTCAAAAGAAGAGTATAAGACAATGTGTGTTTCAAAAAATGTGCCTGCAACAGAAAACAATACAAGATTAAATATGTTTTCATGTAATGCCAATGATGCAGTCTTTTTTTTTTTTTTTTCCACGGTGGAGGAAGGCCTTTTGGAATACATTGAATCCTGACAGACCAGAGACTTATGAATGTAGAAATAGAAAGCATTTGGTGCTTGTACCTAAATCAGAGAGGCTTAGTCTTGTGTGTACATATGCATCACTAGCTAATTACCATTCACATTCATATAACTTATTTACAAAAAAGTTTAAATTAATATATATTATACAGTATCTATTTAAAATAAACTATTTTAGGTTTTTATATCTATCTATCTATCTATCTATCTATCTATCTATCTATCTATCTATCTATCTATCTAT
>JAPQRQ010000008.1:12519571-12542419 GCA_037367365.1 Apogon talboti
TATCTATCTATCTATCTATCTATCTATCTATCTATCTATCTATCTATCTATCTATCTATATCTTAAAGAGCAAGCAAAAGTGCTTGTTAAGCAATTAAGACCTTTCCTTTCTTGTCTTGTCTTGTGCAATCTCAATATGAGAAGAAACATGTCAGACTGAAAGGCAAAACATTAATATTCATCAGTGTGATTCAACCTCACTAAGGTTCATAGCTAAAAAAAAAAAAAAAAAACCCGCTACTGCTATGAGACAGGTTTTATCCCTTCATATGCCATGCACAAGGAAACCCTCAGACCATTAGCTGTCAAAGCCAACCTGTGACTGGTCATCGGTTGATGACAAAGCCCATGTCTGCGGATGTAGCACAGCTTAACCCGCTCTCAGTACATTCTCAATGCAGTATTGCCTAACAGCTTGAGATAGCTGAGAGTCCTGATCATTGTTATCTATTTTACTGGTATGTCAAAATACCGGTCTGGGTAAAACGCCATAGCTCGATATTAATAATTCATTTATTTAGTTTACCCGTTCAACATGCGAACTAGTATATTTACGTCGAAGTAAACAACATTATACACTGTGCCTTTAAAGGTTCCAAACAGACAGTCTGAAACATTGTTGTGACACCTTGTTATTGATTTGCTCTGTGATCAGAGACCAAACAGCTTGTTCCCCAGGCAGTGAGGGCCAGCTGCGAACTTAATCTAGGGCTTATGGCTCGAGGGTGACACATAATAAATTAATCATGTACATCATGTTAAAACGGCACTAGAATTGTTATTGATTTCTATTTATATGAAATCTAAATCAACTTAAACCACTTCTAGCAACTTGGCTATAATTTCGGCTGACTCCATTTGCAATAAAAACTTTTGCTGGTATCTGTTAGCTTAACGGTGTGGTAACGGTGATCCAATTTAACTGCCGATCATGTTAACTGTTTAGGGTTGTTTTGCAATATATAAACGAAATCCAGATGTCAGGTAACCGCAGGTCCGTTGTATATACATGGTTCATAACATCTGGATTTTGTTTATACGGAGACAAACTTAACCAATGAACACGAACGCCAGTCAAATTGGAACAACGGGATGTGTTTACTTGCTTATTGTTCTGAGCACTCCCATGAAGTTTAACAGCAAGAAGCTAACTGTTAGCGCCCGCAACTGTGGAAAACATCCACTAAGCACGCAGATAAAGACAGCAGTGCTATAAAACAGAAAACAGTCTTACCTTAGTATGATACGTAGCAGGGGCAGAAACTATCACAATTAGCTTATCTGAGCTAGCCGTCAAGCGTTGCACTGGCTTAACGCTAGCTCAGTTAGCCCCCTTAGTGTGGCAAATAACAGGTGGCGGCTATCTAATGCTTGTCAAGTAATTTCCGAATCGAATCAGTGTCCGCCGATCCACCCTGACCCAAGTACTGAACCCAGACTGGATCAGTTGATCCAGCAATCTAACTGTAAGCAACGATAAACAAGACCAGGCTGCTGAGGTTGTGTGTCAGACGGCTGAACTATCGTTGCTAACCCAACCAGTCCAACAGGAGGAGAGTGACGAGCCAAGCCAGTCGGGTTTAAAGAGTGACGTAAATCCACATAAATGTAGAATATATAGAAAATCAATTCATAGTCAACTGCGTTCATAGATTAGTTGTGTAGCTTCTATAATTAATAGGTCTATGTTCTCTCAGGCGCATTTATATGACGTAAAAGCTCAAACTAACTTTCTTATTTTATAGCGATCACAAAGAGTTAATATTTACAAATTCTCATTTACGATCAGGTAAACCAATTCAGTTCTATATTTAGAGTTAGGAATATTTTAGTTGTACAATGTTAAAGCATATTCTGATAAACAGACAGCTCGGTTGTCGTGGTTAGTCGGGTATTATTGACGTCACACTTTTGACATTGTGGTATGGAACGTGAAAGAGAGGTAACATTTGCTATTTTCACACTTTCTCGTACACTTATTATTGATTAGTCCAATATTTTCTGGACAGATTTTATTAATCATAGAAGACTGATTTTCTCTAGAAAATACCTCGTGTAAGACGTTACTGTAATGTCAGCCTCGTTAGCTGTAGACGACGACTGACTGAGACATGCTAGCTAGGCTAAACTTAACTGCATTATCTCTTTTGCTCTAGGTGAATTTGTACTCGATGTAGTTATGGCTCTTCATTATGTATCAAGATGCTTTGCTGGGCTCCTGGTTGAGACATCGTCAAAAATGCATCACAGAACTTTTAGGTAAGATCTTTCCTGTGTCTGTGACAATGGAGAACGATGTATAACGACAAACATGAAGTATGCCTGCCTTATGTTACGAAATTAATTCTGATAACCTAATACCATTTACTCGTAATTTGATAGCTATGGTAATCATTAGCTTATTTCTCTATTCACTTCCAAAATCTATCGTAAAATCCACTTTCTTAAACTAGTGTAAATAAACTGTTAAATTATCCTCCTGTATTAGCTCCAGAATGCACTCTCACATATGCCTTTTTGTCTGACCCCATGTAAAATCGACATTTTAGAGAAATCATGTTGACACAGGACAGCGATGCTACAGACAAAGGAAGCACTGAAATACAGTATCAGTATCAGCAAATGCACTGAAAGATATTTAACTGTTATTTTATCTTTAGGGCTTTATACATTTTTATTATTGCATTTGTGCTAATTCAGCATTGGTCATATGCCAAAATGGCCTTTTAAATATCAATATTAGCCCAGAATTTCATCATTGGTTCTTCCCTACTGCAAGTATATAGAATGTTGTACATTCCTGTTGATTAATCTTGCTGTATATAAAGCAGTTCACATGAGCTCAGCCTACAAATGTTGTAGCAATAAAATGCAACATACATTTTAATGGAGCCATGATTTGAACCAATAACAGTGACCATGTTATTCCACAATATCCACTTTTATTTTCATATTTTAAGTACATTTTGTTAATTCTTGCATACTTTGAATTTAAAAGGAGAATTTGGACAGTGTGGTGTTTTTACTGAAGTAAAGGATATGAATAGTTCTTACAAAGTTAGTTCCTGACATATCTCTACAGTCAAAAATTAACTTATTGAATAACTGTGAACACTGTCTGCATTAATACTGAATTGTGTATTCTGTAGTCATGATGTCTGACTGGAACATAGTAATGGGTATTGCACCAGTTAAGGCTTTGTTTAGTTTAAGATGATGAACTATTTAATTTCTCTCCCATCAGCATATCTCCTGTCACAGCAGCCATTCAGAAAATGACAAGAGTGCGTGTTGTGGATAACAGCCCTCTTGGAAACACGCCATATCACCGTCCACCAAGAGTGATCCATGTGTACACAAAGAATGGCGTTGGAAAAGTTGGTGATCGAGTTTTGCTGGCCATTAAAGGACAGAAGAAGAAGGCATTAATTGTTGGACACAAAATGCCCGGAGAACGTATGACTCCACGTTTTGATTCAAACAATGTTGTGCTGATTGAAGACAACGGGAACCCAACAGGAACAAGGATTAAAGTCCCAATACCTACACAGCTTCGTAAAATGGAAGGAGACTACTCTAAAGTGTTGGCAATTGCTGGTTCGTTTGTTTAATAATTCCATTGTTCTCATGTCTTTACATGTTCATCTTGAAGGGTTATCATTTGCTATAAAATTAAAAAGTCTATAAAGCTGTCTTTTGGTTGTATGCCTTTGTCTTCAACAGACTTTCCATAAACACACCCCATTTTACAGTGTTTACAATAAATATAACCTTTAACTTGAATGCACAGAGCAGGAGTTCCTGATACAGTTTTGGAGGCCGAATGTGGGTCAACTCAGTGAACACACAAGAGAGCATGAATGTCGGGGGGAAATATTTATTTAAGGCACAACATACATTCACGACACAAAACACATGACTGGCACAATTTTAAAAGCAGTGATAAGTAATAACTGTTTAAACATGGCGTCATGTATAAGGCGTTCAGTACCAGGTGATCCCTGCAAATGTCACTATGTGACCAGTGATAGAATATTTTTTTACTGATGTCTACCAAAATTGTATTAAACTTTAATCCCAGTGCAAAATAATAAAAAAAAAAAAATTCAGCTAAGGAACAAATGTGTTAAATATAAACACGTTAAACCTTTGTGTCAAATGAAAAAAAAAAAACATCTTTATAGACATCGTGCTTATGCTGCCATCTGCAGGTGCAATAATGAAACAACTTAAACATAAGCAATAATTTCCTAATAAAGAATACTTCTGTTATAAAATCAAAAAGTATCAAACATACAGCATGAATGGGAGATACTGTAAGACATTTGATATACATAGCGGCAATAGATACCTCAGAATGTTAATCTTTCATTTTTGTTCCTGTTTCAGCAAAATAGAATTTAATGAAGCTAAAATTCAATTTAAGGAGAGCACTTTGTTAAGCATTAGTATATCAGTTGACATTCGTACAAAAAGCAAAACTATATGTTATCCTATTTCACGCTCCAATGCTCATTATCGTTAATGATCTTTCTGTCATGCACTTATTCATGCTATGATAGTGGTGATAGTATGGTGATTGCGCCACAGGATGGGTTTGCATAGATTCTGGCATTCAAGTGGGAGACACTTGGGTTAGTTGGACTTTGGTTGACCATTTTACAGCTCTTTTACTACTATGTGTACACTGAGGTGGGTTGTGTTAACAGGTCAGCAGGTCACTAAGGCTGCGGGTTTTGAGGGCTCCGGGCTCATGACACTCTGCATGGCACTGCACCTTTTTACTGTATACTTCCTCTGGTAGAGAAAGTCCTACTCAGCCACACATGGTCAGGTAAAGCCACTAGGAACAAGAAACAGATATATAAGGTTAGAGTTACATAGAAAGATGAATTAAGTTTATTAGGATTCACAGTGAAGACACAACTCACCTCTGTAAGAGTCATCTCAGCTGTTCCAGACCCCTCTTTGTCAAGCTGCTGGAAAGACCCTGTTGAAATGGTGAAACAATTTATTGCAGTTCCAAATTTGTGCATTAGATTAAATGTACATGCAGACAATTGGTAAAATATGCTTGTGCAGAAGTGAAAAAGTGCAGTTTCTGAAATGTGCTCAAAGTATAAAAGTAAGTGTTTCTATGTGTGACATTTTGGACACACCAAGGGATTTTTTTCCATGTCTTATTGTTCAATACATTTAAGTTGAAATTAGCAAAAATGTGGTTAAGGTGCACTATGATGCAAAATAAAAATATTGCATAATTCTCATAAAATGAATTAAAACCATGATATTTGTGTAAAATGTAGGGAATAATATGAAAAAATTGTCAAAAAATGAATCATCGGGTAAAGTAGATTTGGATTGAACTAAGCCTAACTGAGTTTAACTGAGTCTCCATTGGATTATTATCACAGTGATTACTATGTTTCAGCTGCAACAAGTTATTTAACCCTAACTGATGCAGTAAGTAGCTTGTCATTACTTAAACAACCAGCGTGCTAGGGAGCATAAAGACTGGACTGCACCAGGATTCGCCGGGTTCATCTGGTTTGCAAAAGAGTGGTTCATGGAGAATGAGACACATGGATTGGCCATCACAGGGTCAGGACTTTAATCCATTGAAAATCTTTTAGATGTGCTGGAGAACACTTAATGCAGCAGTCCATTGTCGTGCCTTTTTTTGTGACACTGTATAAGCATTGTGTGGCATAAAGGCTGCAAAAAGTAAACATGCCCTGTAATCAAAGCTAAGGGCAGTCCAACAAAATGCTGCACATTTAAACTTGCTTTTGGTTGGGCAGTGTACACGACAACTCTTCTTACATACAGTAACAGAATATTTATACCTTACTTCCCACCTGTTCACACAATACCATCTGAGACAGCTGTACTCACTGAACATGGTTTCAAGCTTGACCAAGCAGCAGATGAAGTTGTCAAAGTCAATCATCTCATTGTCAGCATAACGGGCGACCAGAACCTGGTTCAGTCTGTTATTCAGTTTAAAACCTAAAGAGTGCAATAAAAATAAGGAAGGTTACACTTCTCACCTGTGAATTTGCGTGCAATATGTAAAAGTGGAAATAATAGTGCCTTAGTACCTGCAGCCTCCACAGCGAGACGCATCTCATATGAGCTCATGGCCCCTGATTTGTCGAGGTCAAACTCTCTAAAAATCACCTGAGATACAGTACATCCATACAATCATTAAAATAGCAATAGAGACAGGATGCACAAAAGATATCATGCATAATGTTATTACGATTTATTGTCATTACACATGTAAAAATACAGAGTAACAAAATGCAGTTTGCCGTCTAATCAGAAGTGCAAAAAGCAGCAAGAGCAGTATATACAGAATAAACAGTATGTACAGTTAAGGAGCAATTATGTACAGAAAAGGGTGATATAAAAGAGATGGGATAAGACAGCAATAATATACAGAAAATATACAGATCTAGTATGAATAGTATACAGATGTACTCTACTAATATACAGGTGGGAAAATATAAAGATTTAGTATGGACAATATGTATAATAATAGAGATGTAATATGAACAATATATACAGGTATACTATATGTATATGCATTTACAGTGTATTACAGAAACTGTATTATGTGACTCATTCTTACCAGCCACTTTCGGATCTTGTTCCAGAGGATCTGGAACTCCACCAACCCTAAACGGGCACTGCCATCTTTCTGTGAAACATGGTGTCAAGGAGTGAAACTAGACAAGGTCATAATACTGGCACATTTTCATTTCTAAGGATATCAATGTTCTATTCACAGCTCGTATTTCTCAAGGATACATCCATAAGGTTGACCATGGTCCGACATGACTCCATACTGAAGCCATCTGTCTTCAGATCTTTGTCTGAAATAGCAAAGACATGAGTGACACAGAGTGAGCTACAAACAATTCAACGGATTCTGTTAAGAGAGGAAGGGTGGAGTAGCCTTTGCAGTGGCATGTAATGCAATAATGAGAAATCTGTGACTAATATGTAAATGTTCCAGCAGTAATCTGGACGCAGAAGACTCACGGCGGGAGATGACTCTGTTCAGAATGGTCTTAAGCTCACGAATAGAAATCTCCATATCCTATAAAAATTGTGAGGACAAAAAAAAAGAGATGCTGCTTTTAGTCCTGAGTTAGAAGTACTTGTTGACTTGCTTAGGTTTTTTCTGTTATTCTTAAAAATATTATCATTTCGTCTCATATTTCGGCCTCCTGTTCAGAACCTACCTCTCCTGCTAGCTGAGCAAACATGGACTTAAAGGAGTCATCAATGTTATCTTCAGTTATTTCTTCCTGTTGGAAAATGCAAGTATATCAAAGCACTGCTCCAACACTGGAGTTATTTCATAGCTTTTGCAAATTATTTTATGTCGTATTTTCTTTTTTTATGCATTTTAGATCCATACCTCATCCTCTAAGTCTGCAGAGACTTCATCATCCAGTTCTCTGTTGTGGACAAAAATGCATAATTCAAACACAAGTTTTATATTAAGTTCAGTGATTAGTGTAAACACGTTCAAGCAAGAAATGTAAACTTATATGAAAAATTAAAGAGCCATACTCTGTTTCTGACTGCTTTTCAGTGAAGACCCGGAGGACAAAGTCAGCCTCTTTCCCGGGCTCAAAAGTGGAAGGGACAACGAGGTATTCTCCAGGGGGAAGGCGAAGCCGTGTGCTCACCTCCCGCAGGTTAATGAATGTTTCAGATCGAGCACATGATGAATGACTCAAAAAGAAGCTTTTCTTCAAGTGTACATTCTGGCAGCCTCTATACTAAAGGCAGTGAGAAAACAACACCTGGGTGAAATACCCCTTTAGATAACTCAGCAACAGAGCAAAAGTTAAACCCTAAAGTGATCACAAGCATATTAAAATATAGTTTTGAACTCATAGCTGTATGTTAATGAACAGAGATATGAAGGTGTGTGGTGTGAAAAGCAGTGACTACTATTATAACACTTTCATTACAACAATAGTGGGAGTATAATAAGTTTGGCCTACCTCCTCTGGAATCTGCACAAAAGAAGATAAAGATGATAAAGATGAATATCAATATCATTATATTACGCAGATAAACCTAAAGAAGCACAATTGGGGATCTTCTCTCTCTATCTTACCTCATATAGAGCGAAGCCTATAGTGTGCATGTCCTGACCCTGGCGTCGGTATCTGCGGCGGTCCTTCTGCATGAGAGCCACCAAGAAACTGCAAGCCACCTCATCATCCTCAGGGTCGTCATCCTCCTCAAGCAATGTGATCTTATACTGAGGGTTGATCCAGAATGTGTCTGTACAGATGATACGTTTGTGTTGACGCTTTCAAACCATCATTAAACACATAGTATGTAATTTATGCCACCAAGTGTCAGCAGACAATAGTAAAAAACACAGCAGTAATTGAAACTGTGACGTAGCATAGAATGATGGTGGGAGAAATCATGTTTATATCCAAAGTAATGAAGTTTTATTTAAATTACATTTAGTGACATATAATAATTCATTCATTCATTCATTCATTTTCCATAATCGGATAATCCTCTGGAGGGTTCATGGTCATTTAATTCTAATGAACTTGTTTGACATAACACATACATACACATTAGTAACCAAAGCACACACGATATCATAATGAATAAAACTAAGGATCTCTCTGAATTCAAACATTATTGGAAGCATATGACAAAAGACAACAACATATTTAATAGGCCAAGCCATGTGTAGACACTTTAAAGTGTAATATACCTTTAAGGACCCTGTTTGTAATATTCTATTACCTCTAAAATTATTCATGTCACTTTGGACATTTGGATGTGAAAGGCTGGGTTTTTTTTTTTTTATGTCAGAGGATGTTGGACTCACTGGGATGATTCCTGCAGCCTCCAGCGGTGCTGCCTCTTCTCCATGTGCCGTAGAACTTCATAGTGTTCCAGTGGCTGAGACTGTCCTCACTCAGAGCGTCTGGAGTCAAGTTACAGATTTCTATTCGGGAAAACTGTCTCTTGAATTCGTTGAAGGACATCCTGGAGAATCAGAGGCAAGTGTTACTTAAACTCAATACGACTTCTAAAGATTTTAGGTTTTACGCTTCGATCCTACATGTAAGACCAGAGATGCTTTGAGTTCAGTGCTATACTGATGTTGACCAGGTAGAGTGTTGAGTATGTGTGGCATCTTTAAATTCCATCATTTCCTTTTAGCAGTGATCACACGGTGCAGCTAAAATCCTACTAGTTTCAGAGGTATTTTGTAATATAGTAAGAAATGACCAAATGACTTTTTTGAGCAGATGGAGGAAGTAAAAGACAATTAGTGGAACACCAGTTGTCGTCCTTAGTTTTGTCTCTTAAAGCTCTGTGTTCATGAATGATCGTACCATATTTATGTCAACCCATCAATGACCTGTTGAAACATTTTGCTCAGCCCCACAATTTTCCACCTCATGTTTGCAACACTCACCAATTAGTCAAGGGATCATCTGACCCATAATATAGTATATAAGGAATATATAAAGAGAAATGTATAAAACATATGCAATCATATCTATAGTACAATAGTAGTATTAATGTGAAAAATTATAATCAACAAAAAAGCTACTACGTATGTGAATAGAATGGCTATTCTATAGGAATAGAGTGATTATACTCATGTTGAATGGTTGTAAAAAGTTAAAAGCATTTCAAACCTGCAAAACAAAACAAAAAAATCTGTGATATCATTCAATGTTCAGATGATGATATAACTTTTACAAAACAAACGAACTAACTTTGCAGTCACCATCCAACTTGTACCACTAATCTAAGGATAGCGGTAACTGTTTTCATCCGAAATACATCAAAATAGTGCCAACACATGCACACATCTGAGAGATCAAACATCTAAAAAATGAATCTTCTCTTTAATTGGAATTCATGCAGTTTCTGTGATGCATTCACATCCCTGTGATCGTGAACATACTGTTTCAGCACTACTGCATTTCACAGATTTGGACATATTTCAATATGGACCAAAGAAGTAAACCATACCAGCATTCCACTGTCTACCAGTACTACAGCGCTCTAGGACAGCTTACCAGAACTCCCCATCCTCCATTTTAAGATGCAGGTCTTCTCTCTCAGACGGGTCAATCTCATCCCATTCAGGGGAACTACAGACCACAAGACAAACAGACATGAATGAATATAGGAGTTATAAAGGTGCATTATAAAGGAACATTTCCCTTCTGCTTGGGTACACCTACTTGTCACTCCAGGCACCAGTCCACTCCACCTGGCCCCATGGGTTACGTACTCTGATCAGACGTTCCATTTGGCCTTGAAAATCCACCTACGAAAGCACCACAGTGATGGGAAATTTAGAAACGGAAATATCTTAAACAATGTTAAACCCAAAAAACAATATTCATCACAGACAAACCTCTTTTAACCCTGTGACTGAGTAGGCGTGACCCTTCACGAGCTTCTTGAACGTAACAGCCTCCATGTCAAAGGCACTGGTAATCTGTACGGTAAATATAAGCCAGTCTTATACAGAAATAAATTGAAGTGCTCTTTATATAATTAATGCAACATTGATCCACATGTCTTGGTTTTGTGCCAGTGTGTTCAGCACTTACATCGATTGAACAGCCCAGCAAGGAGCCCCTATCCAGAGCTTTGCCGATGATCCTGTACAGATCTTTAGGAGCCCTGCGGAGTTCGTACATCTCGGAAACACCACCTGTGAAGTCTTCAAACCCCTCAGTGGTACTCCCACCGGACAGAGCCTCATAGGAGCCATTCAGCCTGAAAGCACATAGAAAAAACACACTTTAATTTTATTGGCTTAATGAGCAGCACTTCTGGATGTGTTTGTGAGAAAGAGATGGACAACTTCCTGTTGGACACACTCATACTGAATAATTCAGCATAATGGTAAGATCTTTCAAAACCTACTTAGCATAAGCCTTCTCCAGCAGCGCACTCCAGAATTCATTGCCCTCAGCAGAGTGGACAAACATGAGCTCCCCATCCTTGACAGGCAATCTGTCATCTATCACAATGTCTACCCACTCACCGAACTGCCAGAACTGCAACACAAAGCAATAATCAACCACTCTGCTCAGACAAAATGCTTGCACTTTATAGGAATGGAAAAGAGCGGATGTGTAACTACCTGAAAATGAAAAATCCCTGCATAGTCATCCTGGAAGGACTGACCGTGTGGAACAACCCGATGAAGAAGCTTCTCGTTCAGAGTGAGCGAAGCAATGGCCGCTAACAGCCAGCAGTCCCCTGAAAGTTAGAGCAAAAACTCAACTACAGCCTGTTAAAACACATGAGAGCATGACACTATAGTGAAATATACTGTTGTCCATAAAGTTGGAATAAACCATTTTACCTCTTCTTATGAAATGATTGTGACAATGTGATTTACTGTTTATAAAGTATAACTGGGACTCAGTATGTACCTATGAGTATAAACAATAATAAAAAAAGAGGATTGTGCCTGAAAATAACATTTTAATACATCAACTATATGGGCAACAGTGTAAATTCAAGGGGAACACTAGAGGTGGGTGTGGCATTGGGTCAAAAATAGACTCTTCATCAGTGCATCCTGTGTAATTGAAACATGTTGAAGATGTAAGAACTTTAATGTTTGTATGTGTTTGTGCCTGAGATATTTTTTACTGACTTTTTTAAATTTACTTTGTACATTTTTTTAAAACATTTTTGAAACAGTTTTTATTTCTGAATGATACGAATTTAGATTAGTACTTCCTGTGGACGTTAATCCTATTGAGGCCGCAAATATTATAAGAACCTTATAATTTGCTTAACTATTATGAATTATATTCTGTTTTGAGTTTATTGAGCCCGAAAAATCATTGCATTTTTGACTCTTCTATAACACTGACAAGAACTGAGATTGTATCTATATTTTTGCCCTGTCTACCAACCATTAGACATACAGTATTTAAACTTTACAATGACTTGATTTAAATTTTTAAAAAAAAGGAAAAACTTACCCAGTGCTCCCTGACAAATGTCTGTCCTGGTGGCACCACCCACGATGAACTGAGGATCACCTGTCAATTCCTAAGGGGAAATGAGATATTTTTATGATCAGTTTCTTTAATAAATGTTATACTCTTATAGAATATACAGTATGTAAAAACTTTACAAAACTGCTGAATCTAACAGCAAATCTTTGAGATCACTGTAACTCTTACATCTATGCATCAGTTTCCTCTGTGTAGATGAATCACTGTAAACATATGTGACATTGAGGGAGTGGTCCAAATATGCCATATGATCCCAACAGCTGTGAGGGTCTCTGCGGTTCCTGTCTCTACTTGTCCTATTATGTCTGAGTTCGCACACACAAAATAAGGCAGTGAAACTGATATGTTTGTTTACTGAAAATTCTCTGCAAAGTACAAGTCATCAACAGTTACCCCAGAAAAGACCAGCCTCCACTGGGCATTCAAAAACATCTACGGATGTAAAATGTACACTGATCCTATCAATACATTTAAATAATTCAATCAAAATGCAGTTTCTATGCTTTTCAACATCATCAGATATGACCCATTTGGACGTTCAAAGGCTCCATCCTGAATTATCTCTTGCAACACTGATTCACCAGTAAAACCCATGTAGTTTGATAAATACCAGTGCTTGTAAACATTTTTACTCTTTTATGCTCATTTAATGATATAATCTGTTACTCTGAAAAAGTCACTTTCTTCAGTTTTCTCTATTCTGATGTAATAACCTTTGGATTTATTCTGAGCTTTAATGAATATCTACATGATCAGTGAATTACATAAAGGAAAAAATAGATTTTCACAAAAAAATGCTACTTTCAGAGTAAAATAGTGTAATTAATGGTGATAATCAGAGATAGATTGTTATAGAAGTCACCACAAAAATTGTTCTAGGTCTTTAATGGTTGGACAGCTGATTAGAATTATTTAACCAGAAGCCTTTTGTAAAGAACAATGTGAATTTCATTTCATTTCCTGTTTACATCAGAGGGTAAAAATAACCTTTAGATTAGTCTTAAATAAGTCAGACAGTTTGATAAAAATAGGACCTGGTTTATCTGACTAACTCTTCCCTCAGGTTAACTGAATCTTTGTTGACAAAAAGTGTGTGATTTGTTTGTGGTTTAAGAATATTGTGGAATGTGAAAAGGCATGATTGCAGTAACTTGTTGGAAATATAAAGTGATGATTTGTTTTTTAATTAAAGATACCTGTGCCTGATTGAAGAGTTATTATGCTAAATAGTAGTACATCAAATGAAATCATTTGGTCGGATTTCTTTTTGAAAATATTGTACCTGAATTTATGTGTGTGTTTTCTGTGATGTTTTCTGCACTTGAACAAAACAAAACTGGGTGGTGAACAAAACTGGGTGGTGTGAAGTGGTCACACAATCAGCCAATGTCCTAGTTTATCCATAAATCGAAGCAAATAAGTACTATTTAGGAAAGTCAAGATTTAAATGTCTTTCTGTAATAAATGCATTTGGACAACAAACTGATATCTGACTATTAGTTAGATCTAAGTTTAAGTCTGAGTCTATCTTTAGGAAACCATCTTCAGGAACTTGTATCTTTTCTTCTATGTGTCCACAAATATGCACTGTTGCCTATAAGGATGTAACAATTTTGTTTTCAGACATGTTCCTCTTTTTAATTCTACTTGTACACATCAGTAATCACCTTTAATCAGGTGTGATGATCACACACTGAGTCCTAGTTACACTTTATCTATCAAGAATAAATCACATTGTCACAATCATTTCATGAGAAGAGGTAAAAAATATTTAGTCCAACTTTATAGGCAACTTATCATATCCTTGTCCTGAACATGGTAGAAAAAAAGTATTTGGACACCCCATGCATTTGCGATATATTGCATTAAGAACCACTCTTAAGTCAGTGAATTCTGCCAAGTATTGTTCCATTCTGTAAACCCACATGTTCCCTTTTGCATGTGCACTGTTCCATTGGGTCAAAACTGGAGGCTTCAGCAGATACTGAAACACATCCAGGGCATGACATGTTGAAACTGTCAAGAATTTAGTTATGTTTTTGTTAACAATAAACAATCATTTGCATTTGCTTGTATCTGTTCGATGCAAATGCACTGTTTGAAACACAAAAAAGTTTATTCCACGAGTATTTCATGATAATATTTGAGACAGCATAAAATTTTAAGGGTGTCCCAAAAGGTTTTTCAACTACTGTAAAGTATAACATTTAAGTTGTAAGTTGCAGGTCATGATCTATTTAGTAAAAACCATTAATGTATTTATTTAAAATGTAATATTCCCTCTGTGTTATCTCACCGTGGGCCTCATCCATTCCACATCTCGGGTTTTGGAGGAGTAAGGGGCGAGCTCTTTAAAGCCTAAAGCTGGAGGCTCAGCTGGGAAACATGGGTCTTCAAACAGGCATCCCGACTCCAGACACTGTTGCTTCAGCGCCTCATAATCCTGGTTGGCAAACTGCACAGCGCGCTCGTTGGACCCCATGCCTTCCGCCCTCAGCCTGTTGGCATATATGCTTGCAGATATCCCTCCAGCTGGATACATACTGGTGAAAGATATAAATACAGAGCTGGGTGAGTATGCACGCTGCGGGCTATAAATAGCTTCGAGCTAATCAGACAGACTCTTGTGTAAGAGCTACACCACAGCAATCATGTTTAGGTGTGTGTAGAAAATGTTCAAAGCAGGTAGAGTGGTGAATGGATCGAATCTGCCATTGGTCAATTAAGCTCAGATATTGGAGATATTATAGATGTTTGGACTCTACAATAACCGCTGCTTAAAATGAACCCAGAACGTGACGACCACTGAGACCAAGTCCTCTATTATTTAGTTTATACACTTATTTATTTATTAGTATGCTTTAGCTGATATAATGATTTCACTAAGCAGAACTGAATATAATAAAATTGTAACCACACCGTGATACATTTTAACAATAAAGTAATAGATCACTTTAGGATTCACTTTTTTTTTTTTCTCACCACAGGACTTTGAAACAGATTCATGCACATCACGCAACACAGTTATTTGACTGAATGTCAAAATAATCTGTGGATTCATTGATTAAAATAAAATAAAAATAGGATTTTTTATTTTCACAAGTCTAAGGGGTGTGTTAGTTGACCTCCTGACACTGGTAACTACCACCACCTAGTAAAAGTAAAATATAGTAGAAATCTTAACTTTTCCAAACAAACAGCAGCCAAAACCTCCTTTTAGTTGTTGTTTAGTTTTATTTTGTAATCACGTGCAGTGCTACTATGGTAACTACAATCAGAAACAGATAATCAGACACTCACCAACGCCCAACACACACAGACATGGACACACAGACAGTAAGTACAGAAAGTGACTAGAAATATGAGACAAGAACAGCATACCACCACAGTTATAACAAAAGAAGTTGGGAATAAGATACCTTAGCTGTGCAGGCAGGCTGAGAGGAGAAGACAAAAAAGATTTATAGTCATCCACTGATGTTGCCACTGGTAAAGATAATTTAACTTTTTAGGATATATATATAGTGTTATTTATGATAGCAGTAAGTTGCAGAAGCGAAGCTTGTGCAGCTGTGTACTGTAAGGCCTTTGTGTTATTTGCTCAGTGCAGATCCTTTTCTCTTTCACTTGCAGTCTGTTTTCTGAGCTGGAGAGAACTGAAGGCAAAAGGAGTAAAAAAAATAAAAAAGACCAACAGAGAACAGAAGTTGGCTCTCGCATTCGTTACAAGTTGTGCCTCTTTCTGAAAACTAGGAAACTGGGCCATGGGATGATCTTTTATCCTGCTCTGCTCTTTGCAACAGGAATCCTAATGAGCTGAGTTCAGTTAACTCACAGTAGGAAACTTGGATCGATGTTGCTGTGCAAAACAGACTATGTTTTAGGTGGAAACAATTGTACAGACAAGGACGTTGTTTATAGGGCCTGCCCCCCTTCCTCTGAGGCCCCACATGCCAGTAGAGTCTGCAGGAATGTCCCTCTGGTCCGTCAAACAGCTACAGAGAGGCTGCTGCTGCTGCTGCTGCTGGATACCTCTTTTTCATCGATGAGCAGAGAAAAGCTGATCCATGCAGTCCTGTGGTAGTGATGTCACCAGTGGGACTTTAACACCAACAATGCACTTAAACAATCGCCTCTCAGTCAAAATCCTGCACCAATAATAGCGTCTGCCCTACTCTCAAAGCACATAGAATAAATAGCGCTTCACATATTCCCTGCAACTATCAAAAAGCCCAGTATGTCAGGCATGTAATAGAGGCTCAGAGTGTTTACAGCACCTGTTCACAAGCCTGGGGTTTATGCGCACCGGCCTGCAGTCTGCTCCACACCAGCCTCACCACAGTACATCTATACGCACACACACACACACACACAACAACAGCAACACACACACACACACACACACACACACACACACACACACACTGGGGTTGTTTTATTAAACTGTCAGCAAAATATTTTGACGGCGCAATTCAAGCAATACCTAGAGTCAGCCAAGCAGCAGCGCGGTGGCCTACACCACAATAACGCGACATGTAGAACCAGCGGCGGCGCAGACGGCTTTAATCCAATCAGTGCAGTTGAATGAAGCAGAAATGGACTCACCACCGAATCAAATGCAACTGGGATCCCCTTCAAAATTAGTCGGAAAGTGGTTTAATAGTGGTATAAATCTGGGAAGGGGTAGTGTTTTAGTGGGCAGGAGCCTATAAGTCCAGCCCTCTCCGTTGCACGGTGCACACAAACTGCAGGAAAGCCCAGCCCCTGCAGGAGGAGGGACACCCCCCCCGCCCCCACCCACCAGCTGGCACAGGGCCGCTAGAGGTGCCCAAGACGCAGAAGAGGAACCGCTATCTGTGATGGAAGTATACTCAGATGTCAGGTTACTGATGTAGAACATTTCATATATGAGTTAATTCAGTGTTGAATTACACAAACTAAAAGAGCACCAAGGGTGAGATGTGTAGGCTATGGCAGGGGTTGTCTAACATACGGTCCGCGGGCCAAAACCAACCCACCAAAGGGTCCAATCCGGCCTGCAGGATGAGTGAAGTGCAAAAATTACACTGAAGTATATTAACAGTTAAGGGTTTTCAGGGACCACATACAGCCCACTTTGATATCCAGCAGGTCAGACCAGTAAATATATAGCATGAATACTTAAATAATAACAACTTCTATATTTTTAGTCCCTATATTGTTTATTAACATATTGAGAGCTTTTTTTTTTGGATATGTAAATCTAAGACTATTCTTAATCTCATCCAACATTACTGATGCCTCTCCAACTATGATTCCTATTATAATATGGAGCAGTTGTTTATTGATATAAGATAAATAAATGTAATATATATACACATTGGCTGATTGGCATGATAATAATTGCCATAAATGTTCTACCTCTAGTTATCTGAAATATCATTTTAAACCACAAGTGTCCATCTGGGTTCTGGTTTCAGCCTTTAACCCTTGGGGTCAGTTCTAATAATAGTCACACTCCTAAACTTAAGCACAAAAAATGTGTTTTTTAAATTCAAGCTCTAAAACAAATTAAAGATTGATATTATATTCCACATTCATTGAGATTTTTTTCAGCTATATTTGACCTAATTCTTGATATCAAATACTAAGGCATTTTTCAATATTTTAACTCTTTAAATAACAGGTTTTTAATCATGATGCCACCATGTTTTTAGATGTGAAAAGTAGACAAAAGAATGGCACGCAAAGTAATTTTTTGTGTGGGTTGAACTATTACAGCCTGTTACATGTTAATGATTAGCAACAACATCGATTTTTTTTTTGTGTACTAACAGTATGAGTGTGACTTATGTTTGTACACAGTGGTTAGGGTTAGGGTTGAACATTACTGCTGATGCCTAGCAAACTATGAATCCTATTGTAATATGGAGCAGTTGTATAGAAGGACATATGTTATTTATTAGATTTCCTTATGTGCAACAGAAATGTAATGTATGAGATAAATGGCCTTCACAAAAAGCCATATAAAAGAAATCAATATATCAAAGCTGTTATGTTCCGAAATGGCCATGAACTGCCACTCATCCTTGCATTTGTAGTACAATTACAGTATTTATTGCTATGGTAGACATCAAATGAAGACCATAAAACAGTTGCACTTCATCCGGAATGCAGTTGAGTTTTAACCAGGACATAGAACGAGGACTAGAGCGCATTACTGAAGTTCTACAAATGTTTAAACTAGATTCCAAATGGTTTCAGGATGGATGTTAAAGTACTGTATATAGTTCTACATGCTCTTCAAAAAAGAAAAAATAAATAAAAATATTCAAGTAAAAATTAAAAGCAAAAGCATATTATATAGTATCCCACTGTGACAAAGCCACATGAATAACACCAGGTTTCACTATGACTCTGTTGTTTAATCAGAGTCATTCATTAAAGCATTCAATGACTCATGTCCTTCCTAAGCAAGAAAGGTCACAGATATCCCAGATAAGCTTCTTGTGTAAGATTTATATGTAGGAAATAGTTTACACTTTGACCAGTTTTCTGCATATAAAGCTGTATAAACCATTTACATTAGGATTAGTACTGAAGAGAGGATTGAGAAACACAGCCTGGCCAAAAAAAAGTAACTCACTTTTATACACTGTTACCCATAAAGTTGTAATAATTTTGTTTTCAGACACATTCCTCCTTTAATTCCTGTTTATACACATCCTTAACCACCAAATTATCCAGGTGGAGACTTTTTTTCAGGCTTACTGTTGACTTGTCCACATAAAATTTTAGCATTATCAGAGTTAATCAGAGACACATATGATGAAAACTGTCTTCATAAGCCCTGCAAACATTGAGCAGTGTGATTTAATAAGCAGGTGGTCCATCCTTTTTATAGGCATATAATCAACAAAAGCCAGTAATGACTATGAAGCACAAATGCAGCAGAAGAACATATTACAGACCACCAAGAGATCAGCTGGCTTCTACTGTAAATATCCATGACACTATTTCTTTGCCGACTTATCTTTGCCAAGCATCAGTGTTGTTGAAAATGGAGCTGGATGGCAGTTTAACATTACAGTAACTTTATGGATAAAGATGCAAACATGTTTGTTTTGATGTGACATAAAGATGACTGTCATATCTGCTGACCTCAAGTGGTTAAACTTTATCACTGCAGGTTTACCTTCGTTCCCATGAATAATCTTTTGTGAGTAAAATCTCAATGTAAACACTGCCAGGTTAATTACCAATGCCAAAATAATTACACATTTGTTATGTAACTAACATTACATTCAGTCTGTTCAGTCTGTCAGAGCATATGAGGCAGTTAAAGTAAGAAGAGACTCAGAGTGTAATAGGACCATTAACATTTGATATGCTTATATTAAAGTACTTATGTGCTAATGCTGATCAATATGAGAAGTCACTGCATGGTATGATCAGTAACCACAATGATATTAAACCTGAGGAGCTTTTTATCTGGACTGCCTACACTTCAGTACTGACTTAACTGAGTTTGTCCAAATATAGCGTGTGTGTGTCCTTTTTTGTAATGCATACAAGAGGCATACGATTGTTATTGTAATAAGTGTAATATATAATAACCATGTACTGAAATGCAGTTTATTTTCATTCTTCAAGTTAAATTCAAAATCAATTCTGTGAACACCAAGCTATCAGTGGTAACAATAACTCTTTCAGCCTACTATATCTATAAAATATTTAGAAGAGAGAATTGTTTGAGGGGTTAAAATGGGTCTGTGGTTAGAGACAAGGGTCACCAGAAGATTTGGGTTGGTTGTGGTTTATTTATGGCCTTTATTTATGGACTTAATATGTGACTAATATATAACTCAAGGTACAACTACAAAGTTTTTCTCCTGATAAATATTTCAAGTATTAAATTATTAACTTTAATGAATGAATACCGGAACAAAGAAGGTACTTACAGTTTCACACCCTCTGATCAAACTGGTCTCCTCCCTGCTCTTCATAAAAGCGATCTTTAAGACAGCTATCTTTTAAGACACCATGCAGCACTACAAGATTGTTGTTGCCAATTGGAGTGTAGGAAAGCCATCAGCTCAAAAGACAATCTGTAGGCATCAAAGCAATTTAATGCAGAAATACACTTAATATACTTGGAAAAAATAGAAAAGGTTTGTTTATGCAACTTTTAATGTATTTACAGCTGTTTAGAAGTGAGGCTGCCTGAAATTAAAAGCCCTTCTGCACCTTCAGTCTAAAACTTTGAGGGACTGTCTACCATCCATTACATTTTCACTGATGCATTGTTTAGCATGAGGAGGTGTGGCCCAAGAATCACATTCACATGAGTATTTGACCGACATTGCATGTAGAAGATGCAACACTGGTGTTGAATTAATGAAGAAATATGTCAAAGTGATGCATTGGTTGATGTAGGATTAGTCAAATTACTTTGCATTGAGGATTAGGTGTGGAGGATAATGATATTATCCTCTGTACATCCTTAAGTCATAGTATAAGCCATCCACCAAACCTCACTGGATGTAGACAGTGTTGCAATGGCCTCCATGTCCCATTTATTACTTGTTTAACTTAGGAGTTGCTTAATCTCAAATGTTTGAGCTTCTCTTTCTCAACCCCAGCTATTCCAACCACATGTAATTCCATGCAGTAAATATGTCAGAGCTAAGTGCAGTAAGTAAGTAAAAAGTATTCCTATATTCTGATCTAGAGCCAGAACCCAAAATTATAAGAGTTAATACATCACTATAATGTGATATGTGAAATACTTCCCGAACTAAAACTCTTCAAGTGTTCAGTTGAAGAGTAGTAAAACATGTGACATATTGAAAATGACATTAAAGTTGTAACAAGATAAAAACATGTGGCGTAAAGGAATGAAAATGGCATACCTGACACAAGAAAAAAACTATGTAAAAGAAGTAACACGATGAAAATTACTCCAAAGACGTTATACAACTAAAAATGTACATGACTGAACTACATGAAAGGTTTTGACAGTGGAAAAGCCCACTTGATTTGTTCCTTTCACGCGTCTGTTGTTCAGTTTCAGTTGGTAGATAACATCACTTTCCTTCCTATCAGTTTCCTATCATCCCAGAAGCTGTACCCTGATGGTGCTTGAGTAATCTGGCAATTGTAAAATGATTCCAACCCAACCAGGGTGCTACAGTTCTGTATGATGCACCACCCTCAGTCATATCTAGTGTATGGTGATGTTCCTCACACAAACACACATATATGTTACAAACAGCAGCGGACTTTACACTGTATTTAGGTTTGGCTTTATACAGAGAACATTAGAAAAGAGAATCTTTAATTTAAGACATCTGAATGCATAGTTTTGACTTTTAATAAACAGAAAGTTATTGAATGGTGACCTATAACTATTTCTGTGGTGAATTCCAAATGAATTTTATACCTTTCTTATGTGATTTTGTCACTATTTATTGCAATATAATCCTCTGAATTCAGCATTTTACAGTAAAAATCATGTATTTTCCTTTATTTAATTACTGACTGATGCTGATCAGGTACAAAAGCTCAGAGTGAATTAGAAGTTTATAATTTCAAAAAAGAAAAAAGAAAATGAAGAAAAAGTGACATTTTGCATGACACATATCCTTAACTGAGCGTAAAAACAAACATCTACAACCATGATGGTGCTGAAAAGCTGAGAAACTGCATTTCACCTGAATTATTATTATTGATAGGATTAGTGAATCAGAAGTATGAAACAGTTTAGATCAGTCAATGTTTTTGGTCAACATGGCTGTTTATGTATGTGATGATTAATGAATGAATTTCAGCTCTGTATTTAAAGTAAATTAAGAATCAACAAAATGTGTAAAATGGTTTTTAAAACAGTTTATTTCCTCTGCTTTCTATCCATCAGGGAGTTGGACACAGACATTTCATTGCCAACTACAACCACAGACTCACAAAATCAAAATGAAGCAATGACAATGGATCTTTAAGTTGCTGCTGGGTGTGTCCCTGTTTGTTTGGAGCTGTGGTCACGGCCACATCATTGCAGATTTGCGTAGCTGCTGTCTGCTCTCCTAACCTCACCTGAACATTGAAGAGGCCCCACCCTGTTTGTGATACAACTCTTCCCTTCATTTGTTGCTGTTATAAAGGAGATTGGAAGAACGGTTCCTCTGGACTGTGCCTAGCTGGTCAGAAAGATCAGATCACACGTCAATCCAACTCACTCACAAAGACAAAGAAATCAAGTCTCAGCATCCAGGGAGTCTGTGCACACTGGACAAGTGAGGATGACTTCCACAGCAGATCGATTCGCCCACCAGAACCGGAAGGAGCAAGGCATCGGAACCAACAAGCAGGCGGTGAAGTTCTCCCAGCAGGACTATGAGACTCTGCGCCAACAGTGTGTGGACAGGGGACGTCTGTTCGAAGACCCCTACTTTCCAGCCGAGTACAAGTCACTGGGTTACAATGAGCTGGGACCGTACTCATCCAAGACCAGGGGTGTAGTCTGGAAGAGACCAACGGTAAGAAGCCACTGAGAGGAAATGCACAGCAAGGGAAAAAAAAAATCAATTACTGCTGAATAGTGTTGTTTAAATGGAAAGTTAACTTAGTGCTGAACTCACTTTTCTTGCTGTCATACTGTATGCTTAAACAGCAGTGACTGAGAGCAGCATTCTTCTCATGTTATGTACATTGTGTATCATGTTGTCATGATATGATATGATATGATATGATATGATATGATATGATATGATATGATATGATATGATATGACACCTGCCTAAAACTG
>JAPQRQ010000008.1:12573111-12591334 GCA_037367365.1 Apogon talboti
AGCCTGATAGTGATGTAATGACGTCCAGGTGTGCTGGAAGAGGGAAATATCTAAAACATGCAGGGACACCGGCCCTCCAGGACTGGAGTTTGACACCTGTGGTCTATGGGATGGCAGAAAAAGACATACACACAGCTTAACTTAAAATATACTTAGGACTTATTGGCGATGTGCTATGTAGCAGTTTGCAATCACTGACATGTTCCCCTTTGGCTACTTTTGAAAATATGGACTTGTGGTAAGTTTCCATCATGGAGAAATAGTAGAAAATGTGTAGAATGCTTTGAAAGAGTGGATTAGTAGAATGCAAGATGGCAGGATAAGTAATGTATCATATGTGAATAAGTGTCCCTCCATTTTGTTGTATGGAAATGCTTTGAGGATGCTGCAGAATGGTGACACTTCCCGTCAGAAACCACAACTGTTCGCTACAAAACAAGGTTGTAATGTCTTTTTTTTTCCCCAGCAGCTTCTCACCTGGACAAGATTAATCCAGTATTATTAGTTCACAGAATGAGGGAGCAATTAACCCATAACTGAGTTGACAATGTCTTCAGACAGATAATTAGTGCATACATTTACTCATTTTCTACTTAATTTACACAGCTCTAAAACAAACATTGATAAAGCACAAATAAGACACTGAGCAGGGATTACATAGAGCTACACTGTAGTTTATTCATTCATACAAATTCAAATTCAACGTGTTAATTGGCCAGCTACTGGAGAGGCAAGCCCAAAAGGTACTGCATCGTTGAACCATAAAATGTTCCCATCAATCAACCACATAGAAAATACATACAAAGTAATTGCACAGGTTGATGTACGTTTGACGTACAGTCGGTTTCCCTTTTAACACTGAACTATGGGGAAATGTTTGGAATAAAAGGCAGGGGGATAAATTACTTCTGACATAGTCAGAAATGTTGATGGAATGTGAGTTTCAGTAAAGATTTCAACAGGATTTTCTCCTCCAATCTTACTTTGAAATGTTCTTAATATCAAATATTTGATTCCTACAGTTGCAATAAATGCAATTAACTACAGTACAAGAAAAAAATAGCTTTGGAATGCATAACTATGGTAATCATAAGGCATATTTGGCAGTTTTGTGTAGTGTCTCCAGTGAACTTCCTCTCAGACGGATGTACCTTCCTTCAGCTCCGTATACTCTTCCTTAAAAACAAAAGTAAGGTTAGAGTCACAATAGACAAGCATTCTGATGCGCTCCAAGTTTAGAAATGTCTCACACCTTGCCATCCAGATGCTCCTGTAGTGTTCTCACTGTGTCTCTCTCTTTGCTTAGCTGCTCCTGCGTGGCTTTGAGCAGCTGCTGGAGTTTGGTGGCTGCCTGGCCCAAGTCTTTGGAGAGCTTCTTCTCCTTCTCCAGGCGCTCCTGTTCTCACAGCAGAACCAAAAATTACTATTGAAAATATGAAATGTGCCCTAATCCATATCAAGACCTATTACTCAACACTGAGGTATTAAATATATCAATATTATGAGCCTCAATTAAAAGGTTGCTGGAAGTTTTAATGTTGAATGTGTACTTCAGCCTCTCATCCAAGTGTGAAAGTGATATGGTGGTTTGTCTGCAACATACTGAACCAGCTACCACACCGAGATGCTTTACATGATTTGAGATTCAATACCCCAGGACAGAGAAAGACGCCACAAGCACAGTTTGCAGGTCTGAGTTGAATGTGTTATTTGTTACTGCACCTTGAGCTGAGTAACATCATCTGATCCATCTTGGGTCGTCTCTGCTGAATCCTTAAGAAGGTCCAGCTGAGTCTGAAGTTCTGTTATATTCTTTTGAGCCTAAAAGGTTGACAAGACACTTGATGTTACCTACAGAGGATTTACTAGTACTACCCTGTTCTGACAAGACTGAGCTGAGGGCACTAATGATGGCTGCTACCTGCTCCAACTCCTCAGACAGCTGCTGTCTGTGAGCCGACTCCTCTTGCAGCTGATCAGTCGTCTGGCTCAACTCGTGGTGGACCTGGTGACAAATACAAACACACATACGCAGGCAATTAATACACAGACAAATGGTTAACAAACATGTTTCTATGCAAACATTTGTGTGCCAAAGCAGTAGAACATACACACAAAAGTCGCTCAACCTGTGTGCCAAGTTAGTCTCTTCATAGAACAAATGAGGTGAAAGGCAAACAACTTTGTATTGCAGTTAAAAATATTCCAAAGTAATGTCTGGAAATTAAAGAATAGAAGTTAACATGCCAGAAAATGTGAGTTATAGCAGTGGTTAGAGCAAAAAAAAATGTGCTCCGAGTCAATGCAAACACTGGTTAGCACAAGAGCTGTTTTGTCTAAGGAGTACTGGACAGACTGGAAATGAAGCACTGCCATCTGTTACTCAAATCCTTTGAAGGTGGCTGCATCCTCGATTCAGTACATGCCTGACAACATTGCTTGACATTTCAAGTCAGATCACATGTGCTGTAAAACAGTAAGTGCAAAGTATGTAACATTTCTTGTTTGTGTTTGTAAGTAGAACTGTTCCAACTTAGGCCCCCTGTCCCCTCCTCAAATCAATGAACAAAACCCAATGGAAATGTTGTAGATGAAATATATAGTGGACAGACTGTGGTCCTTTAGTTTTTCTATAGTTCTGCCTGTAGACACTGCACAGTGCTGTTAGTGGCTGGAGATAAAGACACACTGCCATGGTCCAGGCCCTCTGGAAGTCCCAAACACGGCAAAACAAGAGAAAAATAAAGAATTCAGGCAGCACAAAGCTCTATGCAAATAAATACATGACTATAATCTGACGGAGGGTCACGAGCAATGGTTGGCAATAAATATTAGATATGTTTATTTTCAGATTTTAAGTGAAAATGTTACATATTTTGCCTTTGAGAACACATTTTTGTTGCACTGAATGAAGCCTATTGGACTCCCTTTAAATTTGTGGCCTAGTCACTGTCCAGTACCCTTTGACAGGAAGTGAAGGGTGCCCTGTGAGCTCCGCACCCTGACCTGACTGGGTTGAGCTTCAGCTGGGCCATTCTGCTCTTGCTGAGCCTGCATCATGAGTTCACCCAGCTGCTCTCGGACCTGAAACAGGAAGCCGTCGCTAGTCAGTACCTACATAGCTGTGATCCATTTGTGGTACCAGACACCTGACCCAGCTGGTTGGGGTTCAATAGTGATTTCCACCAGTGTCTCCTGACAAGTTGCTTCATACTGTAGCTCAATCTCAGATCATTAAAAAAAGGCAAATTAAAGTGTAAATATTATGCAGAGGATTGAAAGGCAGGTTGAGTCACCTGTGCAAGCTCCTCCTTATGAGCCTGGGCCTCCTTCTGGGCCACTTCCAGCTGGCTCTGACACTCTAGTAGCTGCAGCTTCACCTGAATTAAGTGAATGAACAGTTGTTAACCTTTAAATATGATAAATGTATTTAAAGGATTTCCTGTGAATTATATGCATTCATTATATATCCTGAAGTTGACTGAATATACACATGTACATTGAGCATTATTAATACATTTCATTTGTCAAACGGTTAACTGTTTAGTTATAATGCAAGAGAGTTAGCTGGATTCAAATGAAAATAATAGTTGTAAATTTCTTTAACTACATGAATACCAAACAAAACATCTACTTCAAGGGCATTATAACCCTGAGACATTTCAGTTCAATTGTATTTGCCACCATTAAACTATGGTCTTCTGAGCTTAACAAAAAACATCTCTGAAAAATATCTACAAAACTTTCATAATAAACATTAATACATACAAATGATTATCATGGCATTTTGCCATTTTGTTATGCGTCACAGTCAAACCTGTTATTTTAATTCCGTCTGTGTCATTCAGTCTGTTTCAGTGTATTTAAAGCACACATTGCGTGAAAGACGAAATGCTAATTGGCAGAAGTGCCAAATGAAGTGAGTGATTCTAATGAAAAGTAACCTGCTCATGTACTTGCTCCATCTCCTCAGATGCCCCCTGGCCGTCTGACTGTCTCTCCAGCTGTGCCTCCAGCAGTGCTATCTGTTCCTTCAACTGCAAAGAGTTTCAAACAAATCATTTTACACCACAGAGCACACCTTCCAAGCTCCCGGCTTTACTCAGGAGGCACTTCAGACTATATATGCCAAAGCCACACCTGTTTTAAACTCTGATTTTCTTCCTCCAACTTGTGGGTCTTCTCCAAAGCCTGTACGACAGAATCAATCATTTAACACATATCAGTAGCGGGTGGACTAAAAAGTCACTGGAATGTTACAGATAACTCACAATTCTCAGCTGTTCCTCAGAGTCAGCCATCTTTGACTTCCATACAAGCTCTTCCTCCTCCACACTCTTCTGCAAATGTTTCAGCATTCCTTCCTTTAAGTAGAAATCGACAGGATTAACATATACATGACTTTACCTCATATATTAGCACTAAACCCCCTGGACTCCACACAACAGTCACTTACTGTTTCAGCCAAGACTGTCCTGTACTGATCACATTCGGCTTGCAGTGACCCATGGCTCTCCTCGGCCTCCTTCAGTTTCTCAAGTAACTCCTAAAACAAACATAACATATTCAAAACATCTGATGGCTGGTAAACTCAGTCAACTATATGGCGTCACAGTAAAATTATGACTTACTGGCACAGCTGTGCTTGATTGAGGCTCCTGGCTCTGCTGACTGAGAGCCTCCTGAGCTTTTTGTGTAAAAACTCCTGACCAGTTGGGCTGAGAAGACACATAATGAATGTGAGCATCACTTTGCAGAAAAAAAGACAAATCCTAAAAACACTCAGCAACCTCTACTGTACATTTTCCATTCCTTACCTGTTCTGTCTCCAAGGATATCTGTGGAAAGAGTGTCTGTAGAGTTTCTTTGGCTTCATTTTGAAAAGCTTTTAGTTGTGCCACTACATCCTGTTAAAACAATAAATGAATAGATTTCAGAATGAGAAGGCGAAAAGTAAGAAAACAAAACCTGATAAACTACATGTTTTCAGAGACACTTACTTCATCAGTAGTTGCCTTTTCCTTGACTTCTTTGAGTTCCTCTTGTAGTGATGTGACAAGGGCATCCTTCTCAGTCAGACTACAATAAGAACCAAAATAGACAAAAGAGAGTAAGTACAAAACCCAACAATCATTGAGACTCACCTCTTCATATGGAAATCTCATTTACCTATTCTGCAGCTGTTCAAGCTCTGACGTATCTGGCTGCTGGAATACAGAGGAAATAAAAATATGTCACTGTAAAATGAGGCAGTTATAGAAGTACGGTTAAGTAGAATATTGAGAGATACAGTGTGCTTACTGGTGTGTTCTGAAGTTGTTCTTTTAAGTGTTTAAGTTCATCCTGAAGTGACAAGATAAGGCTGGCATCCTCACTAAAACGACACAGTAAAGATGTATAAATATTCCAAAAGCAAACAAATGTAGACCTTCATTCTGTAAGAATTATGCATCATGAATGACTAGTAAAAAGCACCTTACCTTTTATTTCTTTGCTCTAACTCAACAATAGTGTTCTCCTGTTGAGATAACAGATGTGATGTTATGGGGTGAGAAAAACCAGTGACTGATTATATTTATTTTCCTATAATAACCAAGTAGTGATACCATTTTGTAAAGGCTCAAATCTAAAATGCTTGCAACACTTACTGCAGCTTCCTGCTTTGTCTGTAGCTGCTTCAGCTCCTCTTGGAGCACATTCAATTGGTTGTCTCGCTCCTGAAGGCTGTGCAGTGAAAAAGCATTTAAAGGAAATTAATGAGCAACTGTGGGTGGTGATGTCTTTTGGGTATTATATTCAAGAATCAAACACTTACCTGAGCTTTAACTGTTCCAAATCTGCAGCATTCGCCTGATGAAAGGAAAATGAAATCTTGAGCAGACACTATGCGAGATATCTTCTGTGGTTTTTTATAGAAATAAAACTAAACAAATGAGGTACCTGACTGTTGTCTTCCTCCTTTTGGTTCTGACTTGCCTCCAGCAGTGAAGTAATGGTGGCAACCTGCTGCACAAGCTGACCTTTTTCTGTCTTTGCCTCCTCCAACTGGGTAGTGAGGGTTTCCACCTGAGCACTTTGTTCCCTGATCTCAGCCTCCAGCCCCCCAATGCGCGCCTGTAAATCTGCATGGATGAAGACCACCGTCAGACCAAAAATCTGACACCTTGTTGAATATTTTAGATTCTACTGGCAACGTCCTTGGAATCATTCATTATTTTTTTAAATATGGTTATGATTAAGGCCTGCTGTCTGTGGTTTCTGACCTGAGTGTGTGCTGCTGTCCTGTTGGGCCTTCTCCAAAGTGGCCTGCAGACTGCTGTTTTTACTCTGTGTTGTTCTGAGCTCCTCACACACCTCCTCCAATCTCCTCTGTAATGCCTGCTCACTCTCAGCATGACTGGCCTGAAAAAGCAACGGGACAAAACAAGGTGTCAAACAGCAGGGGGCAGCAGAGATTCACTAGCTTATCCAACGTTCAGCCATTTGAGCAAAGTGTTCTTACAAAAAGTCTACACAGTTAACGTAGTCGTTAATAATTTGGTGATGAGATAATCAGAATATTACTTCTTTTGACATTATCTGGTAAGTAAAGTGGGCAGACATGATGATGTTGAGTTGAAGTCTTTGAAGTGCTTTCAGCATTTAGGGATTTTCAGACATTTAGTCTGTGTCTCCTTAAGTTTCAGTCACTCAGGTGATACATGTAAGATTTACCCTAATTCAGTACAAACGAATTTCATGAATTCAAGCCCAAGCAATTAGCACAGTGCACATACAAATCTTATCAGTTTAGCATGTGCACTGTACACTAACTATTGACCTGAGCAATTACATAACACGCTTAAAGACCTTAAACTGCTGGAAGGGATGTTAGTAAATGATTAACCAAAATGAACATTTGGCAGTCAGGAAGTGCTGACTCATTTATTCTACATTACCCGTAACAGATTAAGACAAACAGCATTCTGAAAGTGAATGACTGGGTTAGGCTGATAGTACATCAACAATATCAGCACAGCAAATGTCCACATAATCTAACACAGGGATGCCCTTCAGTCTGTCTTCTCTCAGTCTTTTTCCTACAAGTTACAGAGGACTAGAGCAGGGAGATGCTCGGACATGCACACATTCCAGCTGGTGCTGCAGAGCATTACCCTGCAGCCCCTTTATTGGATGGCTACATTCCAGCCAAGTTCTGGGCTCTGTGATTACAGGGCAATTAAACTTCCCATAACATTAGAGGGTCTGGGGATAGGTGGGAAAGGTCTAGTTTGTATTTTGTAGAGAATGTGTGAAGGGGTGCAACTTAATTGTGCTCAAAACTATGTTATATCCAAAAATAAATTAATAAATAATTAAAAGCTAAAACTTTTTTCTCCATGTGGTAACATTGATGCGTCCACAGTCATTTACAATAGAGATGTAGACCAACCTGAAGCATGGAGAGCTGCTTCTCAGTAGCTGAGACTTTGGCTTCTAGCCCTTTCCTGATGTGCTCATCAGCAAGTAGACTTTCTGTCTTCTCTCCAAGTTCCTTAGTTAGCTTTGTACATTCCTGGCGCAGTTTGGCCAACTCCGCATTTTGTCTGTGAACAAGATGAAACAGAGACACTGATAAAGATAAAAGCCATGTCTGAAGCATCACACATATGTTTGAACTTGTACTCGCTATGGTCCAGCCTACTCTTTAATTCGTATACGTAGTAAAATTCATTATTTCTCATTTGCTGTTACATTAATCACTCACTTGCTCTCAGCCTGACTGGTGGCTTGGTTGAGGGCATCACGGAGAATGGAGTTTTCCTGCTGTAGACGGGCCAGCTGGGCATTGGGGCCTTTTTCCAGCTGGTCCTGCAGGCTGAGAATCTGGAAGAGTAATTAAAAGTTTTCACTTTAATTAAGAGGCCATGCTGGGTTGTTTGTAGTTTTGAACAGCTGCTTAGCAATAAATCTTCCTTACACACAATTAAATTCTAAAGAGGCCAATTATAACTTCATTTTCTAATTACCATGATCACTTGGAAAACAAGAGTATACACAAGCAGATTCTGTTATGCAAGATGCTAAAAGCAGTGTATGAGGACTAACTTTCGTATTGAGCCTTTGGGTCTGGGCTACATGATCCTGGTAACTGGCCTGCATGCGAGCTTGCAGAGCAATCATTTCCTGCTCCCGCTTACTCAGCTGGGAACTCAGTCTCGTCTCAACACTGGCCACCTTGGACTTCTCTGCAGACAACTCCTGATCAACAAAAAACAGATTTATTTTGGTGGCTAGGGCCAAAGCACAAAACCCTCCCCTTTTTATTGGAAACTGTCATATCACCTTTGTACATAGAACATGGAAAGCCAAGCCATTTTTAAAGCAGCCTTTCAGATACTGTACTGTAAATGTACACCATTTAGCTCACAAAAATATTACATGATCATTAAGAAAGCACCTTATAGATTATACTGTTAATGGGATGATAAAACTATCGTGAAACTGAAAGCCATTTATGGCTCTAGGACAGGGGTGGGCAATCCTGGTCCTCAAGGGCCGCTGTCCCTGCAGGTTTTAGACATTTCCCTCTTCCAACACACCTGAATGCCATTTACCTTGTTATCAGGCTTCTGCAGAGCTTGGTGATGAGCTGATCATTAATTGAACCAGGTGTGCTGGAAGAAGGCAACATCTAAAACATGTAGGACACCGACCCTCGAGGACCAGGATTGCCCACCCCTGCTCTAGGAGGATGTGACCTATGTACATTGTTACCTTTCCTCTAGTGCCACCTTGAGGGCAAAGGATAGAGAATGAATGCAACCTAAATGTCAGCAGATCTTCACGCTTAACATAAAAAAAACTACTTTATCAATAAGGCTTTTTTCCCCTTTTGAGCTTTTTATCAGAAAAGAAGACTTGGGGTACAATGTTGAATTGTATGTATATAATATCATTAATTCTTTCACCTCCTTGTTTTTTTTTTTGTTTTTTTTTTTACCTGTACTTCATTACTTGTGTTTTCATGGAAACAAGCTGTACTGTTTGCACATTTAAAGAATATAAACAAACTATACAAAAAGAAAAACATAGTTCACATTCCAGTGTTTTTTGTGGAGGAAATCCTTGACAGTGTGTAACTCTGGGCTTACAGAGATTTGTATGTCAAACCTTGGTGAGTTCCCTCAAACGGTTTTTAGCTGCAGAAGCATCCTCTTGTTCTGCAGCCAGCTGTTTCTCCCTCTCTTCTAGTTGTTTCTTCAGCATGGCCACTGGGTCTCCTTTCTGAGTGGCCTGAAAATGCACACATATACATGAGGCCACAAGTTTCACATTCTCTGAGTAAATAAGTGCCTAGAGTGGCTCTTACCATGTGCCAGGTGTCCTGAATGATGCCTACTTTCTCAGACAGGATCTCAATAAGCCTGTGAGCCTCTCCTTCACTGAAAACCATGCTACTGATGGTGGACACCAGTGTCTTATAGGGCAGGTAGAGGGGAGCATCAGCACAATCCACCGCCACCACTAAAAAAGCAAACAAAACATTTCAATGATTAACAATAATATAAATCATTAGGTTTTCACGTCGGAAAATAAAAGGACACACCATCCTCAATAAACTGTCTTAATAAAAAAAATCCCATGCTGCCACAGGAATAGAACAAGCTTGAGAAATTATTCTTTGAGTCTGGGCCCTGGACAACTTCAGATGGCAAAATGATGGGGCACTGTGGCACCAGGCGGAGACAAGCCTTAGGCAAGGGAGAACCTCACCGCCCTTCCTATCCATTGTCAGGGCACTGAGAGCCTTTGTCAGCTATCAAAACAGGGCAGTCGTGTTTGTACAAGCTGGCCTGCTCTATGCCCTCTGGAGCTGAGTGCCAGACATTATCCACTATTGCCACTGGCATTACTTTACACCACTACACAGACAGAAGTTCATCAGTTCTGACATTTGGTACTGCCCATCAGATTCTATTGTATCTTAGGGCTTTCAATATCATAAAAATTTAGTCGACAATTAACTGTCATGCAAAAAATTGTGATGAACAACTTCTTTATTTATGTCACCATCATATACCATATAAACCTGTGATACCTGTATGCACTTGAATGTTCAAGTGCACACATCAGAAAAAAATTCTGGTTGCCATTCGCTCATCTGCTTTGAGATAAACAGTTGGTGGCGCCAGTCCTCCACTCAGGTGCCCCATTAATCCATAGCAGAAGGGGGTACAGCCAGAGGACATTGTTAACATAAAGCAGTCGACCTTCAAAGCACTTAAACATTATATTTTGTTTGTATAAATCGGCTGGAAATTATTGTAACAATTGTCTAAAATCATTGTGGTTGACTCAAACAATAATTGTGATCAGGTTGTTAATAATTATGGCATGTGTAAGCATGTGCATGCATCTCTATAGGATGAAAATACTTAACACTGTGTACTGTTAAGGGCTACACAATTTCCATTAATTTACATTTTAACAGTTAAGTTTCTATAACACTGATATCTCACAATGGCCCTGACCTTTGTTATGCAAAGACAGTGTATGTGTGAAAGTGTAGGTGGTCAAGGTCCCAAGTGTCCATTATGTGATTAGTCAAAAAGTGTGATTACATCATTTTTTTAAAGTAAGGTTTATCAAGAAAAAGAATAATCCTAGCTATAATGATGATGATGATAATATCATCATTATTATTATTATTATTATTATTATTAAGAAGAAGAAGAAGAAGACTGAAATAATTTGTCTCTTGTGGCTCATGCTTTTGTGGTTTTTACTCTATTTTTGTCTTTTTCCTGGATGCTGAGTGTGCAATAAGTTTGGTTGACTAACATTAATTAAAACATCATCTTACAAAGTATCTGTTGATATTTCTATATCATATGTACTTACCAGGCTCAGTCTTCTTCTTGGAGGCCTTCTTCTTGGACTCTTGTGCTTTGGCTGTAGGAGCAGTGGTCTGCTGAGATCCCACTGGTGGCACCGCCATCACTGGGACTTCTTTGGTGATGGCCTCCAGCACTGGGGCAGACTTGGCTTGAGCTGGTGCAGACTTGGCAGGAGCAGCAGCAGCAGACTTTGCTGGAACTGTGGCTGTTTTAGTTGGTGCTGGGGCAGGCTTTGCTGAGGCAGGGGCAGATTTAGTTGATACAGGAGCTGGAGCAGGGGCAGAGGTAGGGGCTGCCTTGGCTGAAGCAGTGGGAGGCTTGGTGGCCACAGGTGCAGGAGCAGCTTTAGCTGACAATGGGGCAGCCTTAGCTGGGGCAGGTGCAGAGGAAGACTTGACTGGTGCAGGAGCCGACACTGGCGGAGCTGGCTGGGAGGAGGCAGGCTCAACTTTGGCCACCTTCTTCTTCTTTTTCTCTTTTGGAGATGGTGCAGGGGAGGGCTCAGCAAGAACAGGGCTTGGGTTAGCACTAACTCTGGGTAAGGTGTCTGCTGGCACTGGGGTTATAGTTGGTTTAACTTCAATAGCAGGGACAGGCTCAGTGGCAGGAGTAGGAACAGCAACTACAACAGGAGCAGAGGCAGACTCAGCAACTGAGTCAGCTTCAGATTCCTCTTGATTTTTTTCAGGCTCTGGGATTTTTCCATTGGGTTTTTCATCCTTCTTTTTTCCACGGCTCTTCTTCTCAGATGTTTTGTCCTTCTTCTTCTTGTCAGACCGAGCAGACTGTATTTTACCCAATTCCCTGCGCTGCTTAGCCAGTGCTTCCTCGTAAGAGGTCTCCTTCATTGAGAAGGTGGAGACAAGAGCGATCCCAACTGCAGAGATCACCATGAATCCACCAAAAACCATTATTCCAAGGGTTTGGGGGTCATAGATATCCATTTTTAAGTTTCAGTTTAACTAAAAAAAAAAAAATAAAAAAAAAAGAGAGAGAAAGAGTTTTTAGTTTAAAACTAAAAATATTAAAAAGACAAGCAGCGCACACTCCAGCAACATGCTGCTGTAATGGAACAAAACTGCACATACCGTATACTGTAGATCTACACAATTCACTAGCAGTATTTATCTGCATCTAAGCAAGTTAACTCAAATGGATGTCAACCGCATGAAGAAAACAGAGTGCAATGGTAACTTTTATATTCAGCAACCTCAGAGTGTCACCCTTTCCCCTTTCTTGAAATCAACTACCTCAGGCAGGACAGCAAATCTTATCTGCAGACCATGAGGAAAATACCAGATGGTCAAAACGTACTTGCCATATAGCTTTCCACATAATGCAACACATGTGTTTATACAGCTCAAGTTTACTCTCATTTAATGTCATATTCTACTCCCACGTCCTGCACTAGTCACCAAACAAACACTAAAACCTGCTAGCTATACCAACAAAGTAAATACAGAAAAATTGAGGTAAACCTAAAAATATGGTTTACAAATTTAAAGTAAAATATTGAAATGTAACCATTATCGTTCAAATTAAACCATACTATCAGTTTCTGAAAGGTTTGTAGACCCTGAAAATGCAAATTGTTGACATTATTGTAACGCAAAAGAAAGATAACCTCAACTACATAACCTTTTAACAAATCAAATATGAATTTAAGCAAGTAAAACCCTCAAATTCCCAGAGGCAATGGAGGAAAGTACAAAAAGTTACCAGCAACTGCTAAAATCTCCAGAAGTTGGCAACGGTTAGTGTTAATTTCCTGCTCTGTAAAAACTATCCCTTAAAGGGTCTTTCAACTATCCCTTGAAGGCTTTTAAAGACTTATGTCACACACCCGAATGTTTAGCCTGTAGGGGAGGAAAATTGGCAGAGGCCAGTGGGGACACTTAAATATCTCTCTTTTATCTATTCTTGTAGCAAAAAACACTCATATCCTTATTTATATTATAGAGAGGGAAGCCATCATTTATAGAAACGCAAAACAGGACAAAGTTGAACATGATTCTATTAAAATACAAGACGAGATCATCGTGTTATAGCAGACGAAAACTTCTGAGCTGCTACAGTGGAATCTAAGCAGAGTCCAGAGTCTAACGCTAGGACTGTAAGGAAGAAATTGTACGGTCAGCCAACACGTCCGTCAATCTCCTCTCAGAGGGAATTGTAAGAGAATCTATTAAGTTTGGTATGTCATAGATATAACGTCTATTAATACAAGCACTTTTAAAACACTGCTTTTGTTTTTCAGATCTTTAGTGTTGATAAGAAGTGTTGAACAAAAGTGACCCATATGAAGGAAATGCGTTGATTTATACAAATCTACGAGTTTTTGTTTTTTTTTTAACAAAGTTAAAACTGTAATTATTATGGGGACATTTTCCACATACCTGAAAAAGTCGCACAGCTTCTGAGACCTTTTAGGACAGATTAAAACGTTTGCTACTAATTAAACTACTAAACGCTTGACAATTCATAAGCAACGCTTATCACGTAATTAAAATATTGTATATATTAAGCATCAATCATAACTTATAAGTAGCAGTGTAGCTAACATTATGAATCAATGAACTTTGCTAGCGTCCAACTCCTTATTATAGGAAATGTCGGTTGCCGTTATAAAATCGCATTCCAAAAGCCGCAATAAAGCTGTAGACCAAACCCCCGAATTATAAAAAAAGGCGAACAAAATTTTAGTGAACTTTAATCTGCAGTCTTTCTACACTAGTAGTCGGCTCAGAAGTTAGCAGAAGATAGCATTCTTAGCTAGCTAACGTTCCCTGTATGAATAAAAAATTCCAAGATTCCCACACTGAGCGTTACCTCGATGGTGATGTAGCTACGTCTGCTTCTTCAAAGGGAGCGAGGGAAATTTGCTTTGACTTTTTAACGTAGTGACTTCTTTGCAAATCTACCTATTTATCCAGCTATCTAGCTAACTTGCTTTTTCCAGAGGTCCCCCTCACTCCGCTGGAGAATCCGTGGTCTGCTGTGAAGTCGTGGCACTTCGAGCTGGCTAGACGTGTTGGCCCCGTGCCCCAGATAGCTACCACTAATCCAGAAGGCTCCCGATTGGCTAAAATTCAGTCCAGCAGGAAATGACCATGCCGGGAGTTGTAGTCTTTTCTGAAGGCATGCGTAGTCACATCAGACCGTTCTCAGTCAAACAAAGGTAGCTTGTTTCAAGTAAAAAGTTACATACTGCCACATTTACTGTAGCAACTTGCTAAATAAGTAGCTTTACGCAGGCTTGCGGCCACGTTATTTTATTCCCAGTGTCGTTTATTCTCTTACATAGTTCTAACACTAAAAATCCAGCAGTCATGACATTGGCATTCAAACACTTTCCTCCAGTGACACTATGAAAGAACTCCACTAAAAGTAAGAATGCTACAGCCTTTTTGGATTCACACTACAGTGACATTAATTTGTATGCATTATAATTGTAGACATCAAGCTTCACATCATTTTAAATACTTGTATAATCTTGGTTACTTTAATCTAAAGTAGTGCATCATAAAAAATCCTATCGTGTGTGAACCATACAAGCCTAGCACTAAAACCCTCAGAAAACTGCCCCATTTTCAGTGTTGTGTATTTTCCAGCACATCTAAGAGGGGCTTTACAAAGTTTATTTATATTAAGAAGTGGGAGATATATAGTTTTCTTTAGAGAGGAAGGGAATGAAAAAATGTTAAACGGAGAAAGTAATTAAAGACGTCAGACAAATGTGGTGGAGTAGAAACATTGGCAATATTCTATGTATAATTTATTTAAAATGGAATTACTCAAGTTAAGTACAAGCATATTCAACCTGTACAGTATTTGCAAAAAAAAAACTACTCAATTACATTTAATGACTAGTTAAAAGTACCCTTGTTAAAAAAAAAAAAAGTTTAGGCAAATGCTCTTAGGTTGTTAAACAGTATTTTTGCACGCTGTGTGGCTCTTTCTCATATAAACACCATAGCTTTTACCTATGATGCACTGATAGTCATGTACCCTCGCTAAAATGTATTTACCAAAAGCAGGACTTAGTACTTGTTCTAGTTTATTTGCAGGCTATGTTTGTTTCCCCGTCACTAAATTCACGAGCACATTCGACTCGTATCCAACAGCATATTTTTCAACCAAGACAACAGGCTTTCAAGAAATACCACTAACTACAGCTTTTGCTGTCATGACATGAATTAAACAGTTATTAGTCAACAATTATATTTTTTTCCATTTTAATGCATGCAAAGGAAACAAGGAGAAACAGAGACGTTTCTCAAATGAGTAATGTTTCAAGCAAATAATTGTTGTGCACATGAACTAACAATCCACACATCTTTCTAGCCAAATAAATACAATAAAACTAGGATATTGCACAATACCCCTATTAAACCACACAAATTTTTAGCTGAGACACTTTTCCAAATACATAATCAACCACCACCCTTCAGTAACATTCAGAACAATGCAGTAGTTAAACGTTACAGAGAATTAAGTAAAGCAATAATTTATTACTGCAGTTATAAATGGCTTAGCTGATTGTAAAGCTGGTTAAAACTTTGCAGCGTACCATGAATGAAGCTGAAGACTATCATCAAACTTTAAACGCCCCCCCTTACTACTTTGGTTAACATAATATTTCCACTACATATATCACATAGAGCTAACAGGATAACATTGTTAGCATGTTATCATTACACCTACCATTATTTTAATGTCCCAAAACTAAAAGGATCATAATGACATTGTTTCACTGCATTGATACATTGTGTCAAGGCTTTTGTTATTACGATGAGGTGTAATACGAGGTGTGGTAAAGCTGTAAGTAAATGAACCATGTCGTTCTGCACTTGAACAAATACTTTATCCACAACCCTGGTCAGTCATCACAGTCTGTTTTTATAGACATCCTTGACATTTACTCTCTCACAACTGTTTAATAAAACAGTTGTTTTTTAGTGGAGGCACCCCTTACAGACCAAGTTTAGTCATGTTTGTCCTTATCAGCCATCTGTAAAGAGGTATTTTAAGTATTACCTTTACCCTTCAGTGAATAAACAAGTAGCCTCAGACTCCATGAAAAGATACTTCTTTAAACAGAGGCTCATACTCATACTGAGAGAGCCATTTAACAGGGTTACCATGATTACCTATGCGTACTGACTGATGGTATGAATAGTATAAACTCATAAATAGCATGACTTTTATTCGATTGTATATCATAGACTTTTAATACTGACTGATTCTGTTTAACATTGTGCTTATTTACACTCACCTATTGAGCAAGGTCATGTCACTTATTTTTATCAACACTGCTTTCACATTGGCCGACAAGAGCCTGAGTTACAGATGAGTAGTAAAATTATACAAATGGTTTTGTATAAAGACGTCTCCTATTCAAAGATTTCCTCATCCAATGTACTAACAACCTTTAACTTAGTAGTGCAACTTGTGTGTGTCATTTTCACTCCCTCTTCTTACAGTAACTCTGCACCCTGCTCAAATTTGGCAACACCTTCACTGTGGGCCAACAGTGTCCAAATGTGGCCAGAGTCACTCACCAGGCTGTCTCTTTCATTCAAGCATTTTTATATATAATAATGTAGACGTAAAGTTGTCTTTCGCATGTGCGGTATATCTAAAAATAGTCATACATTTTTATACAATTGCAATTAAACTGTCCTTGTGTGGTTGGATGAAGTATTTGCCTGTACATGTCAGTCATCCAGAATCTGAGATAACATTGTGTTTGTACTGTGTGCGTGAAAGCTAACGACTATCTGGGCAGGGCAGGGCAAACTAACCTAGAAAAGTTTGAGCTAAGGTATGCAGCTTACAAAACTTTTTGGTCATCTGAGCTTTCTATTGTTGTGACAGTAAGAAAAGACATTGTCCTTCAGTTTGTCTACAACTCTCACATTTGTCATTAAATCTTTCACTACCAGAGGGGTTTTTTGTATTGAGGACGTAATAATTGCTTTCTCTCAATGTAGAAAGTACAGTTTTTCCACACCAGAGAATAACACAGTAGCAAGAATGATAATGCACATAAAAACACATAAGGTATATTAAAAAAAATCTAAAATGTAACCAACAATTGTAAAGAAGTGCGTGTTATTATTACCATATTGATCGGTTGCCACATCATTTCAATAGTGAATTTAGAAATGTAACAGTCAGTGCAATTCAAGACATCCTGGGATGCATCATAGTATTCTATGATAAAACATCTTTATTCAGTGGCTATGTGCAAATTCTACGGGGAAGAAGCTTCTTGTTCTGTTTCAGTTAGGAAGAGCATACTGCTAAGATATGTCAGGAAACCCTGCAGGTGCACCTTTTCGGTGAGTCCCCTCAGAGGATGCAGTTTCTATTCGAGGGGGCCTTAACGCTTAATGCCTGCAGTCGTCCTCTGAGGGTTCTGTGTGAATTTATCTTGACTTTTCAGCTGAACAGTGTAGAGCTCTGGGACATGAGGCAGGTGCTTTCGCAGGCTCAGTCAGCGTAAGTAAGTGGTTGGCATGTTAGTTCTTTGCACTTCACCTATTCGTACCTTCACCAAAGAGGAAAAAGACACAGAAATGCTTTCAATTCATGACTTTACACAGCAGGAGAAAAATGATCTGAACTGCAAAATTGCAGTGGATTTTTGTTAAAGATTTACATTGTGCATTCTCACTTCCCTGGCCTTGCTTATAGAGCAGTGTACAGCTGAGCATTGTGGGAAGAAACCAGTGTAATTACAGCTTTTAAAGAATGTACAAAATTCACTCAATTACGAATGCTCTGTTTTTCTAATGGCACCAAAAATTGAGAAAACATGAAAAAAGGCCATGTCTTTTCTCAATGCAGCCCCATGAGGAGATAATGAAATTCCTAAAATAAGCAAACCAAATCTTTCTTTTGTATCACATTGTACCACCATGCTTCACGCAGAGCATTACTGCCTGTGAAGTGTTCCTCATTAGAGCGAGAACTACAGATGTTTTATAATAACCCAACAGCTACGGAAAGACATGAAAATACTAAATTCAGCCCTGACGTTTCTTTCTCTGATTAACCCATAAAGACACAGTGTTACTTTTGTGGCAGTTCCAATTTTATTTTCTCTATATTTAACTTTTCTTAAGTGAGTTATCACATTTCTTATGACATAATCTTGTGTATTTTGTATTTTTTCGGTGAACATCATGGTTTTTTTTTAATACATTTATCTTACTGATCATGTAAACGTTCATAAAAGCTCAGATTAAAGTTGAGGGTTGTTATTAGGGTGACCAGATCCTAACTCACTAGACGAGGGACAAACTTCATATATTTTATTTAAATGCAAGTTTGCTCAC
>JAPQRQ010000008.1:12591745-12605440 GCA_037367365.1 Apogon talboti
TGACCATGAAAAGACGACAAACTGTATTTTACACCAATTATTTACATGTATTGATAGGATTAGTGGTTCAGAAGTTATTAACATTTTAGATCAGTAGATGGTTTTAGTCTTGGCCGTCGGTGGCTGTTTGGGTCTTTATGGGTTCACTCAGATTAGTGCACACATACAGACTCTGGGTTTCATGGCAGCATCCCTTATCTTGATGACCTATCCATGACTCCAACATTATTTATTAGTGACCATTTTTCCCGTTTAGTCTTGGACCGTAGGCTTAATCCATGTCCAGGAGACTGCCTGTAAAATTCTAAGAGGCCTTGTTCTTTGGATCCACTTGAGTATGTTTTAACACCATGCTTTCAAAAACTGTTGACTCAGATTGCAGTTGGCTAATCTGTTTGCACTGATATGTGTTATGACCCCATTGGCTCTTGGTTTCATCCAATCAGTGATGAGCCTAAAATCTCCTGTCCTTTGCACAAGTGATGCCACCGTTTCAAATAAATTCTTTTGATACAGGTATTGTACATGCTGTTATGCTTTTCTACTATTCATTTATTACCTAAAAATAGTAATAGACTAAATTACAGTTAAAAAAAAAAAAATTGACTTGTAGCATCAGTAGTTCTATTATAGTCTACTCTGGAGCAATGTGTATGCAGTATGAGGGCCTATGCCTGGTTTCGCAAGCCATTTAGTCATGTTGCTTGGTCCTGCCAAATCCACACATGAAACGTGCATTTTGTCTGTGATTTCCATGAGTTCTCTGGCATTTCCTCACAGCTTACCTAATAACCCAAATGTCCCATTCCATGATCTACTGTGGTCAATGGATTTAACACAAACATGCATACAGCTGTGTTTCAGCTCAACAGACCACCTGCTACGATATCATATGGTTGGATAGTGCCACCCAGTGGTCTGATGGGTGACCGCTCGACCCTAAATATAGAGACAAAAGAGCAGTGTTCTAATGCAGCAGGAAAACGTGCAAGAACTGAGGACTAGCTGTTCTCTAAATGCTCCACAAATACAACCTTTACGGAACATTCCTATGGATAGGTTAAACAAATACACCACAACACGGACAACTCTTGGGAAAGTAGGATTTATTCTATGCCATTATTACAAATTTATAAAATGCTAATGTTCTCTAAGGAAAGCATCATGGAAGATTCACACAGCTGGAATCCATTAGAAATACATTCAATTTTCTTAAAAAACTATAATGCATTTTTAAACACTCCACTGAGCCTGGTCATGATTGTAAAGTCTTTCTTGTCATTTAAGTGCATCTTTTTATACAATGACTGTTTAGATGTCTGGCAAATATTGTAATACTTAACTCTCCAGCGATAACAAAATACAACTCAGGCCAAAATGAAGAAAAACAACTCTAATCACATAATGAGAAGGAAAAAATTAACGCAAGACACAATATATGTAGTGCAGAGGTATGTGAAAATAAAACCGAAATGCGGGCATATAGACAGTACTAACAAAGACTATTTGAAATAATGCTCAAATAGTCAATAAAGTTACTTACTCTCCTTGCTGTAATCTCAATTTTTGCAAAACTAACATACCTCATATACGACTAAAATATGAGGCCTTTTCTAGTGAACAATGAGGGGACTGATCCAACTGTCATTCCTGATGTGAAGTGCAGCTATTTCTGATCTCTCCTGCCTCTTACGCCAGCGGTGACGTTCCTTACTAGAGTGTTGGTTTGGTTGCACATCAATCACAGCTAAGGAATGCAGAGCATGAGGATGTTTCTTTTTCTAGGCACTCGTTTTTGCATCAGTTAGACGGTTCTATGACCAAACAAAAACACCCAGCACAACACACATATAAATCACAGAACGCAAGTTATGGCTATGTGGAAAACAATCGCTAAACCTTTGTAAAGGTCCAGTGTGTAAGATTTGGGGGGGGGGGTAGAATGCAGGAATTGAATAGAATTTAGAATTATACAAAAATGAAAATTCTTATTTTTTTTTTTTAGATACCTTAGAAAGTGTAATTTATATCTGCAGGGGGCAGGTCACCTTTCATGGAGTCATGCTGCACCACCATGTTCCTACAGTAACTCAGAACAGACGTCTTTTTGTTCTTTTTTCCCCCCAGTTTTATCAAAGGTGGCATCCAATGTTAAGACACATTACCATCACCTACTTGGTCTGATTGTGGACAAGACTTAATATCCCCTTAACTTAAAAAACAATCAAAATAAACACATACATGTTTTTTGCAGCCAATGTAAGACAAGTGTGGGGGCATTCAGTTGGTTGCAAACTCAAATATAATACACTGAACCTTTAAAAAGGTATTTCATTCTTATTCAATATAGGAACTTCAAATGGATTAGGCTCTATGGTACTAGTATTTTTGTGCATACGGTGGAGAGGGTTAGAGGAAGAATTTACAGAGGCCAAAAGAAAAACAAAAAGTGCGAAAAAAAAAAAGGAAAATAGAGGGACTTAATGTTGGCAGCCTCATTTCTTGGAGGCAATCACACGGTATTAGACTTCCATAAATAATGGATATGGACCAAGTATGGACCAGAGTACAAGGACACTGTAAACATTCAAGACATTCTGCTTACGAGACACTTGGCCTTGTGCAGGTTTTTGAAGTGGCATCAGAAACATTGATGAAATCAGAGACAGGGTACGGACTCATGTCCATGCCCAGCTCTGGGGATGCCACGATTTCATCTGTTATGACTGGTCATTTAGTGATGGTAGGTCAGGGGAACGTGAAGCCATCAGTTGGTCTTGAGCAGGTCAATGCATCCCTGCAATAGAGTCACGTTGTTCTGTGCAGAAAAGAGATCATCATGTTAAGTATAATGTCTGTCCTATTTGAAGGCATGAGAGCTGCACTGCATTCTTGTTAACGTATGATCTTTCCATAAGTGAAAAGCCATCTACCACAAATGCTACCTTTGCTGTGGTTGATGATTCATAATGGAAAAAACATCATTTCCATTTGAGATGAGCAACTTATTGAAATGCTGAAAAGAAACAGGATGCTTAGACATGCAAGTACTTTGTGGCGGCTATTGATTCAAGTAAACCCGAAGCTCATTGTCCTTTTCGTTATCAGTGAATCTGAGAAAAAAAAAATCAATACGACACAAAGTGCATGAGTGTAATAGTGAATCAAAGCGGGTGTGTTCAGGTTTTGATGATGCAGCTGTAAACCCTGTGCTAATTTCTGGGGTTCTTGATTTAATTGTCCTTTTAATTTGGTGATGTATACGATTGTCTATCAGAAAATGCAGCCTTAAAGATGGTGCTCATACTGATTTATTACATTGGGGTTAAACAATCAGGACAAATTAAATATTTTAGTGATATGGGAAAAAAATCTTCTTTTAAATCTGTTCATACAGAATTTTGGATACGCTCCATGCATACTTGAGCTGTTTGCTGCTTCTCACCTTGGCATGTTTTATCTCGAGCTCAGCCATCTCTATGAGATTCTTCCGAAAGGCCACAACACGTCTGCCCTTGAAACTTGTAAGTTCTGTAAGAAGCATACAATTATGTTTAAAAAGGACCGCACTCAAAGTATAATCGAAGAAACTCAAAGTAGTGAGTAGCCTCTATATGCACAGGTGCACAGACCTTTCTTCCCAGACTCCGAGAGCTTGTCAAATTTCTGCAGGCAGTGCTGCTGGTGCTCTTCTGCCTGAGGAATGTCCTTGCTCTTCAGTCGAGCCTTATCCAAAGCTTTGTTGGAGTTCTCATAGTCAGCTAAAGCCCGGGCCCGTCTGTACAGAAGGTCCTGGACACATGAGATGAAGAGGAGAAATGAGAATAAATAACACAAGTGAACCACATTAAAGATCATGTAAAATACAGCCAAAAAAAGAGATTGTAACAGAAATGACAGAACAGAAAACTGTGCCACAGTTTTTGTTATGAAGTGACAATATTTAGCACCAGCCCATATACTGCAAACCAATCAGACACAGCAGTGTGAGTGGCATCATCAAGCATGAGCATTCTCCATGTCTCACCTTGGCGGCCTGGATGTCTCTCATATAGTATCTTAGCAGCTCTGTGAGTTTTAGCTCCTGGTCAGAGGCTACTCTTCCCTCCACTTTCTGCAGAGACACCGAAGACATAGTTACTGCAATGTGTGTATAAATGAGGACCCATGTCATTTTTTGTTGGTGCACAAGGTTCTACTCACTCTGAGTTTCTCAAACAGGTCAGACATTTTTTCTAAGTGCCTATAAAGAACAAAAAACGTTTCAAGTCTTAAAATATCTTCAGTAAAACAGTTTTAGTACAGTATTACATTTTATAAACACCTCCAAAATTACCTCAGCTTGTGGACGGATTTGCTGCCGTTCACAAGATAAGGCTATTAGAAACTATCAATTATTGCTTCAGTACTAATTTGACATTTTCAAAGAAATTGCTGAATTCTCAATCACACTTACTTCTTATTCGCTGTACTATCATCAGAGGAAAGACTGTTCAGGGTGGCAGAAATCCGAATGTAATCATCTGCAATATCTGTAACAGAAATTACCATTGAAGACAACAACAAAAAACATTCAAATATATATTTTTTCTTCCAATAGCCCCATGTTGACCACCAACAGTTAATGAGTTCTGTACAACTCAAAGCCCTTTTCAATAACCTAATGTGAAAACTTATGGGAAATGGTAAATACTTTTGTGCGAGCGGGTCATTTTCTCCGCTTTGGCAGTGGAATCTTTGATCTTGCTGTAGTAGTCAAGCAGGAATGTCTTCTCCTGCTCAAAAAAGTCATCAACTTCCTGTGCAGATAACAAATAAATAAAAATGTAATTGAGGAAGAAGCTATGGCAGTGCTTATGTGAGAGGAAAAAAAAAATCATGCAAAACACTCACCTTTATCCCAGAGATAAGGACCTCATCCGCTGACTTCACCATGTTTTTAAAGAATCCTCCAAACATTTCCTTTGCATTCTTTCTTCTCACACTGAGCTAAAAAGGAACAAAAGCAGAAATACAAGATATTACATCATGTGAGGACTACAGTAAAGGGTATATTTGTGACTGTATCAATATTTTCTAAATGTTTTGTTGCAACATGAAGTTCAAAGGCTGTACACAAATATAAGTGGCATGCGCTTTTGTTATTTATTACATTAAATGTTAAATTAATACCCTAGTTCTGTTACCTAACATCACTACTACATACTAACAAGTACTACATAGACACAAATGCTGATCACAGCAGGATGGAAGCCACGTGTCATGTTCTCCCATAAACTCTACTTCCTCTCTTTCCAACTGACAACTCGGGAAAGGAAGTCAGCATTATGAGGAACTCACATCCTGGTCATACTCTAAGAAAATCTGGAAGTTTCTGTCTTTGTTCAAAATTGGGTGAGAGGACAGTCGCTGCAGGAAGATTTCATGCACTTGGACAGTTTTCTTGAAGACAGCCAGGTATTCACTGAAAAGAAAACAACAGAACAAATCACACACATAATACATAGTATCTTCAATGATCACATGACACTATTCCTTTGTGCAATATATGGTTTTTTTGTAGCACACTTACGCTTCCAGCTCCTGCTTCATTTTAGTGTACTCCTCCTTGGTCATAGTGGCTTCACCCTCCCCTAATTTGTGCATTTTCTCTCTCGGGCCCTCAAAGTCAGGCTTTGGGGGTGCTGGGGGAATCTATGAATCATAAAGCAAAAAAAAAAAAGTAAATTTAAGAAATATTTAGAGGTTACATGATGATGACTTGATTAATAAGGATTTCCCTCATCAGGCACATGGCAAAAAGTCCACAATTTGCTTGTGAATTGTGCATTTCTCCTTTTTTATTGAATACAAAGTCCTAAAAAACAGTAACATAACAGCCATGTGTCTACAAGAAGTCCAACTTACAATTAGACCAGCATAGTCCTCCGTCTCAACCAGAGTGTCATGTAGCCAGATAAAGTCTTCATGTTGCCTGGGAACAGAGAACTCTGGCTTCTGGAAAGAGCTGAGTGTGGTCTGGGAACAGAGTTAATTCAATAATCTTCAACAAATAAATCTTTAACAAAAAAAAAACCAACTGAAAATATAAAGTTTTTAAAAGATAGATAAAAATGTGTGTGTAGGTATAATCAAGTTTTTACCTTTGTATGGACAGTGAACTTCACTTTGTCCCTTTCACAGAGTGCATCAGGAATGTCAATGAGAAGAGAGGCATCATTGTTTAAGTCCACAGACACTGATCGCATCTAAGAAAAAAAAAAAAAAAAAGAAGTTTACATGGCTGTAAATACTGAATCCATGATTTTTATTCACCTTCACATGTTAGTTGTGGCACATGTGGTGTGTCAGTCACAGACTAAAAGTTCTTTTTGATTGCAATCTTTTAGTTTTTGATGTTGCTTTCAACACACTTGCAGAAAATCTCTAAAATGATAATTCTGTGTGATATCGTAAATCATGCATTTATACGGTCATCAGGGCATAGTCGGTTTACACTAAAGAGAGTTGAACTGTGCTTTATTCATGACTCTTATCATTATTATCATCAAATTTTTGGCTAATGAAGCAATTGTACAAATCTACAGTCTCTGCAGCCATTTAAAGTTTGATAGTAAACAAACTGCTAATGTTAAGAAACCAATCCCTTAGGCTTCTGTGATACTGTTGTTAGAAAGCTCAATAGCCAATGAGGCCAAAAAACTAACAAAAAAATTGATAATACAAAATATTGTTAAACCAGGAAGAACATGCAGCTGTGTTTCTTGATATATTCCCATCGTGAACAAGGAGGTCATCCACAAATGCACAAAATGATACTTTGTGCTGGTGTTTTTCCTACCCATGTACACAGGTGAGAAGCAATACTTCTCACACACCTAAAATAATATAGTAGCAGTACAGTCCCAAAAACTTGTTGAATCAACTGTCTACTACAACAGTTCAAACAAAAGGCTAGGATTACAACCATATAAAGGAAGAGATAATTACAGGTTGTTGTTTTAGACTAGACCCTCTCCCAACAGTGCATTTTTCTTCATTTCATATGGGATATTCTTCACTACTACATTAAAAAATAATGCTATAATATCATTTCCCTAACTCCCATCTAACAAAATTTCATCCAAATAACTTTAAGTTAGAGTTGTAAACTGTTAGTTTCATTTTTGTAGAAAGGTCCCAACGTGCTAAGCAGCACTGTCTTAGAAGAAAAAGAGGAAACTTGACAGAACAAACATAGGTTAAAAGAACCGTGGGTCAACTTTAAACGTTGCACCGAAAAGCAACCTCAGACTATAAATGTTATACTTGACGGCAAGTTTGCCAACTTAACGTTAGCCAACAAAACCTTCCTTGGTACAAATGCACATTAGTATTACCGAACGATAATACAACTAAGGTTACTCAACTTTTACCGTTTTATAGAGAAAATGTCAGCTAGTTTAGCCTGCAGCTAGCGTTTTATGGACAGATAACTTAAGTTAGCGGCACTAACTTAGCCAAACAGCAGCCATCAGTATTAGCTACCCGGACGCTACAAGTACTGAGTTTTGGTGCACTTTGCATGCCATAATCTATATAACTTACTTTTTCCTTATTGTTGTCGTCTATGGTGGTCATGATGGCAGTGACTGAAATCGAGTGTCTGGCAAGAGCAGGCCAACAGCCCAAATAAGAAAACTAAATACAGGAAGCTCTGTGTTGGCTCACTGGATAGCTGCCTGACGAGCTGTCAAATCGCGTTTTTTCGCCCTCATTCTGATGATGATGATGAAGATAAATCCCGCCTTAACACGAATTTTACTGGACAGTGTCGAGTATTGAAATGCAGCTATTGGTCTTTAACCTAATCAATCTTATTCCATGTTTATCACAGTGATTTCATAGAGCATTCTATTTGATAATCACTCCAAAACAAAAGAATAGAGCAGTTGATAAGGATCGATTCATCAAGAGTCACGAGCAGAGAAAGTAAAGAGTTACTAAGTGAAACTAGTAACTCTGTATTAGTGACCGCACGGACCTATTTTACCGATACACCATACTTTCTGGGTAATGTAGTTTATGTAGGGCCCAATGGCGTCATGGCAACATAACAAGAACTTCAATTCCCAGATACGGAAGACTGTGTAGCTATGAGGGCGCGCCGTTTGGAAACAGCCGTGCGTTATGTATAATTACTCAGGGACATGTCTGGGCAAGTACAGCTGCTGAAATTTATAAAAACTACCTCTACAAACGTTAAATGTATTTAAAGTCATTTAGTTGTATATAAGCAGATACCATTAACACGGTACTAATAGGAGTTTTCGCTCACCGTCGCCACAATGCTCGTTCTTCAGCGTGTGTTCGTTGTAGGAGGCATCTGTGCACAGTCACCACAATGTGCCTCCCACTTTGCGAGACAATTCTCTGTTTATCCTGTTTTGAGATCTACAAAGAGACACAGCCCATACAGCTCAGTGGACACAGAACGCTACTCTTCTCTAGTAAAGTCTGTCATGTCCTCCAGGGTCAGCTCCCAAACCCCCACGACCCTCCAGGAGGAGGATGAGCATATTTATGGACCCATTGTCAAGGCTCAGACATCCACAAGATCCGAGGTGAGGGAACCAAAAATCATACATCCACTTTTAATCTCTGAAGGGACTTTAGGGACAGAAGAGCCCGAGTCAGGACCTCCGACCCGGATTGTGTTAAACCGGGGCAAATATTTGGCACCGAGTGTGACACGAATTCTACAACAGACACTTTCCCAGGAGCAGGTCTTTTACCTGGAGAGATGGAAGAGGAGGATGATCGCTGAGCTCGGAGAGGAAGGCTTCAAGGAGTACAGTCAGAGTAAGTTTTACTTAATATTTGTTATTCTCTCGTGTAAACAACTTTACAGCGTGTTGTGAACTTGATAACTGCTCGTCCAGAGGCAAAGCAAACTGTGAACTTACTCAGATGTGATGGTTTGTTTCAGATTTATTTAAGCAGGGGAAGCTTTTTCATTCGGCTTTGGAGGATGTTCTGACATTAGGTGTAACATGGAAGGACAGAAATCCTTCAGAGACATCAGAGTATGCACCTGAAGTTCAAGGATACATGAAGAGCGTCTCTCACATCCTGGAGGATGTCAGCGCAGTGAGAGCCATTGAGAGTACTGTGCATCATGACACACTGAACTATCTGGGAATCGTGGACTGTGTGGCACGCTATAGGTAACTAACCTGATTTACAGACATACAGGCATAGGCACATTGTAATTTTTACGTTTCAGAGAGGAAGTTCCCTTTCTCACAAAAACATTAGTATTTTCATGCTCCTTTCACATATTTGGAAGCAAGATTTGTGCACTCAGAAATATTTTGATCCTTTCATAATCTGTTTAGCAACTGTTACGTAATGTGATGTAGAAACCTGATGGTGTCACTGCTCACGTACTGGAAATTGACTTTTAAAAGAGTTGGGAACGTCTTGTAATGAATAGCTCTCATCAGTCATTTATATCCCAGAGGAATAATGAAAATTGTTTATATTTTTTTGTATAATAAAAAGTATGGTAACAATGTCTCACGTTTTTTTTTACCGTCACAACAAACAAATCATTGTGTTTTCAGGGGTGTTTTATGTGTTATTGACTGGAAGACATCAGATAAACCCAAACCATTTCTGAGCAACACGTATGACAACCCACTTCAAGTGGCAGCCTACGCTGGGGCACTGAACGTTGATGGCAACTACAAATACCAGGTGTGGTACTAAAATGAATACTTTTATTCTCGACTGTTAAACTGTTTTTTACCCTCAAGTCTGATTCCTTATCTGGGATCTCCCTGGGTTTTGTGAAGGCTTGGTTGTTGTCTGTGTTCCAGCATTTTTAGGTGCATGAGTGACAGGTGGGTTTATGACTCCTCTCACCAGAATACTTAGCTTTTACTTTACTTTGACTAAAGTTAATATAATATCTTTGTTTATATACAGTGTATAAAAGCTGGAAAAGATGAAAACTAAACAATGGCCAAAAGGCTAAAGAACTCCAACAGTTAGATCTTAGAGAGGTTTTGATGGTCTATATGTTTATATTATGTGAATTTATCTTATGTTGTGTGCTTCTTACAGAAGTTACAAAGTACTGTTAGCACAGTACCATGTTAATAGAATGAATAACTATATATATATATTTGCCATACAATGTACTTAATCACTCTTTATGTCACTGAATTGAATTGTGGTTTATCATTCTATATAATGACATGTTTAAGTATGCGGTACAGCAGGATGACCTCATGCCTCACTGATATCACTCATCACAGGTTGAGAATGGGCTTATTGTGGTGGCCTACAAGGATGGCTCGCCAGCTCACGCCCATCAGCTGCAGTCAGAGTTGATGCTGGAGTACTGGAAAATGTGGCTGATGCGCCTTGAAAAGTTCACAGAACAGAGGTAAAGCAGTTGGATGTGTCAGATGTGATTGGATTTGCTTGTTTTTGTTAAAAGACATTTGCTGTAAATACCTTTAAGATAAACAAAGTAGTATCAAGTCATGGATTTTGTTGCATGTAATTAAAGACTGTGACAAAGTCATTCAAATTCAGTTTAGAGTTAGCAGCCAGAGCAGTATGTAAAAATTTACAGCTCTTTTTTTAAATTATAGATCCAGTCGCACTTCAAATACGATCTGAGAAATGAGACGAGACGTGGACCAACTGATCCCGGACTGAAAATATCCCATCCTGAAAGAGGGAAACACAGTTTTCTCATCAAATCATTGAATGGAATTTTTCACGTCATACCACATCTTTTCTGTAAATGCACTATGTTTGCTCTTGTGAAATCACCTATCTTATCATTATTGTCAGCATTTAATCACAATTTCTCATAGCTGAAGTGAAACCAGGTCCCCTTGTATGAAGGACCTTCAGTAAATCCCAGGCTCTTAAACAGATTATAGGACACTGGGTTCTCCTCCTTGATGAAGCAGTACACTGGAAGGCCCTGAGCGTGGAGTCTCTTGGCCGTGGTGCTGATCAACACCTTGGCGTATCCTTTTCCTCCGTGCTCTGGCAGAGTGTACAACATCCCTATTGGCACATGAAGCATACATTAGCATCCACGACCCAGGCTTTCCATCTGCATCCAGAACGCAGCAGGAGGGTACATTTTTAATCCGTGTTCCGGATCATTGGAACAGCTTCATCATTTCCAAACTTCCTTATCAGTTCATCACGGGATTCATCCAGACAGCTGAATGAGACCGCTGAGCTGAAAAACAAAGAATAACTCTTGTTAGGACAGGATCCAGTTTGATTATTATACTAACATCTAATTAATAATCAGTTAGTGTTTTACCTGTCTGTAGTGGGAAGACCAGAGACATCATTCAGGATCATCGTGACAGATTGGCATTTGGTTGTTGGAGATGGTTTTTTTTCTGATGCCACCGCTCTGAGTGTCTCACTTTATTGAAGGTTAATGCCTATGTCACATGGGAGGAGAAGTGATTTTTTTTTGGTGTTGTTTTTTAATAAAACATATTTGTATTCTTTGCTTATTGCATAATTTTGTATCTATGTTCTGAAATTGTTTTCCTGAGTATATGAAGTATTGTTCATTTTTAATCACTGAATGGTCGCATGTTTTAATCTTCTCAAATGAAGAGAAGTATATTGATCAGTGTTTTAATGAGTACAAGGATGTTCAGTGATGTATGCTACAGAGTATAAGGGCACTGTTTAGGTGACAGAATAGTTCAAAGTTTTATTACCCACAGAAAAGAAAGCATTCCAGTGGATTTCTAATGGTTTCCTTCAGGATAACTTCATCAGTGGCAAAAACTGTGATTTCTTTAAAGGTGTCGCCTTTCTGTAAGGATGATAAACATGATGAGAAGACTGAGTATATAAAGAAATATAGTAATAACATATTCAACTGTCTTAACCTTTATGCCCTGCTAAGAAAAAAAAGTTATGTTGGAACTGTTAACTACAAGGTTTGTATTTTGGACTTTAAACTGCTATAAAATTATGAAAGATCAATATTTTCCAAGCTTAAAAAAATCAATTCTTCATGAAGGGGTTGTTTAGCTTATATCATAATTTAATTCATCACAATTGAAAATGAACTCTTTAGGTGCCAGTTTTGAACATATACCAACAACAACAAAAAAAATCTGACTTACTATTACCGGCTGATGCATCTGAATAATAAGTAAGAAGATTGATTTTTGTGCCATTATACTTTTGTGTAATGTCAGCTTGAATAAAAAAAGGTCAAGTTGAAATTACACTCTGTACTTTTCTGGTACTGGGTGCATTTATAAGCTTTACAGCAGCCACACCTGCATAAAACTCTTTCCTTATTACCCATGTTAACATTTCTGCACTATTCAATTCACTGCACTGAAACTGTTATGGGACACTGGGGTCATGGTGATATCTTCTGTGAAGTTGAAGGGATTGAACATCTTTGTTGATCTATTGACTTTAGAGACATGACTCAGAAATACATAAATCAACTAGATGAGAAAAAAAAAGCCTTGTCCTCAAAGTGAATGCAAAGTGTAATGAAAATCCTGATTTTATCCGTCCACTGACGAGGAATAAAAAATACAGGTTTTATGAGTTTACAAAATTGCATTTTTTTAACATAAGGATTTCAGGGTCTGTGATTTGATTACATTCAGACACATACCTGGAAAAAATACTTTTCACTTCACTCATTTTAAGTACAAGAGGTTATCACTAACAACACATCAAAATTGTTTTAGTTGGAAAAAAAACGAAAACAGTTTGAACTGGTTTGTAGCCATGAATGATACAAGGATGCCAATATGTTGCAATGGAACTCTAGAGGTCAGTGGGAGAGGGGCTATCGGGCAACTCTGTGATTGACTTTATTTTTTACAACACTTCATGATGTTTTCTGCATAGAAATATGAAATTACCGGCAAAATTTAAAGATCTTGGTCCAAAAATGTGGTTATAATAGATCTTGGTATTAACATTCCCAACATGCCAAAAAACATCTCACACAGTCAGAATACAGTGGATGTGGATGGAGCTAAAAAATAAGAAATTTACTAAAAAATTTTTTAAAAAATGCACATTTAATATAATTTAGGTACAAGACTTTGCAGCTTATTTCATAAAACCTGGATTTGTGTCTAAACTAAAGATAAACACCAAGCTACAAAAATAACTAACTAAATAAATAAATAAAATAAAAAGCACCTGTATCCAACAAATAGACCTGCTCAGACTAATATAACAGTACCATAGACATTGTTAAATAAAGGTAAATACACGTTGTACCTTTGTTTTCCCACCATGTACCAAGGTCTTAGACTAAAACTAAAACCAGTCATATTCATTAATGATTATAAGAGTATGACAAAGAATATCAGTGTTTTTTGAGAGGCCATTGTGCTTTAATAACTGTTATTGTTTTATTCTTCATTTGCTTTTTGATCTCACTGGAACTTCCTGGTTAAAGGTAAATAAAATAATAAATTAATGAATGGTGCCTGTGTAAGCACCTAAAGTAGATTTACTATAAATGTTATGTCAAAATACAGTATTGTGCAAAAGTCTTAAGCAGCTTTTAGCTTTGTTTTTTTGGCAGAGCAGTAACGGGTGTGTGTCTTTATTTCTAACAAGAAATATGAGCATTATGAACTGTTACTGAAGTGCAATGCACTACAGAAAGGT
>JAPQRQ010000008.1:12605540-12620873 GCA_037367365.1 Apogon talboti
AACGGTACCTGTGTAAGCACCTAAAGTAGATTTACTATAAATGTCATGTCAAAATACAGCATTGTGCAAAAGTCTTAAGCAGACTTTAGCTTTTGTTTTTTTTGGCAGAGCAGTAATGGGTGTGTGTCTTTATTTCTAACAAGAAATATGTTGGAAATCTGAGCATTATAAACTGTTACTGAAGTGCAATGCACTACAGAAAGGTCAAGTGTTTGGTGGTGGCTGCCTAATGCATGTGTTGCCTTCGAATGAAACTGCAGCCATCAGGAAAAAGAAGACAGGATTGGTGAAGTAAAAATCATACCTTTTGATTTTATTACACAATTTTTCTGTAATAGTCATATAAAGAATGAGTAAGATAGCTTAAAAAGAATAAACAAGATTCTTCAAAGTGCGTCAATAAAGACAACATTTTAATTTCCTTTACACAATGATCTTATTTACATTTTATCAGTTTACCTGAACATAACCATATTTATTCAAAAGATCAATGAATCATCTTTCAATGTAAACGTCAATAGTTGATCTCAAGCCATTGTGCCCTGTAAGAGGGATCGTCAATGAAGCCCATGCTCTTAAAGAGCCTGTAGGAGATCGTGTTCTCCTCCTCGATGAAGCAGTACACTGGGAAGCCCTGAGCGTGGAGTCTCTTGGCCATGGTGCTGATCAACACTTTGGCGTATCCTTTTCCTCTGTGCTCTGGCAGAGTGTACAACATCCCTATGGCACAGTAATCATACAGCAGTATCCAGGACACTGGCTGACCCTGGTCATCAGTGATGCAGTATGAGGGGAAGTTGCTAATAAGGTTTGTAATGTTTTTGTAGCCCTGCTCAGTCCCTCCAAACTTCCAGGTTTGATTCACCAAATCCACATGAGAGAGGTTAAGTGGCGAAATCCTTGATTCAAGCTCACTGCAGAATAAAGATCGATATAAGTTTGACTTTGACCAGAGGCAAATATTTAAGTAAAGATGTTAAAAAAGGACTGGGTAATAGAACTACTGTATGTATACAACTTCCCTCAATATCAGCACACAGTAACAGATGTTCAATATAATTTCAAAGCTTGGGTAGCACCCAGAAGTGCAATTTGCTTAATTTAATGGTATGAAGATTAATTTTGACCGATTATGTACAGACATTAGTATATTGGTTTTTGTATTAGTTTAGTGGTTTTATAGAACTTTTTATTCTATTGTTTTTGCCTTTTTTTCAAAAAAAATATTTTAGTTTTGATTTTTCACAAGACAACAATACAGTTACATACATACAAGATAAAGCGACCTCACCGGCCCACAGCAAGCGGGCCAGAGACAGCCAATCACAGACACACATAAGGGAGAGAGAGAGAAGGGAAGAGAGAAAAAGGAAGAAGAAACAAGGGAATTTGCTTAATTTAATGGTATGAAGATTAATTTTGACCGATTATGTACAGACATTCGTATATTGGTTTTTGTATTAGTTTAGTGGTTTTATCAAAGTTTTATTCTATTCCCTTGTTTTTACCTATTTTAATCTATTTTTTTAACCTGTTCATTCATGCTGCACAATGAGACCTGGGAAACGGTGTTTCATTCTGATCATGTCTGTGATCAAATGACAATAAAGTTGAGTCCAATAAAGATTTAATCAACAAACTATTTTCATTTTAAAAATCCCTCAACAGTTTTACACACTCTTGGCATCTGGACAGTTAGTTTCTTTGAACATTCAGCTGAAATACTTTGCTTTCAGGTCGATTTTTTTCTGACCTGGCAATCAGTTAATCTCAGGACAGTTCAATAGGATTAATGTCATGTCAGCGTGGTTGAACTGAACATTTCAGTGTAGATAACAATCAGCTGACTGTTTTAGCACTAAATAACCCTTACAGTAGGTTGGATCTATGTTTCTCATTACCTTGCAGTGTGATGAAATTATTATTGAAATATACACTGTTGGAATAATTTTGTTGTCAGACATATTCCTCTTTTTATTCCTATTCATACACATCAGTAATCACCTTTGACCAGGTACAATCAGTCCCAGTTACACTTTATCTATCAAGAATAAATAACATTGTCGCAATCAATTCATAAGAAGAGGCAAAACTTTTTGAATTTTTTTTCTATTCCAACTTTATGGGCAACAATGTAGAAAGGTAGCCATGTCTTAAATATTGACCCATATTACTGCTGAACTATCAAAACTGTTTTTCATTGTTTTTCATGCACCAATGTACTTAATCATGGTCTACAGGGTATCTAACCTACAGGTATCTAATGAAATAGCATGTTCTCCAAAACCGTTGTAAACAGAAAAATGGTATGTAACATAGCTTTGTGTATTTCATTTAAAGTATTGCAGAAAAGTGACGGTTTGATGAATGTTACCCTTTTTGTACCAATGTCTGTAAGTTTATATATTAGTTTGGTCATTAAATTACTTAGTTTGTTGTATATAAACAATAGGAACATGTATGTATCTCTCAAAAACTACAGTATAAGACTATCTGTTTCCAAAGTTTTGACAGACACTATTTGTAAAATGTGCTGTAACGATCAGAAGCACAAGTCAACCTTTAAGTATAACATTAATGGTGATTTGACATTTAGTGTGATACACACTAAGTTAACACTATTTTCCTGAGTATACCTGTCAACTGCTGGTGGGATCAAACTGCTGCAGTCCGGTGAATACAGAAGATGGACCACTGTTAAGCTCCTAGTGTTGAGTCCTCTGTCAGATGATATTTCTTTGATCATGAGGGTAGTGGACATGTCACACCCTGCAATGAGAGAATAAAGACTATTTATTACTGGATATAGACTACATACTGTGGATCCAGTCTTGCACCTTCAAAACATTTTCAGCATGTTTCTCATATTTTCTTCTTTTTTCTCATTCCACTTTTTAGTTTGGATCCATCTCTCATCTATATATTAAAAGCCATGGTGCCTCTGTGTGCGTGCATGTATGTTTGTCCACTTTCTAGCTAAAAAAACAGACAGAACTGGCCTTTGCCGTTTGGAGTACTTATGTTTTCTGGGTCATGGATCAGACTGGTGAAAATGGCAAGGTGATAGGACCAATATTTTAGGAGATATTAGTAATTTGTTTTTGACAAAAATGACTTTTTTGTCTAAATCATCTGGTAAATTGTTTGTGTTTCCTGAAAAATCTTTAAAAATGCCACAGGCAGTTATTTTAGGAAAGTGATATTTAAATCATTATTAGCTTTTATATTTTTATGTCACTATCCCTGCTCTCTGACACATTTATTAAAGATTAATCATACACTTATTAATGCGACATAGGTCATTTCGAAATTCTAAACAGTAGTTTAAAATTTGGTATAGATACTAACTATGAAGGAATTCTGTGAAGGCATACAATGCAAACAGTAAGGTTCAACATTCTTCTGCTCCAATAAAAATAACAAAAATGATCTAGGAGAAATGATTGGTGCAATATTGGTTATTGGTTTGATATAATTCTGGCTCTTTGAAAGGATTTTCACACTGCATGAAACGGTTGTAAGAACCCAATAAATCAACCATATGTTTATTTATCATTCATTCAGAAGCACACGTTTATCATTCATAGACCACAGTTTACGAAACCTCTTTTTCACTACAGTAAACTTTACCTGAAAATCGAAAAAAAGTGCTGAAGTCAACTGCGTTTTCCTCTGTGAGCATTTTTCTTAAAATCTGCTCTTCCATGCAATAATACGAAATCTTCCGTACCAGCTTCGAAGTAAGTTTCTTCTGCGAAATAAACACAAAAACAACCGCAACTGTTGCATACATTATACGAGTGTAATAATCTGAAAAATGCATGTCGTTCTGCAGTGGGTTGGGAACTCACCTGGGGGTCAGGTCTGCAAATAATAACTTTGAAATCAGGCCATGTATCGACCACTACCTCCATAGTGGTGGGCTTGTTCCTGTTTAATGCATATATGAAACCGTAGACCTAGAAACACAGTTACTGTCATATTAAAGACTGACCAAGAGCTGACGCATAATGCATAGCAAATGGATCGATGCCTACCTTCAAACTCTTGGGTATGTGTTTCAGCAAGACTTCTTCAGCAATTTGTAGTTCATGTTTATTTAAGACCTTCATGGTTAAGCACTGAAGTAAATTTGTCCCAGAACGTTGGTCGTGTGAGTTCTTCACTGGTCCGTTTCAGTTAGGTCTGGCAAAAGATTGACTTGTTGATGTAGCATTTGTGTCAAGACACACAGCAGATAAACTCAACGTTACTTCCGCTATTGTAAAAATAAAAGCTTTATTTGTGATGACAAACCAAAGGCGCTTGAAAATAAACTTCACCGGTGAGTGATTTCCTCTGTCAGTGTCACGTGGTTTCCCCCAGTGTCTGCCGTAAATCAGAAGAGTCAACTCATTTGAGTTCAGGGGCCACATACAGACCAGTAAAGTAACAACATAATAACCTATAAATAATACCAACTCCAAAGTTTTTTCTATGTTTTAGAGTGAAAAAAGTCAAATTACATTATGAAAATATTTACATCTACAAATTATCCTTTTAAAAAAATTTGAATAACACCAACAACCTGAAATTTCTTAAGGAAAATAAATAAAATTTTAACAATATTATGCCTCGGCTTTTCATTTACACATATACATACTTTTCAGACTGCAGTGGATCTATAAATGCACAAAACATTTCATAAAAGGTATAATATTAAAATTGCACTTACTTGTCTTTAGACATTTCACATTGTTCATATTTGTTCAGTTACTCACTTTTTTTAATGAAAAAATAGTTTACAAATGTGAACATTTTCATGTATTTTGCTTTTTTTACACTAAAACAAAGAGAAAATTTTGCAGTTGTCATTATTTGTAAGGTTATTATAATAATATTGTACTGGTCTGATCCACTTGAGATTGAATTGGGCTGTATGTGACCCCTGAACCAAAACGGTTTTGACACCTTTTTTTTGTTAGTATCTCAGTTTAATTTTTACATTTCATAAATTCATCCCACAGACCGGATTGGTTCTTTGGCGGTCCCCTGTTGTATATCCTGTCCCATTCATTCCAATGGGTGAATTGAATGTGATTTACAGATTTCAGTAATTTGTTTCGCCAGAGTCACCCAGGTAAAAGTTGGAACCACGAACCACATATTTTCTGAACAGTGTGACATTAAAACATTAACATTTAATAAATGCATTTAATAGGAATGTTGGAGACAAGGGAAAGCTTGAATCTAATAATCTAATTCAGCACATTCTGACCGTAACTGATAAAACACTGAAAGATTTCATGAGATTGAGATGTTAAAAGTCCTTGTAGGGGATTATTTATTCCACAACAGATGGTGGTTGTATTAGCTCATGATTCATATTTAGATGTTAGGAATAAAAGAAAACAGTGCACAGAACAAACAGAAAAAAGACTCACCCTGTGTGATTGATGAGTACAGTTACAGCACTTTGTCCTGTACTTCTTTCATGTTTTTATTGTTGAGGACAAATGCATGTGCGATAAATATCAAGTGGGACAAATCCTCTCAGATGCCTGACATTAAATTCACACATAGATGACAATTATCTCAAAATGCCTTTAATTTCCATTTTACTTTTAAACAGCTTGTGGTGCCAAACACCAAACAACTGAATGCGTTTATTAGTAAATTGCTAGATTCAGTATGTATTGCAAAACTATTAATCTAAAGGATAATGTAAACTAAAGATATCTATAATGCAGAGGCTGTCCTGAAGTCTTGAACACTGTGACATTTAAAGGTAGTGAATTCAAGCGGATATTGTAAAAGGTAATACTTATGGTTAATCTGTTATACATATTATTGTGTTGAGGTTATTCAAATAAGTACAACACTGAAGAATTCCAGCTCTTTAGCACTTCTTTTCCATCACCTGAAGAGAATTGATCCAGGGGCGGCTCCACACTGTGAATACGCACAGGTAGGGCTGCAAAAATAAGTATACATAAACATACAATTACATACAATTATAAAATGATATGATAAAAAATATAAAAATAATAATTATATGATAGGTAATACATGATAAATAATTAACAAAAAACATAATTAGTGCTACATCTACTTTAACATGGTCAGTTTTTTAAGATGTGTAATAAAGACAAATTGTTTCAGTTTGAGTTCATAAAATGAAGAGAAAAGAAATGGTCTTCTACAATGGTCTGGTTTCAACTTCCCTTTACCATAGAACAAAACAAAAATAGGGAAGTATAGTTTTGTCACAGTCTAATCATTTCAGGGCAGCAGAAGTTTACTGTATGATATTAAAACAGTGGAACAAATTCCAGGGTGTTTTTTGTCAAAAGGTTTTAAGTAACTTAATAAAATCACTACCTGAGCGTTTTCAGGGTTCTCATGGGTGGGGCACTCTTTGTCTGGGTTGTTCTTTCTGGAGTTCGTCTTTGCCATTTTCACAGTTATAATATACTTCATGCCAGCAACCACCTGCAAGTAGAAGAAGGTGAGACAGAGTAATATAGTTTACTCTTTAACAGTCCTAAATCAGATTTAAGGATAGGAATTCAGACGGTCAAATGATGTTGACTCAAGAGGCCAAGTATTTGTTGAAATAAAATTATTTCAATAAAATCATTACACACCGGACACCAAAACTGTTGAGACACACAATTTAAAGAAGGAGGTCGGCTTAAATGTAATCATGTATTCCAACAGTTTCTTTTATTCTGCACTTATTCTGTAGATCTTTAAAAAACATATTTCTACATTTTCAATAAAGGTGCCCCAGCCATTCCTGTTAGGGGTGTCGCTCTCTGACTCAACCTCCTAAATTCCGCATGAGAACATATTTTTATGGGTGTACCTCTAGATTAATCCACTAAGTCACTTCTTAAAACCTGTTACTTTAGTGTAGTTATTTGTTTAGAGTTATGAACCTGTCTCAATCTGTGCCTATAATCAGATTTGTAAAGGTAAACATATCTGGAAGCTTACTGAGGATTTGCAAGTGAGCTGAGATTTGTAAATCAATAAACAGATGTGTAGATGCATACTTACAGTCAGCTCCATTTTTTGACATTGTGACACTAATTTTCTAACTTTGCCTCTGTACACCACCACAATGGATTTGACATGAAGCAACAAGATGTAACTGAAGTGTGGACTTTCAGCTGTATGTAAGGGCCACATACAGCCCACTTTGATCTCAAAATGACCAGTAAAATACACTGTTGATCATAAAGTTGGAATAACTTTGTTTTCAGACACATTCCTATTTATACACATTAGTGATCCAGAAGCAATGAGTACATACTGAATTCCAGTTACACTTCATCTATCATGACTAAATCACAGTCACAATCATTTCATAAGAAGTTCATGTAATGTGAAAAAAGTCAAATTACATTATCAAAATGTTAATATTTACAAACTATCCTTTCACAAAAATGTGAATAACCTTAACAACCATGAAGAATATGAAATGTCTTAAGAGAAGTAAGTGGAACTTTAACATTCTACTTGTTACTAAATGTTTTGTGCCTTTGTAGATCCACTGTGATCTGTAAGCTGTAATGTACAAAATGCAAATGATAAACTGAGACGTAATATTGTTGAAATTGCACTTATTTTTCTGGTTGTACATGCTTGTTCAAGTTTTCATCATATAATTTTACTTTTTTCACGCAAAGAGAACAATTTGGAACTGTAATTTCTAAGTTACTATGGTATTATTTTATTGGTCTGGTCTTGAGATCAAATTGGGCTACATGTGACCCTTGAATAAAAAAAATGACATCACTGCCTTAATAAACACATTTTTACAGTACAGTTTATAAATTCAGTTTAATGAAGGAATAAAAATAGGCATTCTAATTACAGATACAGGCCTCATTAGTCCATAATGTTCTCACCAATTGGTCTCTAACGTGTATACACGGAATTACAGTATTTCAGTAAACATCATGTTTACACATACGGGTAAGTGCGTTTTACTGACCTGTTTCTGAGCCTTGACCACTTCCGCCGCCTCATGCAGGCATATGTCGTTGCTCTCTCTGTTGTGTTGGACGACGGCGAAGTTAACGGCATTTTGGACTCCGGGGTCGTTTACATCCACTTCCATAAGACCCCCCGGCATTAGAGACCCCAGGCTGATGCCCACGACGGCGAAAACCGCCACAAACACAGGGAAAGCAAATTTCGGAGTCATGGTTGTTAGGTTCCGACCGCGTCTGAAAACAACAAAACACACCCCGACGTCTTAAACCTATTATATAAAGAACGTCACTGATGTTTTTTTCCCTGTAGGAGTGGCATATCTCTCAGCCAATCAACAATCTCTGGGACGCCCTCCGTCGACCAGTCCTCACGCAGTCGCGGTGTGTTCGTTTTGGACCCCAGTGAATGCAGTAGTTTCCTGCGTTTGTTGAATTTATCCCAAAAACTCAAGATACGTTGCAGTTCCGAGAAGCTATTTGGAAACGACTGAATTCGGTTTATTGCGCACAAGTTCCCAAGTGCAATCCGGAAGTCTTACTCTGACCTCTTTTGTAGTGCGCATCTACCTGTGGCTGTTCACCTTTGACCCAGCACGATGGAAAAACTGCATGTTTTAAAGTAAGTTGCTTTTCAACAAAAATCATATGCATTGATTTTATGTACAGGAAATATATTAGCAGTAAAGGTGAAAGCTTATTAAAACGAATTCGCTTTTAATTGATTTTACATTGTGCAGGGAAACTTTCTGTGGTCTGGATGTTGTCCAGCAGCGGCTTCTGATAGGTTCAGTTGTTGCAGCTGGAGGGATATTGGCAAGCATGGTGTATAAAAGAAGACAAGTCAAAACTATCCCCCTCGGTAAAGGATGGTGGGGAGCTGGGCAGAGGTCCCTGTCAAAGGATGATAAGATCTACAGTTTCAGAGTGGAAACCTCAGATAAAGACATTGAGGTTATTCTCTAAGGATTTAAGTAATTAATAATTAACAGTAGTGAGATAGAAACATGTTTGTGTAATCATTGATTCCAGGATCTTTATGGGCGGATTGACAGAACACGCTACACGGATCCATTGGAAGACAGTGGCTTCCATTATGGTTTCAATTCCACCTACCTGAAAAAGGTGGTTTCCTACTGGAGACATGAGTTTGACTGGAAAAAGCAGGTGGACATGCTGAACAAGTATCCACACTTCAAAACTGAAATAGAAGGTATACACAGCCCCCACTGACTGGTAAGTTGACTCAGGTGACAGAGAGTAGTTTTTCTTTTCTCACCAATTCTTTTATGCAGGACTGGATGTGCACTTTATCCATGTGCGACCCCCACACTGTGAGAATCAGAAGGTTCTGCCTCTCATGCTTGTCCACGGCTGGCCTGGATGCTTCTATGAGTTTTACAAAATAATACCACTACTCACAGAGAACCAGGATGGTGTTGCGTTCGAGATCATATGCCCATCTATCCCTGGTTACGGCTTCTCAGAAGCCCCACATAAACAAGGTAGATGATTGTTAATAAAGGAATTCATTTTAGCGTAAATATCAGATATTTACTCACCAACTACCTGTTTCTTCACAGGATTTGACAGTTTGGCTGCTGCAAGAGTTTTCCTGATACTGATGGAGCGTCTAGGCTTCTCCCAGTTCTATCTACAAGGTGGAGACTGGGGCTCCCTTATCACCACTAACATGGCCCAGATGAAGCCTCAGTAAGTCAGCACACATCCAAACAAGTCATCACTGCATTGGAATGTCACAATCCACGTGATTTTTAAAAAGAACATTGTGACATTGTTGATTACATTGTGAAACAGTAACCACAAGCAACTGGGAAATTACAAAAAATACTGACACTACAAATTCCTGGAGGGGAAACAGACACTTGATACTGAACAACATAAAAAGTTGTATTTACAGCTTATGTTGAAGAATAAAATATCTCTCTCGTTTCTGTTTTTTGGAATGTTTATGCAAAAAGACAAATTTGTGTTTAATTATAGATTTAGTTTGACCATCAACACATTAAACCAGTGCCAGGAGTTCATCACCCTAGAAATTCTGAACATCAGAACATAATGCTCCAGCTCAAGCCTTTTTGTATCATCTATGGTATCTGTATTTTCTGTATCACTTATGGTGGAAATGTATTTTTATTCAATGAAGAAACACAAAACTAAGCAACCAGACAATGCACAATATAACAGAATATAATGCAGTAATATTTTACCAGATGCTGTATTTCCTTGAAATATTTATTCTCCTTCAGATCAACCTTTGTCCTTCATTATGATAAAACACATATAGGCATCAAGTAATTAGTTAATTACTTGTCAATTATTGAATTAATCAGACCTTTTGATAATGGATCAATCCTTCTGAGTAATTTGTGTAAATTCTAAAGTCTAAATTCACCAATTTCATCTTACATTAGAATGTTTTATTTCTATTTTTTTATTATCATTATTATTTTTTCTCCTCTTTGCCATTAAAATGAATAGTACATTTGAGGTGTCATCTTGAGCTGTGGGAAACATGGATCGACAATTTTCATAATTTCTGAAATTTTATAGATTAGACATGTAATTGATAAAGTAATCATCATGTTAAATGACAATAAAAATAATTGTTAGTTGGACTTGTCTAATCTCTGATAATCTATTTTTTTTTCTCTAAGGTGTGTCAAAGGCCTCCATCTGAACATGTTTCAGTCAAGAAGAGGACTCAAAGTGCTGCTGGGCCTCCTGTTCGGCCGTTACCTGCCTTTCCTTGTGGGTTTGACGCGGGAAGACGTCCGCCGCCTGTTCCCTTACTTTGAAAAAAACGTTTGGGACATCCTGAGAGAAACGGGCTATTTTCACATCCAGGCCACTAAACCAGATACTGCAGGTGTGGAACAGGTTCATACTCCACCTTTGACCAGACAGATTTACAGATTCTTTGTTATTTCAGCCTTTTAATTCAGGTTTAACCTGTGTTCAGGCTGTGGAGTGAATGACTCCCCTGTCGGCTTGGCTGCCTACATCCTGGAGAAGTTCTCCACGTGGACTGATCTGGAGAACAGAGCCCTGGAAGATGGCGGGCTGGAGAGGTACAAGAGGATTTTCATTTGTCTTTCCTGACATTTCTGTTTCCTGTTTATTTCCTATTTGGAACAGCACAAGAAAACACAATTCTAACAGTGCTCTGAGTGAGGCTTCCCACTCATTTTTACAGACAAATTTCTAATATCCATGAGTTTCAAGAATATATGATATAAATTAAATAATTAAAGGTCACAACCTTTAAGAACATGAACAGAAGTATATGTGAGTAAATTATTGCATGAAAATTCAATATTTTTGCGTCAGTGTAAGGAAAAACCCACTGGAGATTTTACAGATTTTACTGTTTAATTTATTTCCACTGCCATGTTTAACTTTTAATCACTTCTATGAATTCATGTGGTCATCATTTTACATTTTAAGACATTCTACAGTGGGGTAATTAGCATCCTTAAACCTTACATTCCATTCATTTTCCAAAGCTTTTGATGATTTTACTTTATTTTATGAGTTTTCCAGGCCTGATATGAACTGATGTCAGCATGATAATAAAGTAGAAGTTGAAGTGGTTATTTCATTTTACAATGCATTTAAAATTAATTAAATATTATATATACATGTTGGATTTGTCAATTTCTTTAATGCCTTCAACTAATAACTGAAGTTTATGGGTCCTACGCCTATCTATTTAGGCGATAATTTATTAAAGGGGTTTTAAAACTTTCATCAGCAGAGGGAAGTCAAGTACCAGAACATATTTTTGACCTCCAAAACCACCAACAAATCAATGCTATGTATACACAGACTGAATAAAGTATAAAGCTTATTGTTTACACACATCTATATTATGGGATCATCCAGTTTTCTTCCTCATAGCCAGTCAAAATAACTGATGTCTGATAATCTTCATGTGCTGCGTCATTTGATAGTTTATATTAAAACTGTTAGCTTAACTCTCATTTTAGTCAGAAAACAGTCACATTAAAACCACAAATCACCTGTTTTCTATAGGGTTTGTGTTGTCAGTAGCTGCACTAACGGTCTTGAATCATCACAAGGTCAGAACTGTCAGTTTAGTCTGAACAGTGGATCAACAAATTGTGAACTTAGCAAAACAATAACGTCTCACAACTTATACCTTCATAAGCCTCATAATGAAACTCACCCATGTAGAAGAAATGCTGCAATAATTTTTGGTTATTTTAATTAGTTTATTTTAATTAATTTTGTAGATTTCTGTTTATTACAAAATTATTTCACTTTGAAGTTCATCATTTACAGCACTTAATTTTCTGTGTACAGTTTTTGTAGCTTTTGAGTAGTTTAATGACCGCCCCAACATTACCATTGACTTCTAACTTCCATTGTTTGGACAAGAGTGAGTTACAATCACCAAATAAATTGCTGTATGCTGCTCTGCTATGTTGGCATTTAAGAAAGAAGATTTCAAGATGACCCGTAAACCTGTAAATCACTGGATATTACTACCAACCAGACGTCAGGGCTACAGGATTGTGAACCTAAAAGAACATGTCTCAAAGAAATCAGAAACATGTCATATATTGTCTATGTTTTAATTAATGACAAGAAGCCGATCACAGGATGGAAAACAAACTGTCCCGACATGGATAGATTCACTCTGAACAATAAAATACATTTGATAAATATGACATCAATGCAGGACACATTTAAACTCCAAGTATAGGGTTTTGTTTATGTATTTGCTGCTGTAAGACTCCATAAATGTCTCTTATTGTACAGGAAATTCAACCTGGATGAACTCTTGACAGTCATCATGATCTACTGGACCTCAGGCTCCATCGTCTCCTCTATGCGCTTCTACAAAGAAAACCTCAAAAGTAATCCTGACAAGAGAGTGGACCACAAGTATGTGTCTGAGTGTTCACACTGTAAAACTACAGTTATACAATCCTGTTATATGACAATGATTCTTTTGTTTTTCGTTTTGTTTTAGGACAGGGATATTTGTTCCCACAGGACTGGCAGCATTCCCGAACGAGCTGATGCACTGCCCCCAGACATGGGCACAAATTAGGTATAAAAACATCTACTCGTATACGTTCATGCCTCGAGGAGGTCACTTTGCTGCCTTTGAGGAGCCAAAGCTACTGGCTGACGACATTTTGCAGTTTGTTAAAAAAGTGGAGAAGCCCTGAACTTGCACATGCGTTCTGACCAAATGTAAATGATCATTATCACTGTGTGTGAGTTCATTGTAAATTGGGTACATATGCACATTTCTATGATCCCATTTAATACTTCAGTGCTTTTTGCTTGATTTCCCTACAACACTACATTGCCTGCAGAATTGTTTTAACTGACAAACTAATGATATTGGCACTTTAATGTCTCCATTAAAAAAGAAAACAAAATATTCTATATTTTTTTATCTTTATTATGATTAATAAAAATATTGCACCAGTGTTGTGTATTGTCATGTTTAAGGTCCTCAAAACAATTCATATCTATACAAAGCATGTAAAATACGTTTAGAAATATGAACCTGAAAAATGTTAATGTGGTGTGTATGTTGGCAAAGCCTCATGAAAAGAGGTTTTCAAGGGATGAAAGATGCTAAAAGGCATAATATATGGTACTGTTTGTGTCTGTAAACCCATTAGTTCTTGTTTTTTTTTTTTTTTTTAAAAAATCTGGCATCTACTAGAAAATGACACTCCTTTAACTTTAAACTCCGTTAAACCACTATTAAAAATTAAGTGGGACACCAATTCCTGACAGAGCGTCCACGGTGTTTCACTCTTCACAACTATGCGTCAGTTGCTGAGGCCCTTGATGGTCATGGGTGTCTGAAACCACACATAATCCTGCCAGTCGGACTCCTCTGCCTTTGGTTCCTTGCAGGTGTTGGCATCAGTAGTGAGAGCAATAATCTGGTTCTTTACCCGGGTTGGCACTTTAAATTGCAGTTTAGGACGGAACCAACCTACGCCACAATCCCTGTGAGCCAGAACGAAGACTGTTGTGGGCATCAAACGCACTGGCCTGGTGTCAGACAAAAGGTCAGCCACAAACAGCGTGCGGAAGAGTTGCCTTAAGCATGAAGATACACGTAGACTCTGATCTCCGCCAGCCAGGACCAGTGCTTCCATATTGATCTCGTACAGCTCTTTGGGGAGTATGATGGAGCCGCCCATCAGCAGCAACACACGGGGGACCCTGCTGAGGGAAAACAACACCTCCAGCTGCTGCAGAACCTCCTCTATCTCCTGAAGGGTCTGTTGGCACTTGCGCCCGTACGTGTCTGCAGACTGCACTGGCCTTCGACTCACTGTGTCCTTGTCCTGAAAAGAAGTAAGATAATACTTTACTGTAAGATAATGTCTGAAACTTTACTTGTGTGCCAGCAGCTCTATTTGTAACATCATAAAAAGGACAAAAATGTATTAAAAACATACACAGGAAGAAGATGCGCTCATTTATTTAACTAGACAATATTCAGGGCCCTTCAACTTGATAATGATTACTATCAGCTAACACAAAACAAAATGCAATAATTTCTGGACAGATGATGTGTGGGCTGTCAGAGTAAAATTTAATGTAACTACACAAACAATAATAATGATGAAATTGTCTGTTTCTGCTTAATTTTATGCCATTATTATAAGCCTACATAAATAAAAATTAGTGAAAAGAGCCATATACACACATTAATCATTTTAACAATGGGAAATGATATCAGGAAAAGTGATGAAAAATTACAAAGATAAATCCAGCTCTTTTATGCAGGACAGCTAATGAAACTGATTATCATAATACAAAACAACTGCAATAAACTGACTAGGTATGTAAGTGCGACGGGTGATTAAATGTCATTTACCTGCACTGAGGCCTGTTGTTTCTTTTGCAAGTACACCAGCTGGTCATAAGTCATCGGTAGTTGCTGCTTCTGATAGAGTACGAACTTGAGGATCTCGCTGACAAACCGGCAGCATCCTTCCTGGGTTACAGTGCCAGGAAAGACCACGTCCACACGGCCTTCCTCCTGCGCTCTTTTAAACACTTCATCATCACAATCCTTTGTGTTACTGTGTGGTTTCACGCTGCCAGAACTCTCCTCCTCTTGGATGTTGTCTGTTCAAATATAGACCACAATATAATGTTATTAAGGTTAGTAATGGAGACATCTCAGTTAATGTTTGTGGCTCTTTAAGAGTAACATTTTAACAAGGAAATTCTTATTTGCAACTCACTTGAGAGTAGAAACTAGCTCTACTTAAGATAACATCTGATTAGATTCTTTTGTCATTTGATTCAGGGACTTATGAGT
>JAPQRQ010000008.1:12629139-12670554 GCA_037367365.1 Apogon talboti
ACACTTTTGTCGTGATGTCTAAGTATTCCTCTGTGATGTTGCTTCTTTTGAACTAAATGAGGATTTCTCTGTAATATGGATGGATAGATGGATGGATGAATAGATAGATAGATAGATATTATATATAATTTTTTATTATTATTTTTTTTTATGTCAACAGCTGCCATGTGAGACGCTGAGTAAGATTCACCTTGTAGACCTGGCAGGCAGTGAGAGAGCTGATACCACACACACCAAAGGCGCCAGGTTGAAAGAAGGTGCCAACATTAACAAATCCCTGGTTGCCCTGGGCTGTGTGATCTCGACTCTGGGTAAATGGAGGTTACAGCATGACTGACAGTATGATGCAACATCCTCATCCATTATGAAACTGAAATTTCAATAATGGATGGGAAATAATGATTGTGTGCAATGCAAGGACAGAAATTTTGTTTAAGAATGAATTTAAAATATTTGGATTGATTTCCTAGATGACCTGTTTTACAACAGTCAAATGCTTTTATTAAAAATTTAGGAATTTGGCCTTTGGTTTCATTAAATATTTTATCACCCGAAAAGCCCCTTGACTACTTCTGTGAAAAAAGAAACTACAATTGAACTCTCTTTCAGTAGGGTTTAAGAAATTTGAGGCTCTTGCTAATTTTGTAATCTTTTCTTTTTAAAGTCCTATTTCAAAATATAGAGACAACAAAAAAGAAGAAGCAGATCTTCATTCCGTACAGGGACTCTGTGCTCACATGGCTACTAAAGGACAGTCTGGGTGGGAACTCCAAGACAACGATGATAGCAAGTATGTACAGCAAATCTGAGCTCCGCCGACACAGACATTTCAGAAAGTGTTTGTGGCTTCTTTTATTCTTATCTGTTCTTGAAGTTTTAAATAGAGATAAAATTAACTACATAATCCTGTTTGTTTTTCATGTTTTATCTCACTGCTGCTCTTTGACGTGTGTAATCCTCCTTATTGACCTCTAATTTCAGCCATTTCTCCTGCCGATGTTAACTACGGTGAGACCCTGAGCACTCTGCACTACGCCAGCCACACTAAAAACATAGTAAACACTCCCACAGTGAATGAAGACAGCACTGTAAAGACGATCAGAGGGCTGCAGGCAGAGGTTGCCAGGCTCCAAAGGCTACTAGAGGAAGCCAGTCAGGTGTTGCATTTTGTCAAGCATGCATAATATGCCATCAAGGATACTACAAAACATGTCTTGACAGGCTCCCCCCCCCCCCAAACATTGCATTTCAGATTATGCTGTCTTTTTTACTACTACTGCAGGTTTCCCAAAGGGAGCTGTCTAGCCCTGTGAAGGTAAAAGAGGAGCTGCATGAGAATCAGGCAAAGGTAAGTCGTCCCCTGCCAAATGGAGAGCACAGATATTTTGACGCTTTCCTCTTTAAATAATATATCTGGTAATTTCGGGCAATTGTTAAAATGGATGCATCCCATTTTTATCAGTTCAGGCTTTGGAATTGTGCATACTGGTTAACTAGAACGGCCACTTGGGAAAACTAAATGGAACATAGCCATAGTTAATGTTATCACTTATGCCTGAGCTTCTATGCTGGCGTTTTTTTCTGTGATTTTAAATGATTAACCACAATCTGTGGATCCTCAACTTTGTTTTAGTCTGTTATTTATTAATTGAAATATTAAGCCGTTCCATACACATATGACTAAAGGCACAGATGGTTTTCTATGTGTCCCGAGCTTCAGGCCTCATCCAAATACTTTTATGGCACTAAAGACAATAGAAGCTTTGTGTGTTGGTCTGTTGTGGTTAGGCTTTGTGTAAATATTCTGGCCTCATTTAACACTGATTAGTTTGATCCAGATAAGCTTTTTTTTAATATTTATTTATTTTTTTTTTTATGTTTGATATTGAACATAAGTTAGAAATGGTAGGACATTTATTAGAGAGAAATCCTGGATGACCCATTTTGTTCCAATGATCCAGTCTGTTGTCTTTAGTTTCACACAGTTTTATAAAGATGTGCAAAAAAACTCTGTCTTTATATCTGCGGAAAAGAGATGGTTATTTCTGAAAATGAATCAAATATAGGTCTTCAGATTTGTACTTATTGGTGCGCAGTTGTTTTTAGATGGAACAATATTTTGTTGATGTCTTAATGTGTTGGTACCTACTTTGGGTTTCTGTGCCATAAGTTTTTGGTTTGGGTTTAATTTTCACAGCCAACATACACTGCTACATCTTGTAACAAAGGTGTGTGTGATTTTTTTTGTATCATTTATATATTGTTTTGCACATTCCCTTTATCAAATTCTGCTGCTAGATTTAGTTTTGGTCAATGTTATAATGCATTGAACACCTGTAGTAGAGACATCCTACCAGCAGGTGTCACTGCAAGGCTTGCAAACACTCAGTCGCCTCATACATTACATTGCACAGGGTAATGTGGAGCAAGCTGGCATTTAAATTTAATTTTCCATGTATTTATGTTACAATATCGTCTAAAAGCTGAGTTGCTGTAATAATCCTGAAGTGTGTGTGTGTGTGAGCATGTGGGGAGTTAGAGGGGTGGGGGGGGGTCTGGCTAACAGAACAGATATGCCTTCTCTTTTAACCCAATATGGTTTCTCTGAGGCTGGAACTGGGTGGCAACATCCTAGCAAAACCCCATATTGGCTGGGAAAAAACCACGTTTGCCAGCCCAGAGTTTACACTGGGTTGGCAAACCCTTTTCCTCTGTTGAATTTGTGCCCACCTCCCAAATAACACCAAATGTCATCTGTTGGGGAATCATTGTACTCAGCCAAGTAGCCTGTTGCATTATGCATTGAACTGTGAAGCATGCCAGCTATGAAAAGTATGGAGTGGTTTCTAGTCCATTATACATACTAGAAATATATTATCTCAAGAAGTTTTTACTACAATGATTTTTGCATTGAACATCTGGCCTTTTAGAGGCTATTTTAAAGTAGATTTGGAGCAGCTATCAGTGGTCCTATACTGAAGTATCATTTTTCTGTATTGCAGTTGTCAAGCTATATGGTAAAGAAGATATAATTTACAGATTAAATATCTTGCCTTTGAATGTCAGCTTTAGCTATGCATGTTGGGTGATTAACATTCTATTCTGTATAGTGGTAAGTGAGTGACATTTAGTGTCTTGACAGCCCTTTATTCATGACAGAGTATTGGAACTCATTAACAGCCGTCACTGCTCCTAATTAGGAGGTCTTGATTATTGACATATGGCACTTTCATTTCTGACTGTCCAGCATATTAATTAAAAGTACATCGCTATAAAATTGTTTTCAAGCGGTTATGGCTTTATGTTCAGGGCAGCGTCACTCATGTTGACGGGTCGTGCTGGAAAATATGCCATATTTAGGACTGTGCCCATCCATGTGTGAATACCTGTTGAGATGTGTGATGTAATGTGACACCTAGGCGATAAGGCCACTGTGCCGGTGTCCAGAAGGCTCAGTTGTGTTGCCAAAGCTGTAAGTGTTTGATGAATGGCTTTATGGATTTGACATTTGTCTTCCTGTGCATTTGCATTCTGTCTGGGTGAAAAATGATAAGTGGGATTCTTGCATGGAATGCTGCACAGACATTAGAGGTGGTGTCTTTGTCTGTTCTGTAAAGGGAAACACATCCAGCTCCCTTTTGAAGTTGCCCAGCTTAAAATTCTGCACACGTACAAGACAAACAAAAGCCCAGTAACATTTTTAAATTTTTTATTTATTTTTTATTACAAATGCCCTTTAACATGCACTGTTTAAATGGAATGTTTTGGATAGTATCCAGCCACTGTGTATGGTTCTGTATGTAGTGCACGTTCTTATAGCGCATAGCTTGTAAATTAGGAGGAAAGTGTCATATATTTTGCGTGTTTAATGGCGTTAATACCATTGCTGAGAGCTGGATGAAGTTTCTGCTCGGGCTGTAAGGAGACAAGTTGACCAAGAGCGGTGTAAACAGAATTTTGAATTCTGTATTCAAAGCAGATTTAGAATGCAAAGTTATTCATCGTCAGCTTCCCAGATTGGTTACAGGGCATGTGGGAAAGAGAAAGTAATTAATATGAGATGTATTCCAGAGCAGCCTCTTACCAGACAGAGACGGCAATGGATTGAGAGAACAAAAAGGCAGGATGGTAAAGTGAAATATTGTTCTCTATAACTTCCACAGCATGAGCAGAGTTGCATTCTACTCCCCTAGCCACCCTTTCAGGTCCCCTTATAAGAAACTGTGGGGAGGTACCTCCATTTAAAGATAAAATGAACCACAATGTTTCTTTGATCCTTAGTTCTTATTTTCCAAAGATGCCACAATCAGCATAAAGACATAAGTTAAGCCTCAGAGACTCCATGTCCTGGTCTGTTTGAAGTCATTGTACTTCATACTGTCAGCAGCTATACATCGTAATTTGTCATTAAGGCTCTGCATGAACTTTTTTGCTTATTCTTATCAACAGCTTGCTTTTGATGTTTACATGTGAGTTCAGCCTGCTCGGAGGAGTCCTTTCATTCGATGAAAATCTGTTTTTAAGCCATGTTTGAAACTCACACATACATGAGTGTAGTGAATGGAGTTCCTTTTTGGGTCTGTTTAGGAAATGCACAGTTTATGTGCTTTAGGAAGGACGCCTGTTTTGTCGCAGATTTAGCTTGGGTGTAAAAACTGTTCAGGAATTTGTGATTTTTGATCCCTGGAGTAATGTGTAATGTCCTGTGAACCTGTGGAAGTACAGATTAAAAAAAAAAAAGAAAAAAAAAAGCTTTATAGTTGTTGAGGCAGGCATGGAAGTTAAAGCTGGTCATAATCCCCTTTTTCAACCAGTTGTTTACGACTTCCGTCTGTCCTTCCCTAATTATTTTTCTTTATAACTGAGGCTGCGTTCACTCATCCAGCCTGTTCTGCTTTGTACACATCACTCCACCCCTCAGCTTCTCCTTCACCTACCCAGCCTCCCCCTGAATTGAGTAAAATTGTCTTTGTGTGTGTGTATGCATTTGTTCATATGTACTTAAAATTTTGTGTGGTGTTAAAGGAGGAATGCATCCACATTGCTGCAGTCAAATAATAAAATTTGCACAGCAGTAAGGCAACAATCTAGATTCTGTACTCACGCTTTGAGACAATGAATGATATTAAAATAGTAAATTAATCACAAATACAGGTTTTTCCCTCCTTTTAAAATGAGGTGGTGGTTGTTGCATGCTAAATTTATTTCAGGAGCTTTAATAATTATGATTGAAAAAGACAATTATCATTTTAACAGTCAATTATCTGTATTTACCATTGCTTTATCAAATGACTATCAAAGTTCATTCATCTTTTTTTGACCACACAGGATTTCTTTTGTTTTCTCCATGCCAATTGTTGGAGATTTTGAGAAAAAATGGATCAGTGTGGTAACCCGTTGTTGGCGAAAATTACATTTTCTTGCAGGATGACAAAGCAATACTTCTATCTGGTTTAAAAAAATTGCAATGCCACCACATTGGCATAGTGCAAGCAATTGCAGTTACAAATGATAAGAAGTTTATTTTCATTTAGACCCCACCAGAATTTTGTCAAGGGCTCAGGTGGCACAAAATTTGACAGATGGCCACTTTCTTATCTTCTATGCAGGAAGCAAACACTGCAAATAACAATATAAGGGGGAGGTGAAGTTAATAAAAACAGATTAGCATCCTGAAAAATAATGACACATTTGAAACCAGACTTTATGCCAACTGCCCATGTAACTGTCTGTCTTTTGCATGCATTTTCCATTTCAACTTGGTAAAGAGCTGTCATGAAGCTGCTCTTTCAGGGACATTAACCTTTTATTGTGACTGTTGTAGTCAACGCTCTTTCTTTCTTTCTTTCTTTTTCTTTTTTTTTGTTTGTTCTAACTTCATGACCTGCTTGTCTCATCTTTTTGGGCAAGCTGCTCAGCTTGACTAGGCTGACGGGCAGTCGAGCAATAATGACTGGTCAGCCTTGTACGGCAGTGTTTTGAAATCCATATTAACCAAGTCAGGAACCTGAACTGTCAAAGCGTTAAGAAAAATCCATTAAAATTCTGCCCAACTGCAGATGATGGCTTTTAATGGAAACTTGAATACTGCCCATGCCTGGCTGCTGGTTTGGGCCACACTTAATTACAGTATGTTCACCAGCTGCCTCAATCTGAAAGCTGACTTTTTACATTTCTGCCCTAGAAGTGCACATACTGACCGCATGGGTGTGTTAAAGAACAAGTTTCTCTTGGTGTGTGCAGATGTGGGGAGAAAGTAAAAGGATCTCATCTGTTCCTGGTGTCTGAGGAAAGTGACACAGTGCATTAATCTGCCAAGCTGCTTCTCACCCCTAATGAAGTCTGTGAAGGATCCCTTTTAATTAAGTACAGGGGCTGGGGTCGATGCCTCTCCTTCTTCATTAGAAAAAAAGGATTTCTCCCATCTCACAACTGCCAATGAGTGAGGTGGTTGTGGTGTGGACACGTCTCTGCCTTCAGTCCAATCTATACAAAAGAGAGTAGGAGGAGGTTAAAAGAGAAGAGGCAGTTTATGCAGAGGGTTGCCTCTGAATCCTTAATATGTGAGATTTTCTGCTCTGCCTCTTGGGGCGGTACTTATAATAATCCAAGGCAATGTGAGGCATTAGTCCACCAGCTTAACAGAGGAATACTATTGATAGGGCCACTCATACTTGGGTAGACTCCAGGTTATTGAACCACAGCCATTACCTTGGGAGGAAAAGGTTATGGGTCTTAAAAAACTGGCCTGGAGAGTTCAGTTTTCTTTATGGCTTAATTCAGTGCGTCATTTCAATCCAGCAAATTATCCAAGGCCAAGTGCCTCCATTTTTGTTAAATAGTGGGCACAAGGTGCTCATTCTGTCTGCAGCCTTTTGTGATTTTTCTAAAGCTGAAGTCATACCTCATTGTTGAGTTGAAAATATCGAATAATACAAAATGACATTTCATGTCAAGTTAAATGAATATCGCCCTTTGACAGACTTGTACTCTTTAAGATAGTATGACTCGTGCTTTTACTTTCCTCGACAACAATTGTTGGAGGCAGTGAAGCAGAGTAAGGAGCAGATCAGAGGTTTAACTGCAGCTGTCCTGTGCTTTAGAAATTCCTTTTAAATGGATTAAATCAATTTCTCCTTTTTTTTATTGCGTTTCTATACTGAGGAAGCTACAACACGATTAAATACATATTTAGCAGGGATTTCTGGACTGGCGGAATGGATTTTTTCATGTTATGAATTTCCTTCCGTCTTAAGCTGGGATGTAACCATAATAATGCTGCATGTCATCACAGTGCAGTGTTAATCAATAGTCTTTGTGTGAAATATGGACACTAAAGTGTTTTTCTCCCTTTGAACTTTAGGATGGGGTGAAATGGATCACTACAAAACTATTTAATAGCAGCATTTTCAATTCCTCTCCCACAAGACATTGTATTTGTTTGCATTAAACCCAAAGTACTCATGCTCCTCAACTGTTATTGCATTATTAAGGGATAAGAGATAACATTTTGCTTAATGTTGCTTGCTGTATGACCCTGCGAGGCACAGAAATACATGTCAGCTTGACCTTCTGTACAAAACTTTCAGGTACATTATAAATGGGGACTTGTCTGAAGTTTGTTGCCGTTATCTAAACTTGACATACTTTACAAGCTTGGGAGCAACATACAGTGTTGATAGCTATGTATCAATAAAAGCAATGGAGCATGGTATACAACCCACCTGTGTGGGCGGTGGCACTGCGTCTGTTTCGCTCTCTGAACACGATGTACAGTTTGACTCTCGCCACGATAATCTGAATGATTTATGGTGTCTCTCTTGCCGTTAGCCACTCTGCTGCTTCATGGCGACACATGGTTGGAACGCTGCTATTGTACTTGGCCTTCAGGCAAGGAAGAGCAGTCATAAAGAATTCTGTTTTCTGCTGGTTGCCATTAAATGTCTATCAGCATTTTTATTTTATGCTGTGTGCTATTCAACCTACAGGCTATTGGAATTTTTTTTTCACCGTCTATACTTGTGTCCCATAGGAGGAGACTGTGGCTCTGAGGAAGGAGGGGAGCGGAGTGGTCCTGGACTGTCAGGTGCCTCATCTGATCGGCATTGATGAAGACCTGTTGAGCACTGGCATCATCCTTTATTATTTGAAAGTAATGCAAACATTCTCTCAGAACGTGAACCTCCACCAAGTCTGATTGTCCATTCTAATTCTTGTTCAACAATAATACTAAACCACAAACAAACCACAAATTATGACCAACTTTTGCCCTTCCTCGTGTTTTGGAGCCTCTGGTCATTTTATTAATCCGCACTAATACATTTATTTTCCCCAAATAACTCTAAAGAAAACCCACAACTTTTGAATACATGACCTTCATTCTGCAACCTATCTCCATGCACACGAGAATGCAAAAGTGACATCAAACCCTCAACCAAACCATAATTTCTGGCAGACTTCAAACCATTGTGGACCAATTAATATTGTGCACCACAGATGCAAAGCCTGTTGCATGTCAGTGAAGTGGAGCAGACACGTACACACACAAAGTAACTGTGGGCATGTGTGAACCGTGGTGTGATGTCACCTCTTAAACTCTATTTTCTGTGTCAACACTGATCCGTGTAAAACTTAAAAACCTGGGAAGTGTTTTAGGAAAATTAGGCAATGCTGTTTTATGTTGGATGGCAGCCCCTGATGTAGAGGAAAATGTTTGACTGGGATAATGTCATTAATACTGTTATAAATTAGTCTGGAGCTCCTGAGTGTTAGAGTTAAAAGTCCTCTACCCCCTTTTTTTTTTTTGTGGATGTGGACTTGTCCTTGCCCCAAGATACATGAAAATCAATGCACCATCCTGCTGACTAACCAATGAGGTTTAAGTCATCACCTTCGCGGAGGTCATAATTCACGTATTACTTTAATTTCTCACGAAGTCATTATGTCTTATCTTCATGATTTTTTTTTTAAATCCCAGTTATTTAATTAATTATGTCATGAACTTGTAATTTCATTTACAGGAGGGTCGAACCACAATTGGAAGCAATGAAGCATTATGCACTGAGGATATTGGTAAGTGGGGGTGCTGCAATAAATGTCTCAGCTGCTGTTTTATTTACCTAATCTATTATTTCTTTGTCCTTAAATATTTAATTGGCTAGTACTTCACGGACCTGGGCTCCTCGGTGAACATTGTGTGCTTGAGAACCAAGGTGGGACTGTGACTCTGATCCCTCTGGACGGTGCACTGTGTTCAGTCAATGGCTCTGCTGCAAGTGATCCCTGCCAGCTGACTCAGGGTAAGCATTCTGCTGAACTAATACACTTCTGATATTCTTGATGAGTATCTGAGGGGGGAAAGAAACAAGACAAGTCTGTATTAATAAAGAACCGCGTCTCAGATTCACAATTATTTAGCCCATGGGAGGCAATAACACACTTTGAATTAGTAGTATGAGATCACTGCATCACATCTACTAATGAAATCCACTTTATTTCTGTGGATTCCCCATAGCAGTGCACTTGGGGCTTGAGTGGATTGTGAACACAGCTCTCCACAGGGCCGATGCCATTTTTCTTACTAAACATTTTGAAGGGCGAGAGGCCCCGGACAAAGCCCCAGACAAAGCCCCAGGCCCTCCATTTAATTGGCAGATGGAGTTGATAGGGCCGACAGGTTTGAAGTGGGCCAGAGCATTAACCTTTCAAAGGACGGAGCCAAGCTGAGCTAAAACTCCCGGCTCCTGAGTAGATCCTGCTTGCTGGGGCTGGGAATTTTCACCGCTTACTGCCTCGTCATCTGCACTGCTTTGCCATCGAGAGATAAAAACTGCACATAGAACCAGGCAGCGCAGGGCCCGGCCATGCTAGTTGCTTTTATAACCATTTCAATTTATCCAATATCCCCTTCAGAAACGGCTGCATCTGAAGCTATTTTCTTGAACAAATGATAGTAATTTTCCGTCCAGCAGCAGCTGGAATCTATCACAGGCTGCCCTCTCAGATGCTTTGTCACTCGTCAGAAGTCATTAGCAGGAGCAAGATTAGTATTTGCTGTGCTGAGAGAGGAGGAGCAGAATGGAAAGGAGACCAAGAGAAAATCTTTGGATGTGGCCATATGAGCGTGAGCCTGATATATAAACCCTAATATCACTTCAATTCTATAGCTTTACAAGACTTCTCAAGTTTCCCTTGGCCATTTTCTGCGGTAAATCATCCTTGTGGTCTAGGTCACTGCCAATCACTTTGGGGATTGTGTTCTTCATGGCAATTCATTCACTTTAGCTCAGCAGAAGAAAATTTAGTAGAACTTTTGTGCCGTTTGTCAAATTCCCCTCAAGTTCAGTGCAGAGATGGCTCACTGAAATCCCACATTGACAGGAAAATCCTTTAGTCAAAGTCTCCTCTGCTTTTTATGCATGATGGATGCAGTCTTACACCTCTAAAGGGTTCCTGGCAGACTGTTAGCACTATTACTGTCATTTGCATCTCTTTTAAAACACATTACATTTTCCTTCTGTCAGTCTTCCTCACAGTGTAGTGTGTAACTGTGCTTATGTTCTTTGCATCAGAAATGTGAGTCATTCACTTAACAACTAAAACTTTTATTATAACTAAGGCTATCTCTGGTTCTTTCTAGGTGCCATATTACAGCTAGGAAAATGCACTATGTTTCGCTTTAACCACCCAACTGAGGCTGCCCAACTCAGAAAGAAACAGCAGGTACAAACAACAAACCAACATGCTCTTTTAGAAGATGTTGCCTGAACTGCATTTTCTTAGTGCTAATTTTGTAAAAGCAAGTCAGCATTGTGGACTTTGTTTCCATAACTACCATCTGTAATACCTGCTACCTTTAGCGAACATTACTCACGCTGAACACTCATTCACACTTCATTCCACATCAGAAACTCCACAACAGCTCCACCAGTATGACCCATGCAGACCCGTTACCGATCAAAATAAGAACACCTGCCTACTTTCCATCCAGTGCTGCTCATTTTTCCATACATTAAGAAATTCTTAATCTTTATTTTAATTAGCTGGCTTACAAAAAACAGCAGATCTGCTCATCATAAACAGTCTCTTGAACTGTTTTCAACTTTAGGAAATGTCTCCACTGAAAAGAAGCCAGGTGCTGTCTTTCCCATAACTACTGCTTTTTGTAAATTTGCTACAGCTCCCTCTTGGTTTCCACTTTCATTTTTTTCTTAAAAGTTGGATTATGTAACTGCACCCTACTGTTTGTAAGTTACCTTAGTAATAAAATGATTAAAATATATTTAATACAACTGTAAATCTGTTTTCTCACATGATTGTCATGTTAAAAACCCATACTTAAGCTTTATGAGCATAATACTACATTTATAAAACAAACTGCACACATCAAACTATCCTTATATACCATAAAACCAGGTGGTGGCAGCAACATGCCACCTGCTTCTCTGCAGCAGTCTCTGAAGAGCACAGAACATCCGCTAAATAATTCCAATTACTTTTTATAGGCATTGTATATTTAGATTACAATTGATTAATTATGGTTACTTTCCCCTTTGCAATGAAGTGAACATAACTGGCCCCTGAAAACAGGAATTGATGTGATAAAATGTGAGGAATATTGCATTAAAAGTCACCTATTGTTGTATCAAAATGAGAAAAGAGGTGGTTTTGTTGTGTGGGTGTATATTAAAAAAAAGGACAATGTAATGTATACAGGAATATGACTAACAAATTTTTTTCTTTTTTTTTTTTAGGGCCAGTAATTCTAATTTGGTCCCTTTAAGAATTTTTCTTATGAGCTTTAAGGCGCTTTTATGTTGTAAAGTGAATTCATCTAACACTTTATAGACACACTTGTTCTGGTTTTTGTAGTTTTCAGCTCTCTGCATTATTGAAAAGTGCACCCTATTACTACCAAGTAAAATACAGACATTTAGAGCCCAGTGTGGTTCGACAAGGAGTCTTTCTCATTCATTTTTAACATTAATTCTAAATGAGATGGTCTCAAGAGTTCCACATTCGCCTAGTCTGAAAATGTGCTGGCACAATGCGTGCGCTACTGCTTTTAACGCTGGGAAATTGTATAACATTTAATGAAAATGTGAACACGCTGAGTAAATTGTAAAGAGTATATGGCTCTATAATAACTCTGTCATTGTGAAATAGATGAATTTTAATGCTGCTTATTGTCACTTGGTGTTTGATACTATTTTGACAAAATGCTGTCAAAGCTGTTCAATTTCCCACCTTTTATGAAAAAAGTGTCATAACTACTTGTGACATACTGTAATTAAACTACTATGTAATTGCATATCTGCTATAGGCAGCTGTCACTCATGTCTTACACACCAGACAGATTTTCATTTCATGGTGCTGTCTCATTCTGTTGTCTGCAGAGTGGGCTGCTTTCTGCCATCAGCTTGTCTTTGACTGACATGTCCAAATCTGCTGAGAATCTGTCCAAGGTGATGCTGCGGAATCCAGGGTGAGACTTGTGCAGACTCATGTAATGGCTCTCATGCACCTAAATCTCCACAGTATGGCTCCTTGTCGAGAAGCATTTCATCAGGCACACAGACCAAATTGAAACTATAAATCAAAGCAGCGTTTCTGCAAATGGTGGTGGGAGCATGCAAAAAGCCCCTCTGAAGTGCTTACATGGTAAACTGGTACAAATCACAGCGGGTGTGTGTCATATAGACAAGGTTGTGTCGTAAGCCGGCCTCTAGTTGAAGCAGTACTGTAGCACCCTCCTCTGAAACGACTGCAGTGCACTTCAGATCATCTCCCAAGAAAATGGAGCTCACTGAGCGAGCTAAAGAGTGTGCATTTTGTTTCAGACAGAGGCAGTAGCGAAGGATTTAATCCAGACTCCCGACTGTCATGATATTCTCTAAATACTACAGTTCTCACCAAAGTAAGCAATACATTTAGATTTTGAAAATGTGGTCAACTTATTAAACTAGTAATTAAAATATGGCCAGATTTTGATAGTGAGGGAATAGTGTCTATGAGCGCCACATGGAAAACATTTTAAGAAGGCTTTGGTACAAAATTTTTGTTTTATTCTAAATATAAATGATAATGAAGTAAATATGTCCTAATTGCAACAACAAAAGCAGGCTGTATTAACATTGCACATGTGACACCAAGCTCTTACAATGGGCACAAATGAAACTTAAAAACTGCTTCACTTTTACTGTACTTTCTTGAAATTTATTTTTCCTATTTGTGAATATTTTTATGAATTATTATTTTTATAGATTTTATAGTCAGAAGAAAAATTGCACCTTTTAATATGAAATTCATAAGTTAGAAAAATGTCTTTTCAGTAGCTGAATTGTAGGACTAGGCTGGACACTATTGGATTTTAGTCCTTTTTTGGTTTTAAATTATTTTATGGAAAAATCTGCCTTTTTCTTTTTCGATAGGCTCCCTGTAATTTGACAGTTACCTTCTCTCAAATATGTTACAGTGATGAAATCTTTTCTCATAATTACAAGATCAGTCTTTTTTTATTAGAAGCACACTTTAATGGTAGATCTTTGTCCTGTGTTGCCTTCCAACTGTTTGACAGATCATTGATTTGTCAGTGTCTGTTTTCCTTGAATGAGTTCCCTAAATTGAATTCCCTTGCCACTTATTTATACCCTCTGAAGTAGTGAGCAATTTCAGACACAGTCCTGGTCTCTCATGATCTGATAATGCTGATGTTTTACAGCATCTGTAGACATGTAATTTCCTTCTGTGTGCAGTATTCCCAAAAAGGAGGTCTTCCATTCAGGTGATTCATACCCTTTCTGGAACCCTACTCCTGATCTGTTGGTCTGACACAGCTTAGTTTTGCTGAAAAAAATGTGTGTGTGTGTCTATGTCTATAGTATAGAGGATTACTACTGGGCTGCTACTGTATCGGGTAGTAACAGCTTTATTCTGTGTCTGAAATGCAGTCATTTATGAAATGACGGGCAAAGTTGAAATAAAAAAAATGTTGTCCTTACTGTAAGCAACTCTCAGCATTTAGAGTGTAAAATTTAAATTCAGACATGAGCTGTGCATAACTGTTGGATTTGGGAGTTGCATAGAGTATCAGCAATCTGACCTTCAGTTGCTTGAAGGGATGTTACATTGCCTCATATTTTCTTGAGTTTCTAACAGGGTAATAACAGGAAGATATGAGCTGCTCTTATATTACTGTGAGATTACAAAAATTTGGATTCAAGATTTTTGGCTCAGTTATTGAAAATACTAAAATACTATATTTTTATGACAACTGACCTTGCATCATGAATTGTAGTATCAAAGCAATAATGGACCAAAATAACTTTAAGAATGACAGACTTTAAAGAAAAGCACTTAATACATTCATATTTTACATTCCTTAGATGCATTTGTAAAAGCCCTTGAAATCTAATGTCGGTTCTTTGCACTTAAATCTGAAATAATATATATATATATATATTTTTTTTTAATTGGTTTGAAGCAATTATGTTTAATGAGGTCTGAAGGTTACTTGTTTTACAGAACGGATGTCACAAAATTTCTATTTGTATGGATATAGAAAGAAGAGAAAATGAAGAAGTACCAATCTTTGAGTTGTTAGAACCATCTAAGACAGACAGGAAGGGTTAGATGATTGCACTGTGTGAGAAACCGTAACAGTCTACGAGACCTATTTCTGATTTGTGATCAGTACAAGGTGGCCCACTGTGTCTGGTTCAGTCTTTATTAAATGGACTGTGTAACAGAAACTATATGTTGAGGCCGAGTTGGAATATAGCTCTTTTAAACCCAGGACTCAGACCCAGACAACATTTCATGACCACCTTAGTACTGAGAGTCTCTTATCTGACATCCCTCTGAGGACCCTCTCTGACCACCAACAGGCTGTTATTAGGTGCTTGTATTTCCTAGGAGCTCCTCAACAGTTCTGCCAACAACTGTAGGACTGTAGAGCTATCTCACCTACCCTCTATCTTGGTCTTTCTCTTTTTTGTGTCACTTTCTTTAACCCTCATCCAACTAACGTATACAAATACAACAGATCCTAGCAAAACATTTCTTACAAAATACTAGTTAAATGTTTAAAATTGCAGCTCTTTTTAGCATTCCATAATTAGTATTCAGCACATTGTTATTCGCATTACGCAAGATGAAATAAGAATCCTCCTCTTTTTTTCAGAGCCTGTAGAAAATATTACACATTCAGTAAGGAAGCAGGTTTAATAAAATGTGAGTACTATCCAACTCTGTGGATTGATGTAGAAGATTTTTTTTCTCCTTTTCCATAGTGGTATAAAACAGCATCAGGTTGTCTATATTTTGTGTTTTGATTTGGACCTGGAGGAGAGCATGTGTTTTCAAAGACTGTTGGATTTTCTCCAGATTTTTACCTTCGTGGTGTTTTAATGTAACATGACTGATAGTAACTTTATCCCCTGGGATGGGGATTCTTTAAAGTTTTCATGATAGCAGATTCTGTGTGATTTTTTTTTTTTTTTCCCCCACTACGTATCATGTATTATCTAATATCTACCGAAGTAAGACAAAAAAGTAATTTTTAGGGATTCTTAATGGTACTTTAGAGACTGTCATTTCCTGGAAAATGATTAAAAACAAATGTCAACTCATCCTGCACTCAAGACCAGAGTTCTGGGGAGGTGATGGGCTCTCGAGATCCCTCCTTCTTCTTTTTTTTTTTTTTTTTTTTTTTATATGGGAACACATAATTTTGCAAAAGACATGGCGCTCTGCTAGTTGTTTCACCGGGACTTTAAATTTGGACTGATTGAAAACATGAGCTCAATAAATAGTTCCATCTGTTCAATGGAATTGGGTCATTTTGACTGGAGTCCCCCTAGACCCTAATACATTGGTATTTTTAAAAGCTACTAATTAAACCAGAAAGTGATGTAAAGTCATTAGGAACAAACAGTGAGCGAGCCGTAAAGAATTGTAATGATACTGTAGAATAAAGCACCTGTGAGATATGACCAAAGATTTACCCCTGGGGTCTGTGGACTCCCCAGTTGTTAATTTCAGTCAACACTCTGGGTGCTTCCTTCAGATATCTGGGTTGGACTTTTAAGAAACCTTTGTTAAATGGTGCACATGAGAGGACATATCATGCACTGCAAACTTTACTCAACCATCTGTCTGTGTGTAACTGTGTATGTATAATGTGGTCACCAGGTTGATGGAGGGGAAGTGCACCCGGCAGGAAAAGGGATGGCAGCAGGTCCCAGACAGACTGAACAGCCACGACCAGGACGTTAAAAGATTTGCTCCAAAAAACAGCAGAGATTCTCATCTACAAAGAGCAGAAGAGGCATCAAAGGGAGCAGAGACAGAGGAGACTGGGTGTAGGTAAGTGTTGGGAGTTGAACTCTGCTCCTACACTGATTGTAGTGGATCTGTAGTTGTGTACATAGTAAGAGCTCTGTAAACTGAAGTCCTTGAACGGGGGTGAAAAAGTATCAAGAAATTTGGTCAGCGTCTTGCACTGGGAATCCCAAATCGGCATTGTTCCGTTTAGTAGTAGAGTAGACAAACATTAGAGAGTACAGGACATCCTGTTCTGATCCCCAGGATCTGCTAAAATCCTTTGGTCGTTTTTGAGGACTTGCACTGTGTCCGTGTTGTTGATGCTGTCAATGGTTTACTGCTCCAGCTTCCCCTCTTCGTCAACCTGCTGTAACACACGAGGCTTAGCCTAAGCCGCTGTTTACTGTCAGGAATCGTTCTGAGCTGTATATTTGGTTTCTGTTCCCCCCTCTGGAGTGCTGAGTATTGTATGTAAATCCTCAAATCAACATGCACAGATTCTATTTAATTTCACAGCTAGTAGAGTGGCTCTAATCTCATCCAGCCGTTTGGGCTGTTTGCTTTTCAAATCTAATGGATGGTTTTTTGTGAAGGGGGGCTGGGTTATTGCAGTCTTGTATTTTGCCTGCAAACTATTTGAAGTCTCCACTGTCACACCATAACAAATAATTAAATTTGCTTTTGAAAACAAACAGCCTGACAGCATGTATAAGAATATGAACACAGCTGCATTGTGCACACACCGCCAAATATCAAGATGCAGGTTTTCTGAAAGATATTAATTCTTGTATCTTTACCATGCCCTTTTTCAGCCTGATGGATACGGCAGTTATGGGAGCAGATAAAGCAGCAGGGAAACTCAGAACTACGGTATGCATTCTAACTTTCTTTAAACACCCGTATTTGTTAAACCAGAGTAATATATGATCAATTCTACTTGAATTAGAAGATTTGGGCCTTAGTTTCTCTTTTCCTCATTTACATGATTGGAAATTTAATACCTCTTGTTTTCTTTACCCTGAGTGGACAAAGTAAAACAAAAACTAAAACAGATGATACATTTCTAAAATTACAGCGTAATAATAAGAATACAATTTTTGTTAAGGAAAAATAACAATAATTGAATGAATACAATATAGGGCGGTGTCTACATGGAATTAAGGGATAAAGTTAAAACCCTGTGTAAATAAATAAGTCATTGTTCTTCTGTTATTTTTCAAAACTCCATGTCACCATGCAGTTAAAGTACTGGTCCCTTTTGTCTTTGCAAAACATGGCAAGTGTCACTACTCCCCCCTCCTACAGCCAGGCCCAATACAGATTTTTATGAGGCATGAAATGCGTTTTCCCTTGACTTGTTATGTTTGTTTATTATGCACATATTTAAACCCTATTACACTTTCCTGCTGGGGATTCAAAGAAAATGACACTCATTTTGTGAAAGCACATTGAAATGGGAACACTTTTTAGACATATCCCTTTATACATACCTTGCACCTTGTTCTTCACTTTTTACATATTCAAAATATTATTGAATACATAAATAAGGATTTGCTTTTAACATAGCCTGGATAAAACTGCATTTGATTTTCAACAATGACTTAATTATTTTGTACTAAACTGCATGTCAAACAGAAAAATGACCCTGAATGTTTTATTTCTTAGTGTTTCTTTTTCCTTCTTCCACCCATGAAACGTAAACTAGGCCATACATGGAAAATATCCTGTCCCTCACGCTACTTTTGAGTTGGACAGAGGCTCTGTACAGGGTGGGGTAAGCACCAGGGATGGCCCGGAGCAGGAGAGGGACTCGTGTCATAAATCAGGGCCAGAGCTCATGTCTGAGAGGCCGTGGAGGAAAGCGGAGAGTGGGGCTGGAGTTGCAAGTTATAGGGGAGAGGTTCGGTCAGGGGATGCCAGCCTCCAGCAGACAGGTGTCCTGGGCCCAGGTGATGGATGTGGCATGAAGCCGGGGGGGGATGCTAACGAGATCCAAGGTGTCATGGCTGACTGCTACAAGGGGAGACCTGGCTCTGGTGGGAGCTCATTAGGCAGCGTATCCCACCTGCAGAGCACTGGAGGAACGAGCTCCATGTCTGTCCTCCCACAGACCAGCACTCATTCTCAATTTGACAACAAGCCTCTCAGCAGTCAGGGAGTTCGCTGTCCACCTAAGGAGACTACCTCCAGGGACCAGTTCATCTGTGAAGGGATGGATGAATCTCGAGGTTTGGAGGAGGAGATCCCGGGAGTTTGTGTGACAACATGTGAGGCAGCTGCAGTTCAAAGCTCAGGTCTGGGGTCTTTGGTCGACACGGTGTCTTGGATTGTCCAGGATGCAGGGCGTCTACTTCGGAGCTCTTCTGTAGTGTTGCAGAAAGTCATAGAGCAAGGACTACAACCTGTCGCGGCCAACTGGTCCAGTCACATGGTGTCTCTCGTCAAGGAAAGCAAGGTCGTGTCTGCGGTGAAGGACAGCTGTGTGTTTTCTCTGGTCAAGAGGAACTGCGTTACATCTCTGTTCAGCGACGGTCACATTTTTTCCATAGTGAAAGATCTCCCACTCATTCAGCACATTCAGATGGAGATTAGTCAACACCTTCAAATAGCAGATGGAACCAGGATGATTGAAGGTTGTGTTGGTCCTGATGCCACAGATCTTCCAGTTCTACCTCCGAAACATACGAGTGAAGAAATGGCAACTCTGTCGCTTATTCAACATGACGTCTGTACAAGTAATAGTAGCATTAAGTCACCACAAGCACAGGCAATGGTTGATACTAATGTAAAAGACACAGAAAAGATGATTACGGAGCTGCAGCAGAAAAGTGAATCAGAGGCGACCTGTGTGTCTGGAGAAAAGGAACAAGTATCAGACAATTCCTTAATTATGAACTCCAAGGATGTCAACAGCTTCTGTCAAATGTTGATAACATACCCTGAGTCACTACTGGCTTTAAAAACATTGCCTCTGTTGGACCTGGTGGCCTCTTTACAGTCTGTAATCCCCACCTCAGTGTTCGCCTCTCAGAAGTCTGTAGCTCTATTCTGGTTGAACGTGTCTAAGTATAACCAACCAGAAGCTCAACCTGCTCTTTTGCTTGTGATGGAGACTGGTCTTTACACCCTGACCAATACGTGTGGACACATGGAGTTGTTCCATCACCTCCCTTTGCTCCAGCTGAAGGAGGTGCAGATAGGCTTTGCAGGTCACAGTGTGTGCTTGATGGGGACCACAGAGGAGAGCATCCTGGGTGTCTATACCCACAGTGAGAGGCTAACCAAAGAGCTGTGCGGGGCCATACTTGGCGTCATCTGCCCCGGAGACAGCCGGGTCTCCCAGCATCCCTTGCTCCATGGAGACTTGATGAGGCTGTCTCTAGACTGGCAGGTTTATGTGCCTGACCTGCTGCTGGATGCTGGTTTAAGGGTGTGCTGCCATTTTCAGAAGAATCTGGCTGATCTGGTTTACTTACTTCATGGCAGCATGGATAAAGAAAAGATAAGCCTGGGAGAGGTTCAGCTGCTTCTGTACGTAGGTGTAGGGATACGTGTTAACGCCAATACCTATACAGAGCATTTAGCGCAGCTCTTTTTGACCGATACCCACCTCGGTCTGGTACAGGAGGACGTCGTCTTTCATCCTCCCCCACACTCTGTCACCGTGGAGCTCAGCCGTCTGCAGTTTCACGACTTAACTCTTCATCAGCTCTCAGATGTGCGCTGTGTAGTGGTGCATGATGAAGATGAGCGTGGAGCTGTCACAGTGGATGTAATCCTGGCAAATGTGAAGGCCAGAGGTCACCCCGAAAGCGTGACTGAGGCAGCTATCCCGTCTGTGCGTACTTCACATTCAGCCTCACATGCAGAAGTGTGGAAATTAACTTTCAGTTGCTCCACTGAGGCAGCCTGCCTGATTAATCACTTGTCAAACGTCTGATCAAGGGCTGAACAGCCAGTAATGAACAGCCCAGCTTGAAAACTCTCACTCAGGAGCAATGGCAAAAGTGCACTTCAGCCAGACAAAGGACAGTTCACTGTTAAATGACAGTGAACGTGATGACCTGTTTGGAAGTTTCTGGATGGACTTGTTTTTTTAGAGGTTTCATTCATGTTAATTGTAGACTGCTTTAATAACTGAAGGTTTTATCTTTAAACTTGAATTTCTTTGTCCTTGCTCTGTTCTATTCATTACCTCTCCATTATAATTCTTGTCATAGAAGTTGTCAGATTAATGTGGAATGTTTTAAATAGTAAGTGGTTGAAGATTCAACATTAATGTCTCTCAAAGTTTAATTTGCTACATGGGAAGTGGGTAACATTTTAAGAATTTTACCGTCAATGTCTAAAATTGTTTTTGTTGCAGATAAGTTGTGTTTATATCTGTTGTGAATTTAAATCTTAATAAAATTTATGTGAACATGTTTGTACAATAAAAGGAAAATAAATCTATCGCCTCCTGGGGTCATATACAACTCAATTTTTTGTATTTACAAGTTACTATCTCAACCGTCACAGGTTATCTGAGATCTTACTGTGATGCATTTCAGTGCTTTCAATAAATGTATTTCTATATTTGTCATGCTGTTTTTCCCCTCATCTCTGCTCCTTTTTAATACTAATAATGCATAAATATACTTATTTTTCCTCATGAATCAGAATCCCACTCTTATCATCAAAGTCAAAATGTGAAATATACTCTTACTATACAAGGTTGCAATGAACTTCCACAACAGTTAATAAAGGTACTACCTGCACAGGGGATCTCCTCATGTCAGCTGAGGATGTCCATTCTGGGACAAGATTTGTTCATTTTCTGAGAAATGCTTTAAATTATGGTGGACGGATGTTGAAACGAGGCTGATTCACATCTTGAGTGAGAGGCAAAGGCTGTCTGCGCCTTTCCTTGACTGAGTGACCAGTTCCAGCACGGAAAATTACAGGGGCAATATAGTGCAATCAGCCCTCTTGTCTGCTCCAGCACAAGGGATGGAGATTTGGCCTCGAATGAAGAAACACATCACACCTCATAGCGGTGTGGTTTGAAGCCAGGATGAAAGCTCAGGGTTGTGAAAGGATTGTTTTTCTCCTTTGCTTAAGACAGTTAATTAGCATTCAAATCATCCACCGAATATAACGCCTTCCAGAAAATAAAACACAGAAGGCCGACAAATCACAACCTAATGTATTGAAATGACGCTTGTAGTCCTACCTGCAGGGAAAGATTAGAATTATGGATTTAATTTTCCACAGGCTAATTTTCACTTTTTTCAGATTACATCAAGGCTAATGCATTGCAAATATTTTTCTTTTACGCGTTATGAATAGTTTATTACAGACTGTCTGCAGATAAAAACTTAAACTGTGACTGTCTGCAAACACATTGGATTCATTAGTGTTCTCCATCCAATATGACAAAATACTGACTTATTAGTGATTGAGAAGGGAGTATGAATTTCATAAGGCAGATAGCAGGTAACACAATGCCATGCTGCCTCCCTTCTGTATTATGTGATTTTTAATTGAACTATAGACGCCATAGGAAAACATGTTTACTTTCCTTTTTAATTGAGATTTTTATATTTAGTACACTGGCTGGTTTCTGTCTAAAATAGACATGAACTCTTGTTGGGCACAGCCTGGTTAAAGGAAAAAGTCTTCCTTTCAGACACATATCCTTTGGCAGGCTCTGAATCTCTAATCATTACTCTGTCTGATTTCCCACTGGGTTTTCTGAGCCTAATACTCACCATCACTGACAGCACATAACAGGATAATTTGTTTACCTCCTCCTTTGGAGGCATGTGAACGTGACTTAGTCAGTCCTCTCGATGCTTAGCTGTTGATGGGCTAAATCTTTTTTTATGTCGATCCCAATCATTCTGCCTGCCTGTAGTTTCTACATAAATTCACGAGTTCAATTATATATTTCCTTTAGAGGTTATGAAGCCTAATCCATGTCCAACTGAGCAGATCTAGATTAATTAAATTTGTGGTGGACTGCAATTGAGAAACTACCCCATCGTCTTTACTTTTTTTTTTTTAACTTAGGAATGAGTTTTCAGAAACTAAATTAAGCTTTCCTCAACAATAAAATAAAATAGAATAAAAACATCTTGCTACACCAAGACCTAATCTTTCAAAGAATCTGGCTTCCCAATTTAACCTGGTATTAATACAGGGCCTTTGGAAAAGAGGCCAACAGACGAGCACTGAACATTTATAATACTGGGGGGGAGTTTGCCCTATATTATGAACAAATCCATGTGTTGATAACATCCATTTGTAAAAGCTTGGACCAAATAAGTACAGTTTGAAAGCTATAATTTTGAAAAGCTGGAAATTGTTTTTACAATTTTTAGAAAAATAGCATCTTCCTCATGGTTACCTTTATAATTATAGTGAGCGATACAGAACTCTGCCACAAGCTCTAAATGTGACGTGCTACAGTGTACTTAAGTTGGTGATGATAAAAAAAATAACAATAGCAGACCTTGGTGCATAGACAGGTGCATTTAGGTTAGAGATATAATAGGAATAATGTAACAATAGGAATTAAATAATAAAATGCAATTTTCACTGCAGCTTGTATCCAAACCTCCCTTGAGCCAGTGTGTGTTCAATTTCTATTACCCAAAAGTCAGTTTAAAAAAATGAAGTGATGCAAAGCATGTTTGAGTGCCCCCAATGCTATACCTGATAATGTTACTTATAGCTGTGTGGAGGAGATTCCAGGTTTAGCTGCAGCTACACCACAGGTCTATCACTATATATCTTGGTTAAAGTGTTTTTTTGTTTTTTTTTGCCCATAATGTGGAGCGAGCACCGCTTCATTCCAACACACAGAGCATGGTATTTGTTGTTTATGCAAGCATGTTTGAAGCCAATCTTTAAATAACGCTCCTTGTGTGCAGGTAGATCCTCTTGTGTCTCTATGGTGTTTATAGTTTTTTTGTGCTTTACCTTTTGCACAGGTGTTTCAGTCGTTAATGATGACCCAGGTGAATAGTGGTTCAGGATATGATGCTGCAAAACGTTAGTTAAACTGTAACATCTACAGAAAAAAAAAAAGTCGGTGTTAGTGGGATTAAGAACACCTGTGTCTTTTCTGGCAATAGTGTATTGTTTAGCTTTGTTATAAACACCTTTGCTGGCTGCAACACTATTGCCACTTTTCACACATGAGAGGTGTGTGTGAGACGAATTGTGTTCCTGCAGCTTTAGTGATGCCCATGGGTGTTCACATCCTAAAAGTACAGGTACTAATATCACAATGTGAAAGCAGTGAAAAACATATTAATACTACTTACCATCAGCAAAATATCCATCATGTATGAAGAGCAGAAGTAGTAATTGTGCAGTGAAATTGAAACGGTCAGTGTTCATTGTCATGTTGTTTCTGGATTCATTATACTCCTCCAGTAATGTGTATGTTGCATTCTATGCTTGTCAACTGTCGACTAGTTTAATCTATAGTAATGCATTATATTCTATACAGCCTCAAGTTGTCATATGCTATAAATGCCTTCCTGCGAGAACCATTTACCTCTAAGAAGTCATCTTTTCACAGGCTCAGAGAAAAATGCCATATTAAATAATCCAAGAGTGTTTTCAAAGAGTTTATTAAGCTCTGGAGGAGGAGAATTTTCTCATCTCATAGAGGAACATCACAAACATTGAAAATCAAACAAGTGCAGTTTTTGATGTAGTAAAATGGGAGATTAAACCAAAATGGAAATACTCAAAGTACAAGTTTGTCAAATTTCTATTCGAGTACACTTTATCTACTTGAGTAAATGTGCTTCATTACATTCTTCTAGTGCCACTGTCCTGATGGTGTCTCACTGAGTGTTTGTGTGTTTTGTATTCTCATTCAGCTTGAGGCTGCGAAACATTGCCTTCGGTTTTATTGCCTTCTTGCTGATTTGCTTGTGGGCAGAGTCATGGCTTATGCTGACTGTAAGTTTCTCCTCTTGTGTTGGGGCTCTCTTGTTGGCATTTGCAATAGTATAAATCTATATCCTACTTTTTTATGAGCTTTTGACTTGGTTTGTGCATATACTTTTAGAAGTTTGTTGTTTGTTTGCTTGCCATTCTCAATTCTTTGTTCGCAATAAATTTGCTCGGCAGTGAAAACTGAAAAAAAAAAGAGAAATATAATATGAGTTGGCTTACGAGAAGTAAAGCAGTTGTTATGAGCACAACCTCTGACACAACATTACTGCTTTCCCTTATACATAATTTCATGGTGGTGAAGTCAACACACTCACAATAGGTAGTCATTTTACATTTTCCTGCTCGTACCTCTGTTATGTTAATGCTCCAGTACCACAGTTTTATGCTGCTGCTCGACTCACTACCAGTTCAGTGAGCAATGATGTTCCACTCACCATTTCCACACATTTCCTACAAAGGGATTGTCTGAATAACCAGTGATTATTATCCATGTCATAATATTACCTCAAGTATCGGCTTCATAGTCGATGTATCTTGCATATCAGGTGGGTTGTTGGATTATCCCTTTCAGTTCACTAGATGGTGTCTTGCTAATATGTTTTTTCCCTGAGGAAAAGATACTGTGTGATCTTTTTGTACAGCTTTTCATAGATGTTTAAGGAGGGTTATAGATTAATCCTCATGGTCAGAGGTGTTGGCAACTCCTCATGTGATGATCATTACATTGTCAGCTGACTGTTGGTTTTTACAGTACACATGCGTTGTAGGCATTTGTACTATTTTATATAGTAGCGGAAGTCGTGGCTGAAACATTGGTATTTGATTTGGATCATAGCGGTGTGAAGCAGTAAAGGATGTTATCATTAATAGATAAAATCAAAGTTGTATCAGTAGTCGACTTGAGAAGGTTTCATCTTTTCTAACTTCAGGTCTTTGTGTTGAAAAGGTCTTATTAAATGCTCAGTATGCCTTCCGACTGGTTTTATATTAATTTTTGTGAAAAGCAGCGCATCCTAATTAACTCCATCAATATAGACTCTTCTAATGAGGCCCACTGTTTTTGTAGCGACGGCATGTTTTATGCAGGCCTCTGATGGAATGCGAGTCTCAAAGGAGAAGGACACAATGGCGACCTGAATGTCAGTGGCATCTTTGAGCTGCACTCATTTGTGGATGTGTGTCCGCAGGCCAGAGAAAACACTGTGCCCTCTAGAAGGATGAGTTTGTCACACACGGCGTCATTTTTAAATTGGACTCCATTTCTCTCTGCCCACCCCTGCACCGTCTTGGACCTCACATGAGCTTCATTAGCATTTGCAGGAACTGTGAGACATTTACCACCATGGATTGTGACAGATTTCACAAGCTCAGTTTTACTGTTGCCCTGGGGGGGGAGAGGCAGTACTTACCATCTGTTGATTGTGACTGTACCCAGCACTTCCATAAGAGACTCTCATTCTGCCAATGCTAACAGTCCATTGACAATTCTGTTATATTCAAGAAATAGAAATGTATTTTGAGAACTAATGGTCCAGGAAGTTATGTAAACAAAAGATTCATGTCCATCAAAAAGTTATTAAATGAAAAATTCAGTGTTACTTCGTCCTGCAATGTGTGATAATGTTTAATATTGGGATTTTCAGCTTTATAGCTCCTGTATTTTTCTGCTAACAAAGACTCAAAGTGTTGAATAGCCTCATCCATTGAATAATAGAAGGACAAATTATTTTGGACACACTTTTAATGAAAAAAGAATGACCACGTATCCCCAAAATAAGACATAAAGTAAATTAAAGCTCTCCACTGTTGCCTTTAAACCTTTTCTTCTTCTAAAAAGATGGGAGTGTCGGCACATATTAATAAAATAATTTATCCTAATTGTTGTTTTTTTCAGGTGTTTTTACATCCAGCGATGATGAAAAGGAGTTTCATTGTTCAGTGCTGATTTGAATGACTACTGGACCGGACTGGTAAGTGCCTGAAATTTACCTTTATGAAGACAGCAAATGAAGTTTTTTACTCCACTCCAATCGGCAAAAATTAAAATTCATAGTCTTGATGTACATGTAAAGCTGCTGAAGTTCTCAAACAGTGTGGGGACAATACTGTGGTAATAATAATAATAATAATAATAATGGATTAGATTTATATAGCGCTTTTCTATTAACGCATACTCAAAGCGCGTACAATGGATCCATTATTCATTCACTCTCACAATCATACTCTGTCTGTCTGTCGACTGATAAAAGGGCACACACACCTTTATTTGCTGGGTAAGCCTAAGTTATCAAATGAACCAAGGTGGTGTTCTGATGGAATAATACTGATACAGAGAAAATATGTGAGATATAGAGAAATTAATCTTAAATTACGTTTAGTCCGTCAACCATGCCACCTTTTGACATTGCTTGAGGCTGGAGGTCTGAGTTACCTTGGTTTGTTAAAACACTAACCACGGTTTGTTTCTGTGATACTTACTGCTAATTAATTGTCAGCATAATGACTCACAGCGTTCCCTGCTTTAATTTCTTTTATTTATAAGTAGAATATGCACCTTGAAAAAGCCGACCAATTCATATTTGTGCTGCTGGCAGAGCATAGTTCTGTCCTTTGAGACCACCACAAGTATTTGTGATTATGTTCTAATAAGAGGACAGCAGCAGGTTGCTCAGATAACAAGCTGCACTTTTAGTTCTACAAAAGTTGGAGAAAAAGATGCTGCTTGAATCAAATATTCATGAGCTGTGTTGAACCAAAAGGCTTTTCACATAAACTTGTAAAGGAGTTAAAGGCGGTATTTTCCTAAGGAGGTAACATACAATGCACTGATTCACTAACTTGTGCTGGTTTACAGTGGTTGTTTGTGAAATGACTCCGATAACAGTCCATTTTCACGTTGGCATTCTGTCATAGCTATGAGCCATGCAGTTATGAACTTAGCTGTTAATTTTAGTCTCGTAAGTACGACGAGGAACTGGTGAATGATGGGGCTGCATGCAATTTTCAGATGGCGCTGCTTCTTGTACATGGAGCTCAATATGGTTTGATTAAAATGTTTATTTCACATTTCTTTTTTTGTAGCAGCCGAGTTTCAACTTCTCACTTCATTATGAGGAAAATGATTGTGCTATTGCCATGTTAATGCGGATTCAGTCTGTATTGCAGTATGGGCATTTCTGTAAAGTTAGGCTGGTAAAGTGTTGATAAGAATAGTGGTGTTGTTTTCTTTTCACACTGTGTTTCAGGCCTTGTAGTTTCCAAAGTTATATTACATCTAGAAGTAGAAATGCAAGTGAGTGTTCATACAATGGGAGCAACTTGGACCTCACTGCACAAATGGCAAAAAGTGGATTTCATTAAACAAAATAATCAGCAGTGCTATTTTACAGTAGTGTGATGCTTTACAGATGAATATCTGCTTATTTAAGTAAATAATAAAGCCATATAATCCATACAATACATACAAGTGAACTACTAAATTAGAGACAAACAGGCATAGAGGTAATGTATTACATGGTACACTGTAATAATGGTGTTATTTGTCATGTACCTTGGATGCTGATTGCTTGCTTTGAGAGTAGTGTCGTCTTCCATGGCTGAGCAGGTGCATTTGTTGATTTTTTTTTTTTCTTTTTGCCAAAACAGAACTGTAGTGACTTATGAAACCAAAAACCATAAAGTAATCATTCATAATTACTATTGATCAACAACCCTATGAAAATACTGCTGATTCAAGTATGATCATTTGTGGAGCAGGACTTAAAAAAATCAAACTTATTGAAGCTTTAAGTAAATGATTATCACTTTGCAGTACAACAAATTAGAGCTATTTGGAACAGTCGTTTGCATTAAGCGTGGCTGGCAGCCGCAGATGGAGTGCCATGACGGCGTTAAGTGCTGTCACCAAAGCATTCTCCTCTGGGGCTTGACAAACATGATATTTATTTATGAGAAGGCGTCCAACAAACAGGACAAGGCTGTTTTCCAAACCTGCTGCATTTTCCATTTATGGGGAAGCAGGCACGAGCAGTGACAGAAGGAGTTGGTCCAGACTGCTGATGCTGCCGATGCAAGCTTCTTCTCCACACCTCCTATTTCTAGGCTTCCAGCTTCCAGCATGGTGCCATTAATCAAGCTCCAGAAGTTAAGTGTTACTGGAGGCATTGCTGTGTTATAAATTGCATGGGAAATGCATAATTAGTTTGCAACAAATCTATTTTACAGTCGCACTGTATTCAGTTGGGTATGCATTTTCTTCCAATTGCTTTTCTTTAGGGATAATAATCACTGCTTTGGACCTGAAGTTGTGCTGGCTCACCTGATGCTAGAAAGACCAGAGAATATTTCAGATGAATCTAATGAAATGAAACAAGACTTTGCTTTGACGATGCAGTATTAATATCATCCAAACACTGGTATTGGCACATAGGAAGACATTCATTAATGGGAGTGGCCTGTGTTTACATTTGGTCTTGTGTTAAATAACGGGTTGAATTTATATTCGGTCAATGATGAAGTGTTTAAAGACTTTAAAACACTAAAACAAGACTAGTTTATTTCCCTGATGCAAGTAACGCACTCACTAAAAAAAAAGTTTGCAGTTGGCATCAGCTATCAGCCAGGTGTTTTAAACACTGGTAACAGCACAGAATTTCACAGCCCACCAACAGTGGTGCAGCCGTGTTCATCAGTTTTTCCTTTCGGATGCTTTTTTTCTGTCTAAAAAAAAGACATCTGATGGTTTACAACCAGTGAGTCCCACTTACGGATATTTGTCCCTGTTCTTGTGTTGTGTCACAAAGCCAGAGCTTTCCCTCCAGTCGTCCACACACACAGACACACACACACAGGCATAGGGTTTGTCTGTAACTTCCTGATTTCCTTTATATTTCGACAGGTACATCCACCTTTACAAAGTTTGTGCTTCTGTTTCCATGCCAGTTCACAAAGTTCTGTGTTCCATTTTTCATCCGTGCGCTCGGAGATGCCTGTTCTGCTTACTACAAAAGGAAGTGTTCACTCATTAGTTCCTGTGTCTTTAGCCTTTCCTCAGGATCTTAAACCAGACAAGGACTATTTCCATGTAATTGATGCCAATGTTGCTCCTGTTGCCATTTAGTATTTTGAAATGGCCCTGCTTTCTGTACAGAAGGAACAGGGTGCAGAGTGTCCCTCACTACAGGCGGCAAATTACTCCTCAGAACTCCACTAACACCCCTGTGCAGTGCAGAGCTGCCGTAAAGGCAAAACAATTTGTCCAACATGAATAGGCTCCCTGGAGACTGTCTTTAAGTGTTAAATGACCTGGGTGAACCCAATACTAATCCAAGGCAGGGAGTTATTCAGGCTTGGATGGCTAACACTTATACCCTCTGCGCAGCCATTTGAAGTCTGTTTATGCAAATTCAAGGTGATCTGATTTTTCTCATGGCTTATTTTACCGTCTCTCTCTGAGCCCCTGGAGACTTCTGAAGTCACTCCCGTTGCTCCAGCCCCCCTGCTGCCTATTCACAAATGTCTGTGTGAGTGAACATAAATATAATGTTATTCGGGTGTTTCACCCATAATTAAGCTTCTTGTGGAATAAGCTTAGTTAGAATGGAAATGTCAAACTGTTTGTGCTGCAGGATGTAGACAAAATAAACACCAGACCACTAAGTACCTAAGTCAGTTACTAGAGCTGTGCATATTCTGTGAACGTGTGCTGATGTGCACATAAACACAACGGCTGTGGACACATTTGTGCAAAGAGGTTGAACTTCATACCTGTAGACTGTAGAAAAAAGAAAGAAATTACAAAGAAAACAGCAGGTTTTTGGTATTTCGTATTAAACCATCCTGAGGAGTGAACCTGTGTGTAGTGGAATATTTTCAGAGCAGTAGGGGGCAGCAGTGAGCCATGGGTTTTTACATGAGATGACTTTCTGCCTTTCTCTCTTCTTTTCTCATAAACAGGATTGTGGTCTGCCCTCCAGACATCTGCTTGGTTGTAAAGGGGATGAATAAATAAAAAACAAAGGCCTATGAATGACGCTCCAAGAATTTATGTTCCATGCAAACATATTCTGTTTCAATATTATAATCCTTATTGGTACATTTATTGTTTGTGTCAGCGTTTATGTTTAAGTGCATCTGTGTTGTTCAGTTATGTCTTTGTAAAATTAAAAAAAAAAGAGGACATACGAGGAAAAGAGGCGACCCAGGAGAATTAGGCAAGTGAGAATGGAGTGAAGTTTTGGAGGAAAGTATAGCGTGACAGCCAGTCACTGTACAATACAGAGAACAGATCATTAATTAATGCTGCTGAGAGTGTGAAGTGAATCGATTCGCCCCCTGAGCACGACACGCACTAACACCCCCATCTAACAGGCACCATGGGGGGTGGGGGGATCTGCACTCCCCTTGTCAGTTCACCTCTGTTTTAATCACTTCTAATTGTTTCCAATGCCACACAGTAAATATCCAGCGGGAAGAATGCAGTACATTCACACCCCCTGCTTGTCCTCATCAGATCCCTTTCTGTCTTTCATGGTATTTTTTCCCTCTCATCTTTTGGCCCTTTCAGTCCCACCCCCCCAGTAAGTGCCGGATGCCTTGATTAAAGTAGTTGTTTCATAAGTGGCTTTTTGTTCTGCTGTGTTTTGTGTGTTCACCGAGCCCCTGTTTTCCGTACACATACAGGGGTGTGCGCCGCTGTCATAGGGTGACAGCTGGTTCTCTCTGCCTCGTCACAAAGAGGCTGTGGCTGCTGGAGTGTGACCACTCTCTAACCCGCCTCGCCTGCCTTACACCCCCCTCCCCTTAACTATAGCCCGGCCTGCCCCGACACTTTGCTTGTGGCCGTCGCTGTCTTTAGAACCACAGTGCATATGGGTCTGGTCAGCCATGGAAACCTGCTCAGCCCAATTAGAAGCAGCCGCCAGCTGGGCCTCCCCCCCATTATTCTACCCCTCCTCTCTTGCCTGGCCACATCCCTCTGTTCCCCTCCAGTGGCTTCACACTCCAGCATCCCACATTCAGATCCTCTCTGACGCTGGTAATCATGCCAAGCTGATGGGCACACTGTTCCTGGCGTGTGGATGGAGGCAGTGATTTGTGACATGGCTTCTCTCTGCAGACACCACGGCTTCTCTCTGCACACATCCACGCTCCTGCATCTACATACCAAGACACACACACACACACACACACACACACACACACACACACACACACACACACACACACACACACACACACACACACACGCTGTAGCTTCATCCCCTCTCCACTGCCAGATGCTGCATTTTGTTCCTGGTCTTACTAGCTGATTTGGACCAAATAATGGGAGAAAATAAAGGAATATATTGGGTTTGTATGTTTCTGGCTGGACTATAGTGAGAATAGCTTTCTATAATTTTCATCTCTCAAAGCACATTTAGGTTTTAAAGAGGAGTCGGCAGAAGATGTTCATTCAGACTATCCCGAGCCATCAGAGCAGTTTAGTAAGTGTGGAGTAAAGGCATTCACATTTGTAATATGGATTTCTTGCATTATTTATGCAGTGCAGTATTCGGTTAGAATTCATTATTTCTCATGGCAATGAAATGTTCAGTTCTTTCAATAAATATATGAAATAACTATTCCAGAAATCAGAGATGGGGAATAATAAATTTAATAATAAATAATCACCACCAAGGAGTTGTTTTTCTTTCTGTACATCTGTCAGTAATCCTGCTGCATTGATTTTCATAAAACTTGTTAGAAGGCTAAGGCCATGGACAAACATAGAAATTCTTGGAGCAAATCTATAAAAATGAGCAGAAACGTTGTTTTGTAATTTCTGGAGACACTGGAGAGCACCAAGCCAACTTAGAGGCTAAATAGTTTAAGAAAATAATAATAATAATAAATAAAATTAACTAACTAATTGATAAATTAGAAATAAGATCAGATATTTGTTACCACATTAACAGTTGTGAAACAATTGGCATCAAATGAATGAGAAGACAATGAGAAGGAAAATATGGACCATAATTTGTGGTTGGTTTGTGGTTTAATAATATTGTGGAAGAAGAATGGACTGTTGGCTTCTTCGGAGGTCTGTGCTCTCTGAATGCCCTTCTAGTTTTGTTTTCCCTTTAATCACTTTTAGTTAAAAATCCAAACTCTCAGCAGTTCAGGGACTACAGGAGACGAGTTTTATATAAGCAACTATGAAAATTTTCATATGAAAAGGCATTTACTGGTTGACAAAATGTCAGACCTTGTTCTACATATTAGTTTAACGGCATGGCATTACCCCTGAAAAGAAACTGAATTATTGTCCATCAGAAAGAAATATTTTGTGGCTATGACAGTTTAGTATCCTCAAGGTAAATGTATTGTATGCGAACTGATTAAATCTAAGCTCAGGCATGTTTGAAAGATCTTTGTTTTGTACTCTAAATGGGTTCATTTTTGTTTAGCTCCCTCTTAGCTGTCTCTCTTCATATTCCTCTTTGTGGTCATCAATCACTGATGTAGGCCTGATTGCACATGAAGTGGCTGGATGTCATTTTGAGGTGTGACAGGGGCCTATTTTGTGCTGGTGGCAGTGACGGCTGCGTGTCAGAGCTCGTGACAAGATGCTCTCCCCCCCGTCTCCTGAGGTTTGGGAGTTTGAGGGCCACCAGCCCCTTTTGTCCTCCCTTTGTAGATGGTCTCCGACACGGCTTGTTTTAGGCAGAGGCACAGGCAGTAATTGATTTCTCTCCCTTCTATGATTCTGCCCGTGGTTCTCAGGTGCCGACCGCATCTCTTCTCAGAGAAACAGATGAATAAAAAGATGGAGCGTGAAGTTTATAGCCAACAGTCCCAGTGGTGACAGATGGTCAAACCTCACGTTATCAGACCTCGATAGAAGTCCGGAATGTGGTGGTTAGCTCCTGAATTGGCTTCTGAAAGGATCAGTCATATATATTAGAGCAGAGAGTATTGAGCCGTGAAGAGCTGGAGAGATGGGAGATACTGAGGCACTCAGTTGCTGAAGGTGAGGAGGACCTAAGCTCAGATTTGACGGGCTACATTTAATAGATTGGTGAGCTGATAGACGCACAATAGAACTGAGTGATGAATAAACTGAATCAAGTCCCAGAAATGGAATTTTCTTTCCTTTTGCTAAAGCCTGAGGAAAGCTCGTTGCGACGATCAGTGACGAGTTTGCGATTCACCCAATGGAATCTCAATGAAACAATCTTCTGAATTTACTGCGAACAAAGTGAACTGTCGCCTGTTGACCGATCAGCTTAATTACTGTAGCCTCACAAAAGGAAAATTAAAGTCTCTTTTTCTAAGTCTCATAATATCAATAGAATCAACAGAGCATTCATCATAATTGTGACCTTGTGTCTTCCTGTCAGAAAGACTGACTTAATCAATTGCAAAGTTGTCAGCTGTGACAAGAGGCGTTTAGCCTGCAGACAACAGAGACGGGTGGCATGCACTGTCTGCAGATGCTCTATCCTCTCCATTAATGTCAGTGTCTGTTCCAATACAGACAGCTCAACTCAGACATGCTCCAAAACTTTGTTCGTTGAGTTTGTTTAATCTTTACTCTTTTTTTTTTTTTTCTTTTCCCACACAGAGGAATAAATGAGCCAATTAACAGTGAATGAGAAAATGTCTCTGTATGTTGCAGTTTCGAGGTGTTTGTGAGTTGCTTCTTGCAGTGACGCTGTGGCATTCTTTGACAGAACGAGTAAAACGTGGTGTTTGGTGTAATTTTAATCATCTCCCGCAGCTCGTTTGAACTGTTAGCACCTCATCACCAGGCTCAGGCAATTTGACAATGATGCTAAATGAGTCCTATATTTATTAATGGTGTTTATAGAGCTATGCATTATCAGGATGAGTAAACACCGCTTGTTATGCAGCCGGACCAGTTTTTTATTTGCTGTCACAGCCAACAATAAGTGGGATGTGTTAAATAATTGTAAGGAATATACAATGAATTATTTAGCATAATGAAAATAAAGGGAACAAAGAGGAAAAGGTGGAGTGATCACAGTCAATCAAGGACATGGACACTGACAAATCCCCTTATATGTCACTGTTCAACCTTCACCCCACCCTGCAGTGGCGTGCAGAGATGACTAGTGTGTCTATCAGTAACCTTCCACACTTCCTCACTGAATGATTGGTTGCGAAATGGCACATTTAAATTGCACGCTGTGTTGAAGTGATTTTCCTGCCTACCTTGATGCCTATTTTGTTATGGAAATTTCATGATACATTAACATAACCAGCAGGAGATCAGAACAGAAAATAATGAATCCTGGTGGGAAGGAGCAGCACTCTCCACCCTTATCTGCGAATTAATAAATACGCGTACAGTATGTACCTAAGGGTCACATCATGTATACTCTGACATCTCCTCACCTCACTAGGCTTCCTCATTGTTAGCGGCAGGGTTTTCATACACGTGAGAGAAATGTAATGGCAGCACTCGTGTAACCGTGAAAGGTGTTTTGCGGGAAGAAGATTCTTAAAGGAGCCCATCAGTTTAACCACCTAATGGCCTTATATCCCGATTCTGCCTCTCACAACAGGGCACAGCGGTGTTATTTAAATAAAAAGCCCACCAACCAGCAGCTATCACCACCAGGATCAGTGAACAGTCAAATCTCCACTGCAGCCCACATGTGAAATGTTTCAGTCCAGCCTCTCAGTTGGACTTACATATAGATTTTTTTTTTTTTTTTTTAATGATATGCCATAAAATGCTCGTCTAATGAACTTATCATAACTTGACCTTTGGTACATTTTCTCAGTAAATAGGCTGAGCTAAATTGGGCGCAGTGTTTGGATTGGCCCATTCACTTAAACACCGATCACCTGATTCTGAATGCATACCGGGCTTCACTTCCTACAGCCTGTTGCTACGGCAACAGTTCTCAGAAGCACCAGAGGAACCCCCCCCCAAAGGCTCTGTCAGCGCTGACAGACAAGGTGCCGAAATGCAAAAGCAATCAGGCTTATCTGTTTTGCTGTGAAGATGTGATTTTAAATTTGCTGGAAAATAATCAAGCAAATGTAATTGTTCAAGTCACCAATCACAAATAAGCAGAAAGAAACCTACAAACAGATTTATGTGACACGGAGGAATTTGTTGAATTTTATCCTGTTTGATAAGTTTGTGGCAACTTTTTTTGGCAAGAGTAATTAGTGTGTAGCCAGGAAGTTTCCCAGAGTGGGTAGGTTAATCACACAGGCAGAGGCTGCTGCCAGGATTCATCTGGATACTTCTTAAGACTATGAGTCACTTTGCTGATTAGTGCTGCGAGTTTGTCTTTCTGTAACAAAACACATGATATCTACACAGCAAACACACATACAGCCGAACCACCGCTGCCATTTTCTCTCTTCTGGACAAACTGTTTTCTTTTGAGGGAATCTCTGGGCTGATCATAGGGTTATCATAGTCATTACAACACATGGAAATACACTCCCATTTCTAAAAACACTAATTCCCTAAAATATTTCATGAACGTTTGTACAATTTCAGCTATTCTCTAGAGGTTTTGTGGAAATTCTTAGAACTTGGCAAGCATGGATCATTAAAATATGCCAGTGCCAACTTAGGGCCGTTAAATAATCAGCAGCTAAGGTGCCTTTGTCATTTACTTGGCTTTTGATAATTAATTAACAGATTTCTTCAATGGCGTTCACTTGTGGTGGTAACCTAACCCCAGAAAAGGAAAAAAAAAGTCAGAGTAGGAGCCGACACCTAATGGGAAATGCAGAATATTGTACAGATTTACAAGTGGCTCCCAAATGACACCACGGGTTTTAAAAAAATACAGCATTAGTACGAGTACGTTAAATGGTTGGATTGAAAACTAGGAGCGTTCCATGAGGACTTCTCTACCTCTCAGATACATTTGTAAAATCTTTATGTGCACTAAAGATTTATTCCCCAAATGCCGGGAATCTAGGATGCAGGTGACATTTTGCTTTAATTAGTTAACAAACATCAGTGCAACCAAATGGCTCACAAAGCTACAGCTAAATAAGGGTAATGCATTTATTAATGTCCAATTTAATTACAGGGTATTTCAGCGCTGTTGCTTTTCATTTTCTTTCATTAGGCTTTTTTTTTTTTTTTGGCCTGAAAAAACGAAATGAAAATTTTAATGATTCACTAACAAGGGCAACACCACAGTGAGTCCTCATTCCTTTAGTTCATTAGTGTTGAAATCTCTTGTTTTTATTTATTCTTCCAAATATGGCATTTTGCACACAAACTGATTACATGCATTTACTTAGAAGGAATCCAAATGCTTGTTCAGAACATAAAAGCTTTGACCTATGGGATAATGAGGACAATTCTGAGCTAATGATGCTAATTTAACTGAGGTATTGTTGATAGGTCACCAGTTAAATAAATACAGGACCTTATATTGGTCCCAGATGCTGTTTATCAGTGTTGTGGTAAACAGTTCAATCTCATAAAGTAGAAAAAGCATTTACTGTTGCACACGCGTTAATTTCATAACCCAATGAATGGTTTATTCTAATTTTACTCAATTCAGTTGTGGTGTCATACTGTGGAATCTATTGAAAATCATCAGAGCAGACATTCCCTGTTTTCATAAACTTGAATTATAATTAAAAAGCACCAAAAAATGCTTAAAACTACCTGTACTTGTCAATATAACAGAGAACTTGACACTGCATATCAGGGACAGTTTCAGTCCAGCTGTATCTGTACTACAGCTGCAGAAATAGGGAGAAATTCCTACATCACCTGATTATACACATTATTAAATTGATAATTAAAGCAACAGCAGAATGAGAGAGTCTCAGAAATGGAATTAGTTTATTTAATCCTTTTGTCTTTTGATCTTATGTCACGAGGGGCCGTCAGCATGACACAAACGTGCTTTTTTAAGTCAGACAACAAATGTAATCTGCATAACTGTCTTGTGCTGGTGGAGTTTAATCGACGTATTCTCACTTGTTCAAAGCAAACTAGCAATGCTGCAAGTCAATTTCCTTTCAACATTTCAGTGGCTCTCTGCGCCTTTGAAGACAGGCATCCATAATGAATGGCGTCAATTTTCATCCCAATTAGAGTGTTTATCTCGGCTTAGTTCACCTATAGTGTTGCCTGTTCCTCTTGTGGGGGCGATGAATTTTCATGAAGGACAAACACTGTACTTCAGATAAAAACAGCTTATCTAGCGGTGGGATTTAAAGCTTTAGCTCTGGAATTATTTTTCTCCAATTTGTTTGTGCTGTCTTAACAGACAGCTCGGCGCCAGGGTCGCTGCAGCGTGGCGGGAGGGTGGAGGGGAAGTGGGTGGAGTCAGGAGCAGGAGAGTAGTGGGAAAGCTGAAAGGAGGAGAGAGAGAGAACAGTAATTTGTGTTTATATAAGAAGAGGTCCACAGAGCTTTCATCTGGAAAACGGAATAAACGGAGCACATCATATCAGCCCAAAACCTCCTGATAAGAGCTACCAGATAGAAACGGACAAAAACATGCTTACTACACAGGTCAATCAACGCGACTGTCACTTACATAAATCCTTTATCAAAGTCTTTATGCTTCATTACATGCAGATAGAGGCCCTCTGAGATGTTTTCCCATTGTTATGCAGGAAAGGATGTGGGTGAACAATTACATCCTCACACCACTGACGCAAGCTGGAAAAGCCAGCGTTGTCAAATGTAAACTAGGATGGCAGTCTGCATCTGCGGAATAAGTAGTTTGTTATTTTAACACTCAAACGTTTTGTATTCCAAGGAGCTGGTGTGCAGCGTGATGAAGCCGCTTCCCCTGACACTGCCTCCTGCTCAGGTTCAGGACACCCCCCCCCCCCGCTCTGACATGCAAAAAAAATGAAGTCATTAAAATTTCAACAGTCTCTCGTTCCAGGGACAGTCACTCCTGACATCCACTTGGCATGCGACAAGTTAATGAAACGTAAACACGGTCGCTTTGAAAGCAAGAGAGTAAACTTGTTTTTTTCCCCGTCGTCTTTTCACGTCAACATATCCGAAACCTGTTGTTGTGTTTCCTGCGCTTTTCCGTCTAACAGCGGTTGAATATCTGAGGTTTCTGTGGTTGGATAACATGATGCTGATAATTACACTGGATGTCGTTAAAGTGCTCATAAAGTTGGACCAATTTTGTTTTGAACGAGCCTTTCTCAGTCACTGTTGGCTGTTGGGAGATAAAATCGGAAACATCCACGATAAATGTTAACAATGAGCCTGTTATCTGTAGTTCTGGATAATTTGTTGGTGTTTGTGAGCAAAATGTCCATAATTACCTTTCAGCATTTTCTAATTGAAGTGGTCTGAGAGGAAAGCAGGATTCCACTGTGGACTGATTTCTAGCGGTGGAAAACTTTCACCAAAACACAGACTTTAGCCAGTCACAGGTGTTTTCAGACAGGTGAGGAGGGACAAGACGTGATTGACAGCTGTAGTTACCAATCGCTGTTAAGATTCCTTCAGATGCGACTCTACTGCTCTATTTCTAGAACAGTTGGAAAAGCGAAAACTCTGATCCAATGCAGGTCAAACTGCAGCAGGTCATCAGTCTTTAAAAACTGTGTGGACAAAAGTATTGGGACACGTTAAATTCAGGTGTTTAGTTGCTAACAAGTATTATAATCAAAGTATCATAAAGTTGGAATAATGTTTCTTTCAGACACATTCCTCTTTTTATTCTTATTTATACACATCAGTAATCACCTTTGACCAGGTACAATGATTAAATACTGAGACCCAGTTACACTTTATCAAGAATAAATCACATTATCACAATCATTTCATGCAAAGAGGGAAAAGTATGTTATTCCTACTTTGTGGATAACAGTGTGATTTTAAACAATGATTAATATCAATATATGTTTATTTTGTGCTTACAAAATGCTGTAGAGGTCAGTTATTTAACTTTTTATCATAATTATATCCTCGAAACACCGCCACCACCGGATATCCTTGGTGTGAACGCGATACCTTCATAACTAACTTAATGGACCCCTAGTGGAAGAACCCTATTGATTTCAGCTTCTCTATGAGTATTATAAGTCATCCAAATGGGGGCGCTTTAGTTGAAAATCAGTTTTTTGGATATAAATCAAATGATAATAGGCCAGTTGAGATAAAATTTGGTTCCTATTGATCGTCTTACAAATGTCCATTTCCTGGCTACCGTCCAGAGTTCATATGGTGTCATTTTCATTCACTAGGTGGAGTTTGGTGGGGAAAAAAATGGTTCTCTGACCATTGTTCTGCCACTATCAGGACGATGTAGCTCAAACTGAGTTCATATCGATTGTCTACCAATCATCGTTTATAGACTTATATATAGCAGAGGATTGGGGGATTTCGGGGATATACCCTTCGGGGGCCGACAGCATAAGCCTCATTTTAAATGTCCTTTAGATTTCTGAAATATTGATTATATGAATATGATTATTGATTTATCCTCATAATTATTGATAACAACTGACATTAACATTTTGATCATAATAAATTTTCAAATTAAAAGAAATGTAAAGTTAATATTTTTATTTTTATAGTATTTTTTGTAGTTTAGTCTTAATTTGGACTGAGGAGAGAGAGCTGCGAAAGGAAGGAATGGATTTTCAGATTCTGGAATTTATTTGCATTATTTCAGTTTGGCTTGTTTATCCTCATGAATCCTCACTCGCTGCTGCTCTGTAAATGTTCTACGATCACTGTAAATCATAACTCCTAAAAAGCCTATCAGGGATTACTGCTTTTATATCCACAGAGGAATGTATAATATTGTTAGTTGCAGTTCACTTAGAGTTTTATCCCAATCAAGTGTTGTCATCGTTCTGCTCGTATGTGCCTGTAAATTGCCCCCGGGGACAAATAAAGTTTTTTGAATTGAATTAAATCACCTCTTAGTGAACAGAATAAGAGGGGAAAATGCAGAAACACTGTCACATCCAAATTCAGACTTTTGAGGTGTTCCACATGGTTTGTAGATTAGAAAAACAAGCTCTTTTGGATGCATTCCATTACTGTTTGTGTATGAGGAAATACAAGAATGTGTGTTGGCTCTGACATTTGGCTGTGGCTTAGTAACATGACTGAAATAACCATCGCCCATGTGTTGTGACTGTATTCCGTCCATATGTACGTTTTTCTTTTTTTCTGGTTGTAAAGATGCTTGATTGGTATTTGCACATGTGAACGTTCCTTTTCCTGATTGCTGAAGTATCTAGTTTTGTGTTTTTGTTCCGCTGATTTCATGAGGTTGGAAGTTTAGAGGTGAATATTTTAGAAGATTTTAGAAGAATCAAAGGGATCTTCTTTCTTTATGGATAAAAGAGGCGACTGATAGAGAGGTTCTGTTCCGTTCACAACTGCCGAGTGTGCGATAACAAACTCCTTGTGAGGTCTCCGGCCATTAGTGAGGTTTTCAGAGGGAGGGATATTCCCTGGGGTGAGGGGGTCTGCTAGATATCTTGTCTCATTTGATACAGCAGCGAGTCTGGGTTCCAGACAGGCAGCATCCTGGAGATCACAGGACACAGTAATTGTTTCTGTCCGTCCACAAGCACACGGCCGGCCGCTCCGTTACAGTTCTTCAATTTCACATGAATAAACCAGAGGGAAATTTATGACAAGAATGAGAGAATGAGATGGAACATTAAATGCGGAGACATGGCTTTCACCTTAAACTTTATTAGTTGTTTCTGTTATAGTTTAGCAAAGCAAACATCAAAGTATGAAGGCATCATTTCATAGAACTGTAATTCATCTGATCTTTAGTATGGCACCACTGAAAATATTTGAGGAATCATACCGACGTTAAAATCAAATATTGTTGAACTCAACTGAGGGAAAAACTAATAAACCATTGACAACAGGTATTAGCCATTATGTGATGTACTTAAAATTACAAATCATTTGCAAGCAATCCACAACCAAGAAGTCATACTTGGACCACCTCATTCTGTGATGTCTGCGACTGTGATTTTTGTGGTTCGATATGAAATAAGGCAGATTCCTTTTATACAGTTATAGACAATCTGGTAAGGAGACAAGCAAAAGCGGAGAAGACTAATTCCTGGTTATGTTGGTGAAGTTCAAAGCAATTTTCTGGCATGCACTGGAAACGAAAAACG
>JAPQRQ010000008.1:12670589-12718623 GCA_037367365.1 Apogon talboti
GAGGGGGGGGGGAGAGAGAACTAATAGATTAGTTAAGACACTCACATCCTCTTTAGTGTGCGTGGGTGTGGATGAAGTTTTCTTGGTAAACGAGTCGAGCTGCAGATTTAGCAGCGATGGAGACTGGATGTAATCAGTGACGTTTGGAGATGAAAGGCCTGAGAGTGGCACACCACTTTTGAGACCTCGGTGTGAATCAAAGTATTGGCTGATTTGACGGAACAATGGAGCTGGAGCTGCAGTAATATGTGAGAAGACATGGCAGGTGTCTGCGTGTGTGTTGCACTCTGCAGGGGCTTACAAACGCAGGGCGCTGTCAGGTATTCCGCTGCTGAATCATGTCATCATGACTGAGGTGGTGGTATTTGAGTTGTAAGAACAAAAGGATGGCTGATGTTAAGCATCACCCAGTCTGGAGTGTCAACGTGGAGGAGCTGTGGCTGTTGTCTTCTGACAGCTTCCCCATGCTCTCACAGTGGGTACAGATCAAATAAAAAGACTTGAACCTGATTTATTTATCTCACGCAGCTGGCAAAATGAATGACTCTTAACACACAGTGAGGTATGGCTCATCTTCTGGTTGATATGTTCAAGTCCTATAGTAAGGTTTTGTACATACATACATATACATACATACTTCAGGGATGAGAAATTTCTAAACAAAGAGATAAAAGGCTAAGTAAAGTTGGTCATGTGAGCATCTTGTGAGTTACTGGTTTGCCCTGGGCCAGTGTCAGATCCCATACTGCCGCGGGCCAGTCTGACACCAGTGTGGTTGGCCTTCGCACAGTTTGCTGGCTGTCAGATGAGGTTGATTGTCCTTCCCTCAGCTGGTCATTCTTTCTTCTCAACGGCGTCTGGTAGGATGAAAAAAATTACACCGAAAATTCACAGTCTTGGGTTTAGAACCAGGCGTGTCCGCATGAAAACAGATTTGTAAGACAACTACTGCAGCAAAATTAGTCAAATTGCAACTACAATGTCAGCCTGTGCAATTATATTTATTGTAGTGGCCCAGTAAAAAGTGGAAAAGATAAACTGCATTTTGTTGTATGATGATATTTTGGATTCATTGGAAATGAGCAGCGAGAGGTACTGTGTAAAACATTAAAAATAAGTGACATTTGTTTCTTTTCGCATTTTTATTTTTAACGAGTTAAAAAAAAACAACAGTTGAAATGGACTAAGTCTGTGCATTTTCTTGATAACTAAAGAAGTAGCCTCATGATACATTTATTGTGTTCAAGTATTTTCCACAATAATCTCAATATGATATTTTCAGGATATCATGCAGCCTGTTTGAGTTTGTTGTCATATAGACAAACAGAATCAGATACACTTGCTGCCCTATTATCAGTCCTTGTGTTCCCTCATTAATCATGACTCTGTCACACGACCAGCTGCCATTTTACAACTGTTTTGAAATGAAAATGTATTGGTGTAGATGTAGCCTCAGCCTGGCTCAATTACAGTTTCAACATTGTCACTGTTCTTTTATAGTGATATGATCAGGTGTTATGAGAAGAAATGTCACTTGAAACTGGATTTAACGTGTGATCAGACCAGCTGATCAGAAGAGGTTTGTTTAATTTACCAAATGTTTTGTTATCCAAGCAAAATTCAGTTTTTGGGATAGTTTGTTATATATATTTGTCCTTACATTGGTACAAGGATAAAGGTCATGAGGTCATTCAGAATATTTATGCTTTAATGACCAGGGCTCTTTTCCAGAAAGCAGATTTAACAAACTGTGTCTAACCTGAGATGTGAGTGAGTTTTCAGTGATAAAAGTTAGTTAAGTCAACTCCGTCTGTGCATGATGAATGAAAAAAAAAAAAAATCAATGGACTTAAGAGATAATGATTCACAATGCAATGGATAATCAGAAGGACAAACCACCATGTTAATTCAACTTAGGTAGAAATATGTGCAAAAGTGCATGAGCAGACTATATGCACATTTGTCTAAAAAAGAAAAAAAACTAGCAGCTGTGAAGGATGAGGAGGTTAGTCGACACTTAGGTCTTGGTAGGTTATTTAACGCTGGCCATTCATTCATCCTCTGTCACCAAATTCCAAAATGGATTATAATTTATTATATGGTCTGACAAGAACCAATATAAGTTAATTTTCCCTCAGTGCAACTCTGCGCGTCACGACAGAGATGATTCACTGATTATAGACCTGTAGACATAATGTTCTTTTATTGCATTATATAAACATTCACAGTGTGATTACTGAACGTTTCCCTGTAAGTGAACTGTCCTGACAAGTTGACAGCTGTCTGAATGTGCATGAATATTAAAAAATCCACTTGCCAAAAAGACTGAAAATGGACCGATTTTATTCAGCGCTGAGTATTAATCTTTCAAATGTAATTTGTGAATGTAAGGCTAAAATTTATCACCGCACTATATAATACTTTTATTCATTATTCACCTAGTTTTTATGAGGAGACCTTGGCATTTACTTGGTACCTGTCTGTACATTCTGATCACAGCGGCATTTTCAGTTTTATAAAAGTCCACTGTTACTGTCAGAGACCGACCCACCCTGATCTCTGCACTACTGAAAAATGAATGTGAACTGTAGTCAATGTGTGGATCCTGGAGGTATCTGTACTTTAGATACACACTGTCATATCATCTGTATGAATGAGGAAATGAAGGGCCAATCAGAGAGCTCCTTTACACAGCAGGAAGGAGACGCAAACTTAAGATGTGATGATGAAGACCTGCCAGACAAGGTTAGGTTCACAGAGCAAGTTGCTGTAATAACTGATTCAGAGTTGAGCTGTACTCGGGTTGTGGAGCCAAAGACCTTTAGCCTTTGAGTTAGTACTAAAAACCCCATTCTGGAACAGAGCCCAGGTTTAACTCCGTATAAGTGTTTAGGATGGACGGACAGACAGACACAGACAAGCAAGACAACAAATGATGAAATATTTGTCTCTTGGAAAACATAAAAAGAACACAATGCGTTACAGGAGTGGAGAAGAAAGGACAGGGATTGTTACTGAAGATGTTGTAAAACTGGATCTGTTATTTCCAGGAATCTGTGTGTTTCAGACACACGGCTAATGTATTCTCTGTACTGACTTCCCCGAGCGGCAACAATATGAGGAACACGTCTTTACAGGAGGATAAAGTAAAAAAAAAAAAAAAAAAGAAGAAGAAAAAAGCAAAGTTTGTTGTGGTTGCCCAGTGTCATCTGTTTTGATAATATACTCTATCTGCGCGCTGTGCCACCCAGCTCCCTCATACACCATCCCACCCTTATCCTCGCGGTTGTTCGACAACAAGCTTTTTCTTCTCTGGCGCTTTGTCTGGCATTGTTTAAGCTCTCTCCTTTCTCCACCACCAGTTTGTCTTTGCCAAGCTATTTCATATGCTGCTAGCCTGTCCTATTTATTCAACCCCGACAATCTGTTCACAACAGTTGCTTAATGAATTTTTTTCCTACCTGGAAACTATTCGATGCCCAAATCTGAATTCAATTCTTTGGCTTTTCAGAGCCGCACAGAAAGAAATGAAGACTTAGAAATTCATAGCACACTGTACAGATGTCTACATTCAAATTACACAGCATCTTATTACTCTGAATCTCAGCGGAGACCTGAGAATAACAACAGTGTGGTATCCTTATCAAATATGATTTATTGGCATGATTACTGCCCCCACAGTCTGTGTTGGCTGCATGTTGAAATAATATGCATTGCTCACTTGATTTATTAAACGTCTGATAGTTGAGTTTGGAGGTAATTCATCACACTCAATCTCCAAAGACATCCTGACACGTTTATACCAAAATATCAGGGTCATAGCTGTGGACCTGAAATGGGAAGAGTGGATATACAAATGCATTTGGCCCTGGAGGAGCACGTACAAGCTGTGCTGCCTGTCGCCGGCCCCTGCAGAGAGGAGATGGAGACAGACGGGGAGTTCAGGGCAAAAAAAAAAAATTAAAAAAAAAAAAAAGAAAAAAAATTTGAGGAGGATGAAGCTGGGTAACGCTCAGCTGCATCGCGCCAAGATTCTCTGAATGAAGTGCATTTTAATTCAGCAGCTGTGGCCACTAATAAGAATTGGTTTATAAATAAAGATGCGAGCGATGAGTGAGTGCAAGAGATTGAGTCTGAGTGCTTCCTCTACATCCTTACCTTTGGACTGAATGATGTCGGTTGGAATCGAATCAGACTCTTCTAGACTCTTCACATGATCTTTCATCTCTAGACAGGGAGCAATGGAAGGAAACAGGAAGAATAGGGGTGAGGATGGGAGGTAAGAAGAGTGATAATCAAGTAAAATGTTTGTCCGTTTTCTGCCCCCATCAGTTCAGCCCATCAGTCTGTGCCTTACCAAGTCCAAATGGAGCCTCTCAGTAGCTAATCATAGTGTTTCCCTTATAACTACACAAATTATACGCAAATTATAGTACTTTGTTTGCCATTCTGATGCAGGCTGTAGCATCTACATCTGAGATTTAATGAAGCTGATCCAACATATAATCAAAGTGCAAACAGCTTGATTACTGTAATGCAGGGCTCTCTACATTGTCTTCAGCTGGTACAAAAAGCTGCTGCTCGATTCACTTCTAGGGTAAAGACGCTTGATCGCATCAACACACTGTGGGCCTCCTCACACTGGTTCACTGTTTGGTCTGTGACTTTTTTTTTTTTTTTTACAATTTTATTGTGTACTTACAAGGCCTTAAAAATAGCTAAACCCCAAAATCAGATGAATGGATGTATCGATATTTTTTTGAATCTTAATTTAAAGCTGTTAGATACAATACAGGTACAATATGTACTTTTACTGGAGACTGAAATAACCAACAGGGCTCCATCTACAGAACTTACCCATCTAGAGTACCAAGTCAATAAATAACACACAAATATTAAGAAGCAAGGTGTTTAAAGAGTAATTAAACCACTAAATCAGTCCAGGAATAGTTGATTTTAGTGTGCATTATATAGTTAGTTGTGTCTTTACAGTAGGTTAGTGACTTAATGTAACTTATCTGCATATATTAGTTAATTTAGTGTTTAGAGGAATAATCTGCTGTGAAAAGACAAATTATTTATTTATTTATTATTATTATTATTATTTATTTGATGTGATTTGATTTAGAGTTTTTATGCCCATTATGCCTGTTTCATGTGTCGCCAGATTTTCTTTTTTTTTTGTAAAGCATTCAGTTTGTAGCTGTGTTTGCATACAATTGTCGAGAGAATTTCAAGCGAATGTTTGTAATGTTGCAAAAAGCAAAAAACAAAATGAGAATTAGGCATTTCCATCAACTGGTGCGGAGTGACTAAACTAGGCTGCGCAGAGTAGAAGTAGAGCATTCTGTTGCTATTTTCTATCTAAAATGGATGTGATGTGATTTGTTTCATGGATCAGATTGAGGAATAATTTGGATGCTGCATACTACCAGCCATGTTTTGGTATTAGAGGAAGATATTGGGGAAACAGCTCATCAGTCATGAGTAAATTGTGTCTACTTTGGAGTTCTTTCTGAAAAGGTGTCTCCGTCTCTCATTAAAGGTACCATGTGTGACATTTGTAGATAAGATAAGATATACTGTATATGCTGGGTGAAGTAAAGCTAACAGGTTCAGGTTGTTACAGCTGCAGATGAGCAGAAAAGGCACTGGGACATTTGGGACAAAGTATTAGCGTCACCCTTTGGACATTCATGGAAAGACTGAATTTGAGTTCTCTCCTAGAAATCAATTTACATGCTGTTATCATAGATCCAGGCAACCTAGACAGTCGACAAAGTACTCATTGCTACTGCTCTTCCATAATAAGATTGATTAATACAAGTAGAATTCTACACATATCACATATTGCACCTTTAACTGTGATAATACTATATTTCTAAATCTGCATAAAAATGTGTGGATGGAAACAGTTATTTATACGACACGACTACATAAACTAAACGTGTTGTATATTATTAAAGTGTTTGAGTGTAGTCAGGTATGATAAGAACAGAACAGCTGGATATCAGACAGGAATATCCAGCTGTGAGAAGCAAAAGCAAGAACTGGAAAAACAAACGTAGACAGCATGCAGCAGGGATGTTTTGTGTGAAGTGCCAAGATTTCAGTGATGCATCGCACCGCCCAGCGTGGATAGTTCACAGAGAAAAACATCATCTGTACTCACCTCCATTGCTGGTGCCAGTTTCAGTGATCTCAGAGACATCTGTAATGTAAAGCACATATATGTATTTACATATGGAAACATGATACTCATTACAGCCCTTACTGGCATGGAGGTGCTGAGTTCTACATGTAAAGGACGGATACTGATGGAATATCAACGGTTTGCACAACGGTAACATCAAATTGTTGTGCGCTCAAAAACAGTTGATCCCAAACTCTTTCGAGAATGTAAGAGTAACACTTTTCTGTACACACATATTATATTCATATTACGGCTGGCGCTTAACTGTCTCACATGCCTGGAAATTCAGTTACTTCAAAAAGAACAAAACAAATGCGAGGAGGGAGAAAGATGCATGCAAAATTAATTACACTGCCATCCCTGTAAGGCAGCGCACGAACTCCCCACCCCATCTTCCTCCCCGCATCTCCTCCCTGTTACCTCTGTAGTCACACGATTCCTTCTTCCCCACTCCCAGAGCAGACCTCACTGCTTCCCCCTTTGCAACAACAATCATCCAAACAAAGCACACCATAAAAATAACTCGCTCTCCCCAGGCAGTCTGGCGATGATGTAAACAAATACAACTGTTTAGGCGTGACAGAAGATCGTGTGGAATCCAAAGTGGCTGCAGTGTTGTGTACAGTATGTTTGTTTACTGCAACAAGTGCTTTAAAATCTTATAGAAGCTCATATAGAAACATAGGTGTCTGGGCTGTAATTGCCAGTCTGGATAAGCGCCAGAAGCACATTTCCGTGGACCATGAACAGGATCCTTGCATACATTTTTTTTTTTTTTTTTGAGAAATCCGGACCTGTGAGCTGTCATGTCCCTTCTCTCTGACACCTGGTGCCCAGGGATTGCTGAAAAATGAGGAAAAATGAGCGAAAATCAACTGTCCCAGATGTTGATTTTTTTATTTATTTTTTTAGTAATAACATTACACTGATGCAGTTAACTGTTGAGATGTGGGGATGCAGAGACGATGCTACAAATGTCAGGCAAGGATAAAACATTAACTTTTTCTGCAAAGTATATTGAAAAAAGGCAATTTAAATAATCTTGGCTGAGTAGAGTAGATAGATGTGAATGTTGTTTTTTTGCATAACTGCTGTATTATGTCACCATATGCCCAGATCACAGCACTTATAGTACAATGTTCTAATATATGATGGATGTTTGAAACTAAAAATCAATATGTAGTAACCTCAAATTAAGTTTAAATATGTTGTGCTTCAAAATAAATTAATCAAAGAAGCCAGCTGAGTCAAATGTAAATGCCTCGGAATAAACTGACAGCCAACGTGTAAACACATTGTACCACATATGTTAGTTAAGCAGACTTAGTGGCAACCCAATACATTATGCAAGGACATGAAACGATATGCCATGCATTAACACTTTTCCACATAATCAGGTTACGAATATTAAAGCTGATGGGGGCATGTGGAGTGTGCCTGATGGTGCTTTGGTGTTTGTTGTGCTGGAACAGAGCCTCCATCTTCTGCTTTTGCCTCTATGCAGCAGCAGGAGCTCACTGAAGCACTGCCCTCATTCCAGATGCTCCTTTCCGTCTTTTCTCTCCCAGGTAACAGCAACGAATTCAGGGTGCTAGGTTAGAAATCTCACCCTCTAATATGTAGCGCTGATCAAAACAGAGCAAACAGCCCAGAATTTCAATTGATTGTGGCCCCAGCAGCGTTCGCCTGAAGCATGGAGAGAGCAGCAGCAGCATTTGGTCTGTCTCGCTCTCTAATTTGACTCCTGTGTGCTGACAGTAGAGGGGCTATCATTTAGGGGGAGGATGTGAGTGTGCTGTGGTAAACACATAAACAAGATGGGGGGAGAGAGAAAAACGGGCCTCTGTCAAGGTTCTAGTGAAGGAGAGGCACAGTCCACAGAGGGCTGATAAGGAAAAGGAGAAAAACAGCAGACTGAACTGAGTCCCTCAGCAGGAAACGAGACAGCTAACAGTGTTTCCTAAATCTACGACCCAGGACCACGAGGGATCCTTAACGGTGTCCCCTGCCCTCCGTTCACATTACATGTGCATGTTAGCAGCATGTGTGTTGTTTTTAATCTTTTAGAATTTTATTCATGTAAAAATACAAAGAAACAGCACAGAGCGACAAGTCATATATTCTTCATCACTGTGATAAGAACATGCGTGACGATCTCATCACAAAACACTGCTGGAGATGTGAGGGATAGGAGAGGTAATTTTATTTGTACATGGCTTTTATTTACACTCAGCATGTGAACATTTGACCTATCAGATGACGCTCTGATTACTCAGCCATGTACTTGAAGCTCATTTAGGTATTTTGTGATGCTCTATGGACCACCACCCCTATTATTAAACCATAGTACCAATAAAACACCTTTACACCATGCGCCAGTCGTTAATAATCAGAGAGAGAGAGCTTAATTTTCACACCCAAATTGACGAATGAAGCCTCAGCGAGACAACAATTCACAAGTCAACAATGTGATTATGCTTTAGATTCTTTTGTGAGTATATTGTGCGGGCCTACGGGGAAAACCAAACAGAAACAACTGTTTTGGAATGTTTCTACCACAAAAAGAGCATCTAAGTCGTCTTATGTTCATGTACCCTGTGTACTTGAACTGAACATTTCTTCTCTGGTGGACTCAAACCACGGTGACCTCTCAGATCTAGGCAGATAAAACTCAGAAATATGTTAAGACCAGAAATACACACATACACAAACCAGTATCAGCTGGGTTTTGCAGACAGCATTTTGTCACAACACAGGAAAGTGAGTAAGTGCCAAGGCCACACTATGTCAGGTGAATGGGATGGAGGTCTTGCCATCTGTCAAGAAAGAGTTGCCAAATCTTATGAAAAGTATTTCCTTTAGTGATGTGACTTAGTTTTTTCAGTGAAGTACGGTGAAACACTTTTGCTACCTCTTTGGTCCTTTCATAGAACTGATGGCCCGTTTCTAAAACGTAGTGAGTTTCTTCTGGGAGTAACAGTCTTTGCTTTTCTAGAATTTTATAATCTGACATGTTTGTAGAGTAAAAAGTCTAAACGTTCCATTAAGTGTGATCATTTCTTTAGTCAAGATCAATTACGGCAGACATTTCTGTATGTTTGTTTAGTACACAATGTTAAAAAGGTGACAAGTTGAAGTTAATGGTACAAAATCAGACATTTTGTTTTACATTTGAGACTCTGTTGTCTAAAGTTTTGCTCAAAATGTCCCTCTGAAGCAGCAAAACTAGTCTGTAGAAGGACGTTTGCAGGAAAATCCCTATCCATTTATGAATGGCAGTGAAATATTGGCAATATAAAACTAATGGGGAAGCTCTGAATTGGCGTAACTGAACATATGTGGAAGTAAAGCAGCCAGGCTGGTCTGATAGGTTCTGTAAAACTCAGTAATAACCCAGACAGACCCAAGGGTTTTGTTTGGAAATTGAGAGATGACTACTATTATCTCCTCTACAGTAATGTCTGAGTTGAATGCACTAGTTGTAGTCTCATTTAAATAATGCTGCTGGCATTATCAATGACAGTTTTTGATTGGTATGCTTTTTCACAATATTTGAAAGAACATTTGTTGATTTCAGTAGGATAAGTTACTTTCTTTGCCAATTCCAGGGTTGTATTTTGTGAAAAGCTCAAGTGACCTGTCAGTGCTGAAGCTGTGTGCCAAGTCGTCTGTGCAGTGTCTCAAAGCGCAAAGTACATTTGTAGTTTTAAAGAGTTTTGTGAGTTTTTCTTGAATTTTATGTGTTTATTTGCCTTGTAGACGTTCTCATTTGCCAATATGAATGTTCATTTTCCCTTAAGCTACTATTGTTCTCCCTATAAAAAAATTTAATAACATGCTCACTCTGATGATTGCTTTTAGGGACTCCTATAGCACTACATCACTCACCTCACTGGTATTATCTTGTATATATTCGGTTAATATTTAGTTTGAAAGCATAAAGGGGTTGAAACACAACATGCAATAATTGTTCCTCATGTTCTACTCTTATTTAATACTGCTAAGGGGGTGTTAAAATCCAAATCTGCATGAAAATGAGGTTTGTTTTTGTATTTGTTATTGATTTCCCCTTAATTCTGTGATAACTGTGCGTTTCTTGCGCAGACATAATGTTAAACATTGCAGCTCAAAGTATTTGTGTCTCCCCATTCACCTGAGTACTATGGGCTCAAGCATTATTTCACATCAACAAGTACCATAAAAAATTCAATATCAAGAATGGGTAGACAGAGTAAAAGTAGCAGAAAATTGCCATCAGCGATAAGGAAGTAAGTACTGGTGTCAACAAACAGCAGAGTTCCACACAGGAACAACCCTCCTCCCCAAGCACAAACTACCCCAAATGCATCTCCCGCTGAGCAGAGCTAACCAAGAGAAACGAGCAGACAAAAGAAAAGCGGAACATCATATACGAGTGTCCGTTCTCTGCACGAGCTTCCCTGAGCATTAAGAATAACAAGACATGCATGACCCTAAGGCATAAAAGAGAAACTATAAATTAAAAACACAGGATTAGAAGAGAAAAAAAACAGGCAGAATGCTGCATAAGAAGTATTTGCAGAATGAAAAGAGTATGAAATATAAAAGGAATCTCAGTGGGTAAGGTTGTCTTATCCAAATTAAAAAAAAAATGTCTGTAGGTAGGTTTTCAGCGAGGAAATGGTCTGTGAAAGTGTTCTTGACGTTTCTGACCCCTTCATGGTCAGGGGCTGCAACTCTCCGAAGCCCTGCATCTCTAACAGACAGTTAAATAGCTTCCTCTGTTGCATCATCTCTTGGGTAAATCTGGCAAGAACACTCTTAACATCAAGGATGTTTCTCTGGTGACGACGGGTTGAGGAGGCATCAGTGAGCATTGTGGCCAGTCCACTGTTCAGACAGTTTGAGAGTTTTCTTTGCCAAGGACAGGTAGAATTAACTCTTGGGGGTCAGCCTTCATCAAGCCCTTCAAGAATGGCAATTAAGTAGATGTTTTATTTAGCTTGAATATGATTGGAGGTTGTCGAGCTTCTCTTTACAGGCTTTGTTGTGTGGAGTACAGGTATTCCGGGAAACTGACACAAGTCCCATGATCATTAAAGTAGGCTTCCATTGAGCGGAGACCTCTGACAGAAACCTCAAACTTCTGAAGATTTATTGTGAGGTTAGTGAATTTACAGCCCATGTGGTTGTTTAGACTGGCAGTAACATTCAGAAGGAGTGATGGCAAAGGCTCTGAGAGCACTGCCTGGTTTGTGTGGCGAGCTGCCAGAAACAGTGAGAGTCTTTCGATGCTAATGCCAACTTTTAAGCCAACAGCTCATTGTTCATCATTGTTTTTGTATTTAACGCCCCCTCCCCATTGGATATGGCTTTAAACTGATTTTAGCGCTAACCTCCCAGGGACAGAGAGGCACCACACTTTGTCATACAGTATTAATTGTGGGTGAAGATCGTTATTGGACTCTATTGACTTGATGACTGATGTCCGCTATTAGCAAATAAGATATCATTTCAATAATGGAAGTGGCTGAAGTTTAAGTGTTGCGTTGTGGGTTACAGGATGTTTCATAAATTTATATGATTGAACTTCTGCTCATTCAAGATAATATTAAGTTAACACTTTGATTAATAAAGACAATTTCTTTGTTTCCTTAGCACAAAAGGAGAAACAAGTAATGATAAAATAAAATAGAATACAACAATGGCATCTACATCAGCTATTAGGCATATTCTTATATTAAACATCTGTATTGGCCCATTTTGACACTAATGAGGTTTTAATCTTCTCCTTATGAGTAACTGCATATCCCTAATAGCATTTGTCTATGGTTTATTTTAGCATCTATTGAAAACAGATTTTTTTGAAGATTTTATATTTCATTGCACAAAAATGCATGTACTGTAACATTCCTTCATGTCAACAGGCAAGACAGACTGGTAATACAGCTTAAACGGTGTTTGATCTGATCTGTATTTTCTCACATATGAAAGCTGTAATCTGTTTATCTCTTTATGATCCTTCATGATATCATCATAGCTCAGTGAAGGTTTCAGAACAATTAATTACAAGTGAACAGTGGTCACACAGGAGATCAAAAAAATTTGCCAAACTTTTACATTCTTTAACTTTTTTTTTAGTCACTTCAGCCCTTCAGAAGTTGAAAACATCCTGGAGAGAAAATCCATCAGTGAGGAAGATGAGAGTGTGTGTGCATGCATGTGCACACCAGACAAAAGGGAAAGGAAGGAAGAGAGTTGGGCATAAGTCACCCTCATATGCAGACAAGCAGAAAATTACATCCCCCCACCTTTCATTCCTTTATTAGACGAGAGGTAGTTAGCGTTTTGTTGGTCAGCATTAGCATGGTGCACCACAATATTAAACTATGATGGCGATGTGTTTGAACGACGCAGAATTCCTATTGAAATCATCCTATACATGGGGTAGATTTATGATTGGCACAGACCATAGACCATATTAATATATATTTTGCCCAGACACTGTGCCCCAACCTCCAGCAGGTTTAATGTTGTCCTTCCAGGTCAGCTCAGGAAGGCAGCCCCTGTGGGTCACCCATGTGGCAGCATGGGATCAGTCTCTGCTTAATGTTCCAGACAGGGGCCTTGGGTAGAACAGGAGGATTCTTTTGTCCCACAGATCCCCCTCAGCCACGGGACATCTCACTGTCCTTTTATTCAACTCCTGTCTCGAGCAGAGTAAAAATCAATGGAGGTGTGGAGGTCTAGAAGTGTCTGTGGCCTGCAGTGTCAGTTCCCTGGGAGAATTTCTTCCTTTCATTTGATCCTCAAACCGTGGTGTGGCAGGCTGGTCTCCTGCCTGAACCGGTCTTAGAGCTTTGATCCCAGTCAGGTCAGGCAGGTGTCCAGCTGCTCCCACTCAAACAATGGGCGACACTTCATAACATGTGCACTGGAGCTGTTAGAAACGACTTCTTTTCCTGAATAATTCCCAAGGACCTTCTGCTAAAACACCCCTCAAGTGAAATGAATGACAATTGAAAAACATTTACAGACTGAATGTCTTTGCCTGATTGTATAAAGCTTTTTTTTTTGTCTGATTTCTGCAGCTTTTATGAGGCAGTGAGCTGCTGCCTGCTCAAAGGCACTCTATCTTGTGAGAATAAGATAGAAAAATGTCAAGTCAATACCAAAATCTGTTGAGAAGCTCTATTCTTTTTAGTAGATGAGAGCAGAATTAATTTCAAAATGTAAAGTGGGTGGTCTGGGAGACATAGGTCTGGGCTGTATTGGACCATGTATATTAAACAAGTATCAAAGAGCCCCTTCACTGAACTTTGCATGCACTAATAGCTTTCAGCCTGATATGCCTTCTACAAAGATAATTAAAGACATCTCCCCGCTCTAGCAAAACAAGAGCGGGTGGACCTCAACAAGTGCCTGACCAAAAGAACTAATGATCTGGTAAATGTGGAAAGCAGCCCATTTTCATATGTTAATGCTCAGTTTGTAGAGCAGCTTGTGAAAATGGCTTAACTGCATGAGATGCCATTCTCAACAGGAAAAAAGGATTTTGTACGAAAAAGGGGGGCAGTATTTGATAGCTGGAGTTTTCGTTTCTATGAGATGGAACAGTGTCTGACAATCTGAGCCAATTAAAGAGCACTGAGCTGTGACCTGCAGGGTAGGGAGACGAAAACAAGTCTGCTCAGTAAACACTGTGACCGCCCCTCTGCTGCTATCCTCCTGAAGAGTCCTCATTAATATTCCGCCTTTTTTCCCTGTAAGAAAAGGCCGAGAGGTTGTGGACATTAAGCGGCATTGTGCTCCCTTGCGGGTTTGGGTAACCTTGTAGTGGTGGCTGTGGTGGGGTGGCACTGAGTTGGGTCAGGGTCCTCTAAACTGACTGAAAAGACCCAAGCTCATTACACAGGACTGGGTCATGCTTGACAAGATGAGAAAACACAAAGTACTTTTGAATGACTGAAAAGAGAACAGGATACCATCTGCTTCGGGGTTAAGATATGCCACAGAGAAAGTGAAGTTGATTGGGAGGAGGAAAAATGGCAAGTGAAAAAACATATGTCGCAAAGGATGAAGGACAAGTGACCAGTGGCAAACCTTTGATAAGGAACAGGGTTGAGAGAAACACGAACGCTAATAAAGTATGTCGTCTCCACTGGCAGCATCTCTCAGTCTTGATCTCTCTTTTTCGGATTTAGTGTTTTTCTATTCAAAGCAGCCAGACAGTCACAGTGGTCTATCAGAAGACCAAAAAAAAAAAAAAGAGAGATAAAAAAAAGGAGCAAGAACATTCTGAGAAACACTGAGATGAAAGGAGCAAGTGAATAACTGATTAAGTGAAGAAGTGAAAAAGAGAGACAACACAAAAATAGACATGGAAAGGGAAAAATGCAAAAGAGGCCTCCCCCTGTGTGACCTACATACCTGCTAAACCTGCTGTCAGTAGTGGCTTGCTCCTCTCTCATCACTCTGAATTACTTTACATAATCTTTAGACTCTCCCTGTGCTGTTAACAGGCCTGCTGCAGGAGGCTGCCCCTTTCTCTCTCCAGTGTCTATTGTGGTTTACTATATCAAGCCACAGACAGTCAGACGGTCTTGCAGGGGGGGCTGGTAAATTTGACACAAGGTGATCTGACCAACCCCCCACGCTGCATTTAAAATGGGACGCAGCAGTCGAAGAATGTGGACGAGCATCCTGTTTAAAGAGGAAGCTGCGGTGTTTTGCGTGTCAGAGGACAAGGCTCTGGTGGCGGACTGATTTGACGTTATGAAGTGGTGCCTCTTCTGGGCAGGTTTTCCACAGGAGATCAGGGAGTGGACAGGTCAATATAATCAAAGTGCTCGTCTAGACTGCAGAGAAAACAGGAGTCCTGGTAGAGCAGCTCTCGATCGCTGAAAGGTCAGCGAAAGAGCAGCATGATTATGTGTCAGCAGTATATTGTGGGACTGGTGGAGATATACGTAATTACAGAGAATGAAGGCGTTGAATCAAATATTACTCTTTTACATAATTGGCTTTTACTGCTACTTTCCATTGTTCAAAGTAAGGCAAAGAGTTTTCTGTGAGTATAATATTATTGTATCTCTCAGACACTAGGAGTGCATGATATTGGCTGAACACAAGTACTGACCTGTCAAATAAGAAGGCATTCACTGATGGTGCTGAGGATTATCAGTGGCTTTACATTAAAGGTTGTTACAGAAATCTGTGTGACCGGATTTGTGCTAACACAAACTAGTTATTTTTTTTCTAGCAAAGATTTTTGTTTCTCTGGGAAACAATCTAAATCAATTATTAACTTTTGGCCAAATTTTTATTTTAAAGATTAGTATCAGCCCATCAGTGTATGGCCTTCATAAACTATGACTTATGTTGTACTATATCGTAATATATCAGAGCCATTGCACTAAACCTGTGGTCGACAACTGACAAATGTCAATGCAAATGCTATATGACATTTACAATCCAAAGGGTTAAAGATTTAAAATCCCAGCTGTCATGTTTGAGTCTCAAAGACCATTGTTGTCAGTGTCTCACTTGGGTATACTTCTGTTTCTAACAGATGTAGTGCCAACATCAAATCTTTCTCGCTGCCTCCAGGAGACAGGTAACCCATACAGAGATCACTCATCACTCAAACAGCGTCTATGTGTGCTTTGCCTTTTTATTTTTTATTTTTTGAGGGGCATGTGTACCAGAGACCAAAACTAAAATGTGTTCCAGACTTTTCAACACGTATGTTTCATCCTTGCATCCTGACAAATTCTCTCTGCTCAGAGCAGATTCATTTGCCATTTTTGTGAACCAAACAGAGGGGTGGAAACAGGATAAGAGAGCTGATCAAAAGAGGAACTTCAAAGCAACAGAGGGAAAGTGTGTCCTTATAGCCTATTAGATGGGGCCCCCTCTCTTAGAAGCACGGTTCTGGGGCAGAGGTGACTAGCATAATAGACATTGTGTGTATTGTTGGTCTATTCTCCATCTCCAGCAAAATATCCAGGGTCATGTGTTTCTCATCAATAAGACCCTGTGAAACAATTATGTACAGCTATACTGCAGGATGATGGCTAAGAGCTGAGATCACCCAGACTCCAAGGGACCAACAGACTGTGGACTTCATTATTATGAAAGAAGAAGCTTTTCACATGAGACACTTCTAGGAAAACACTGCCTGATTTGATATCTAGTGATCTCAAATTATCAAAGCACATCAAAACAAGAGTTGAATGGACTTTAACAATGAGTAGCATAGAGAATGCAGTACAGTGAGTTGCATTAATCCAGCAAAGGACAAGGTCGTCTAATCACACCACACTCTCTACCACAGCAGGGCTGTTATTGGTGTAGATCCTGCTCCTGGATTTTCATAGTTTGTGTAAAAAGCTATAAAACACAAGCATAGCTTGTCCTAAACCACTGGCAGCTTGTTCCCTGAGGAGCCACTCAGTGTTACAATATACAATGTTATGCCAAAAGTTTAATTGTGCTGACAACTCTTAGCCACAGGAAAGCCTGCGTTGTTCTCCAAAATTAGATTAACATCACCAGTGGCCCATTGTTCACAAAAGACCAAGACAAAAGGGCACAAACCTACCAATTAAGTAAAGCCTGGAATCCTTTACTATTTCAAAAGGAGTCTAAAATCCAAAGCGTACTTCAGTAACAACAAATTCTAAGAGGAATATACCAATGAATTCAGACATAAATTATTCAAACTGCTCAAAACAATGCTCTGCCAGTTTGCAATGGATTAGTAAGACATTCTGCTCTTTGTGCTTAATGGTTTGACATAAAAGAATGGCCACACAGGGTCACTGTGCTGTTATAAGCCTGTGTACCTGCACATTGCTGACACTAAGTCTGCAGGATTTTAGAAGAGCCATTTGTGTCTGCTTGTTGTTATGCTCAAGTTGTACCCTAGGGACCGTAAAATACATAGAAATCAATAACATCTCCCAAATAACACTTGCAAACAAGAGAGTAAAACCAAGTCTCATGACAGTTGTTAAATGGGGATTCGTTTTGATGCCATTTTCATTTTTCTTTTTTGCAGATCCTACTGTGGAAAGAGGTACGTACCTTATGTACATGCTGTTTTTGGGCACCATATGGTACTTGTGAAAGCAGCTTAGCTATCTGTTCAGTTCCTCACATGCAGTGAGTGGTGAATGTTTTTGGCAAAGTCATAATGTTAAATAAAAATATGCTATTGATATTCCATTAGTATTAACCATATCATATCCAAAAGGTAGTTAAAAACTCCATAAAAAGAAAGTAATATAATCAGGTAATAATAAACAAGTACATACTGTGCAGGTAATAATAACTGCAGTCTCTACAAGTTTCTCTGATGCTTTAACAACAACAGGGGCCTAAGGAGAGGAATGAAAACGGATACTAATCAAGTGAGATTTGAGCAGTATGGACGTCAGCTCCAGCAGCCTCAAGGGCTGATGTAACGCTGCTGTGTTCAGACTGTTGGGATTACCTGGTGAGTTTGTCTCTCCATCCTCTTTCTCTCCATCTTCCCTGCAGCCCCCTCCCCTTTCCCTGGCTTTAGCACACGATTACAGTTTGTCCCTCTAGTCTCTCACCTGTCTGGACTGCACCCAGCTACACAAGGAGCTACTTTCATCCTATAGTCAGCCGCTAGCAAGGGCCAGCTTTATCAAAGAGAAGAAAATATAAGGGACATTTATGTTTCAGGCTCCCTTGATTGCAAAGCTGTCTGTGTTTTATAGCCAGCTATATATCGAAGAGCAGCATTAAAGGAAAAGCACTGTCTTTCGACCACATTAAAAAGCTGTGTCCATTACAGCCACACACTAACCTGACAGACATTGTTATAGCACAGTGCAGTCACACAGCATAACCGCATCACATCAATGCAAATGCATTACAGCAGAATCTTGCTCAAAGTTTGATTAAAGAGAAGGATGAGCGTCTGCTTAGTGCCATTGAGTCTATGCAGCCCTTAAATCTTACCTTTGGAGCTAAGACAATAGCTATCGACTCCTGTAGGAGAATCACACTGCATGAAGGAAAAACAATTTCTGTTCACAACTCAGATTTATTTATTCCTAGCTTTAGGCAAAGACAGTCTTATTTTAATTTATGGTTGTTCCATGAGCTCACTGAAGCGGTTGCCCACTCACACAAGTCACCAGAACAAGGCATGCTGGATAGATATTTCAAAAACAATAACAATATAGCCTCAATTTACATTTTAAAGTATGTTATGAATATTCATAAATAAAGAATGCTCGGTTTCTGATTCAATTTGGTGAGCCTTTATAGCATCCCAAATATCAGACTCAAAATCTCATTGCCTGTGCAGGCAGATATCTAATACATATGATTTATATAGTGGGGTGCATAGCCTGATTTAAAATACAGAGGCTTTCTTCTGCCTACCACCTTGCATATCTCTGCACACTGATATTCTAGAGAGCTATATAAAATCCCTCATATGAAATATTTCTTTGAACGTTATGGCTTTAGATTGTGCGTGATGTTGGCTTCAAAAGATTTAAGCTTTTATGACAAATTCAAGTAATTTGTAGTGATATGATTAACACCTCTACATGCTTAACACTGACTATATATTTATATTAACTGATCTACACTGTAAACAACAGATGGCATAACTTTGTATTAATATCTGCATTTCACATATCCTTTACATCATAACAGTTTAAATTGATGACGAGTGAAACTGCACAAAAACACAAAGCTGCTGTCTCTAGGGTTGCATTATGTAGTGTGACTGTACTGGGACTAAGATGCTTAGCTGTGATACACACTCCAAATGTGCAATATTGAGCTATGTGAGAACAGCAGGGTGTCAACAGATAGAGCTGACAACTGAGAGTATGTGCAATAAATGTGTAAATGCATAAGCAGGTATTTGAGAACACTATAGAGAAATCTCTATAACAAGTTGTGCGATGCGACATCATTAAAGTGTACAGTGTGACCTGTTCATTAGGAGGCTGATGAGTGGCGCCTCCTGCTGTGACAACGATCAGATGACAGTTACCAAATGTGTCTAGAAGCACAGCTACAGTGAAACATATTCACTGCCAGCATAAGTAGATACTGCTCAGAGACATAGGCATAAAAACCACAATATAAAAACACAAAGTAGGTGATTGCTTCTAAATTTCCCCTGCTTTTAAGGTCATTTTGGACAAATTAACAATTTCTAGACGTATGGACTGACAATAAACATTCTCAGAGGGCCAACAGTCCACTCTTCTCCTTGTTCATATTAATCCCGAACCACAAATAGTAACTTCTAATAACAATAATAACCACCTTTACTTTTTTCCTTTTTGTCAGTTGGTGTTACTGGTTAGTTAAAAAAAACATGAAAGCAAAGAGCCAAAACTCTGCTTTTTTTAACAGCTCTTTTCTGTTCAGTACAGTGGAGGCTTCGCTCTGTTGCTACACACTGATGTTGCCATGGAACAAACAATTAGGTTTCACTTAGAAAGATATTAGGGGAAAAAAACCTGCTGCATGATCCTGTTCCAATGAACAACACATCAGCTTTCAGTTGAAGACATTCAGACTAAAGACAAAAGGCTTTAAATGTTGATGAAAATGTATTATCTAAACTGCTGCTAATTAGCTCAACTGTCAGCCAATCATATTCAGGGTCAAAGACTCCACTAATGTGGAGTTAGTCTTGGTTTGAATGGCTATCAGTGAGTGTTTGACTCTTTATAAATGATTCCACAGTGCCATTCACACCAACCACTACAACTATAATGATAACTATAACTGTATTTAAGTTTTAAGAGTCCACACCACAACTAAACAATAACAACAGAGGAGAACAATATTATTGGAATTAGTTTCAGAACAAGCTGATGAATGACAAAACAGCCAATCAACTCATCGACTCACCTGATTTGGCCTTTATTTATCCTAATAAGAATAAAAATAGGGAAAGCAGCTGGTCCAGACAGCTGTGGTGCCGAACCATTAATTTAATGAGCCTTTTAAGTGCAGTCAGCGACAGTGAGGAGAGTAGAGCATCAGTTTTCCGACTGTGGTTGATTATATAGGGCTTTGTGAATATTTTTGTGGACCTTCTGAGATACCAATATATTTTTTTGTTGAAATACAAAAAATATTAGGTAACACATCGATTTTTGTATAATGGAAGGTGAATTAATGACCTTTTTTTTGCTTTCCTGTACTGCAAAATAGTTTTAAAAAGTAAGAAACGTGGATTTAGAGTTTTCACTTTGCACACAGTTTGTATCCTACAACTGGTGATCAATATTAATTTTAGGCTCAGACACAGCTGGAGCTACTGTTTACAGCACAATATTCATCAATGCGGATGAGAACAACATTGTGGTTATTGTTATAGCACTTGGTGTGGACAAAAGAAAGTGAAAAATAATTCAATTTTTTACGGATCTGTTCCAATGTGATTACCTATCCAGAAAATCTATGAAAATCTGTGTAATATGTTTTATATAATCTTGCAGATAGGCAACAAATAGGAGTGGTCGCACCACATGCTTTGAGTAGTATTATATGTGAACAATAGACCACACTGCTCATGTATAAAATGGTTTAACTTAACAATTAGAAAGTAATTCAATGGCCGACAACATTTGTATTTGGAACACCACCACAAAAGGTAAAAGCTTCTTTAGAAATTTCCTCTGCATAAAATTTCCTCTTGGCAATACAAAGACAGATTGCAATATTACCTCTTTTCTTAGCAGTCAACTTAAAATCAGAGACAGATCAGCAAATGAAAAAACTGAGAAAGAAAGAACAGTGGTTACCATTGCATATTTAGACGCCACAGCATTGCCACAGGATTTTTTTCAATGCATAATTTTGCTAAAAAGAATTTTCTCTCTTAGACTGTCGAGTTTCTGTGTAAACATAGCATCAGATAAGAAGATATGCGAGAGGCAAATGAAGTTAAAGTAAAGAAATAACAAAACATTGCCTGTCATGACCTCTGAATCACCTGTGCTTGCAACTTCTCTCGTCAGGAATATGAAGTAGCAGACAGGACTTGAAGTGGAGACCTTCACAGAAACACTGACTCACTGTGGGTGTAAGTAGATGTGTACTGTAACCTCAAACTCAGCTGATCTCAAATTGGTTGATTCATTACTCATTGCTCCCATCATTGCCAACCATTTTATTACTCCTTTCAATGCAGGTTTAACCTCTATAACCATGAGCAGGCAGCCTGATTACAGTTATTATTTTTAATAAAGGGTATTGGCTTGAGAATCAGTCAGCCTAGTCATGAGAATAGCTGGCTACGCTGGGTTGTGTTCTACGTCATGAGTTCAGGTTTGCGCTCCATAAGAGGCCCTGCGCCTCCGAACAAAATGCAATCTGCCTGCAATCAGGAGTGACACCACTGTTTACTGGCTGCCAGTGCCACCATACAGCCGTCTCACAGTAGCCCACGGCACTGACAGACACCAGCGGGCTGAGGCAGGACACAATCAACAGGCTGGAGTGAAGCTTTCCAGTGATGGAAAGCCTGTAGTGTTTGGAGGATGCATTCCAATGGCCTTTCAGAGAGACTGGAGAAGCCTATCAGGTAGATCTATATGCAATGCTCACTCTCCCCTAAATTAATTGAATGTCAGTCAAAGAGAAAGTGAAATGGAGGTGAGAGAGTGACTTAGACCTTTGTGTTAGAGCAGTTTGTGGGAGGCTGATGGTGGCTGGGGTTTACAGATCTACTCACTTCTTCTCCAGAGTATACACTTAATCAATGACAATGTGAGCCAAAGAATAAATGGAGAAAAATAAAGCCAGATATCCATGCAGTCAACAGGAACATAAATAAAGTTTGTCTTTAGACGCAGGGGGGCGGGTTTAAATAAAATAGCCGTCTTCATTGTGAAACACATTTGACTGAAATAACTGAATGAAAATGAAGACCTAAGGTAAGTAAAGTTTTCTTTGTTGTTTCTTCAGATTATATTTAAAGGTTATGATTTCTTTACAATTTATTCCACTGTGAATTTAATCAAACAGGAGATGCAGAGTATTACAGGTGGCCAATATATATTAAATAGATTCTATGTTCTTGTGGCTTGTTCGACATAGCTGTGGTCTACAGCTACTGCAAACACTGAATAGAATTCTTTTTAAGCAGTTAGCATGAGAGCCTTTGTTGCTCTCTCCCTCTCAGTCATTTCTCTCCCATTTGCACATCTTAAACAGGCTAAATAACAGTGTATTACAGGGAAAGCACTGGGTGATGGGATGCATCATAAGCAACCAAGTGTACTTAGTAGTTTTATAGTGATTCTTTTGAAGCTGTCTGCCCTAAAAGTGTTCAGTTACACTTTATTTTAGACTTTATTCTGCAGGAGCTTGTGTAGCTTGTTTAGCTACGGTTGTAAAGACACAACTAAAAACGTCTTCAGATCAACTTCCAACCCTTTTACAGCAGAAATAACACAGATCACAAATGAGGCCAGACAGACGATGTGAAATATGCAAACTGCCCCACCTCACCATGCTATTCACCACAAACATGATTTGGTTGTTCTGCATTCAGTTACTTATTAGTTCAAACAATGCAAAGCCTGTCAGACACAAGCCATTATTTGCCTGTTTTTTTGATAATTTTATAAATTTTTATCAGTTTTGTTGGCCACATTTTCATTTTACTTCTCTGTACATATTTCATGAACTGCGATGTATTTTTAAATATTAAAATTTCCATTGTACTGTACCTTGGTTTTGACTCATCATTTCCACATCTGCACTTCCTTCAATATCTGAAATCAGAAGAATGAATTTATTATTTTAACAATTATTAAAATAATAATAATAATGCATGCATGCAATAATAATGCATGTATAGATCTTGGTACTACCACCAAGATCTATACATGCACTTATTACATAGCTCAATTTGTTGTGGGAGACCTTGTTTGGCTAACTTGAATTAACCCCATTAAAATAAGTAGGGATACCCTGTATGATGAATGCTGCATTTCAGCCACTATGCATTGATTTTATGTGGATTTTGGGATTAAAAAGATATGGGTGTTAATGACAGCAGTACAATGATTGTAAGAATGACCACAAAAAAAGGGCACTTATTTTAAATGGTTTTCAGGATAAATGTCAAAAGCGCCAGTTTACAGCTGTGATTGGCTGTTCTTTATTCTACAACATGGCATCCAGTGGTGTGCAGTTGCTACCTCAGGTTCTCTGCATGCCTGAGTATGTCACATGGATGATGAAGTAGATTTTGGAAAGTAAGATTGATTTCAGGGGGAAACACCATGACAAACAGCAGCAACAAAAAAAACAACATCGCTGACCTTAATAATTCAATTTGCTGGTATACAAAATCCAGCAAACTTGACAGGCAAGACGCATTAATAGAAAGGCAGTCAGTCAGACTCTCGATCAAATTAAATCACATCATATCACATCCAAGCAAATCAGATCTTACCTTCCATCTCCTCAGTGATCTTTTCTGTATCGTCCTCCTCTGTCTTTGCAGCATGTTCCTCTTCCTCTGCTAGAAAAGAAAACATATCTGATATTTACTGCATATCACATTCACATAATATTAAATGTATAATGTAAGAAGTGTAACCTGCTAAGTCGTCATTGTTTGTTTAAACGCTATGGACTGTGAGGCTCTGGAGAAAATAATATTATATGTCCAATCTGTTGTTCTGTTCACAAGCTGAGCCCCAATTTCCCCTCTCTCGGCTGCTCTTAAACATTTGCATAGATTCATATAATGATAGGGAGAGATGCAAAATATGACACAAAGGCGTGTCCGTACTGTGAATCCCAGCTATGCAATTTTAGACAGCCTGTAAACTGAAAATGTAAACAGCCATGTTTTCTTTTTGTTATGCTGTCATTATGTCAGCTGTCAGGGTTTCATTCTTTGAACCGACTCATTCATGTCTGCATGCCTCTGTGCACAATGGATATGTTTCCACATACAGTGTGAAAATACAGTGGCTACCAGGAAATCACCAATGTCTTGATGATTGCAACTTTTGTGATTGGCAGCTCTTGTATCACTATGCTTCAGGCGTGACTCTGAAGCATATTCCGTCATGTACATACCTTTGTTCTTGTTGTTGGTGCCTCCTGTGTCTTCATCTTTCTCCTTGACAGTGTCGATGTCTTCACCTTCGTCTTGGTTTTCATTCTCATCTCTTTCCGGCTCCTCGTTTGTCTCTTTCTGGGCCAAATCATCATCATCTGAAGGTGCAAAAATATCAAAATATTGAAAAAAGCACATTGAAGGATTCACTCAGGCATAGAAAGTCAGGGTTTTCACCTAAATTTCTGCAACACGTGGCAGAAAACAAACCCATACTTCGTAATTGCTGACGGAAACATTTTCACACTAACAGGTTGCTCTTTTCCAGTTTGAAAAGCAGGTGGTTGACAAGGGAAAAAAAATGTTTCTTAAGAATCATGCTTCCTTTAAGAGTATTAAACAGTTTTAATCAATAATTTGCACACAGCTTGTTTATAATACTTCTGGTTTTGTCATAAATCTGCATTTTCTGTAGGATGTCAGGAGAAGGGTACGGCATGGTCACTGATTTCTCATATTTAATTCAATATTGACCTGGTTAAGGTTATTTCAGTTACAGAGAAATAAAGTTGAAAATTTTACAAGAATCCTCAAAGCAGAGGCATTAATAAATATATCACGGTTTGCTTTAGGAATTGCCCTTAGCGATTTTTTTTAACCCAGTCACTGCTCGAAGGATATCACAGTTCGATTCACTAGGGAAATTAATAGTCTACTATTAAATTATGCATTTTAGGATATGAAAACATACCAAGCAGAATGTGGAGCACACTTATAAAGGTATGCACAAAGAATGGATTTTAACAAAAATGCACAGCGCTGCATTGCAGACTTCCACCAAGGCCCAAACTCTTGTAATTCAAACAAGTGCCCTATTTTGCAATGTTAAAAAAAGTAATAAAACCATTTCAGGCACCACTCCTTTTAATGTTTTTTTTTTTGCAAACAGTAAAAAAAAAAAAAAAAAATACTGTAGTTGCAGGCGATTACCTTTCTACCTCCTAACAACTTATTGATCTAAGGTCTCTGGTTTTCACCTGCAACACACAGAGTGATTCAACCAGTGTATTTTTTGGTGAATTAGCCTGCGGGTGTTGTTTTAAATGGTACATCTTCACTTGTTCTAGCCTCTACCATTCTGTTTGTGTCCTGTACGGAGATAATTGCATATGGAAGGTCTTGGATAATATCTCCAGCCTGCATTTTCTATACATATCTCATAGAGTAATTACAAAATTCATGCTCTGAGGGGCTCTATCTGGCAAATCTTTGTCAATGGGATGAGATTTGAATAAAACAAAAACAGAACAGAGCCAAGGCGCTGCTCACTGGCAGTATGCAAATGCAAAATCTTAATTATATAGCAGCCGTGCAGAGGATACTTGGGAAAAGAAAAATGGCAGTTGCTTAAAGTTAATGGTTGCCCCTTTGTAATGCACACAAACTCTCAATTCACTTAAGGCTGTCATATCATTAGTGTTAGCCTGTAAAATATGCATTTAGAGCGCTGTATACCAGTTATTCCTCAGATGCGGAGACTGATCAGGTGAGATTTCTGATAAAACTCTATCTATACACAGATACCTCAAGTAGCTGAAGTGAAAACCAGAGAAATTAGCTACATTTCAGCCAGTTTGCCCTGTTTCCAGTTCTCTAGAAATAACAGTGAGATCAAACTCTTAATTCTCAGCCAACAATGTCTGGAGAGAGCTGCGGAGACCTGTGTGTGGACTATTACACATAATCACATCCACATCCATTCTTAGGCACTGACTTTTAACCTTACTGTACCTTGGTTTTGACTCATCATCTCCACGTCTGCAGTTTCTTCAGCATCTACAGAAAAGAGAATAAGGAGGAAAACATTCCAGTTCAGTGCTGGTGCCTGCAGTTGAATCGACTTGGCTTTCCATATCACCTCAAACAGCCTTTTCATTCCATCTCTTTGTGTAGCTTTGTCTTTGTACTGCAGTATGAGAGCAATGGAACCACAAAGACATGCATAAATTAAGTGACAAAAAAGAAGGGGAAAAAGAATGTCACTTCTAAAGCCATACATAATTGAGGGATTTCTTTGTTCCATGCGTCTGTGATAAGAGAACTTTTTGTGGTGGCACACAGAAGGAAAGGCTGAATGGGAGCGAATAGAAAATTCAATTTTTGATGACAAATGACATCAAGAAGCAGTGGTACAGCCGAGGGGCTAAAAAAACATGTGTTAATGGGCCGTAGAAGTATATTACCATTGTCAGCCTCTTCTTCATCACCTGTTTCCTCTTTACCTGAAAGGAGAGAGAATGGTGTCGTCAGCCACATAGGAACACGCATGAGAGTAATGCTGGTCATTCATAGGAGTCACACTGGTGATCACAAAATATTTATCACATTACAACACACCTGATTAACAATCTCATACACTAATGCTTTGCAATACTGTGTTTTAGACTTTACAATAAACTTCCTTTTTGCTGGATTAACAGGATTTTTCCTACCATCATAAAATTTAGATGCTAGTCATTTTGGACAGCACCATAGCCAAATTATTGCAAAATCAATGTGGAGAGCATCCAAACTAACTAAATGATTTTCCCCAGATGGTTACAGTTGGTCCCCTGCAGACCTCTCTCAGCAAGTTTTGTTTTTGTGTTTCTTGGGCATTGTTTATTCCTTATCTCCTCTTTCCAAATTCTCATAAATACTGTTGATGTGGTAACAATAATGGCCTAAAATGATGTGACTTTTTTTTTATTATTAAAAAAAGTAACCATTTCTACTGAGATGACGACAAAATCCCCCATCTGTGTGCCAAAGTGTACCATAAACCTGGGAAAAATACTACAATAGTAAAAGTAATCATGTAGAAATTAAATAGTTTAACATACTAGCAAGGCAAACTAAGCAAAGTAACAAGCAAAATCTGAGATTTAGCTTAATAGATGGATAAAGTGCAGCAGAAACTTGTTCTTACCACATAGTTAAACTGAATTAATGTAGAAAAATGTACAACTTATTCTACAATTCTTTATTAATAACTTAAAGAGCGCTTACAATCTAATAACTGAGCTAAATAGTAACTTTGTAAATATCCTTTAGGGTATTCTTATTGTAAAGTCTTGCCAAAATCTCTACAAAATGCTTGTATATCACTCTAAAATATCCATGTACTAAGTTGAAAATGACAGATATCAACTGTACATACTGAAGTCCAATCAGCAAACCAGCCTTAGATTTAGTGTTACAAGTGCTCTTGCCATCTGTGACTGCTTACAATTTAGCAGATTTTTGTATTGGAAGGCGCATTTAAGTAGTGACATAAAACAACTTTAATCCCTGCATCATGTCTAATACCCCCCCCCCCCCCTCCTCTTCCTCTCCTTCTCAGATTCTCCCTCTCTCTAACACACACACACAATCACGCACATACACACAAAACGAATGACATTTGGGACAAATTGAGTAAATGAAAGCCATGACACCAATAAGAGAACATGCTCGACAATGGCTATTGTGCAGCTTCTATAATTGCTTTTTTAACAAGCTGCAGAGAGAAACCATTTTTTCATATCTATGCAATTTTGCCCTGCACTCAGAACAATAAAAATGCCAGCCTCTATTAAATGGGAAAAAGGCCAGTTCTTCCAGTGCTGTGTGTTTGTCTCAAGTGCCTCTGTCCATCACCCAGAATGCTGGTGACACACAGTAGATGGCAATCCTTTCTATTAATCACGACTGGCATTTTGAGATGGAGTCACAGACACGGCAGCTGAAAAGAATACTTCATTGGAAGAAAAAGCAGGTTAAGACAAATGTCTTTCTGGCCATGAGGTCACTCTGACCTTTCTTCTGTGGTGGAAAATTATGCATGACGGTTGTATCTGTCTGAAGTGATCCTAAACAACAATATATCAGATACGACAAAAAGGCTGAATGCAATTTCCTCCCTGTTATTTGATCATTTCTGTTTGGCTTATTGAATGGAACAGTATTCAATTTACGATAAAGGATGCTAAGGGACAGACTGTGGATAAATATGCACATACACAGACAACAAAAGACGCTATGTAGGGTAGATAATGGCTTCAAGTTGAGCTCAATTAGAGCAGCATCTCTCCGCTAAGTCAAAACCCAAGCAGGCTCTCGTCCAACTGCTCACTCATTTGTTTAAAACAGCAGGTGGCAGCATTGTTACAGCTTTCCTACCCAGCCCTCATTGTACTATACTGTTTTTATGGTGAATCAGGACCCGACATACTTCACACTGATGGGCTCCAGCCAAGTCCACACCTCAAGACTCTTAATGTCAATACATGAAACCCACTTTTAGAAGCACAGGGATAAACACGTATTTTAAGCATATGCGTATTTGGAGCGAGCAACAGTAGCATAGTGTTTGTGGAATAAAAGGGTAGTCTCACACACACTTAAATGATTTATTTATGTCAACAGCAAATTCAGGGGTACAAGTATCACAAGGGCATAAACTATTTAGATGGAGATATTCAACCTTCCTTGTATGTCCTACTTGCGTGACTGCTGAGTAAACACCAACTACAGAGGGTATTTCATAGGACGTTAAAGGAATATCTTTTATCCCGAGATGGATAAAATAGTGAACTAATTAAATTGCACAGACACACAACCTGGAAATGTCCTATCACTTCAGCCCTGTCACCTTATCTTGCCGTTACCGTCAAATGGAGCAAAGGACAAAAAAGATTAATAAAAAGGGGACCTAAAAAATTCATGAGACATGTGTTAAGAAAAAAGGGTTTCAAGATGACCAGAAGCTATCCTTCAAAGACCTTTTGCATGTGAGATGTGTGTAAGTGCAAGCGCGCTTGTGAGTGATGCTTGACAGGGTGCCGCTGTGTAAAAGATGGCATCCTGTGGAGAGGCTCCCTGTCCGTCCACACATTGCGTTATTAATCTGCATGTCCATGTTCGATGGCATCTTTCACCATCTCTCTCTCTCCTCCTCGGGTCATTCTCAGACGCTCAGGCACGCCAAGTAAAAAAACCCACCCAGCTATTGATTCCTGGCTCAATGTTCGCATTTTACTGTGCCCTGTGACATCTACTAATCTCTGTAATACCGATCTGATATCAAATCATAGACAGCGGAGGGCTGTTTGCCAACTCAGGTGTGCACTAAAGGCGGCTCTGTTCTACTGTGCTTTGGACCTTTGTGCCAGACTTTTCTTGCATGTCTCACCCACCCTTTCCCTCTGCTTCTCTTTCTCTCTCTATAGCTTGCAGCATCTGTATGCAGAGCTTCTGTTTCATGTGAATTACATCACATAACATAGTTCATCTCGCAAACACATATATAAAGTTGATCTACGACCTTCTTTTGTTGCAAATGCATATTGGGATTACTTGTAGTTGGGGAGTAGGGAGAGATCAGAGGCTGTTCATCATGTGTGAACCGCTGCTTTAGTTTTATTCATCTATTCACATAGAAACATGACTACATATGTTTCAGGGTTTCCATCTTTTTTCTGGTGTCTGACTTTTAGTTTTAATACTTGAAACTTAGTGGGCATGTGTTAGTAACAGTAAGTGCAAAAATATATCCAGTGCATCTAGGTTAACAAAAGAATGACACCGCAAATCAATTCGACTCGAACAGTAATGTAGAGTTTCGATAAAGCTGAATTTACTGTAAGGCACATTTATCGGTTTTACTGTTTCTGTCATCAACAGAGCATGTGTGAAAAAGTAATTTACTTGTGGCATATACAAGCTACATTTTAACCAGCAGCTGCAGGCTATGGTACTGTAGTGATTACATCTGGAATTTATAACAGTAACGCTATATGACAAAATAAACATGCAAACATGTTAATGACAGCAGCTGTGTAGGGACTTTGGCTTTCTTCAGTTTTAAATAATCGATCACAGATTTAAAAAAGAAAAAAAAAGTTTATGTGGCATACAGTCCTAGCATATATCAGCATTAAGCTGAATACTGAAAACACTAAAATGGCAGATGGAGTTTTCACAAACAATAAAATCCGAGGCACTTAACAGCAGAATTCAGCTGACAGCTCAAATACTTGTTTCTGCAGATAAATTTACAGCTGTTGATATTGTCTTGCTCTGTCTTGTTGCTACTTAGGGCAAGACAGAGAAAAGGGGTTGACATCATATAACAATTAGTAATGATTTGTATTCAACCCCTGATTATATATAGATGTATTATATATTAACAAATGTGTTATATGCCATACTAAAATATATAATATTCTGTAGTGCTATTGAACTATGTCTTTTACCACAAGTTATATTCTCTTACACCCATCTCAGTGTTCCTGTGCCGTCTTGTATTTCCTCCTGAAAAGTGAGACTGAAGACCCAATTTGCAGTGTCACAACTGTAAGTGTAGCACTTGAGAGCAAGACCCAGAAGCTCTATAATTACCTCTGTCCACTGTCCACCAACCATGGCACTTATAATAGCATAACAGCGCAGAAAGCCTTAATGTTTCCTCGTCATCAGTACCATAGATAAAAGCCCATCATGTCTGACCTGTGGGCTGTGGAGAGTGAACCCTCTGAGGAATTTGATAGCCATGATGGATCACACCGAAGCGTATTGACAGATACGGTACACTAGCTCTGCTGCATCATGTAATTTATTCTAAATGGTGCTCTACAAACTGACTAGACCAAATAGGTGACCTGCTTTGTGGACTCTGGTGAAATATTGTGAGATTCTTTTGCGGGAACATCTTACCCAGGTGTACAGTGGTGTTATGAAACTCTCAGGCACCTTAAAATGTCTGTCTCACATAGCTGACAGTGTGTTTTTGCAGCTAGCATTTCCTCTGCTCTGTGCTATCTTGACATCTGAGTGATTAATCCTTCCTATGCGCTACATCGAACCAGACCTAACCTTTACAGTGCAGGCAGTACAAAATCATTTCATTCCTTTCCTGTGAGAGAGGTTGTCTCAAGGACTGAGTGTTCCCATGCTAGAAAGCTGTGCCAAGGCCTTTTGTGAATGGATTAGTTACTATTAAGCTGCCGGGCCTGATAAATTAGGATTTATAAAGATTATTACAAAATACTTATGCCCTCCTAATGCTGGTGATTGAATTTGTGAATCATATTGAATTACTGCTAAGGATTATGGAAAGGTATGTTGAATAGGCGGAGAGAAATGAGTTCTTGAGCTTTGTTTAACAACACAGAATGTATTGACGCCCTTGAAGTGACTGTGCTATCTAGCCCAGCCGCTCCAAATCAGCAAGAGGAACTGTTCCCCAAAGAAAACAACCATGACTGCTATCTTCAAAAATTCCCTGCAACCTTAAGGCTTGAAGACAAATGGATGGTGTACGATTTTAATTGCCTACTAACACCCTCCAGTGTAAGAATCTAATTATCTTTGGTCCATCGTATCGGAGAAGCCTATAATTGTTTCAATATTACACATCCAAAGGGGCTGAAACTGCAGAATAGCCAGATAATGGCTTCTTAAACAAGTTTGCCTCCAAGAAAACATTCTTTTAAAACAGACCAAGCTTCATCTTGTATTCATTTCCCCAAAGAGGAAGCTTGGCACCAGAGACCAAGAGATTACTGACCAAGAACACACTTCATTACCTCATACACGCAAACCAATTTTTCTGTGAACACATATCAGTGTTCTCAGGTTTTCTTTGCTTGCAATGTTTCTTGGCATGTTAAAAACAAGAAGTCATCGTTAATGCTATTTGAATACAAAACACACACACATGCTGTTCAACCTCCTCCCACACACACAAAAACACAAACCAGACATACCTCTGGTGCTATCCTCATTTTCTTCCTTAGGTGTGGATTTTGTAGACGGTGGTGTATTATCTGTAAATAAACAAAAGAATGTGGTTATCCTGTTCTACCCCAGCACTATTAGGATGTGAAGGGTTAGATGACAGATTAGATTTGTAAGATGGCTTTTTAAACCAAACTTTTAGGCAAACCAAACTCAGCAAAATGCCGATTTTTTTAAATTTGTCCATTCTGTCTCAGCTGAGAATGCCAGATGAAGGAGAACTCCACATGTCTCTTGCATGGTTTTGTTTTATACCTGCCTAACAAAAAAAGACGACTCCTATGGGAGAGGAAGAGGGAAGAATGTGCGGCTTTGAGACCAATGTGGGACAAAAGCACCATTCCATGTGAGAATAGCAGTCATTCGGACCTTTGAATAGGCTCCAGGCAGCACTGATTCAAACTCTGGCTGATGGAATAGAATGAAAGGCCAGTCCTTGGCAAGGACGCAGAGACCTATCAAACAAGCCCAAGCTGGACCAGGGCAGGACCGGCATGATAATGCAACAGAGCTAGAAATTATCGGGGGTTATTTGGCTCGATATGGTCTGGTGCGATGTTATTATACAGTATGTAAAGTAACTTGTGAGCAATGCTAAAGAAAACAATGTAGTCACTCAGCCGCTAACAGGACAAACTCGGAAATGTGGGCCCCATTCAGCCAAGTCTTTATGATTTAGCCATTATGTGCACATTGTTTCAGTCTGCAGTATCACATTTTACAGTGCACTTATAAAACAGCCCTTTTATGTTCACCCAAAATGGAATCTCATTGAAAACACAGATGCGTGTAATTGGCAAATCATAGGGGTGACTTTGGGAGGAAAAACATTTTGATAGCACCCTGGGTCCCACATCTACAGTAATCTGAACACTTTTCTTCGACAGTCAGTAAAACCAACATTGTTCTCTGCTGAGCTGCTTGCACGTGTACTATGATGCCCTGGAAGGATAGAGTACTGGCCAAACACTGACTCTGAATCCCCTGGAAGAACTTAGCATAGGTGCTTTTGTAAGGTCCACTGTACTTTGGAGAAAACTGCAAGAGACAGCACATTTCAAACATTTCAAACAAATGTATTGTCTGCTTAGATAAAAAAAAAAATTAGCGGCTGCCAAAGTGTATTGAATCTATATTTGCTGCAATTCAAACAATACACAGGCTTCCAGAGGGCTTTCTCTCTGTTCGTGCCATTGCTTATTCAGGACATCAGTGCACTGACAAATGTCAATAGTTTATCCTGATAAGCAGTATCAGGGAGTTTCAGGCCGTGTGCCAAGATGGTGTGGTGATAAAAGCATTATGCGCTGACAGTTGTGTTTGTGCTTGCTGCGGAGGGATGCTGCTCTGCCGTTTCTTTGTCACTTGCTTTAGGTGGTCTAAAGGCATTGTGCCCGTAAGCCGGATGAAGAGAATGGTGTTGGGAATAAGCTGTGGATATAAGCTCTTGTAATGTAATGTACCTGACATGAAGTATTTTTAACTACGATGTGTCAGGCCCAGGATTCAGCTTGTCATCAAAATGAATAAACATTCAATTTCATATGCTGAATAAAACCTGGCAAATCACTGTCACAGGCTGAAGCTATGCCACTCACTCAGCCTCTGTGTGCTTTAATGGAGGTGTTAAGGTGAAAAGGCAACCATGAAATATTCTGTCACTCACCTCCCTTCAGCTGCTCCTCTGTAACCTCCATGTCATTGTCTAGCAGAGAGAGGAAAAAAAAAAAACAGCATGTCAAATTATGCCGTTTTATGACATAAGATACAGACAGTCATCACGATGTGTCTTCTTGATTATATATATATATATATATATATATATATAAAGCTGTACTGCTGAACACTCTGTGCCTGCACAATTCAAACAATAAAAAAACCATAACATGAGCAATGTTTACTCAGACTGTAAGCAGAATAAGACGTTATCTTCTGATAAAAAAAAAAAACAAAAAAAAAAAACGTATTCATGTTCTACTGCAGCTTTTTCACCTCGTCCTCCTCGCACCAGCTGCCTTGCTCCAAAAACCCTACATGGCCTCCTTCAAATCCCCCACCAGACGGCCTTGGATCTAGTTAGTTATTACATTAAATGATGGTGTGTGCGTGTGTGTGTGTAGGAGGGAGGTACGTTCATGAGACATTCTTTTTCAATTAAATATACACTGTTAGGCCCACCATAAAAGACAGAAATACCTCGCATTTCCTCAAATTACATGGACTGAAGGCTGGGTGGACAACTGTGCCTTGGAAAAAAGAGGCCTTTGATTTTCTCTTCTTTTCTCTGTAAGTCTATTGTGGGAGACAGACTGAGTGAACTAGAGGTGTTTCTGGGTGGATGAGTTGAGTTGCACAGTGGGAGATGAGAAGGAGGCTTTGGCTGCTGCTCCAGGAAAAACTGCAGAGTGAGAGACTGAGCGAGAGGGACTGTGGACGCCTGCTCACAGCTCCCAGCTCCCATCATACAAACACACACTGATATACACTCAGATCTCTCACAGCTCAGCACGCCGCCAGATGCCTTGAGTCATGCCACTGTACGTACAGTATGAGTGCTTGGCTTGTATGCCTTACAGATTGTCTGCTGGCACACGTATGACTACGGTGTACAGCTAGTGTGTGTCTGGCTGAGCCTGTGCAATGATTGCATGGTGGTTAGCAAGCAAAAGCAAGCGTTAGCGTTGATGAAAGGCTGTTGTCATCTGTTCTGTAGAAGTGTAACCATCATAGCTCCCTGTGGATCCAGCGACAGGCTTTTCTTTTGTATTACACTGAATGAAAGGGTATGGTGCATTAATCTAACCCTGCTTGAGGAAACAAAGGATACAGTATAACAATAGTGCAGAAATGGAAACATGAGGTGTCTCAGCTACTGCCACATGTTCTAACATTCTTACCACTGCTCAACACAGGTGTCATCACAAGACATTTAAAATAATGTTGTATACGACACCTTCTCTGTTCCTCTGAATTAACACTACACAATACTGCAATGTGCTTACAGATACATTTCAGTGTGTTTATATGTGATAAACACATATCCAAACACAACATAGAAAAAGACTGTCTGTGATGTGATGAAAAATATTTTTTGAATAATTTACACTGATAATTAAATAATTTACATGTGCCATTCTTTCACACTCACACATACAATCATGTGACCAATCATATCAGGTCTTGAATACATGAGCCATGCATGCATTCACACCACTTGAGTAATCAGATGAAGTCTAGGCCAACCATCAGCTACCCTCAGATTAATTGGTGTCAATTTGGTGACAACTACGAGCTTAGCTAACATGAGGGCTGAGGAAAGAGAGAGCTGTGAGGAAAATGTGATGAAGACCTTATGGTGTAAAAGAACAGCTATTATTTTGGTTCAGGAGAGACGTGTTACAACACAGGTATGAGCATCTAACACATGTTCAGCTGTTGTATGTGTACCTATTAAAGCTGTAAATATGGGACCTGCATGCTTAAATATATGTGTATTTATTGCAAGTCATACAATCATTGCAATATTGAGCGAGGGATAAAGCAAAGCAAAATGATCATTACTGTGAAATAAACCCAAACAAGACCATGATGTCTTGAGTTACCCTGTTGGGGTTTATATGACTGCTTTGCTGTATGTTATTCCACTTACTACACCACAAATTAATAAAGAAGTCAATAATTTGACAACAAATCTGTATTGAAAAATGATCTCTCAAGTCTAAGGTACTTAGCCTAGCTTTGCTATACAGAAATATCAGACAGGAGGATTCCTTCAGTGACCAATCGTAACATAGTTCAGTAAAGCCATGTAATAATCATTGTCAATTTATCTGTAAAGATCAGCCAATCAATTCAAAGTACATTTTCAATAACATTTTAGAGTTATGATTTAAATAATGAAAAATATAAAATAATTCTGTGCATATCCAGTACATGTCAAAAGCAAGTGGCCAGTCATAGCAGGTGATTTTTTTCTCATTTACTCTTTACTTATCAGCAATTTATGCACAACATGCAAACATTTTCACATATGATGAGCTAAAAATGAATCCTCATATCATCCCTTGGCTCACTGAGACTCTGAACCAATGTGCCAGTTTTGGCAATCACATCACTAACACACCGTGGTCTGCTCATTTCCCTGCCCCGAGGGATTGCCTCATGCAACCGAAACAGACTTCATTTTCACCCCTCACAGGGTTCCTGTAGCCCTTCATATCCTCTGTCAACAAATTACATGTGTGTGATATGAGTGTGTGCATATCACAGCCTTACTTCTTCAAAAGCAACGGGGGAGCTGGGGTGAGGTGGGGGTTCTGTTATGGACGTCGGGGGTCGCTGTGTAGCTTGTGGGATTGTGAATATGCACTATATTAAGAGCCATGTAAATAAATGTCAATTGGAAAGTCAGTGAAACAGTTGGAGAGTGTGCAGCAGCCCCTACAGATCTGTGGGCTGTGTTAATATTGTCAGCACTGTGGCTGATTGAGGAGAAGAAGAGATGGAGCCCAGCTTGTGGGCAGCCACCCGGATCATATTAGTTGAGGAGTGTACCCAGAATCAATTCCAACATGCTTTTACTCTCTGCAACCACAGCTGCCTGACTGCTTCCATGCTTGAAAATAATACGTGCCAAAGCAAGCATGTGGTCAATCATGATCTATGAACTAATCTGAATACCTAATGGAATCATGTCATATGATTAATTGCATTGATTAAGCCCTGTATGTATTAATGGTTTTACTTACAGATTCAATTTTCTAAAAACCCAACCGTAGAAATCCTCGGCTTTCTGTTTGTGAGGTGAATATTCTTTTAAATCCTGCAGCACTACTTGTCATCTTGGCTAAAGTCTGGCACTGTCACAGCACCTTTGAGATGTGCAGAGTTTACAGCTTTTGCTCATAATGAATAGTGATTATATCACTGCTTATGAGCACAGTTGGTCCAGTGGTTAATGGAATAGCAAATGGTACTAGAGAGGCAAAGCTTTATGTGTAGTTTCTGTGTATTTCAGCTTATTAGTCTATTTGCATACTCTGGTATTTGTGTTTTCAAGAGGCTTCTATGACAAAATGTCTGACTCTAAAGGGCTGAAGTGCTGCAGGAGCTTTAAGGCCTTTGTCTATGAGAACTCCATCATTACTCATCAAACAGATGCTCCTCTATTTAGCGTGTTTGAACACTGGGCACATATTGTATCTACCTCCTGTTTTGCGTGTGTGTGTGTATGTTTGTGCGACGTGCTTGTATGTAGCTCTGTGCGACTACTGTCGTCTGTGCGGGCTATTTTTCAGGTCCCTCCTTCTGCAGAGATGTAACCATATTTTGGCTCTCTCGTAGTGACAGCTTGTGAGAATGCATGTTGTAATAAAGCAATTTCCTGTATGCAAATGTCCTGTTTACACGTTCCTGCTCCAGTCATTGTCACTTGACAGATTGCTTGAATATGAGGAAAGCAGCTATACAATGAAAAATGAGAATAGTAATACTTCAATAAAAAAATCTATTGTGCCTGCTCTCAGCTCTAGACATGCTTGAAACTGATGTCACAGTCAAGATTCCAAGTTTCACTTACACACAACCACACACAAATACAAATTACAGAAAGATCAAGGCCACTATTCACTCCATAACAGCTTGCTGATAGAGGAGGCAGTAGAGAAGCTCCTCCTTGATATAATGAGGAAGAACGATAGAAGGTGTAAGGATGAGATATGGGCAAGTGGCATGGAGACGAGGAGTTGTAAGTGAGAAGGAGCAAGATGGAGACGGGGAGAGCATCGAAGGGGTTGATGTGAAATCGAAGGTGACCAAGGATGCTGCAGGATACAGAAGGGTGAATGTTGTCAGGATGCTGTGTGATGCATTCAGTGTTGCTGCAAGATCTAGTTGACTGTCTGACTCTAGCCGCGAGGATGATGAGATGCTCTGAAAGCGCTCAAGCACACCTGCAGAGCTAATTCACAGCCTCGGATACACTACTGCCATTCTGCACAGACTAAATGCACATCTTTTCACACTATGGGGTTATGTATTCCCTACATGGTGCAATCACACCAATCAGCAGTTTTTTTCCTGCTAAATCACTGTCACGGTTCAGCATATAGTCTATAATTACATCATCTATGAAATCCTTTTCAAACATCTTTTAAGAACTGTTGTATACAATATGAAGTATGGTGAAAACTCTGAACATTTACTGGATCTATGAGGCTTCAAACAAGTGAAATCTATGACTTTTGAGTCGATTACGAATGCAATTTAAGACCTGTTTCACATCCTAACATCCAAAAAAGTACAAGTGAGTGTTTTTGGAGCAGGTTTCAGATAACTACAGGATTCAACTGAGCTAGATCTCATTGAACCTGCAGTTACGGCGGGGTACACAAAATCCATGGCTCTGTTTGGCATATGGTTTTGGAGTCATGGCTCAGTACATTTTCAGTCACTTAGTGATTTTCTTATACCAAAAAAAAACCGAAAAGAAAATATTCAGAAGTATATAAGTATATGAGTATAAGTAATATAATAGTCTATTTGATCACAAGACTTATGTTTGGAACTATCTAAGAAATGAGTTTCCTCTCTTTAAAATGAACTGAATTAAAAAATGTTCAAGGACAGCAGAACATACTTCAGCAGTTCCAAAATGAGCTTTACAGATCACACAGAATTGTTCAACTAAGTGGTATGTTGAAGAGGTTAGTAGGGCACCAACCGGCCTCCGAAGGGTGTGGAAACTGAATGCAACTTGTTCTACATACATACATTTGAGAAAAGCAGACTTTTTTTTTAATTGCAGTGAACCTACAATGACTACGACCGCTTGTAGCTTCCTGACTTGTCATGACTTGTGAGATCAAAGCTTTGTATTTAATGTTGGTATGAGGAGCTTTGTAAATGTTAATGACATTGAGCTGATAATTATTACATTCACCATCACAGATTAGTTAGCAAAACATTGAATTCAGTTACATATCTGCAGGTCGAGTCATGAAAGGAATTGTCATTATCCTCAGTCAGTCATCGTCAGGTTCATATCTTAGGTGAGGGTTATAATGATATTTAAGATATTTCTCTCTCATGGAACTTTGTGCAGATTTAATTATAATATTTGTTCCCTCTTTCATTTCAGACCAATAAATGGATGATGCTGTGGATGATCAGAGTTAAAGGACCTTTTTTTGGAAGCAGTCAATACTGTAGGTAATAATAATCTTAGTGATAATAATGTTTGTAATCATAACAGTAATGTAGATTTATAGCCTTTGTTATCTTTTTAAAGACAAGTGGCAGCAGTTTGGAAGCTTGTGTAGTGAATGAATGAGTTTCATTTTCAATAACAATAAAAATATACATTTACATGAAAATGTTTAATCCTGATTGATATACTGTATTTACCTTGAAATGAAATGGGAGGTTTTTGAGCTACAAAGCTGATTATGTGAAATAATCCCCCAAAGTCTATGCATTTATATATATAACAGTATAACAGTGTCACCACCATGTCTTTGCTGTGTTTGCACCCATCCCTCCTAGAATTTTGTCTTGCATGATGACAGTGATGACAAAACATTCAGGGCGGAGGCTGTGCTCTACAATTTTTGTCCTCAAAGCCTGTGTATGTAAATAAATCCACTTCTCATAGTAAATGTTTGATTCATGGGGCACACTGAACCAAAATTACATACCAAAGCAAATGCTACTGATATGGATATATGCATTGTTGCCAAAAATAACAACAACAACAACCATAAAGTGACATTAATTCCACAATCCAAACAAATTGTTGGCCATTGAAAATAGTCTTTAAGACATATTAAGACTTAAAATACAGATTATTTTCTTTTAGATTCTAATATATTTTTTAAAATCCCACAGAAAACCTGACGAAAAGGAGTAGTGCAGGTGTACGCCAACAAGATAGAAAAAGTAACCTGCGTCAATTTAAGTACCGACCCTGAGTGGGATTGTTACATTGACTTAGAAGTTTGGCTTATAATGGAGTTAATATCTTCCCTCACCCACATGTGAAAGCAGTGATAACGGGGGCCCAGACCCCGCAGGTCAAAAGGCAGACGACAGCGTGACATGGTGATGCAGAAAAGCACCGGTGCTGGTGTCACAAAATGTGCTTTAGTAACCTTCTGGAACAACCCCGTACTTTATAATAGATTGACCTCTGACATCCTCATTAACAACTCAGTGCATGTTGGTCAACACTCATTTTTAGGTAATTGTTTAATAATGCAGCTCTTCGAACGTTTCCGAGTTGCCTTTATGACATGCACAGAGTCTGTTGTTTTGTTTCCTCCCTATTCCCTGTCATGGAGAGATATAGGGCATTTATCCACTGACAGCACTTGTAAATGGCGAGAGTGATAACTGGAGAACAACAGCTCCAGATTCTCATCTCAGAGCACTAATATGATGAGACGGGTGCTGGGTGCATGGGGGCAGGCAATATAATTATGGTCTCTCCCCAGAATGTAATCTTTCAGGGAAGAGCCTGGGCGGGGAGCAGGACAGATGACGGGAGCGCAGGGGGAACAAAACACTCTCCATCTGGGAGCAACAAGATGAAGGCCTGAGAGCCGGTATTCCATTGGGGAGGTGGGGATGGAAAAGTGAGGTAAATGGGAGGTAATGCAATGCTGGTGAAGCCAGCCAGCCTCTTTCAGCTCCCCAGCTATTCAACGCAATCCTCCGTGGAGCCCCCATCAGAGCTGGTGACTGCTCCCGGCCTCCGAAAAAAGATGATGGTGTGAAAGAGGGGAGGGAATTGAGGGAGAGAGGGAGAGAAGAGAGTGGGAGTATGGAAGATAATGGATGTTTGTTTATTGCACATACAGAATTGAAGCGTGGTAACCAAGGATGATGAGCAGTTGCTATGCATCCCTGAATTTTTTTCTTTTCGCAAAAGACATTCATTGCTGAGGACTATTATTACAGTCAATCAAATCTAACATTAAAGTCTCATCAGAATATCAACAATTATGTAAAATATCAGCTTTCTGTTTCACTGACAAGCAGTCTAACGATTCTAATCCTATTAAAGTAATCCATAGAGAACCTGACACTTGTTTTACCAATTGTCTGCATAAATTCTCACATCAATCTCCCAAATGGCTGTCAGTAAAGTCTGACAGGTCCTTGTTCTGCTGCTTCAGAGGCAATGTATCTCCTATTGCAAATGTTACACAATGAAAAAAAGCTGTATAGACCAACTCAGATGATCACTTAAGTAGGAAGCAACACATTACAAATACAATTTTTGGATCGCATTGCGTATTAATCAGTCAACAATTCATTAGGTTTCAATTTATTACAACTATAGGTGACAGAGGAAACGTAACCATATGGTATTAATGATATGCATCTGAGTGAACTGGAAGAAAAACACACATACCTTGAAAAATGACAGACATTTTCTTTTTGTAGATGGCAAAATCTGTCTCAAGGAAGACGCAGAATATGACCCGTGTGATCTACACAGGAAGAGAGAGACATGAAAACACAATTAGTGTATATCCTGTTTCTGAGAGGTCTCTTTGGTGACTAACGCAAGGAGAAAGAAAAAAAAAAGACAGGAAAAAAAACAGGACAAATAAACATCTGATGACAGCAGTGTGCATCAGCAGGAAATAATCAAAGTCATTGAGAAATCTAATTAGTCACCCTAACAATAAAGACCACCCACCAACCTCTTTGCTCTTAGCATATTACTCAACATTACATCAGAATAAGCATGACTGAATTGGTACATTGGCTCGAGCAGAGTACAACACCTCAGTTACTGCAATGACAAGGATGAAACGATGAAACTACGACATTATATCGTACTAACAAAATAAAAACATGCATCTTGTGAGTGTGTGTTTAAAAATAAACAGTAAAGGAGAAAGAAGTTCACCAGTAGCTCTGGAACATAACAAGAGTTTAAAAATTGCACATTAATATACTGTAGAATAAAATAGAACCTAAAATCTATTTATTAGCATAGTTAACCATAACCATTTTCTTTTTCATCCTGTGGGAAATTAAATGCCTTTCTAATACTGCAGTGATTTTGCCTGATGCACAAGAGGATAATAATATTAGTCCTCCGGATATGTGCCGAATAATTGTACAAGTAAATGATGTATTAACATTTTGTCGGTTTAAATAAGAACTATATAAATACAGCAAATCAAAAAGATATTGGTTTTTTTTATTATTTCTGTGTTGTGATACACTGTGAACAGAAGCACAGCATAAGACGCCATCCACTACCTGTGATAAAGTCTCTAAAAGGAGTCACAGACTAATCGGTTTACAGAGAGACTGCAGAGAAAGAGGTCAGCTCCTTCACTTTCACCTTTCTCCATGAAGCGTCAGATGTGTGAGCATCAGCCACAGTCAGAGATGCATTACTCACCACGGCAGCAGATAATCGCTTGACTGAATAATGGCAATTTTACACAACAGCCATAATGGTAGCTCCCCCCCACCATTTTCTTCCATGTAGGATAGTGATGTTATGGTCGAATAAAGGGAGCTCACCAGCTTTAGCCCCATTCCTGACCCTACCCAACACAAGGATCCAATTCAAAGAGGCACCCTTCTGGTTTTCATACAGACATATATCTATTAATAGTTTATGATCTGCGCTTTGGAGTAAATGTTAGGAGCTGAAGCCAGGATGGTAACATTTTATTTTGCTAGATATCTTGGGGGGGCTTTGTTCATAAAATGTAGACTCACTCTCTCAACCCCTCAACCCTGACAGAAAATAAAAGAAAGCTTTAAGTCTCCTTTGAAGTCATGGGCTTGCTGACAAACAGATTGCGCGAAAAGTGATAATAACGCCAAGATAGTGCACACCACTGTGCTCTAGAAGGCCACAGTACAGCAGCTCCCCAGGAATCTCCATTATTCTTTTATGGCTCTCCGTTCTGAAACTGACTGTCCGCTGTGAAACAGGATGAATCATAAATTATGCCCTGCATCGAACATAGAGAATGGCCGAGATACACACATGCGCGCGCACAAACACTACCGGCGTTGATTACATTTCTCATATGTTAGATATGATAAAGGAAAGGAGAAATATTACTCTGAGGGGCATGACTACTAGAGCTCAAACAAAACCAAATGGAAAATCTTAGCACTCATATCGTATGAGCTTTTCCCTGTTTCTTTCTCTCTGTCAATCACTTTGTCATGTTTCTGTTCGAGCATGTTCATATTCTGCAGAGAGCTTGTGCAAGTTCTTTCATTCTACAGATGAGAACGCATCATATGATCTTTGACAGACATCATCCAGACCAGCATGCCGAATGAAAAAAGCATCAGTGTAGAGAGCTGACATTCTGTCTGTATCCAAACAAACAATGATGGTCATAGGATAAAATAAATTAAGTACAACAGAGAAGGTGATCTGTGACTTTTCCTTGTAAAAGTAGAATCTACTAGGGTGTACTTATAGCAGCTTCTTCACTAGAGATGGCTTATCTGCTGCATACATATTGTCTGTTTACAGAAGAAGAGAAGCAGCTCTTTGAACAGCTGACTGATGCATATACACTTCGTGCTACTACACTGAATGACAAGAAGACATAAGATTACGATCAATGACTTTTTGCTCTAAGTGCAAAAAACACATTTCTACTGAACTGTTCAAATAGCTAAAGAAAAACTAACATACCTGTTCACATGCAGCCATGTATATTCCTATCAATGCTGCCCTTACCAGTCCCTCTGGGAAGTTGCAAAGTTACAGTCATGACAGCTAATGTAAATTCAGCCATCTATCCATCTTCCCCCCACACTATCCATTCTTCTGTTTATCCGGGTCTGGGACGTGGATAAACAAGGAAGTGTCTGATGTGCCGTTTGTCATGTCAAAATGTGGAGAAGTGACCGAAGCCACTTTGTTTCTCTGTGTCAAAGTCATGGATGTATTATTAGAACTGGTTTGCAACCCCCATTCTTCTCTGTGAGAAGTTGTTCACTGGAACATCAAAAAAGTTTTTAGCCTCTCAGTTACCTCCGCGTTATGCGGCTCACTGCTCATGTGGACTATGTTTCACCTGCTACCCCCACATGCAGCTCACTACTCGAAGTAATACGTGTACAGGCTCTACAATGCAGTGATAGATTGTTATTATACAGTTTTTTGATTGGCTTTTAGTATTAATAGATTTCCATTAATAGCAGACTTGTTCCACCATGTAATCACAGCCTCCATTTAATTTCTTAAGCATTCCTTTTGAAAAATTTCCATTGTGATAATTTTATGATCCAAAAACCTGTTGATGTATGTGTTGGGGAGAGATCTCTAACTCAGTCCTATAACTGTTGGCTCACCATGAAAAAAAGTGAGATAAAAAAAATAATTGGAATACTGTAATAGTGTAAATAATATTAGAATAATATTAGTATATGTAAATGTGTTTTTTATATATTTTAGATTGCTACCTTTTGGTTCGATATGATACTGAATAGTAGTAGTAGTTGTCCCTAGTATGATTTAAATGAAACTGGGAAACGTTCATTAATATTGTGTTTTGGATTTTCTATGGTGGAGAATGGTATTTTGGTCTAAGCTGTTATCCGTGTGTGTGTGTGTGAGTGTATGTGTGTACTGTATGTGTTGAACGTGCACCCTGTAGTCATCAAGGTTGAAAAAGTTAATGGAAGACTAATTAGAAAGCTGGGATCACTGCATGCTAGCCTGTCTAGTCATTACTCATCCCTGATTGGAGGGCCTTTGCCAAAGGGTGAGCACAATATGGTTGGGTCCCCTGGTTGCATATGGACAGGATGGTCATCGTGACAGAAACGTGTTCTGCACAGTAACATCTGAGACTTCGTAGCTGTCTGAACCTGCTGCTGTCGATGTCTGCTGAAAACCCCACACCCACTGGGGAAAAGCTGAGATTTCAACAGTGTGAAAAGGCTTTTCTCTGAAAAAATATATATACCGTATATTCTGCATCTAAATGCAAAATATACTGCATCAAAAAGTATAGAATATACAGTATTATTCAGACACTGCATTATTTTTGAATATAATGCACAGAAAAATTAAGGCAAAAAAATCCTTATTCTTTAGTATATTTTAAAATTATTTTTCATCATTGTCCCTGTAAATATGTAAAAACCTGAGGAAAAACTGAGCTTTTTGAGTTGTAAACATTGCAGTGAGAACAGAATTAAACTCCAAAGACATTAATTTATAGTGTAGACGTTATTTGTCAACTCTAATGTAGTATAGCAAAATATTTAATGATGCAGGTTAAAGATCTCATTCAATTATTTCATTTAAATCCTCTGCAGGATACTGTGTTCATCTACCCTAATCAATTCAAAACCAATGACTCCGTGTTAATTGAATTCTGAATATATCATAGGATGAGACTAATTAAAATGAAAATGTCAAGGGTTCAACCTACGCCCTTGTAACTCATTTGCATGGCACATGAAGAAACAAGATCTGGGTGTGTCTGGCCCAGTTTGTTTGCAGCAGGTGCATGTCCACAGCATTTATGTGCTTTAGTTACTCTGCATGCCTTTTTTCATGAAATCTTGTTTGTGATTTTTAATTTGTGTGTATCCGTGGCTCATCATTCCGGTGCAGGACTCACCAGGCACCTACTGGCTAGCTAACAGATGAGCTGTCATAGCTGGCCACCCATGCCCATAATTACATTGGGGGCACTGCCAGCAGAATCTGACGTGCAGGCATAACGCACACACTTTCGCTACTTGCATTTCCTTCTTGATTCTGTCACAAACAATAATAGGGACAGGTTGCCCTAGCATGTCTGCTCCAGCTGGAGCCCGAACCCAGGGGAGATCTGTGTCTATGTGTCTTGTGCTGCCTCGTTACTGAGGCACCGGCTGATGCAGAATCCTGAATGGTTGTATCCAGATGGACAACTGCGACAGGAGACTGATATGCAATATTAACACTGCCTGAAATAATTCGTTCATTCCCTTTATTTGCTTTCGTTCAAGGTCACGGTGAGCAGGCACCAGCATGCACTGGGTGGAAAGGACTCTGAGCAGGCCAACAATCAGTCAATGACTACACATAATGAAGAGTATATATCATACATTCATGTACACAGTGTAACTATAAATTGTGTTTTGTTTTGTTTATGGTTTATTCATCCCTGACATGACATACAGCATATATGAGTGTTGTGCGTGTGATCAAACACTGATAGTACTTGTCATTGTTTGAGATAGATTGAATAATTCCAGCAAATTATTCCTGAGCCAGAAATATCTCCCCATAAAACACAGCCTTCTAGCTGCATCAAAGCCATAATCAGCGAGCATTCGTCTTCTTTGTTGTCTGCAGCATTGAATTGGATAGAGGGTTCACTTTGAGGCAGGTGGACCATATCCAGGCCTTATTACGGATGTAATTACACACACCTGCGTCCCCCTCACCACTGCTACACAGAGCCTGCACAGTGTAGAAAAAGCAGGGTAAAACTGAGCTTGTGCCTGACAGGAAGCTATAGCTAGAGTTGTGTAAACACTCAAATGTACATAAACATTTCTAGAACATTCATAACCCTGACAGCACAGCGCCACAGTCCACACTCTGCTGCTTAAAATGTGCTCATCAATGTGACATCCCCTGTGTCCACTCTCTTTATCACAGGTAGAGATTATGTTGGTGGCAGGGCTGACAGCAGCAGCCAAGCATGGGCAGCAGCTATACGGCTGAAGCTGTGAGCTGCTCTTCCATTTGACTTTGATTGACCCTGTCTGCCAAGAGGGCTGCAGCTCCACCTGCAGCAAGCTGGTGAATTATCATTTCAAAGAAGTGCCCAGAAAAGGTTATCCCTTTGAACAAAACGCCTCCATCCATACATCAAACGAGAAGCCTGACACCGGGCTTTGAGAAGGCACGGTTACGACCAAACCTGAAACAAAGTGCTGAGCTGAAATCTTACATCCAAAGACAGTCAACATTAGATACCCACTATATCATGATGAGGGCAATAGGACAGTCGATGGAGTCTGCATAATATTGCTAAACAGGCTACAGATTTTGATAAATGCTTATGTACACAATTACGCATGAGTGCTCAGCACAGTGTGACTAAACAGTAATGATAATAACTGCTTAGTTATTTCATCTGTTTAAAATATCATCATGTTGCTTCCAAGGCCATAAGCAGTGTGAATATTTAACATTTCAACAGCAAAATGCTGTCTTGCTAGATTTGGAAAAAAATCTATAAGATAATATATCAGCAATTTGTATGTTAATTCAACAAATATTGTGTGTGCCTCCACATTTTTTACACATTAAAGCTGAACAAATAGTTCCCTCTGTATTATCCTGACTTCATTGCTGCATGGCACTGTAGACAAGAATTAGAGTACAGCATGCTTGAGGCATCTAGCATTTTAGCTCACATTTTCAAAAATTGTTCTCTCAAACTGAAAGAGACAGCATTTGACTTTCACAGGCTTTGAGCAGATCCTGCCAGCTCCCGCTGCCAGCAGCAGATACACTTTACTATCTGATTTAAAGAAAAGACAGGCAGCAAAAATGCACAAACCATTTCTCACATTTTAGTTTCTATTATTTTCATATTTAGTTTTCCTGAAAGCGGAGGGCAGCATTTATGAATTTTAAATTCTTCTGGACACTCTGCCAGTAATAACACGAGGCACAATGGCTGAAAATATTCTAATGTAGCTGTTTAACTATGATGAGGTCTGCCCCAACAGAGTGAACGAAAATGTCAATAACCACCCACAGAACGGGACAACAGAACTGACAACTTGAGTGCAACTGAATGTTAAGCGGTGCATCCCTGGTGACAGTAATGAAAAGCCATTTCCACCAGCAAGACCAGTTCCCTTTCGGTCGATTCACTCGGTACAACACATGTACTATGGGACATCGCGCCCTCGCGTGGCCTGGCTGAATA
>JAPQRQ010000008.1:12718723-12728981 GCA_037367365.1 Apogon talboti
ATGTCCCATAGTACATGTGTTGTACCTCGTTCCTCTCCCTCAGGGAACAGAAGTTATAGACATAACTGTTCGTTTTAAGTGTCCTGGAGACTTTATGGGACCTCATGGGAAATGCCAGGACCACCAGTGTCACCAGGGATTTTGGATTCACAATCACGCAGCATCTTTTAGACAGGTAGCCAATGGCACAACAGACTCCTCTGACAAATTTGGCAATTAATATGGATTGTCAAATAATTATAATGATGGAATGCTTGTGCCGAGTCTATGGGGAGCAGTGTGAGTATGAAGGAGAAGGATTGGACCATTTTCAAATCATAACGATGAGAGGTAGTGCAGCTGTGGACCAGGTCAGAGGGGAATGATGAGAGAAGGACTAATATGAGGGTTGTATCTATGATACATGGTCGCATTAGTAATGATCTGACCTCTGGACAGTCACTGGCCTATAACAGCCTCCACTGCTTAGACAGAAGAGGAGTGTGGAGGGGGGGGGTTCTATACATGTACAAACCTGTATGGTCCAAATCTTTCTGTGGTGCCTAAAACTGTAAGTCGTCCATGCCTTTCTTTGATCTCTGTGAGCACTGTGAAAAAAATTTAATACTAGGCTTATTTAGCAAATCTTTTAACAGCTCAGTTTGTGACTGTACAACAAAGTAGCAGCCCCGCTCAGAGGTTCCACACTTTCTCTAACGGTGAATTTATTCCAGTTGATGTGTTAGTGATTTTAAAAAGGAACTGAAACAAGGAGGGCACTCAGAGAGCACAGACCTCTGGCAACACCAGAAATCGACTCTACTTCTCATACCGCAATATTTTCAAACCACAAACGTCGCAAATTATGACCTATGTTTCTTCAAGACGGGAGTGATCACATGACACACTTGGCAGAAATAATAGCACATCAATCAGTATGAAATCACCAAGCAATGATGTGCACAATCAAGTTGAGAGATTTCTTTGCCTCTCATGTGGCTCTAAATTAATAGTTAAGTGCAGGGTAAAGGGCCTTGTTGAGGGTAACGGCTGTGGTTAAATTTGAGGTCATGATCTTAAATGCCAGTACATCTAAGAAAGTAGCTACTACAAAGGCCAACTCTTACCTCTCCATTAAGACAGAACTCATCGGTTCTTTTACTGTGGTAAGACAAAGAAACTAAGACAGGAATATGAACTGAAATATGTCGGAGGAAAAAAAAAAAGTTATGTCAGGAAGTACCATGTTTTGATCAGTGGTGTTGTCTATATTTATCACTGAAATAGCTCTCTTCTCTCTACTGCACCAGCTGCCATTGCATATACTCAATACCAGAGTTACTGAAGGCTCTAATTAATCGCAGAAGCATGAAATCTGTCTGCGTCGAGAAGGAAGCTCCTCAGAAACTGAAGTTTTTTCAAGCTTGTTTTATTCTGTATCTACATAACAAACCAGAAGCAAAGTGAACCATTGAATTAAATGGATTTCTGCTTGTGTTGAGTTCACCCCCTCCTGTTGAGCTTTGTCAGAGCCATGAGTGACCTCTGACACCTTAGCTCTGCTCCCAATCCCCCATATTGACCACCGATAGGTTATACTTCATGTCAATTTGAAGGATCGGAGCATTGTATGGATGTGTCAGGCTCTGTGTCTGCTCATCTGCTGTCCAGGATCATGCGGGGGTTACTCTGCTTGGTTGTCAAATCCGCTTACATTTTCATTTTTCCTGTTTCTATTTAATCAATAACTGCTCTGTGACTGGGGGCAGGCCAATAAGAGCTGGGGTACGTATCTATTAGAGAGGCTAGTGTGTGCAGCCAGGTATAGACATCCTCTAAGCTGAACCTGTTATGCCCCAGCTCATGTTGATAAAGTCATTATACAGGGTTTGTTTCTTGTCAGATAGAAACCATTTATCACACAATAAAGGCAAACCCTTGTGGTAAACTGTAGGCAAAACATTGTTTCAGACGAATGAAATCCATTGATGTGCACTAAGAAAAATAAAACAATACGAATATCTCATGTTTCTTAGATAAATCAATTTGGTCGGTTCCCTCCAGTGTATGCGGGATTTAGAGTAGTCTGTGTGTGTCTGTGAGAGCTCGTTTGGCAGGTTTGGCCTCTCCATTCAGCTGCATGTTTGCCCTGTCTGGGCCTGACTGGTTTTGAGGGGGTTTCCTGGGAGGAAATATGTGCTGTGGTCCAGCCAGGTCCTCTCCAGTTTGACTATTACACAAAGCTGCCAGACGAATGGGAATCCAATCAGAGCTACTCATGGCTAAATATCCTGAACTCCACACAAATCTGGATCTGACTACAGAGCCACGCAGAGGCACCAGTGACCTGCAAGTTATCTGATAAATATGTCCAGGATTTTTCAGGAATACAGACATGCTATATTGGCCAAGAGTCAAACGTGTCTTTGTCCTGTGTGTTCTTATTAACCATGCTCTCAAGCCGTGTAACCCAGTCATTACTTGACAAGATGAGTGAGAGCGTGTGTGGGCTGCGCTGTCCCTCACTACCAGAAAATGTTAATAACTTTGTCAGTTCTCTGAGGTTTTACCCATACATGATGTTTGTTTTTTGTTTTTTTTTCCTGTAAAGCTTAATGCCATAAGGTCAGAGGGAACACTCATTAGAAAGTACTCTGCTTCACAAACACCTTCCTCTAGCTAAAGCTATTACCCCTTTGTTACTTTTAAAAGTGTACACAAGATGCTAAGGCAATATTCAGACAAATATATTCTTTTTTTTTTTTAATGCTCACCCCCTGTCAGTATTAGTGCCAGAAACAAATCCTCAAAGAGAAGGTTCATTAAAGTCTGTTTTTCTTTCAAATCCAAACGGCGACACAATTAGTTATGTGTTTTCAGTATTTCAACTCAGATTCAGAGATGGAGATTGTTCTTTCTTTCTGGCACTTGTCACCCGTCTGCAGACATATTCCCTCATTACATTAATAACCCCACTGTGTCTGACCAAAGACTTTAGGTTTTAGCAGTGTTGTGTTATCATATAGAATATTTAAACACTGGGGGGAAAAAAAAGCACAACTAAAATATTAATACTCATGCGTTCCAAGAAAAACGTGATGCTTTTCACATTATGGTGCTTTGATAGCTACTGTGAGGTTAAGACAGATTTACATGCTGCTGAGTGCAACACAAGATGAGTGTAATAGCAGGAAATAGAAAACAGAAAAACTGATCCTAAGAGTCATACCATATGGCTGTGTGGGCAACATCAAACAGAAAGGCAAGCCTGAAAGCAGAGGTGCTGTTTGACATAACTTACAAAGTGGAATAAAGATCTGATCTGGACTTTGTCAGAAGAATCAAGCAAATTTACAGCCTCTCCTTCACTATGAATCGTGGGGAGTGTCAGGGCAATTTATCCACGGTGACAGACTGGCAGGAGGGAAAATGATTTTTGAAGGGCTTGAGGATTAGGATTACCATGAAGATAGAGAAAACATTAAAAGACATGCTCACCATTTATACAGGAAAAAAAATGTAAAAAACCCCAGCATACACAGGTTTTTGCAAAAATACATACTGCAAACCCGAGTCAATTCAGCAGAGCAAAATAAAAAATACAAGTAAAGTAAAATACTTCTCACAGAAAGTGCACAATCTGGAGCCTTTAAAAGCCAAGGTCAAGGTCAAATTATCTGGTTTTAGTTTCCTCTGTGTTGCAGTACCTGGCAGCAGGCTAATAGGATGTGCCTGGAGGTGTTTGCTTTGGAGATGGGAGGTTTATTAGATATTCTTCATGTAAATGCCTCAATACATGTACAGTTCACACAACTAAAGGAGAGGTTTGGAAATGACTATCGACTTTTTTTTTTTTGAAGACCAACAGCTGAGTGATATGAGATCCAGTCCTTCAAAGCACAGGTTGGTCGTATATCATGTCACAGGCTACTTTTTCATCTGGTCTTAACATCTGGATATCTGGAGTTCATTTAAAATATATCTGAAATACAAAACGCTATTCCAGCATATGTGCTGATATCGGATACCGCATCTCTTTCCCATAACAAGACCGCTTAAGGCGTATTTCTTATCAAAATATTTATTCCTTATGTCTTTTTGTCTGTTCCATATCAGCGAGTGTCATTATTATCTTAAGGTGGCAACATGACGTGACTTATTTACACATAAAAGCCTCATTCATTCATTCAGGTGCATTTAAGTAGCGATTACCGAGTTGTCATTTATACTCCGTTGTGTCACAGCCTCATCTAATTTACAATCTACTTTGTTGTGTCTTTGCTTTATCCAAATATAATCTGATTGCCCTCTCTTGCTGTTGATGAGGTACAATGTCAGATGAGAAAGATGATCTAAATCAGGCTTAGGGTTTGGAGTGGGAGGAAGACTTGCAATTATCCAAGTGCAGCTGAGAGAGCAGTTTTACATATGTTTTGTTAAATGCGGCAAAGGAAATCGGCACTCTGGTGGAACTGCTTAAAGAAAATCCATTCAACTTACGGAAGTACTTTTTCTTTTGATGGGACTACGGGGGGAAAAATACATCCTTAAACCTTGTAACCTAAAATTTGGATGAGGTTAACAAAGGGTTCAATGTACAGAAAGCTTCTTAGGGAGGATCTATAACTAAATCTGTAAAGAGGCCAAATGAAGCCAAGAGTTTGTAGTCATCTTCAGTCAAGCTCAGTCACATCACTAAAGTGTGTGTGTGTGTGTGTGTGTGTGTGGGGGGGGGGGGGTAGTTCGTCACAGTCTCCTTGATTTACACGACTTCTCTCTGAAAGACTGTAATATATCTGTATTAGCGTCAGGATCTTTATCCTTTTTTGCTGTACTGCCTCGGGCTAGAGTTGCATTCCCACAGGCTATTTAAAACACATACATGGACTTTTCAGGTCTTTCACACTACAGACACCAGAATCCAGCCCGGCTGATCAGATAGGTGCCAAATTGAAGGAAATACTTGATGGAAGTGCTCCCTTCTGTGAATATAATAATGAATAAAATTCGCTTTGATCTGGCCTACTCTGCACTTTATTTCAATATCTGCTGAAAGGTCAAGAAGACAGCGTACTTATGACAGCTGTTCAGTTGGAAATGCAGAATATAGTACATATATAAATTTATGATGTCGACTGCTGCCTTCCACAGGACAGTGAAGAGCTTGATTAGCATGAAAACGATGTGAATCATACACTGTGGCTCTCTCAGTTGACAGTTCTCAAACAAACTGAACATCTGTTGGAGATTTTGGAGCGATGCCTGAGATAGCTCTCTCCGCTCCTATCATCAAAACACAAAATGAGGGAATATCTTTTGGAAGAATGGTGTTTATTCCTCCTGAGAGTTCAAAAACCGGTCAAATCAATGCCCTGCCGCATTAAAGCTGGTGGATCAACACCTAACTAAAACACTTTATGGTGGATTGGTTTGTATTCATCACCCTTCAGTATTTGGACATCTTCTAAACCAGGCAGCGCCGGGCTTTTCAAACACCAACCCACCGCAACAACAACAAAAATCATTCAAAAGATCTCTTGAGTAACAATGAATAAGCTAAAGTGGATCTAATTGGAGTGCTTCGTGGAAGACAGCTCTTGTGTTCCACTCTGGAATAGAAACCAAACTGTTTCACTTGTTAGCAGATCAAATAAAAACATCTGAAAAATACAAAACTATCCTATGACATGTTGACTTAATCTGTGGGCTAAAATAAGATGTGAGCTGTCGCGGTTCTGTGCTGAGAGAAAGCAGCCGACAGCATTAGCAAATAGTGACTCAGCATAATGTCCGTCACCTCAGGAGTTTCAGAAGTTTTTCAGTTCTTTATGTTGATCTGTGGACTTTTATTGCAAACAAATAAAACTTATTTTTACATTCACTATTTTCCATTAAACTCAGAGTATCCTTGGAATGTAACAAATGTCAGGGAATGCTATTACTATTTCCCCATAAACAAACATGTTTATGAGCTGCTTGTCTTATTTTTGAGGAAATACTGCATCTTTACAGATTAGTGAAACCAATGGGTGAATCGTATTTTAGTCACATGTGTCCTTGGTACATTGATATCATTTAAAAAGAAAAGAAAAAGGACATCAGAATCAAAACAAAACCTATCCACCAAACCACAGTTCCAGAGCAGTACTACTACTACGGTGACACTGCAGCCATATTAGCCCAAGGTGCTGAGGTAGTCTGTCATGTATGATGAGCTGTCATGTACCGCAGCTTCACCCACTGTTTTCCAGACTCTGGACTCTCCTCCAGCTTTCCACAAGTGTCCCAAGGAACTCTCCAATCAATACAGTATCTGTTTCAGCCTGGCTGTTGCTTAGAAAATCAATGACCTCCCCATTTCTTACACTGTTTTCTACACTGTCCGTGAACGCTTCCTTAAACCTAACTGAAACCAAAGCGAGTCAGTTATCTCCCAGCCCTGTAACTTAGTGACTATCCACAAGAGACAAGTGACACTTTGTTAATACGACAACTGTGCAACACAAGGCACAAGGAGCTGCTGTAATTAATAATGCTAATACGACATCACTTTATATGTGCACTTAGGAAAAGACAAACAAGGATAAGTAGGAGAAGAAAGCACTGCAGAGAGGGTATGATGAATGAGCAGACTCGCTAAGTGACTAATACAGGGAATAAGAGAGAGTATTTCCCCCCTGTTGTTAATACTTTAATAAACAAGGACATTCACTATTTTCAAAGTAATATATCCAGGCTAGGTATTAATTAATGTTTCTGATAAATACAGACCGTTAAGATGTGCCGAGGGACTAATTATATCAGTGGAAGAAGAGTCACTAAGCATGCAGTGATATCACACGGGAATGTGGAGTAAAAAGGGAGAGCACCCACTCAGTCATGTGGTGGAGAACGAGCACGCTCAGTCTTCAGGAAATCCTTCCTGCCTCATCAAGATGCAGGTGCTAACCTACTACCACCAAAGCCATCGGTAATAACCAGAGCATAAACTGCAGTGAAATAAGTCAGCGAGATCTGAATTCATGTTGCAAAAGGCTCCTTCAAACAGCAGGTGATCCGAAAAAGGAGCGGGAGCATGAATGGGGATGTGGAGGGAATAAAAGAAAACATTGGTTTGGCGTGTTGGAAAGATCAGCCGCATGTCAGCTACTCTTAACCACACCTCTAACCAGGACCAGGTGGAGATTTTCTATTTCTCTTCACTACTAGATCCTGTGGGTCATAGCAGCAACAGAGGGAATAAAAACTGAATTGAAAAGCAACAGGCAAAGATGCTGCTAGTTTTGTGAGCATGTTAAAATAGTGCTGGGTGATATGAGTAGAAATGTTATCACACAATGTTCATACCTGTTAATTATCAGTAATTATCAAGAATCAACTCATTATTTGATTTAAGGCACAGATGACTTGTGCTGTTCAGTGAAGCCTGATGATTGTAACGGTTGGGTGGTTAAACTATTCCTTCCTCAAAACATGACAAACGCTCAACAAACGTAAATCATCTTATAAGTCTGTGGAAGTGGTGGGCAATACTACCAAAATCTATTATCACAGCATATTTATAACAGCAATATCACAAATTTTATATCCGGTACATATGGCAACAGGGTGATTTCTGCAACAAAGCATGACATGATATAAACTTATATCTACTTTTGTACTGCTGTACTGACATTTAATAATTTTTCTGGAAATCTAAGACAAACAAAAACACCTGCATCTAATGGGATAAAACTTAACATAAAGACACTCAAAGCTCTCCAACTTAAAGCTTCAGAATGGTAGACCAAGGGTCGAATTGAGAACGATAATATTCTAAATAAAACACAGCATGAGAATGTCTTGGAATCATGACACTTCAGTTCAGCTCAACAGTCCTTCAGTCCAAATCATTTTACCTTGCAAGGCAGCTGGATTGGCGAGATTACGAAATCACGTGAGATCCTGTAGTAGAAACGGCGTTGCCATATCTCTACGACTACGCACATTTCTACTGCCACACAGTATATATCGTCCTATCACCCGACCATAACGTGAAGTCGACCAAGCCTTTCAGCCACAGCGCCTGTAAACTTCTTCTTCTTCTTCTTCATCATGCATGTTTATGGCCATGCGATACGGCAAAAAATCTTGAGTTTTAACATACTCCATAAACCATGTCTCCAGGATGAAGGAAACGTAGAGGAATAAAGCCCACTTTGACCCCGAGACCTCTGGAAGCGTACTCCTATATTACCATTCTGCATGCCTGTGCTTTGACCTTTTCAAATCCCTCTTTAAAGGTTGCATGTTCCTGTGTCTGTGGGCTGCGCGGGCTCTGCCGGAGCAGCCAGCTGAGTGAGTGCACCTCTCTTCTACACATAGTGACCTACAAAACTATTGTATTAAAAGAACCATATTTATCACGGCTCTCCACAGCACTCTGTTCTACCATGCTGCACAAAGAACATAACCCTTCCTCAAACTCAAGTGCTCCTCCACTCAGCACTTTGAAAAGCTTTTTAGGCATGATTGGCTGGAGGGATCTCTGAAAAGGAAGCCTATCACTTGGCAGCGTTGAGAGGTGAAAATGGTATTCAGGAACCACTGAAAGTTTAATCAGTCTGTGATATGTCTGCAGTGGGTCATCTGAAAGACTGAACTGAGCCTGTAAAGGCCAAGAGTGTTGAATCAGTACAATTAGACTGTGACATCTTTCTGAACTCCTCAAATAATCAGCAGATTAATTAATGTTGAAATTAACTTTTGCACAAAGCCCTATACATGAAATAATAGTTTAATCCATACTATATAACACCTTATTAGTGGGACAGGTTGAAAATATTCCAATGGAAGAGTGATATTGATTTTAATAAGTCCTTAATCCCTTAATATTCTGTGTTTGTCTACTGCGCTTTGTATATTACAGTATGAATTGGGCCTATAGCTATATCTAGTGCATTTACATGTGCTTATATTAAATGATGTACATTTCCCCTTATAAAATAAAATAAATGTATTATAAGAATGAGAATTCCCCGCACATCTTGATGACAACTCGACATCAGAAAAGATCTCAATCAGATATCTCTGGCTAAATAAATAATTCCTGAATTAGTAAAAAAGCAGTAAAACACCTTCTTTCTCCTGAGGTGTACGTCTTAAGACCAACATATAGAAATTCTGACAAGTCAGAGAAAAGGCCTGAGGACAAAGGGTTAAAAATGAAAGGCCACACTTTAGACCCTCAGGATCAGCTTTTTTTTTTTTGCTTCACACAGAAGCTGTCAAGCTGCCAGAGGATGAGAGTCTGTGGAAAAGCAGAGGCAACAAATTGTTCACCGTACAGACTGTATTTATCCTTTTGCACGTTTGTAGTAAACGCCACAAGTGGCATCACTGTGATTTCCTTGTGTGTTGTGAACAAATATAGTTACCTGCCAATTTAGCGGCACAGTCTACGTAACATGACTTCAAAATGCAAGGACAGTTAAAATACAAGGTGCTGTTAGTTCTTCACTGACAAGGCTATATCATGTCAAACAGCTGTGAATCAGCTACAAAACAAAACAATTAGCTGGAAACGCTCCGTAACCAAGAGTAAAGAACCCCAAGGCAAACAGAGCCACAAGTTCCCCGTAATTCCACCAATAATCTAATTAAGATACTTACTGGAACCATGGAGGGCTAATGAGAGGGCTAGGACACATTTGTACTGTAAACCCTCTCTCGCTTTATCTTTGTGCAGTGGGAAAATGGAATTATTTCCACAAAAGCATCTCCAGACTGATATCCTTACTCTTCTGGAATGCTTTTGTTTTGCCTGCCCTATCTCATCTGATCATCTCCTCTCCAATCTCACTGTTAATTCTTCCAAGATGGGGATACAATGCAATTCCATTTTAATGATTAAAAATAGAGGTTTCTAGAAACTTAAGTAGGTTAAATAAACAGTGAAACTCCAACAGGCAGAAAATGATGGCAGCAGAGCTCTTTATCATATAAATAAATATACATACTGTATATATATGTATATTTACAGGGTTTCCCCTATATACATTCTGCAAAGGCGCTGCACCGCTGCTGAATTCTCACTGCCGGAAGAAACAAAAAAAAAACAAAACACTTTATTGTAGGGCTGGGGTGCTGATAAGGGGGGGTAAACATGACAACAGAGAGTATAAGAGAGGCACAGAAGCCGGGTCGGACATTCGAAGCGTGTTAAGCTTTACTTTTGGTTTTCGGTAGTTACAGAAAACACCCCCCATTGCTACAAAAATTTCTAGGGGAAACTACATAT
>JAPQRQ010000008.1:12729081-12749845 GCA_037367365.1 Apogon talboti
GTCCCTCTCCACAGGGATGTAGCTGAGGCTCGGTTCTGACATACAGAGCATCGGTGTCCTACTGTATGGGCGACCTAAACATACAGAGGCACATGTTGACAATAGTGCAAAAGCAGGAGAGGCATGACGTCCTATGTGCTGCAACTAAATCTTTAATTCATGTGCTGTGCAAGAGCCATGTCCTCCACTTGTTTTGACCATTTGCTGGCTAGCTGTCTGAAGGGGGTTTGCAGGGGCAGGGGGTGATCATGTGTAGGTGTAAGATCGCTGGGTGGGGTTAGATGCATTTAAAAATGGAGAGGCAGATGGCAGGATGTGAGAAATTCAAATAGAGACTTTACTTCCTGCTTTGTGGTGACTGCAGGTCGGCAGGGTCAACAGACAGCTTTGCCTTCACAGCCCATGCTGTGCTCACAGGAAGAGAGAGGGTCACACTTTTATCACCAAGACATATTGAAAAACCAGCTGAGGAAAGATCACAGCAGCACAGAGGGAAAGCAAGCCCGAGAGGTATATCTCCCTCTAGCCTCCCCCTACTCAGATAAGGGACTGAGTCTGACAGCCCTGTCATTTCTGCCACTTGCTTTTTTCATATGATTGAGCTTTAATGGGTTTTTGTGGATAACATCCCTTTGGTTTCACTGTATTTTTCTAATTAAGATTCAGTTTGACATGTGGAGGTCCTTTTGTTTTTGTAGCACTGGTTTACTGCAAAATGAAACAGCTTTTGTGAGCAGGGGGCCACACATCAGGAAGGAATTTAGGTTCTCATTGATCTTTGAAATTACAAATACAGTGTCTCACATTCACCTTTTTACGTTTTAGCAGAATCTCAAAAATCCTTGTTTTCCTTAGAATTTCCAGCTTTTACTTTGAAGTGAAAAACACCTGAGAAACACACAAAGTTGACAAAAAAAGTATTATTTGCATAATGAAAGGGAAATGGATGAAAGTAACCTCTGCCATGTCATATAGCCGCCGTGGGAGCTGTGTGCTTAGTTTGAATAGTAAGGGAAGGAGAACCCTTACTATGTAATTAACATGAAAATGTGTTGGTGCTGAACCAGTAGAAATTGTGGTACCTAGAACACAGATTTACATTTTTTGCTTATTATAATTCAGCTTTTTCCACAATGGTTGGCTGTAATTGGAACACTTTAGTAATCTGTGGCAACTATATGAATATGAATGCATGAATCTGACGTAGGATATACTATATTTCAAATCAGCGGGCACATCTATCTTTCAGCAAATTCCAATTAAATTTCACATTCTGTATGAGGCAGCTTTGAGCAGTCAGTGGTGTGTGTTTATGAATATGTATTCCTTTTATGGTGTCAATTAAGCGCTGGATAAACGTCCATGATATGCTTTTCACGAGCTTAAGTGTAGTCAAACTAATTCTAATTAGCTGGTTTATATGAGAGGCTCAGATTAGGCGTAAAGAGCCATGGATGTCCCACCGGCACAAGGCTACACGACCATATGTGAGTGTGTGTTTAGAAATAATATATCGTCTCGCATGTTTAACACTTCAGAGCAGTTTAGCCTTGGCGCTTAGTGGATTCGTTGCCAGCATTCCAGGAAAAGCACACATCTGTAAGACATTTCAAAGTCGATGGTTGATATACTTTGGACAGTGTCATTGAAATATCCTGGTTATGACCTGTTATAAAAATGCCCAGCTAGCCAGGTGTCAGGAGACATTCACTGGACTCCCATAGGTTTTGTGAAGGAAGAGAGGACTGTCATGAAAAGACAGGAAAATGTGCGTGAAAACCTCTCCACCTAAAACTGCAGGAAAGCTTCCAGAATGAGGATTAAGGTTCAACTTCCATCTGTGTGATGGACAGACGAGTACTTAGCAGACAATTATAATCCGTTAAAAGCTAATAAAAGCACCAGCATGCTGTTTCAGCATGAGGTGAGCCAGGCAGGAGTTGATGCTGGTTCATTCGCTCTGATTGGCTGTCTGCTGATGAGTGGAAGTCATCATATCTTACCGCCCTGGTCCCCACAACAGCCTAAGGCTTAGGAGGCCAGAGGTCAGACCTTGGATCACATCAATCACACTCCACTGTGAACGCTACATGTGTTAATGGAGTAACTAATTTTTCTTGGATGTGCTTCTGCCTCACGGATTTAACACAGGTCTTTATTGCTGCCTTGCTTTCATGATGGGAGAGCAAGTTCCCAAGTGCCTTCAACAACTTTACACAGGACCATTTTCTGATATTTTTCACGGTCAGAAGAGAAAAAGTAAAAGCTGAAAACCCCTCACTGTGAACAGACATGTATTGCATTGTGTTTTTTTTTTCTTCACCAGCATTACAAATTAAACAATGCTCTAAATTAAACAGCAGATAAACAGTGGAGCTTTCGCACACCTGAGCCACGCATGACTTTTTGCTACTCTGTTTCTGCACTGGCTCAGAGATAATAATGTGTTGATGCTAAAAACCTGCATGGGCCTACATTTTTCCCCCACAGAGAAAATACATCAGGGATCAGTAAAGGAATGATGATAAATTGGGTCGATAAACAGACCCGATAACAGCATAAGTATCAGTAAAATCTATGTCTTGTCACAATACCACTTACCTTCTGGAAAAAAGGTAAAGCTGAAAGGAAGTAACTACGGGCAGCATGAGGATGCTGTCACTTTCATTTGCCTGGACATGAGCCCATCAGGGAGCTCATTAGATCAATAATCTTTCAGACCAAAAACTCAGCAGCCAGTCAGAAAACATCTGTGTGATCCATGGGTTGTCCTCCTCTCCAATATAACCAATGCCCAACCCAACAACCTGGGTTACTAGGTTAACTGGCAACCATAACTGAGGATGGCAGACACCTGATGTAATTTGATGTAATCTGTTGTAAAATGACTTACAGGTTTAACTGCCTACCAAGAGATTACTGTTGTTTTTTATTATCCCTTTCACAAGGATGTGAAATATACATATCTGTCTCTGTAGCTTCAAAAAGGGAAGCAAAAATGTAGGACTTATGAGGTACATTACATGTTTAGATCAAGAAAAGTGGCTGTACAGCCTTTAGCACACAAGTGTTGAGGATGTATTGGGAACAAAACTATAAAAACACCTCCATAACCATGAATAATGCTGAAAGGTAAACGGAAATGAGATGCCTTATCGCTATTTTCCAGTGCGGGAGGAGGAGGGATACAATGAGTCAAAGGTTCAAGATGCATTTAGAATGTGTGATGTTGGTTTTATTATTATCAGTAATAGTCTCAGGCTATATAAACCTATCACAAATGTTAGAGCTTTATCTGTGGTGCTTGGATATACATTTGAGCTCCAATGATGAAAATATTTATTCCATTGCTAGCAAACAGTAATAGGTTGTACCCTTGAGCCATTGGGCTTCTAGAAGGGACACAAAAGACATACAATGGAGATGAATCAGTGCTTGTGATAAGTCGTGCTGGATGCAGTGATGCCGCTTTCAGTCCGGGGTTTGGGACATGTCACATTCAGACATAAACCAGTGGTGAAAAAGATTAAAAGGAACCCGTGCCACTGCCTCAGTTCTCAGCCTCTAACCGAAATGTTAAAGTTGTCCTTTAGCATCTGTCCTGTATACTGAGACTCACAGTCTAAGTCCTTGAGAAGATGGCCGTGAGCGAAGTCTTTAGAAGTGGATCCTGTGGAAACCTGAAGTAAATATGTGCAGCTGGCAGCTCATGTGGTTTTGTTCATTTCTGCTTGACTTGTGCTGAGAGGTACTGTATGCATTTCTATTAAAATAACCTTGCTCCAAAGTTCTGTTTTTTTTTTTTTCAATTAAAGGCTAACCTCTTGAAAAATACATTCAACAGCTGAAAAACATTGTGAAAGTGGAATCTGTACGAACTCTCATAAACACCCTTTCATAAAAAGGACTACAATCAAATTTAATTGCAATCAAAGTCTAGACTAAGACAGCTGCAAAAGAATAAACACTTTCCTTCATGAAAGCTGCAGCTATGGCTTCTACGGGTCAAAGCATGAGAGCCAATTTCCAAACAACAAATACAGACACAGACCCTACAGGGACCCAAAGCTTTTACTGTAAACCGTAACAAGTCATATCCAGGATATCACACAGCTGATAGATACTTTCAAATAGGATATGAGACATGTGTTCTCTAGTGCATTACCTCATACCCTTTCAATTATATGCCCTGATGACATTTCTACTTTCATTGTCAGATATGATGTTGATAAATGTCACATAAACTGTGAAGAACATAATGGCTACAGTCATTCAGGCTCTGCTGAAACAACAGAATACCCTGACAGGCTGAGATGGTGCCAGAGCGCAAGTTAAGTGAAATAGAGCTACATACTGTGTTACAACCCACAGTTTAAATCCAGATTTTTACTCGCCACACCACAAAATATAAATTATGCATATGAAAAATGCTATCTAGTTCACACTTCTTCAACTGCTTCAGTTAGAGTGCCTGTTTTCCATCAGACTACAGCCCAGTCTAGACAGTGTGGAGATGAACTCTAATGACTAAGACACACTTACATCCAAGCTATTCTGTCCACTTTATGCTTTTGAAATTACATTAACCTTTTTAGACACAATTTTCTGAGGATTTTGAATGAAGCCAAGTACTGCATCACTAATTGACTGCTTAGAAGAGGAAATGTGGTGTAAAATGACAAGATTATTAGATACCGAGAGAAAATGTAATGGAGTGCCCAAGTAAGGGCTTGCTGATAACATGTTCCAAAATGCCAACAAATTCCAGGAAAACAGTGCAGCTGAAGGGTTTTTGTGTAACGATTCAAAATATAAAATCGCGAACACATCAATGCACATTCAGGTATAAATGCTCAAGCACTTCCACGTACATGAGGTACATCACATTTACACATGCAAATGTGAACATATCTGAATAGCATTGAGAAGTGAGATATGTAGCATTGGTTAAATCCACATTTACACAGGCCGTTTATGCTGTCGTTACCATAAATATGTTAAATTCAATAAAAGCTTGATACTGTTTTAATAAGAGGAAAGGCTTGCGGCTTAAATAACTTTGTTTTTCTTCCACAGAACCCCCCGTATCACATTTCTCAATTTCAGACTTTTTCTAATATCCCCCATCCCCTGCAGGAACACTTGTATGTTTCAGTCAGTGTTCAGTGGGCTGTATGGGTTCACTCCCGTAACTCTTACCACATGTTCACTAACTGAGGCCATACTGCACCCCAGATAAAAACGTCTACAAAACACTGCCATGGATATGCCCCAATTATTACTAAATAAAAGATCAATCTAAAAAGAATTATGGGCATGCTTTATGACAGGCTCGACACAACATGCTCTTGCAACTTGAGAAAAAACTCTGAATCAATTTAGATGAAGTTTGATAAGAATTTGGGGTAAAAGAGGTGGCTGCTACACAGAGAGCATAAAAAAGTTCTTGATGAGGGAGATGGTTTTCATCATCAGACACAAAGGCATCTATTAAAGTCTGCTGAGCCACGTGACTGTCATTACAGACAGAGAGATCCAAACACTATACATGAATTGTTTATTGAGAAATTAATTGTTTTTGTCTGTGGTATCTGGCTATGCTAGACAGCCACATTTTTCAATGCTGTATAATTATTATTCACTTTAAAATCAATCTTAATTTGAGTGAAATGTCGCTGTCATGTTACAGACCTTCAGTCACATCTCACTCTCATAGAATATTGCTGAGGCTAACGCTACACAATAAAATGACAAGGAATGAGTGTGATTATAACTGCTACACAGCTCCAGCCTTATTGTTTTACATGGTACACTGCACAAAAACAGAGGACCGAGTGTAGATTGGCTCAAACGTATAAAGATGCGCTAATTCTGAAATGGGGCATGAAATACACAAGACTTTGGATTATTGCTGGTTACAGAGAGGAGATAATCAGCTTGCCAAATGAATGATGAGGAGTGCTGAAGAGAGGACTCCCTCTTGCTCTCCCCATTATCTGGCGACATGCAGAGAGGCTGCCTGGTGTGAACACACAGACTTCATGCCTGTGCAGTGGGCAGTAGCTCATGCTGGGCGTCCCGCGCGCATCAGATAATTGGTAGAGCACCACCACATGAAGCAGTATGCCAAGGGGACAGCATGCAGAGAAAAACACACAACTTCAGCAGATGGTTTGTCTGATGAACAAACAGCATGTGGACAAAGATGCAGAGGTAAAGAGAATCAAGAGCATCTCAGAAACATAAGAAAACTGCTCGACTCAGAGAAAGGCAGGGGAAAATGTATGCAAGTATGGGTGTGTTTGTGTTTGCACACTTCCTGACTGACACATAATACAACAAAAATGGAAAGATCTAACGCTGACTGACAGCAGATTCGTTCATTATCACACAACATTGGTTTCTATCAGTATTTCCTAACAATCCCAGGTGTCAGAAAATCAAAAGGCAGTTGAGCAGCCGTGCAGGGAGGAGAAAATCAAATATGTCACAGTAATAACAAAACACCATATATTGGGCTTTTGACGACGCAATAAACAGGCGCGCTGAAGAAACGGCAGTGTGGAGAGTAGAACAATAGCTAAAGGGATATCATTACAGGCCTTCAGTCGCTTTATTCCACAGTATGGGTCAGGAGAAACAAAGTAACAGAGCTGAATCAATGTGACAGGGTTAATGACTGTTTCTCTCTCCTAAACTCCGGCTGTGGAGCAGCTGGGCCTGAGGGACCCCAGGTGACAGTTAGACTCTCCGTCATATCCGCACAGTCACACTCCATTTCTTCACCTTACTTCACCACAGCGATGCCATGAAGCCATCTCCCCTGACACCAACACTCGGACACAGCACCTTGGCTCCTCACCTGCAGGCCTCACAGGACTATGATATGCCTCAGAATTAGAAGTGGTTGATAATTTACACCTGCTAACCTTTGTTGATGGAAGGACAGTCAAGCTGGGGTAAAATGGCACTCGCAGTTTTGTGGTTTGTGTATTTCAAATTGGTTGCCAGATGAGTGGGGCATGATGCAGAGAGTGACAATACCAAAGCTCAGGTGAAGTTTCTGACGCACAATTCCAATGGGTATTTGGATGTATTTGTTTGTGATATACAGATTATCCGTCACTACCTGCTTATCCTGTTGTAAGGCTTTAGATAATCTGCTACACGATACTAGGATTCTATTAAACAGTTTATTGCACATTTATAATTTAAATCCCGTAATGGCGGGAAAAAAAAAAAAAACCCACAGAAAATAAGATGCGGACTCACAGAATACAGACGTCTACCAAATCCGGTAATATTTCCCTCTTCTAATTAGACATCAGTAAAACATAAAGTGTGACCTTTGATTTCATCCTTTTTAAATCAGCTTGTATTGATCTGTTATTTCTCTAAGTTTTAAATTAGCCTGGGATTCTTTATTGTCAAAGGAACAAAAAAAAAAGTCACGCTTCCACCCCTTTTTCTTGCTCCAAAATTAAAGGTGTCTGTACCCCCTCCACCATATTTCAGGAAAATCACTGCAGCCGTTCCCACATTAACAGCAGGACAGACAGACAAACTGGAGTGATTGCATAACCTCTTGGGTGAAGTTAATCAAACATTATTACATGGCTGCATTGAACACTAAATTCTGTTTATTAAGAGCTGGTAGAATGCAGGCACTGATCAGACTGTTGCTATGAGATATATACTTCCAACTATAGAACTGAAAAGACTATTATTTAACTCTCAAGAAAAAAATTCATCTTCACAAATCACTCAACTCCAAAGCAGTACATTTTATGTCTCTGCATGTGTGCTGTAGAGGTGTTCTGGATGTATGAATATGGCAGAACATGACATTGGGAGAAAAAATTGTAAGTGGGTTAGTGTGTGAATCAACTCCATGCGTGACTGTTTGACTGCACTTTGGAAGAAGTTGCTGATTTAGTGCAAAAGGCCATCTGTGCCATTTTCCCTGACCTTCATGGGGATGTGACTGTGACAGCAAGCAATTCCCTCTCTGTAGGAAGGCTGTTTTTTTATGTGTCTGTGGGCATGTGTGTTTATATATGTGTAAAAATAGGAGACAGACAGGATCAGAACACTTCTTGCGAGTGTGAATGCACACACTTCTGATGACTTTTAGATTTATTTTCTATTTGTCTGCAAGGATGTAATCTTCCACTTTATGCGTGAGGCCAAAAGCAATGTCCAACAGATATAACCTGACAGAATCTAGAAAATTACTGCCGAACTGAACATGCCCAAAAAAAAAAAAAAAAAAAAAAAAAAAAAGGGGTCACCACACGTTTGTCCCCAGCAGGCAGAGGAGTGGACTGGTGTCCCCATATAAGTACGACTGACCCCCTGATTTACTCCTTTTTGCCCTGGTCACAGTGCATTGTCAATACAGCTTCCACTGTTCAAGAACACATCAACACCCAAGGACAATCCACAGGCCTGGCTGGTCAGCCTGAACAAAATCCAAACAAATAACCTTCCCTGCTGTCACAGATTTACAACCTTCTGCCCGCCAGAGGACGACAACAACACAGCACTCCAGGAATGAATCATCCTGCCGTCTGCTCTTTACCTTTGTACCACAGTTTTGAATTGCAACATGCTTATATGTGCATTATAATGTCATAGGGATAAAGACGAAAAGATGGACTTGATGTGTCTGAATTTCCCCAAATTTGTATCAAATAACTCCTGTTTTATTTATCCGGTCTGAGTAATTTTGCGGACAGTGAGCACTACAGGAGAGGATAAACATGAGGAAATAGTAGGCAGTGATTCTTCCAGATGTGACTAAGTTGCCCCACTTTCTACCACATGCTCCACAGAGCTTGTCCTGCCTGAGGAGCCTCTCTCTTTTCTCCTTCCCTTCTGAGGCTAAGGGCAGAGCCAGCTGCTAGTATAGATTGTCCAGGGGATGGCGGGCAGGCTGGTTCCCAGCTGGGCTGCTGCTGAAGGGGCTGTCATCAGTGCCATCTTGCCCTGGGCACCGCAGCAGGACCATGTTTCTGTTCCCTTGATCGCTGTGGTAAAATGCTCATCTGTAACTGTGGAGGGGCCAAAGAGGCAACTGATGCTTAACTGCTAACATGGAAGTAAGCCCAGTAGAAAAAAGACTAATATCTAATATGTGTGTATTTAACTTTGCCTTTTAATAGTACACATTACTTTAAAAACTCACCTCCTGCACAGCTTGTTTATTCAGACAGTCAGCTTACAATATCTGCTGATTTATAATGCTGCAATCATTTATGGCAGAAAAAAAAAAAAACAAGCAGGAAGATTTATTTGAAAAAGCCACTAAAATCCATCTGTTAGGACAGGAAAAACTTCAAAGAAACCAACAACACTTAGCAACATGCACACATCTACAGCCTGCTGTTAGTGCATACTGGTATATTAGCTTTGAACTGCAGACATTGCTTGCTTGTAAATGTCTTGTAGCTGTGGAGGGTTGGAGAATTACTGCATTGGGTCAGCTCCTGAAAATGCTGTCAGCATTACATAACAACTTTCAGTTAAAAGGTTATTCTATTCATTGTTTCTAATACTTAGAACTTTATGTAACTAGAATCTCTAATCTGTGTTATGTTCTTACAGTTCTTACAAGCAACAGTTTATATTGTGTTTGTGATAAGCAGTTGGAATTAACATTAGAGAGGACAATTGCAGTGTCCTGGAAATGCACATGAGATTTACTGTACTCCCTTTTCCACATAGGGTCAAATTACATAACAACCCCTTCTTGGAAAGGCACCACTTTCGAACACTTAAACTCCCTCGGATGCTTTCTCTAATGACATTTCCTGGGCTAGGTTAGTTCACTATATTACTATATATTACAATGAATGTTTGAGCAAGAAAAAAAGCTCTCAGTGCATCAGGCCGGTTTAGACTTGAAAATAGCACTCCTCTAAAATGCCATCACAAACCAAAACATTTTAGTGGATGTTTTTGAACACATAATTTCATGTCGGTCTAGGTGGAAAGGTTGACTGTACACTTTGAGGAACAGCAGATGAGACGCTCCTCCGTAACAGACTTTATGTGGCTATGAAGAAGGGCAGTGAAACATGTCATCTGTCACTCTATCTGCAATATGACCATGATTAAGAAGTTCTTGTGGCTCAGATACAGTTATCAGCGGTAATGCTTGAAGGCCGTTGAACAGACTCTCCAGCTTGAGTAGGAATGTGCAGGCTGATGAGTGGCTCTGCTCCCAAGGCAGATGAACTGACATTAGGCAACATGAAAACACTGCGCCGGCGCGAAGTGAGGAAAGCAAAAACAATGTGTCATTAATCACTTTGCTCAAGTCACACTGAGCAAAAAAAAAAAAAAAAGGCTTACTTTGGGAGTAAAATGACATTCATGGAAGAGGCATTTACTATGATGAAGGTTGACGATGATATTTCAAATCACATTTGTCACTCTTGACATTAAACTCAGTGACTGACTTACATATGCATCTCATTATATGTAGAGAAAGTAGAATGAAAAATCAGGCTCTTGTGTGAAACGATATCATTGTGAAGACGGTTTCATGCATGCTCTGCTCAGATCCCAGATTGGTAAAACACAGCACAGCCTCATGAATACAGATATTATAACAATGCAGTCTTAACACAAGCATGGTAGAGCATGTGACTGCAAATCCAATTCATCTATCACCACTGTCACACTGATTTCAAAAGGATTTTTAATTACTGTTGTGCAAACAGCCTACTGAATATGCAATAAGTATCATACAAAACGCAAAGGAAGACTTCAGAACTTTGTTAAATATGTATCAAATTAATTTGTAAAAGGGAAACATATTTGCAGAAAAAAATATAACCCCTGTGGTTGATTAAGCACTCAAGATATTGTGTGACCTTCAATTTCTTTTTCTTTCCACTCAGTGTCTTCAGTCTGATTGCTTGTGTTCCATTTCTCATTCAATCTATTTTTAACTTTGTAAACTATGCACACCATAATAACTGTGAAGGGTGTATAGTCTGTTCAGATCTACTTTACACACCACGTACACTATCAGGCTTCAGGTAACAGTATGTTGTTCTCTGTGTAGGAGAAATAACAGTAACAGTAAAGAGCAAACCAGCAGGTCCTGCTGTCATGGTAGCCATCCTCTCTTTATCTCAGTCTCACCTGTGTCCTGGACAGTTTAATCCATCCAACTCCTTGTGGCTTTCCAGACTGACATTCGATTAGTGGCCCAATTAGAAACACCATTGCTTTAAGGTCTATTTTTTCCCCACATGTCAGGGTGAGGCCAAGATGTAGTCGGAGGAAGTTTAAATCAGGTGAAAAGGCAACTAATGTAATGTAATGGCAATTCCAGGTTTACAAAGTAAATCAATGTAGCTTTAGGTGATATATCAGATAAACTTCCATGCTGGTTGGCTGGATTTACATTTCTACATGGTATGTATTTTCATATATTCCCTTTAATATGGCAAATAATTATATACTGTCTGCTCTAAGTGGTTAGATGCAGAGTTTATTCCAATGGAAGCCATATTAACCATGCGTATCCTTCTTACTTGTGGCTACAGCTTTATAACACAACATATAATATAATTACATGTTGTGTGTCTGTTGAAAGGCACATGTAACGCACTGTTAACCGTATGATATGTGAACTCCATGACAGGAAAAGGAGAGGGAAAACACACTTTAAAACACAAAAATAGAGTATATTAGTAATAAGATTCTTCCATCCACATAGTGTACTTTTTCCTTTTCCATTTTTCAGTAATTATATACTGCTGTGGGGAGCACTGACCATTTTGTTGTTGTGCTAAATTACACAATGACAATAAATTCTATTCTACTCTATATAGTTGATTGCTTTTAAAAAGAAGCAACTCTAAAGCTGATGGCATAAGTATTTATCTGTAACTTGTGTTTTTGCATAGTGTCAGTGCACAATTTGTCCATTGACACTTATATTCAATTTCAATGCATACTGATTCTGTTGATGTGGGTCAGAGCAAACCAAATTTTAGTAAAAGCTTTCTTTATAACATGAAATACAAGCATACATTTTTGGTCTTAATTGTGCTATAACTCATTGAAATAAAGTGGTAAGCTCTTATTGTTCACTTTCTAAATATTTGCCCACATTTAACACTAGTTTAGGAAAATCTGCAATAAATTAGTCATTAACAGCTGTTGTTTAGTCCTTGGAGAGTCTGTACACAGATGCTTCCACTAAAGGCCAGAGAAAAAAGCTGATGCCACACTATTGATGAAAGACATGTTTGCCTTAACCTATTTCCTCTGATAGTAATATAGATTTTCTTCAAAGAGGGGTTAATGCTTATGTTGGCTGGCTCCTTGCCTTTTAACAATGCAATTAGTGAGGCAAAAGTGGCAACAAATCACTTTCATTTGCACTAATTGATTTGTAGTCATTGTAATTATGACTATCAATTGAGTCACATCAAGGAGGGCCTACTCCTCTGCAACTCCAGTTTTAATTTAGTCACACTGAGTGGGTAAAACTCGTGGTTGAGAATAGGTCTGAACCAAAATCCCTCACACATCAACGTGCACACACAGCACGTCCTGATTGGTTCAGTTTCGCACCAAATTTGCGTGGATGTAACTTGACATATGTTCCTGCGATGGCCAGGCGTGTGAACAGGTGGAGCAGAAGATGGTGTGAACGGCTAGATACGCGGCAAGGTAGAGGCAGCTCCTTCTGTCACAATCTTGGGACTAGCTCTAGTCTGATCACCCTGGGGCCACCGCTGACTTGTGAGTCATGTTGATGAGAAGATGAGATTAGTTAATCACCCAGTTATCACAGACTGCTTGAGCTTTGCCGGCTCCCTATTCTGCTAGAACTTTGTCATTGAGGTGTAAAACGCTGAGCAATGAGGACTGCTAATGTCATGCTAATTCAGTGATTCAATCGGAAAAGACAGATGGGCTAATGCCAACTCCATGCCTTTCCTTTGCCTTTTTTTTTTCCTTCTGGAAGAAGGATTTAATTATGAGGAGATGAAACAATTACCCTATGCAGTTAGCTTTATTCCTAATATTAAGTAGACCTTAAATGAGACGGTCACCAAATCACTATTTTATGAAAAGGGAAAACAGAAATGAAAGCAGAGCTGAGGGCAGGACTGGCCCAGAAGTATTCTCCATCAAGTGTTTTAGTCAGACAGTGAAGGACCTGTAAGCAGCCGGGGAATTGATCCTTTCCTTCCACAGGCAACAAATGCCACCTCTAATTGTCTACCAGAGAGAAGCTGGCCCTGGTGGAGGCTCTGCTCGGGGAGGCCCCTGCGTGGGCCCTCATGGAGTGACAGGAGCTAACACACACTTATACAGTGTGCTCTGAATAATGCAAATCATGTCAGCCCTCACACAATTCTACATAACAAGACTCTGGTGGTTTCACAAAGCATCATCTGTAACAGTGACAAATCCCAGCATGATGCAAATTAAAACAGTGTATGAGATTATTTTCCCTATAGTGTCCCACCTCCAATGAATTATGAACCAATAAATTAAATTTAACAGAAATGGCTGCAAGCCACTATACTGATAGATGCTTGGTGAGACGCCTATTAATTGGATTGGTGGTCTAACAGCAAACATTAGCACACACAATCCATCACCCAGAAATGGCATCCTGATGAGTTCACACATACACTTGCACAAAAACACACGTGTTTTCTATATTTTTAGGCCGGTCCCCAGATCCCAGCAGCAGGTCCAGAGCAACATCTTTGGTCTTGGTCACTTCTGAGGTCTAGGCCCCAGGCCTCATACATCACATCTGCTTCTGGCTGGGGCTGTGGATCACAGTAGGGCCGTTTTTTCTGCAGACTGTGCATTTCAGGATGCCCACAGGGAGGGGAGAGGATGACGGACGCACCAGTCAGGGCATCTGCAGCTAACACTATGAGCCATCCAGTGAGGTTCAGCCTCACTGACAACACCACTATAATACACCAACTCTTATGAACACAGAGGGCCCATCTGGCTATACTGTATAGTCAGCAGTGCCAGAGGGGTAAGTGACACTCCGATACCAAGACTGATATATGTGTACAACTAGTAATGTTCGTGCTTGAGAAAAAAGATTAGCTTGGCCAATGCTGTCAAATAAATACTGAAGTGTAATTCCACCTCATAGAGCTACCTTGAAAAGAACTCCCTGCCAGATTTTCTTTGCAGTGACAGATATGCCCAGGAATACCCCATTATACTGTTGAATATGACGCTGGCTTGTCCTTAAACCACACACAGTGGTTGTGGGTGATAGGTAAACATAACTAGATGATGAATTGTGTCGGACAGTAATTCTACTACTCTCCATCTCCTCTGGGGCAAATAGGAAGTCTCAGCCTCAGCGCTGTGACTCACCTAAGGCCATTTTTACACCTCGACACCTTGGCCTGATGAGACAAACCATGCATGATAATTATGTGTGACTCAACAAGCTGCAGGGACAGTGTTAAGGAAGCATGGAACTTCCACGTGCATGTTGATGTGTCCGTCATTACTTGATTCCCATTTAGCTGGCTGCTGACTTATTTGACCCCAGAAATAAGCATAGCAATGACAAAGTGGGTGGCACTGGTGATAATAAAGTATGAAAAGGCAATGTTTGAATCTAATTATTATTCTAATGTATTAGATGTCATCACACAGGCTTTCCAGTGATGAGGAAATCATCTCTTGTAAGACTCCACACTAATAATTACAATAACATTAACCTTTGCCTTGTTAATTCAAGCCCTCATAGCAATTCATCTCAGGCCACGGACCTATTTCACGTTTATTCACACTAGTTTTTCAGGGTGGTGAAAATGCTGAATGTGGTGTGGACAGAAACCAAGTGGTAACAAGTGCACACTCTTTAAGATGGAAAAATGCAGGAGGCTGTATTTGGAGCCTACTAGAGCATATCGCCTTGTTACTCTTGTCCACTGTGCATGAGTGCATGTGTGTGTGCATGAGCAAATAATTCTGAGAGAGGACAGGTTTCAAACTGACAAAATAATTAGAATACCTCAATGGCAAGTAAAAATGAGTCAGTAATCCATTCATGTCTCGCACTTAATGACTGTCTGTTCAGTGCTTGTGTCGTGCTATTTGGTTGCTTCTAATGTGTGTGTTGTGAGCAGGCATAACTACACTGCTACGCACGCACAACAGCATTTTCTATTCTCTCACAACTGCCACACACTCCATCTCAAATGAGCTGCAATAACAGAAACCAAAAATTAATATGGATACGGCAGACAGTAAACACTTGATAAGGCGGACACACAAATGAAAATATAAAAGATTGCACAAAAACACACCCACACACACACCAGGGGGAGATACACATCACAATAAACTCTCATATTCAGGTAACACGGCTACTATATTGAACTGTGAACGCTGAAGAGGTTTCAGAGGTTCCAGGTTTCTGCTCCCTAGGCTGCATTATTAGATCATGAGCAAGAAAATCAATCCCTTTCCTCGTCATTACAAGATTAGCTTTCACATAAAAATACCTGAGTATCAAATTAAAAGTTTTAGAATATTGTAAATGGCTTAATAACATATCCTTGACGTGAGTGTTACAGCTTTGTGTTCAGTGTTGCTGTGAATGATTTCCCATCAACATGCTGGTCAATGTGTTGTTCACTCATGTGGAAGCAGGAAATGTGACTGTCACTTCACAAGGTGGAACACAACTGAAATGGCATTTGCTTTCATGTGAGAAATATACACTAAAATATAGCTGGTGTTAAAAGGCAGAAACATATAGCATGTGTCTTATTATCCATTAGGCAGGTAGTAAATGCCTTGTGAGAAAGAGTGGAGAAATGGCTGCACTTGTCAGAATTATCAATCACATCTGCAACTGACACAACTGCATGGTTTGGCACATGGAGTTATTACTTGCCAATCACAGCTGGTTTCTTTGTGGTTTTTGTTCATTCTTCGGTGCACTGCAGAATCTGCCATCTCTAAACCAGAGAATGAAGTTCTACTGTCAGTAGGAATATATTCTGTGTCATTTAGGAAAGTAAAATAAATGAGTTTTTTCTCCCTTATTTCATCAAGTTTAGCCTACTTGTCTCCTCCACATACACATGCTGTAATGCTGCAGCCAGTATTTAAAACACTGGCTGGAGCTTATTCTGAAGCTTCCATTTAATATGATGAAAGCCTTAACATTTCAAAGTTTGTGAGCATGCATAAAATATGGATGTAAACAATACGCAGAGCAGTGCTGTATTCAGATGACCTTCTTTTACAATGTAAACTACAGTAAGTATTGTTGGGGAAGTGAGCTCTGCATATATTATGCTTCCTGAGATAGTTGAAGATGCATTTTTGAAATGACAAAAAAAAGTCAAATTCAATCTATTTCATTTCTGTCATGATAGCTTGAGCAAATGGGGCTGCTAAGGTATAATTATTGTCATTTCCTTGGCAGGAATATAGTTAACACTGATAATATTTACCATTATAGAGTTACGGAGTGGTAAACAATGCAAAACCCCTCGAAACACTTAGCAAATTACTAACCCAACATTTAAATGAACTCTATTTAACATGGAAATGGGCAAGAAAAATAGAACATTAACATAAAAAAGTCATCACATTAACATTTTCAATTTACATTAAGCCGTAATCACTGTTGTGATTGTTTCATCTCTTGACAATAAGGTAAATTGACTGTCGCTATATGGATGTCTATGTCTATGTGTTTGCAACAAAAAATAAAAAATTATGCATGTGTGGATGGTAAGACTTGATATGCATATAGAACAATACGCCCTCTGACTTTCCCTGATTTGCATCTAGATAGCTTTAATTATGAATAAAAGTCAAGTCACCCGATAGTGGAGAATCGATTGGGAACCGTGAATAATGACAAAGGCACAGCACCACTTCTTATCACAGCCCGAAAAAACCATATCAGTCTCTATATGTGGCACAGCAAAACACTGCTCTGGTCCCCACATGCTGGAAAACCTTAGCCCTGGTTATATGCAGCACTTTGATTACCTTATTGTAAGCAGATAACCGTAGATCATTTCTAAATCTGCAAACGTATTTCCTAGTCTCAAATCATTTTAGTCATATCGGAACAAGTGGTTGCATGGAAAAGTTAAGTTGACACCATAGCAGGGATGGAATATCTTACTTGGCAAATACACCGTTGATACAGTATCTATATTGTACATAAATGGACCCCGGCAACACGGTCTGGGTGAGTGCAGGGTGAAGTGGGACTGAGTGGCAGGATGTGGGAGGTACGAGTAGTTCAGGGACGCCGTCAGGACAGAAACTCATACCCACTTATGTAGAGCCATACGAGGGTCTGAACAGGATGCTTTGGGTTTTTACACTGCTTTATCACCTTTGCTATATTAAGAAAATTGTTGGCACTTTTTCCTGACATCATAAAGCCTGATGCCCTAAAGTGCTGTTAAAACTACCAAAAAGGTGATTTAAAATTTATTTTGGACTCAACTGACTGCAGCAGCTTTTTTTACCCTGCACTAAAACCCAGCGTCCCATGGGAGTGGACCTGGATCAATACGACACAGTTTCAGTTCCACCCGTGGGTATATGAATAGGGTTTGAGGGCAGGTGGCCTTTTTTTTTTTCTTAAATAAAAAAATTTGTTGATATGGGGTGATTCAAAATGTCAAACATTATCTGTATTATCACCAGTACTGATATGTTTCCTGACAATTAAGTAATTTAATTCAGTTTGAAGCTCAGAAAGCACGTTTTGTTGTTTAGTTTAATTTAAGGCTGCAGAAGACAGAAATCAGGGAAAGAAACCCCCAACTAGACAAACAGAGTTCTGTATTTGTAGAACAGCAGTAGAACAGCAGATAGCCCTCACTCTGAAAGTTCCTGTGATTGGCTCAAGACTCCCATCAAAGGTTAGATTTTCTAAAGCCTGAAAACAAAACCAAGGGGAGGTACAGAAGTGCATTTCCCTCTCAGACAACTTGAATTATAAAATGCTGAAAGGTTACTATGGAATATCTGTCCAAATGATGCTAAAGGATACTGCCTACGCCAGCTTTGACTAAAAACTTGGCTCTGTTTTCATTTGGCTCTGTGTCAGAAATTGCCTTGTGCATCACCATCTTTATCAAAAGTAATGCTTTCTCTGCAACCGCTTAGAATTACGGAAAATAAATAAATAAATGCACATCAACATAACAACAGGTCATGCTTGGTTCTGAATAAGATATTAAATCATTAACATACATATTAAAATTCATGGCCTTTTAAACATTTTAATACAGGCCAAAAGCCTATTGAGAGCCTCAACCAGATCTCTTAATGCAATTTTATGGTCAGTAATTTATTATACCACATTAAAGGGTGAGAATGATCCCTGTTGGTTTGACGTATTTAATTCATGGTTACATCAGTGGTCTGCACAATGATAACTACAATGAGTATACAGGAAATAGCCTAATTTTGGTAGGAATACTGCTTCTGAGGGTTCGTGTGATGAGAACATTTGCTCTAAGCTACCAAACCAACTGCTTTATGTCTTTTTTTATGTCGTCAATGTATTTATATGAAACATCTTGTTAATTATTGATCCATAAATCCAAAGAGGAATGGATGCATATCCGAGCTCATGTTGGCAAGACATCATCTGAAGCCGTTTGAAGTCTGCCACACTTATCTATTGGAACCAGAGGAAAGAATCGACAGTGTTGAATGCACATTCAAACCAATATATGCAACTGAATTCACAAAGGCGGTCTGCTGAGACAAGAGCTGAATAAATAAAACAAAGAATGCATTTAGCTTGTTACTGCAGGCAGAAGTCTGCAGCGAGCGCAGGCCCACACAGTAGCACAAAGCTCCAGATCAGAACAGAAGATCAGACCACACAGCGAGGTGGGGGTGCAGAGAATGACCAGTACGGCAAACAGACAGCCTTTGATGTCATCACTAAGGAGAAACCCCCTGTTTACATGCACTTTGTTATTCCATGAACACTTTGCCAACAGCATTTACATTATATGCCTTTTTTCTTCTGTTCTAACAATATAACTCAACACTTTCTCCTGACTGTCAGCCATTTCGGTGTCTGTACCAGAGTGCTATTATTTCCCCGTGCTCCATTCTCATCTGTATGTCACACCAAGCCATTATTAAGTATTGTGTTGTAGTAAAATCTGAATCTAGCTGGATTTTTTTGTGAGCAGTTACAGTTTTCTATTTTTCCGAGCTTCACCACAATATTTCTGGCACTTCAAGTTTAAATATTTCAATGATGCAAATAGCCGGACACAGATGACTTTAAGGCCATGCCCCTACTTGCAGGCAGAGAAACTCTGTACCACAGTATTTATTTTCCTGTCCTGGCTGCAGGCTTTTTGACCTCTCAAAAACGCCACACTGGGCATTTTCCAAGTAATTTTTCTCTGTCTATAACTGGGCCGCAGCATCATCATGAGAGCCTGATTGTACTTTGATTGTTTCCAGCCCACTTCATGAGCGCATGGTGTTCCTGCCAGTCCTGGTGGACTGAATCAGGACATAATGGGTTCATTAAAAATCGCCAAGACTGCTGGCATTGGGAGGAATGATTAGTGAGATAAGCAGGGGATATGAGCTTAATGGAACAAGAGGTGGCTCACTAAGATTAAAAGCCTTTTCCACATCACTGCCATTTTCCCTCCAATTCAGCAAATCACTTAATTGAAATTCTTTTAATTTTCTTTTTAATTTTCTCCTCAAAACCCCTCCTGGAATTGCAAACCCATGATGAATGACAGACAGAGGTATAACTGTGAGAGTTTTTTCTTTTTAATCTTAAGTCATTCAGTACGTTATTTTAAAGCCACTGTGTGTCACTATGAAACACTTTGAACAAAATTAATGTTTTGTCTGAAATATGAGACTTTATCATATACAGAGGGTGATCTTTATCTCCAGAAATAGAATTACACCTGTTAAATACTCTGATGGGCACTAACTGAAATGGATTTTCCCATTTCTATTTTTTGCTGGAAGTCGGTATTACAAGAAATAAAATTAGAAATCATTTTTTCAGAGTCATCCTATGTTGACGCATAAAGCCATTGTTCAATTCAAGGGCACAGACTGAAAAATGAACCCCTTTTAGTTGCCGGCTTATTATACAACCATAAAATCCCTACATCAAACATGTCAAGAACCTGCTAAGAGCCAGATTTCATGGCGGCAGAAACACGGAAATCGGAGGTTGGCTGCTGCCAGTCAAAAATGAGAGTGAGGGCTTTGTAGTGTGATACCCTGTCAAGAGCTGTGCAGTCTCTGTGGTTTGTAGCATGGGCCTTCAGAGAGACTGCACAGAGGATGAGAGACATAAATAAGTCTACACTGTCAGAGGAAACCACAAAGCTGTCAGATGATGCAGCCTGCTCAGGCCTACAATACAAGGCACTGCACGCACCAAGAAAAAAACAATTTGTTTGTATGGCTCAGATACTTTTCTATCTTGAACCAATTTAGAATAGACTCCTATTGCAGAAAGGGATCAATAAATGCCATGTAATGTAATACACCAACATCCTGCCCTTCTGTGCAAGACCGAGTATATAGTGTAGCAGGTCCCCAAACATCCACACATGCAAACACGTGCATACATTTAGCTTAACCCATAAAGACCCAAACATCCACTGTCGACTAAAACCATCTACTGATCTAAACTGTTTAATACCTGTTGATCCACTAATCCTATCAATACATGTAAATAATTGGTGTA
>JAPQRQ010000008.1:12759140-12804586 GCA_037367365.1 Apogon talboti
TATATGTATGGTTTACTTATAGTTGTGATATAAAACAGGTCACAATACACAAAAACATAATTTTCTGAAGGTGACAATATAGCCATGATAACAGCAGCCATCCATCTTATTCAGCTGAGTGACAATGAATGCCTAGGTGTTGTCCGATCTGCCAGAAGCCAGACAGGCTTTCTCACCGATATCCATTCATATAAACAATCATAGCCTACTCTGTATTTATTTCTAATAGTCACTTGACATTTGTCACAATGCACGGTTAGGTCTTTGGCTCTGTTTCATACTGAATTTATTATTTGGTGTCCTAAATGAGAAATGCTACTAAGGTAAACAGATCATTCACAGAGCAGGAAAAGGGACGTAAACACCTGTTTTGGGAGAGGCATTGGCACAGTGGAGTGCTTAATACTAAAGCCCGACCAGAGTGATGCTGAAAGGTGAAATCTCTACACATCAATTTTGTCCTGTTGCAGCACAGCGCAGCAGAGCTTATTACAGACTCCCAATCTGTCTCAAGTGTTCAGACTGTGTCAGTAATGCTGGGCTACTGGGCCCTCGAAACGCTTCATTAAAAAGCTTGGCCATCCAGAGCACATCCGTAGCAGCCAAATAAAATGTCAGACCACATTTTTCATCTGCAGATTAAACCTATGTAAGCCTGAATTAAACCAAATTAGATCTGAAAATGAGAACTAAACCAATGCCAGATGAGAGGCGGGGCTAGTGTGCTTGGAGCAGGAAGAAATTGCTCCAATGCCATATGGAGAACTGGTTGTGTTGTACTGTCACCGTCTAATGTGTCTGCAACCCCTTATGCATTTTTGAAAAGATTAGAGCCTTCTGGTCTATTGTTTATACATACCCACATATTGTATTTCATGCATTCGTGTGGAGGATACATAGAAGCAGAGGCCGACCTCCCTTATTCTTTCATCTATTGTGATCTGAAGGATCATTCCTGCACTCAAGACTCGGTAGATTAAAGGATCTGCTCTGCCTGACCACAACGAGGCTGTTTATTCTTCCACAATGGAAGTCTTGGTGCTTTTAAGAGTGAATTTCATGCTGGCACCAGGGCTCTTTGTGCACTGGTGAGTACATCAGGGCTACAGCATGCTGGCCTGGGAGATAAACTCACTGCTAATCAATCACACATCCTCCTCCTTTCAATCCTTTCTCCTGTCTTACACATACACACTGCATGCACTCAGAGGTGGCTGCAATTGGATGTAACGTTGTCCTCCAACCCTCTTGTGCACATTTTGATCAGTGGTTCAGATGATTCTGTTAGAGTGCAACATGTCAGAGTCACGTGTATCACAACGGGAAAACACACAAAACATACAGCAAAGACAGCTGGATGTAGAGTACACAGACAAATATAAGATGTTAGAGGCATGTGTGTCTGTGGACGGGTGTGTGGTGAGGGGCTGTGGCCTCTGCTCAGCCACCCCAATGTTTTAGATCATCAGCCAGGCCATTGTCCCAACATTCAGCTACAATAGCCCAGTATCTTCCCCAAAGCAGGGCCCTTATCATGGCCCTGAAACAACTCGTCTCTGTGGACGCCCACAACACTGGGCTAGCGGAGCCAAGTGTACAGCGCTGGAGGTGAATGAGCAGAGCAATCTAGTCCTATTGTTCCATGCATGATAAACTGAGCTTCAAGCCTCTCATTCTTTGCTCTATCTTTTGAGTCTGCAAAGCTGTGTGCAATCTGTGATAACACTGAACTTTGAAGAGGCTTTTCACAGAACAGCATTCAAAATTGCATCACTTCGTAATGCAGCAGAGATTTGATAAAGTAAATAACAATAAATAAACAACAATGCACACAATAACATGCATAATAATGTACATCAAAAAGCTTTTTGCCTGGGGCCTACTTAAACAAATTGACAGGAGGCCAGTAGCCAGTTAATGAACAAACAATATTTATCAGATACAAAGAATATTAACTGAGTTATTAACTAATTTGACTTACTACACAGACTGAGGCTAGGCCTATATGACAGATACTTTAGTGCATTTTTTAGGTGCATCCACATTTTACTTGTAAATGCTTTTGTCACCTTTGGGAAAAGTTTCCAAAAATATTTATTAAAAAATTTAGAATATAGATACATATCATTATACAAAACTGCCAAAAGTTGTTTATCTGTGTTGAACAATACATAACACTACAGCAATAAACTTACAGAATCCCACTCTTTAATAAAAAAAAAAAAAAAAAAAATTGAGTAAGATCTATTTTTGGAACACAGTAAGAATATACCGAGTAACAGAATATTTGAAGGCAAACCTCATGCTTCGGTTCTTTTTGTGTTACGGTTTGATAGTGTATAAGACGTACTGCTGAGCTTCTGGGTAAGATGTATCATTTTATTCTCTGATCTTGTTAAAAGCTTACTTACTCTCGGTCTAGTTACGAATTGAGAATCCACTGCATGTGCTTGCAGAGCTTTGCCAAACAGTGTTCAGGGAAGCCTCTGTAGACATTTACCCCTCTCCATGAATTGTAATATTTTCCACTTGATCTAACCACGGCAGAGATAGCTATCAGTCAATATAGCACAAAATAGTCTCTTATATGTGGCAGTGCATCCTCCATACGGCAAGTAGCAATCCTGGATGTGGCACAGCACAACCACAAAAGTCAGTTATTCACATTAGCTTGTTATTTAGAGTCAGCATTGAGCTATATACAACCTTCCTTATGCCAGGGTGTTGATGGATTCCCCAAGTGCATGTTACAGCAATCATCACGCAGAGAACAAGTGACGCAAACATAGCACATAAACTGCAAAGTAATCCAGCAGCTCAGTATCATTTGGCTGCCTGTTCACAACATCCATAACACCAGCTGAGGGATGCTGTAGCACATCAAGCTGTGAGCTTTATAAAACACCTAAATCTACAGTGACAGATACAAACACTGACACAGTAAACAGAGATGACCTCTGAAAGTTTAGCATCACTTACAGACTCAAACTGAAAACTGCCCCTGAAAACTGGACCAACATGTCTAATGTCTAAAATACACATTAATACCTCTTCTAATGCAGGTCAAACATAATATGCTGGAAAATGCTTATAGAACCACCTCATTTTTGCTATTATTACAATTAGGCATTACTGGAACCAATATAAAAGGTTCATGTAGAATTTGGCCTTTATAATTAATGACATAAAACGTTATCAACACACTGAATAGAGCTCAAAACATAACAGCTTTGAATCATACTGATAATCTGTTCATGGCCTGGCATAAATGAGCCTAAAACTGGCCTTTCTTAAACTAGTAAATCAGTGTTCATTTTACTCTTCCTGGATAATAGAGCAGTAATGCTGGGCATTCTGCGGTAAAGACCTTTACAGCAGCATGCTGTTCAATCTTCAGTAAAACTGGCTTTGAAATTAAAATGTCCACATCCGTTTCACTTTCTAACGGAGGAGACAGATGGATTTTGTGCCTTTCTAATGGTCATTCCAAATGATGACTATTTCTGCTACTCACCTAATAACTACAATTGAAGATAATTTACTGTTTGGTATTATTTTGTCTTATTATTCCTTATGCTTTTCACTTAGGATAACTGTGCATGTTTTCCAACAAATAAATTGTGGTGGTAGAACAGCCAATCAGCCAATATATACAATTGGCATTTCCAACTATTTGAACCCTCAGTCCTTGGAGGGTATAATTAGAATGTATTTCAAACAAAAGCCAATTTCAGATTATTTCATCAGATGTGTTTATGTTCTTCTGAGTTTAATAGCCCTCCCCTGCACAGACCAATTAAACAGTCAACAGACCATTTAAGGCCTGATTAGTCACAGACGGGCTTTTAATTTGATATGCATACAGACCACAAACTAAATGGTTGATCAAGCGGGGCAGGTGGATCCGATGTCTGTCTAATACAAGATGCATGAGAATACGTGTTCTGTGTTACTGTTGAGGTCCAATCATCTACAGTCAGAGCAAATCAACGAAAACCAAAAATAGACCGTGCCTGAACAAATGGATATTTGTCCAAATTGACAGCTTCTTTTTTTGAACATGCATAACACTATTATGTGTCTCACCTTATCAGGATTCTCTTCGATCCAGCTCTTTACCGTGTTCAGGGCGATGTCAGCTGCAGGTTCATTGGGAAAGCCTAAGAAAGAAAAAAAAAAACAAAAAGCCATTGTCAATACAAGTTGTATCCAACATGCCAATGGAAGCAGGAGACACACAGATAGAAACAGACAGACAAACCGATATCTCCACAGGTAACAGCACATCTCTTAAATCAATGGAAAGAAGCACATGCTGCTTGTCACTGTTAGATGAAACCAGCTGTCTGGTAAACTCCTGTAGGTTTCTGGTGCCAGATGCATAGGGATGGGGAAACATGTGCAGACGAATTCCAGGGGTGAGAAAGTTCATATATAAACTACATACACACATCTGCATCTCAGTCTGACTCATTACCACCTTGAAAACCTGTTGTTTTACCTTAAAAGGGAAACATTCACACTACCTGATGTAGCACATATGATAGAATGAATATATAGCAAATGTTTGATTAAAAAGCTACAGTCAGCTCAGGAAGGTTTACATTGACTTAACACAGAGTATTGATCTCAAACACACAGATTGTTTTAATTTTTAACAGGGCCAGCTAAAAGACGACTGCTGAAACCAAGATCATTTGCTGCCACTGTAGAGAACTTCCCAAGCTCGACTCGTGCAGTGAGCTATTGACTATAGAAGCCCTTGGGCAGGCCCTGCTTTAGTTGGAGTATATATGCCATTACCAAAAGCGCTGACAATCTGCTACTCTGCCACAGCATAGTTTCAGTTGTCTTCATTTCAGAGTAATTATAGTTGAGTCTGATCTTTATTGCCTTTCACGAAACTTGACCAAAGTATTTGACTTCCGAGCCTTTGCGGAAAGTTTGTACAACCTTTATACTGTGTGTGTCTAAAGTTAAGACCAAGAGCTAAGAACTAAATTAGGGACTGACCGAGATTTGTTTCACAGAGCCAATAGTAATACAAATTATTAGTGATTAAGGAGTCACATAATCAATTTACATTTGCAGTAAATGTAAATCATGATATGCAAGTTTAGAATAACTACATGACTTTTTGCCTTTAAGCTATCGGATCAAATAAAACACAATATTTCATCAATATTTATTGCCAGCTTTCAAATGTTCCTTTCTGATTTCAGTATTGAAAGTCTACTGTGATGCATATCATTAGATTGTGCTGTGGCTGGGAGACAGTGGGAGCAAGAGTAACTCATATTCCAGTTACATACATGATATTGTATAAAAAAAAATACCAGTAATTGTAAAAATGTGAACAGTTGACTTATCCTTAAATAAACATGGTCTGTTTTTACCACCCAAGGCACTTAGCTCAACATATAACAATAGAGCGTCTCTCATATATACAGTATATATCCATACAACCCCCGGTCCCTGTGAGAGACCATAGGTTGCATAAGCACCGTCTTTCTCTGACCACACAGGTCAAGACCTCAATTTCAACCCACATCAAATGATACAAGGGCCATGCCACAATTGTAACTTGTTGGTTATAGCATGGGTGACATTGCCAAATATTTTTCTTTTCGTGGGTCACTGCCTCGACTCTAACATTCTGTGACCGATGAAACAGGCTTACAAGCTCTGCAGCAACCTCTACCCTTTAAGTCGGATGTAAAGGAAAATGAAAAGGCTGAAAGTTCGAGCCTTACATTTCCTGAATTCTTTCATCACACGTTCAGGCAACACGCTGTCAAAGCCTCTTAGTGACTGTTCTGTAAATGATCTAAATCATCTTCACCATCAACATTTGATGTCTGCACTTTTATCCCGAGCCCTCTCACCTACATTGTCTGACTAGTGGTGATGTCTCTGTCTTTCTTTGTTTTACTTCTCCTCCCTGTCTCTGTCTGACAGGAGTGTCTGAGTTACTCTGAGGAGTGAAGAGGGCCTGAAGTGCTGCTGAGCCCAAGCAGAGCTGCTCTATGAGACCTGGGTAAAGCAGGATGTGAGCTGCATACCAGCCAGCGATGACAGCCAGTCTGCTCCTATACAGCTCTGTTAGGCACTGGCTGCAGATAGCGCTGCACTCGTTCACAGCTCCTGCCCTTCAGAAGCTGCCCCAAGAGCCGTGTGCTCAGGACGTAATCCAGCATGCCAAATCAGTCTGTGGGTCACCTGACTCCTCTTGTCTCCCCGAACACATTTAACCTTTTCAGCGATATATCACTTTATCTGGTGATATTTCCTTTTTGGAATTCGTTCCCACACATACGCAGGTGTAACGACACTCCTACTCGCACATCAAGTAACATAGGCAAACAGATGTGTGGCTGACGAGGAAGCTGAGAAAAATACATCCATAGAGACAGGACCAGCTGTTTAGGAGGAGCACGCTCAACAGGAGAGGTGTCAGAGAGGTAAGCACATAAACAAGTGAAATAAATGAGGAAATTTTAATCAAGTAGTAAAAGCTTTTGGAAGTGGGCCTTTGTGCTCGGTCTATCCCACGCACCATAACAGAGAGATAAAGATAGGTGAATATGCATCACTCATTAAAACTAAAACTGGTCTGAATAACAGTAGGACATTCTGGTCAATGGCGGACGGTGTTGGGTACATTTTACATTTTCTGCTAGAATTTTTCAAGTGCTCTACTGGTTTTTAGAAATGTAGTTACTGTAAGGCATGAAAGCAGATGAGCTATATAACAAGTGAAAAATGTGAACAGGAAAACAGAATGGTGGTTATAAACAAGAAGTGCTGAGGAGATGACAGGGGGAGACTTAGATGGAAATCTGGAGAAAAGGGTCATTGCGTCTTGGGATAGTCTGCCATCAAGAACCCAGCCTGACATGAACGGCCCAAGGTCAACAGCGGCAGTTGGAGTGCATCGGCAGCTCTCTCTCATCATTTGTCTCTTTCACACACTATCCTCCCCTCACCTCCCGTCTCCTTGCCTATGTTTGCACACTTCAGCCTAGTCAAGTATGTTCCTATGCTCTAAAGTAGACACTATGCGTACAAACAAACTTCAGTCATCACTTATGTCACCCCTCTGCAGTCCAGCAGCACTGCTAGTTGACACAATCCATTTACAGGTGATGGTGGTGATGTTTAAAAATTGATCGAGTAGGCTGACTCTTTCATATGCTCAAGTACACACAAAATGAAAAAGTTCAGTGTTTTACTTATACATCTTCTTCCCTCAACAGCTCCTTCTAATTCTCTTTTGCTCCATTTGCTGTGTGGAGGGTTCAGTGAAAGCTAATCTGTCAGGAGGTGGAGAGCTGGCGTCAGGCACAGTGATGGTGGGCCCTCCAGGGTCCCTGCGCTGCTTGGCTCGCCTCTCTCCTATGCTGGGAATATGGCCGGCTCAGGGAGATTTGTCTTAGTGAGGCTCACTGATGGGATATGTGCATGCAGCGCCGCTGATGAGGACTCAGGTGGTGCAGTGTTATTTCTGCTGAAGGCTCCTCTACTTTATCACCAAGCAGAGCGCAGCATCAGGAGAGAGAAAGCGAGGGGGAGAGACTGTGGCACGTGTGGTGTGAACAAAGGATTACCATGTCACCGTGCACTTACATAACATGCGCATAGTACATCGAGTGATGTTGACCAGTGATTATGGGCTCAGTGACCACAACAAATTTGGACCCATCACAACAGAGAATTAAAGTTAGGTAATCACTGGAGTAGACCTGTGAAAAGTATAAGGCGTGTCTTTTCACATAGTGCTGTTTCAGTCATTTAATCTCTGACTAATTTTAAGCAACAATTAAAATGCATGATCAAATTATGTGAGAAAGATGGTGGTGTAATTTTCTTTTAAATGAAGGTACATTTTTATCTCTGTCTCCATGTCAGCCTGGTGAGTTATGCCAAAGGGGAAGATTCCTCTTGAAACAGAATTCACATATTTTATTCCTATGATCTTGGGCATGTAGGACCTTTGTTAATATGAAGAAAAAAAGAGAGCCCACTCTAATCTCTGATGCAACCAAGAGACAGAGTCTCTGGTCCTCTCTTAGGCATATGCAAAACACCTTTATGAACACTTGTGTAGGACCCTGGGTGACTTTTAAGGAGTATGATTTCATACAAACTACAGAGCCAGTGGAAATCCACTGCTTTGGATGTTAAACCTCAGAAGTACACATAGTTATTAAGTACATGATGAAACAGCTCCCAGTGTACGTCACAGACAACTCTGTCTCGACTCTGTGGAAACAGGAAAGCAAAGTTCATGTTCAAAAATATCCACTGAACCAGAACATAGGAAAAGTAATATAAATGTGCACTCTGCCTTGGGGGGAATTTTTGCTCTAAGAACAAGTAAGCCCATTGCTCTTTCTTTTGCCAACATGGCAACTCTTTCATATCCTAAATTTACAGAGTTAACTTTCACAACAAACTTGTATAGCTAAGGTGTTTTTCTTTGGCAAGGAGTGAGAAGTAGCTGCATCACCTGATAAAGCAAGCCGAAGTAAGTCAACAAGTGGAATACATGTCTGCGGTGTGATACATTCCCATTCTTTGCTTGCAAATATATGGGTAGGCTGTATGTGCATACTGCAGACCACACCAGTTTTGTTTTTCCTGAGTGGGCTTGTATTGTGAGGAGAATACCACAACCTGCTGTATTTTAGGACATTATAATTTCATGTTATTTTTATTAGTTCATTGTATTTTTTGTAATGGTATGGAGCCTTTGTTTGCTAATGTACTACGCTGACTGAATTCTTCAAAAATACAAAGTCCCCCCGAGGCAGGAATCGTATTGTTAGCCTTGCTCTCCCTCTCCTTGGTTGTAGTTGGTCAAGTTCATATCCCAAAACTCGGAGCTGTCTGCCTTGAAGCGGCATCTAGCCTCAGGCTGAGGTATTTGGCATTCGTAAATTCACAGCAGGTGTTGAAAAGGCAAAAGGCAAATATCAAAATCTGCTACAAAAAATAAGAAACAACACAAACACAAAATGGCAATTTTTTTTATCTCGTTTTTAAATGTCTCCTCCAAACAGTTTGCCTGACAATGTTGTAAATATACTGAAAACATCTTCCCTCGGTAACTACTAGGTGATATCATATTTTTTTGTTTTTGTTGCAGATGTACATTCTATCATAAATTATTGATGAACCACCTGTAGTCATTTCTTTTCTGACCACTGTCTCTGAGGATTGCTTTCAACAGGTAGATATGATGGATTCTTTTGAGAACCTAATACTTTAACACAGAGTAGAAAAGTTGATTGTGGCTTGAGCACAAGGAGGAAATCATTAAGTGCAGCACAGCTGAGGGCTGCTCTAGTTGAGGGCAGTGGTGCGGTGTGTTCATCTGGAAAGGGAGGGGGAAAGGGTTGTCACCCCATCAGGGCCCAGAGGAGAGGTGAGGTGACCCAGGGTGGAGGACAGAGGAGCGCCGCAGGACTCCAGACTCCAAAGCGTGGGTGTCAAATGGCCCGGAGCTCCTCTCCACACTAACACTGGGACACGGCAGGGCTGTGACCATGACCGACTTTGCAGCCCACAGAAGGAGACAGAGACAAAGAGGGATGGGCGGGTGCTGTGTGAGGAAGACAGGCAGAAAAAGAGGGAGGAAGAAAGGGAGCAGCCTCCGTGGCACAACATGATGATGACCTTCCTTGGAAACACTCCATACAGGTGATGACATGCTTTTGTCCTAAATGCTAAAATTAACACCCGACGTTAAACTTTTTAAAAACATTCTGAAAAGCGTATGATATGCAAAAGTTTCATGCCCACAGAAATGTTTCAGAGGATGAAATAAGGGTTATTGCATTGGTTGAAAACTAAGACTAAGACCAAAACTATCAGTGGTAAAATTGATTTTGTCAAATGAAAAAAAAAAAAAAAACAGCAGACAAAGAATCAAAAAAGACATCCGGATAAAAACTACAATGAACAATGCAATATAATCTAAAATTAAATAGAATTGCAGTGAAATCTGGTTTTTCTTTTTCACCCACTCGTAATGGTTCTTGAAGATGTTTTCTGTTCAGAAATAAAATTGCTTTGTACTATATGGGGGATGTAATGAGCACATTTCTTTAAAACTATTTCATATGTCACGCACTTTCAGATCATACCCTTTTCAGCTTCTATAAATCAAGATTTTCCACATAGTGCTTGGAAAAATTAAAACAAAATAAAACAAAAAAAAACCTACTCAATTCCTAAAAATAAAATAAAGCACTTACAAGAAATTGAAACTAAAAACCAAACTGAACAACTACATTAAAATAAAAACTATCCCATAATAATGGGACAAGATGTGATGCTCTGCAGTATTTTATTTGTCTTATCATCCATGTAAATGGCAGATGCAAGTGCTATGGCGATGTTGAGTATGACTCAGTTAAATGGACTACGAAGCTCCTGTTCCCGCTGAGCAGACACTCTCCTATCCACTGATGCAGCACGCTGCTCCTGTGTCCTTCGAAATTCCCAGCCTAGTCGGGCTAAGCTCCTTGTAGTAAACCAGTGGTTTTAAGAGAAAGGGGACCTCGCTGAGGCCATCGCTGGCAAGCTAGCAGCAACCCATCACTGTAGAGAGATAAGGTACCATGAATGTGTCCCACCTTCTTAATCCTAGACAGGGATGAAGAGAGCCCAAGCATGATGCTGGCTGGAGTAAAAATTCTTAGCAGCTTGAAACCTTTGATCTGGACAGTACGGTAGAATGGGAGCATGGACATACCAGTAAAGCTTGGGTGGATTACAGTTGCATATCTGCCACCGCCACCAGTCAGTGCTGAAACTCCTCTGTCAAGAAACCTCACATCGGTCACAGAGACAGATGAGCCAAAGGTGGAGGGTGAGCAGTAAACATCCCCGATATTTGTCTTAAGATGCACAGCTGTACTGCGGTGCTGAGGTGTTCTGATTGTTTTGATAGGGTTATAAATGTTTGATGCGGTGGCACCTGTCAGGTAAATAATAGAATTAATGCGCATATCCTTGCCTTGGTGTTGAGCACAGGAGCCTTTTGTTCCATTCCTAGATTCATTCATGACACATCCTAAAATGTACAGCTCATTACAAGGCTGTTGGAAAGTGCTCGTTGGGCTCCATCTAAAGCCTCCATGAGGCTGAATTGTTCACAATGCATCTTGAAGTGGGATTTGTATGTATGTGCCTTTGCCTGTGTGTGTGTGTCTATGTGTAAGAAAGACTTATGAGAGGAAAGGTATGGGAGGGAAGACAGGAGAGCGGAGGATACAAAAGCGAATGTGACCTCTCTAAGTCTAGGTAGTTGGACTCTTGGCACTGATCTTGTGAGACATTGAGAGGTGTCTCCTCCTTGGAAGGAATAATCCATTTAAACCTGGGTCGCATGGCTGTGATTGATGTGCAAACAGGAGCAACACTTAATAACCTCTATCATGCTGGGTGACCTCGTGGCCCACAGTGGGCACCAGTTTGTTTATGGGTGGTACCTCCGACACACTATCCGTGCAGAAATTCTGTTGTGGCTAATGGGCCGGACTGAGGGATTGGACTGTCAGAGCAGCGTGAGCCCTCATTTTTCTTTCCAAGCGTCTAAGGTACCCCTGCACACCCCTACTACACCCAACCTCCCATTTCTGCCATCATCTGTCAGTGGTGACTGAGTCTCCTGGAATATAGAGGCGTGAGAGAGAGTGTCAATTAGCATTAGGTTTCCTGACAAATCTGTTTTTCTCACCACAAAGGCCTTGGATAACTTGTTCCTGATTCCTCTCTGTCACGTTGTCAGTGGCACAGAATTTGTTTTCCTATTACAGTTTAAGTGTGGAAATGGGTCAAGCACATGTACGCACATTAATGGTACATGGGTGCATGGCTACGTATGTAAACAGATTTTAAAAAGCACATTCTGCAGAGACAGATGCACACACAACTGATAGAGAGACAGTCTAAAAGGCTTTTGTTTACATTACTGGAATAGAAGTTGACCTTAAAGGTTATCTGAAATGTACAGAAAATGTCAAAATGTCTGACAAGAGAGCAGTACTCAGGGGGCTCGGAGAGAATAACATCACAGCACTATACTTACACTGTACTTTCTTTAAAAGTCCCCCCTCTATTTGCCCTCTGCTGTGTGAAGATCTTCAGTCTTAATCAGCTGTATTGTTCTGTGGAGATGCGGTTGTGGGAAGCGCTAAGCTGTTTATTTATTGAACAGGCTGTTTAATTCCCCCCCTCCGCTGCGTGCTTGGCTCTGCACAGCCCTGCTTTGATGTGAGGGGCTGCTCGTGGAGTGGTATGACGAGCTCCCACTGGCAATGCAGCACACAGCACCACAGTGAACAGCAATAAGCGGTGCCCTCGTCAGCAGTGTACATTACACACAGTGACCTCCTCCCTGCTGCATGCATTTGGGCTGCCTTCGCGTCTCTGGAATAGAGCTGCTTTACCGCAAATAACCACAGATCCATTTTGAAAATGGACCCATAAGAATCCATACATGAACAGAACTATTATTATTATTATTATTATTATTATTATATTATTATTATTATTATCATTATTATTATTATTATTATTATTATATGTTATTTGATTTACTGTGGATTTATATGATTAAGGAGGTTCACAGTAAGAAGTAAAAAGTCAGACATTTTAACAACATTTTAGTTGCTAACAAGTGACTAGCAACTGCTCATAATTACCACTAGTTTTGTGCAAAATAACAACAAGAGACAAATTACATAATCAGCTCCTCTTACAATTACCACTTCAGTAATAGTCATTTTAAGATGCGTGAATAGACAGGTTGCAGAGAGACATCGTGAGAGAAGATAAGGAGAAGCTGTTGTGCAGTTAACTGTGTGAATCGCACAAGTGATGGGTGAGAAATGTTTAACATCCTAAGAGGGAACTATTCTATCCAGCAGAGAGTGCAAAATTACTGTACATATACAAAAAAAAGCACAAATAGTCTCTTTAGAGGATACACTAGAATAAACTAACAAGTATAAGCTATACCATATGTGTGTTTAATAAAAGTATATTACCACAGACATATCCTCTGCAGTTAATGTTAAATGTTAAAGTCAGTTCTTTGGCATTTCTGTTTTATCTCTGATAGTAATGGGAGAGGGAGACAAGTGAGACAGGGGAGAGAGATGGTATAACTTTCAGTAGACTCAAAAACCCGAATTATTTGTCCGATCATAATTAAAATATCACCGATTCTAATTTAGCATTTTAGATTCTAATAATATGGAGATGGAGGCTTATTGCCCAGTAAATGGTGAAATGGAGAGGAAAATGAAGCTGAATTTGTTTACCTGTTTTTATTACTGTTTTAATGAGTAGAGCCACAGTTATTCAGGTGGTGTGAGGGATACGCAGGAGGAAAGGTAATAGTTTTATTCATTTGCATTTTTTTTTTAATTGAGAGAGAAATACACAAAGGAAATAGATTTTGTGAGTTTAAAGAATTATTTGACTGTGTCTATCAGTTTATAGACCCTGTTACATAATAGTAAAAGAATATCTATATTGAGTGTAGTCTTTTAATATTGCTGTTGAATTCCTATTCATGGTGCATGCTTGTGACTGTTTAATCGATGACTGGTTTGGAGGTGACAGCATTGTTTCTTTCCTTTTGTTGGAGTGCATGATTGCATTTGTAATGTATGTTTTACCCTGGGTATTGTTTTCACTTGTGTTTGTGTCCGTGTGTGTGTGTGTGTGTGTGAGAGAGAGAGAGACCAGCGTAATTCACAAATGGATGCCTCAATCTTTAAAAAACTTGTTAGGTGTATTGACTGAGTGAATATTAAGACGTGATTAGATTTTGCAGTGTTTAGCTTAAAAACTAAAAACATTGTGTCCATTATAAGAGAAGGACTTCTTTCCCCGCAGACAGTTTTTTTTTTTTTTTTTTTTTTAAGCCCGTGTATCTCGACGGTGTTTGACTATGTAACAGTCTAAACCCACCTTTTACAAATTTAGGTTTGGAATCCAAAATATGTTGTTGAGCTGTGAGAGTAAAATATATAAGAACAATATATGACATGAATAATATAATGGTAACATGCAGATGAAGAGAAGGAACGTTTAAGTGGATCAGAACAAAGTCACGTAAAACAGAGTAAAGTCACAGAAGACATAGCAAGGTGAAAATTATGTACGATGTAACAAGACAAAAACACATACCGAAATAAAAATGAAGTGAAAAATGTTACCTTCAGTCACAGTATTTCACCAGCTAATAAGTGAGACCTTCAAAAGTTTTTGGTTTTTTTTGCATGTGTGCACTAGTACGTGAATTGTATGTTGTGTGCATCGAGTAGCTGGTGACAGTGTGTTACCGCCTCCACATAATATTATCTGTCAGTATTTGCAGCAATTGCATCTACCTTGTATTATCATTATATCCATGACTGATGTTCCAGCATTGTTGGTAAAAATATAGACATTATGGCAGTTACTGATATATTTCTGTAAATCTGAGGATACACGAAAAAAAAAAAATCATGTAAACATTAGTAGCTGTGCATAAAACAGGTTCCGATTTGATTGTCATGTTAACAGACATAAAACACAGTACTATACTGGAGCTGTATGCAGCAAACTGAATCACAGAGGCAAAGCTAGAAGCCATATGAAATATTTTAAATATTTAATAAAAAAAAAACAATCATTATCTAAGCTTGTGGTTGTCATTTCAGCTGAAAATGCAAATGATATGTAAAACAAATACCCAGCCAATGTGTGTATTTAAACTAACAACTCTGCTTGTGTTATTTATACCATATGTATTACAAAATATGAGGGAAATTTTATACTATAATTTGCAGTTGGTTAAATATATATCACCGGGTATTATACTTTTGAAAAGGGTGATAAATCAGTTTATTTCATAGTATTAACATAATTACACAGGCATAGGATATCATTAAATATGATTTCCGGCATATCTTCTATAATATGGCACAGAATCTACTGTAGCTCAGAAACCTACACAAACACAATTACCAAAGTAATGAAACACTTAAATAGATGTCACCAGAGTGTTTTTAGGGATTGATTAAATCATTTTTTATGAAGAAAACCGTCCTGCTCGGTCAATGATGACACCAAATAGATGTATTGGTAACAGGGGGGGCCTGGAAGCATTATGAGTTCACTTCAGTGTTTAGGAAACCGCTTTTGAATATGTTTTGCATTGTGCACAGGGGAAAAATCATGTATATGGGGACATCTAGAGGGAGCAGTGTTTGCACTATAGAGAGCACCTGGTCTTGTAAAATGGCCTCAATTTTCTTGCCTCTAATATGGTCATAGAGAGTGATCAGAGCAACTAAAAAACCTCTTGAGATAATTTTCCAACCAATTACAGGTCCCTGATCCTGTTTAGCAGTTACTGACTCGTGCTGCCTGTAGCCTTTTATTTAAACACTGGCAAGTACAATGCAGTGTCCAAAACTGGCATCATGGTCTGTTAAAAATCTAGAAGGTCATTACTATTGATTTACTGCCAGCGACAGACAATGCAGATGAGCGTGTCCATTCAATCCATCCATATGCATTTGTCATCCCCGTTATCAGCTTGTGTGTAAAGCTTATGTTGTCGACTGCTTTATAGAGTCAAAATAGCGTGGAAGTTATTTTTCTCTGCAGAGGTAATCCGACGTTCCCAACACTAATAGTTCTGCAAAATCTTCCGTCGCAGATTCAAAGCCTGGTTATAGTATCAACAAGTCTGGCATACTTCAATGTGACTTTGTTTAGTCTCGCGAACACGCTCGCTCTTTGTCGGCGATGCCTTGCTGCATATCAGGTCTGGTCTCATGGGAGAACACAAGCAGTGCTCAGGGTCTATTTGGCTCACCTTATACTAGGTTGTGCCTTTGTAAATTATTTTGTAAGGTGAACTTTCTGAAAAGATTTAACATTCTGCATACTTCAAAGACACAGGCTTTCTAATATAGTATGCTCTCTGCGTCACTGTCGAAGATGTAGCCACAAGTATGGGGTTTGCTTCACAGGGTGCAGGTTTCCATGGTAAAATATGCATTTATAGTGAATTCCAAACAATACAAGGACAAAGGAAATAGGATAAAAGAGCTTAATCTTACCATAGATGCCTGTGGATATACATGGGAAGGCCTGCACAAAAAGACAGAGAAGAAACAGTCAAAACACAGTTCACCCAGAATTACAGGAGAATAAAAAACAGTGACTTCACCGTATCATTATTATTATTATTTTTTTTATACTTATATTTTATTGAGTCGTTTTTAACATTTTACAACAAACATTTAGAGCATAGTGTCACTTGACATCTTGTATATTGTCCACTTTTTCCATCGATCTTCGCATGTTGTTTGCTGTAGTCTTGTGATATACAGTGTGTAAGTCTCTCCATGGTGTGAATTTCTTCCACATCTCTCTAATTATTTAGGGTGGTGGGGTCCTCTTTACACCATTTTCGTGTGATGCCTTTTTTAAGACGCTGCCAAGAAGATTTTAATCAAATATTTATCCCTACTTGGTACGTCTTTTTCTATTAAATGACCCAAATATAGCACAGAACATGTCCTTGGTAGCTCGTATCCCAGTATTTTTCCAAATTCTTCACTGATACTGTCCCAATATTAGGATAATTTTGTGCACTTCCAAAAAACATGTGCATCTGTATCATTATTTTGAAGAAAGAAATATGTGCCAAAACACACAAACTGCAAATGAAGTGAAACTTCTCTTCACAAAATAGTGTTGGATTGAGTTTTTGTTTCTTGTCAATCTTATTCTTTCTTTCCTCTTTATAGTAAATACAAGTAAACAAACATATCCCTAATGTGCTTAAAAACTGCATGTAGTATACGTCTGCATTCAACTGTAACAGTAGTAGGATGCCTGCCATTTACTTTTGTATATTTGTTTACCTCTTTTGCTCTGCTTTTTCATTCCCAAGAGGAGCAATTTACAATACTATGTTCCCAAATCCTTGCAATGCTAATGCAGGATGAGTCCAGACAGTGTACTGCAAAACTAGACACAAAGCACAATCACCATTATACACATACTCATACAATGCATTTTTGTTGAATTGGAGAATTCGTCCTGGCCTTAAAAAAAAAACAAAAAACATTTTCTTAATTACAAATATGAAAGACATAATCACAATTAAACTACTAACTCGTTTTAAACGTAATTGTGGACAGAATATATCATCTGATGAAGTTCAGAGTTAATGTCCACATCATTCATACTTTGCATATATTGCCTGAGGAAACAGTGAATTAGCCTCATGTGAATTCATAGGTACTTGTTCTGGCTATAATCTCCACTACATGAATATCCAAATGAGGTTGATTGATCCTGTCTGTCGCCTACAGCCCAAACTTATAAACAGACCACATTAAATTTCAGGGAGCTAACCGAAGGATCAAGGCTACCCTACCCATCAAAACTGGTTTCAGCCTATGTAAGTATCTGAACATAATCTTAAGACTTTACACAACTGCACCTTGACTATTAACAATATGTTAGCGCCTTTAATGGCTTGTAATTCACTGAGGTACATAGATACATACACACACACACTACAAAGCAAACATGTAGAGAATAAAAATATTACAAATATTAATATTTCCTTGAGCTAAAGAGCAAAAACCTGCATATATTTATGGTTGTCTTTTCCAAAAAGATTATAAAAAGTAACCACCTTGTAATAGTTCTTGCTTTGTAGCACTTTGCAGCAGACATATTATTCAAGCATGGCTTTATGGCTGAAAATAGTTTCATTATTCTTTACTTCTGTGAGCAAATATATTATGATACATAGGCCTCGCTGTAAGCTTCCCTATTTCACATTCATCTTTTTAAGTATATTAATAAACAGTAAAGAGAAAAGGATTTTTTCAAAGGTCCCATTTGTCCTCAAAAGCAGCTGAATACGTGCTTTGGTTCCTGCATTCATCAAAAGGCGTGGCCACAACATTAATATAATCAGATGACAAATGAAAAAAAAAAAAGGAAAACATTTCCACTACCAGCTCACAAGTGGATTAATATAGAACAACTAAACACTACAAGAGATTCATCAGAGAGTAACACCCATATGTCAAAATCTTCCGGTGCCAAAACTAAGCCCAACAGTTTGTTTTGCCACACTGACCCTGTCAAGTTGTATTTAGAAACATGCTGTTGCTAAGATCACTTTATTTTAGCGCTGAAAGCAAAATTAATAGATCTGAAAGAGTAGGAGGCGAATGTTTTCTCATATGAGGAGTGCACAAACAACTAGTCACATTTCTAATCTTTGGAGTCTCCTCAGCTGAGGGAAAGAAACATATTCAGATTTAATTCACATATTAGCAACACAAATACCTGATTAAATATGTAGATTTTTCTCTCTAAGGCGTTCTAACCTATGACACCTGCTTTGAAATGCAGTGGTCCGTTTGTCCTTGCTTCGAGCAAAGAGGGATGAGTCTGTTTGTATTCTTATTTACCAGTTTTCAGGTTCCGCCTGTCAAGGTGAATCTTTCTTCTGTGGGATGATTTAAATCTTTTACTGAAGCTTTGACCTTTCCAGATGACTGTCTGAGTCTGACACAAACCACAGATGATGAAGCGTGGAAAAGCATGGCCATTTTTAGTCCTTTGCCAAGCTCTGCCCACATAACATAGGGAGGCATATTGAGATTGAGGACATAAAATGGTTGAGTAAATCCATAAAAGATCAACAATATCAGGAAGAAGTGTTAAATGTCTAGAAATTTAAAGGCCGCTTTAAACATAATTTAAATGTCAAAATACTGCAAACTCTGACTAATTCATATCGTGTGGATGCACTTTTAATATAGTGTCTCATTAGCAACATCTTGGCAAGGAAATTCGCAGCATTTAAGCTCTCTAAATGATGCCAGTATCGCATCTGGAAATAGTGAACACAAATACTAAGTTTATTTCAGCAGAAGGAATCTGTTTGAAGGTGTGTAATATGAAGGCTGGAGTTCATTAATATTAATATTAATTCAATCTTCAGACAAGATGAGCAGTAGGCTATATCTTGTAAATGCCTTCAGTCAGTCCTAGCTGCCAAAATGATTCTGAGCCAGCAGCCTTGTTAGTTGAAAGGCCACGGTGTCAGTCTTTTCAACTAAAACTTCTTCTCAGACTGCGGCTAAACCTTAAAACATCACAGGCTGTGGCAGTGACATACCTTCAGCATAATCAATTAAAATCTCTTTTATTAGTTCTCTAGCTGATCCACTAAATGTATCGATCTTTCTTGTGTGAAAATGGATTGTGTAATCACTTAACAGGACGCTGTAAAGATCTGACACTTTGTGGCACATGCAAATGTCATTTACTTGCTTAAAGGACGGTTATTGGCAAAAGTGAAGAGAGGTATATATCCAATAAAACTGCTAGGACTGAAAAATGTCTTGGCAGGAGCATCCAATTTTCATTCATAAATCAGCCTCAGAGCCACCGCGGAATACAGACACACTCATTATTACTCAGAAGTTTTAGTTCGAGCTAAAAACATAAGGCTTTATTTGTGCCACCTTAATAGAGAGCTCCGTTCAGTTCACCATGGGCAGGAAAACAGGAGAACTACTGCACCGTGTCTCTACTACAGTACACTACAGGTACATTCATACTGCAGATGCACATGCAAACTAGATGATGGTTGTTAGTTCCAATAAATCTCTTCATTGTCAAACCGAGCTTTATATTTTTTGGAGACAGAAAACAAATGATTTTCAGTGTCCTATATTTGTTAGGACAGCATGTGAGCCAAAAATACAACTGTATGCAATGTAGCAGATGCGGTACATTTTCAAAGCTACCACAGTGCTATTTTTCATCTTTGAAACTCAAGTCCAGGCCACCGAAGAAGCTAATTTGACAGTTATTAGCACACATACCTTGCACATATGTGTATTTTGTGTAAGGCCTGGTGTTAATTAGGACACCTAGCAGTATATATGCAGTCATGACCTATGATTCCTGGTTTAGGTTATTATTTCTATCTCTCGCAGCTCATTAGAAGTGAGTCAGCATGTCCGCCGTACACTGGCAGAGGCCCGTGCCTGACATGTTGGCTTGTTGCTGATTTTCTTTGCTTAGGGAGCGTTCAGAAATTGGTCACTAGGGAAATTATTCTGTTGCTGGGGCTCCTCCCTAATCTATCACATCACTTTAAAGTGGAGCACCTTTCCTCTCTGCATCTCTGCACACTTATTCAGCTCACAGTATATTAAACACAACACATACTGGCTCCAGTGACAATGGCTAGGCAAAACTATTCTTGTTCTATTAAGACTTCCTTATTGGTGAAGGTGTTAATTATAATTCACGTGCATTTACAGTAACATTTACAGATGGAATTCAATTTTCCAACTGAAACACTCGTAGCTTATTAAAATAATGATTTACTGACTTCAAAGTGTGACTAGAGACAGTGCTCATAAAATTAAGTCACTTTTATTCCACTGAGAGCATGATAGCCTGCAGCTTTCAGTCATTTGTTAAGCAGCAGGAAATGACACAGTAAAGATGGCTCAACCTGTGGCAAAATGTGGCTGTCCTGCTGTATCTGTCACCTTCCTATGCTGGAGGCGCTGCAGAGTAGCCACAAGCGCATACGTTAAGGGGGGAAAAAACCATGCATGGGCACAGTGACTGCAGGATCCTGCCGGGGGAGCACCTCGTCTCGGCTGGCTGAGTAAATAGCACTGGACCCAGGGTGATGCCCCTGTAGCTTGAAGCCTGCTAGCCTGTTTGCAGATGGGACTTATGCTTATAAATCACAGCAGCAAGGGGAGACCTTGTGCAAATGCAACTACAAGTATGTTATTATTCACCAGTGCTACCACAGTGTGGGCTTACATCAGAGTATCAGAACATGAGTTTCAAGTGAATCCTCTTTGTTGACTGCTGTAATTCTATAAGCATGTAGGTCATGCCTGGTTTCTCTGTATGGATCAGCTACCTGCTGCTGCTGAGAAAAGCATGCCATGGTTACAGATCAGGATATTTAAATATGACACATTAGCACCCTTGTATTCTGCATAATACCACACTCCATATTCTAATGCGAGCACTGATTGTTTGAGTGTCATTATGCTAAATGGAGGATGAAAAAATACAGTGGGTGAGCAACCTGGAACCTAATGGCCCAAGCCCCACTATCCTTTTTTATATCTGCTGCGATCAGGTGTGACTTATCACAAATATATCTGACTGTCCATTAAGGACTTCATATCAGCATCACTGCCTGTGTTTACATGCAGGAGGCTCTGGACATCATACTATGGAAAACAGCTTATTTAGGATATGCTGTTTGCATTCTCCGTACCTTGCCTGTGATGGATAATCCTTGTTGTCGTAATAAAGCAGAACACAACATCCCTGTCCTCCTCTAGGGTCCTACCAGCAATAAAGTAAGAAATGTGCCACCAGCAAGTAAAATCCTCTCCCTAAGCAACAGTGGGTTAACGTCTCATATAAGGGGAAGAAATGACAACCCAGACTATAAAAATTCTAAATAGTGCTTACTACAATGTTTTCGCTGACATCAATATGTGTCTATTGTGCTGAGTGAGTGCAAGCTTGTAGTGGCGATGAAAACAAACTATGAACGATATTTATTTTACTTCACAATAAAACATTTTCATTGAAATTCACCAGCCATGTTTACCATTTCCTCTATAATCAAGAAATGTACTGGTTTTACCATGTGCATAAACACACTTTATGATAAACTGGCAATGTGCATAGTTGTAATCAGTGCTAAAAAAAATAAAAAAAATAAAATGGCATAAACAACTGTTAACATACAGCACTGCTCAACTCCATCTGTACTCACTTATTTAATACTTTACATTACAGTGCTGCACTGTGCTTGATATGAGCAAAGTTGGTGTAAAGGCTTAAGTGCACAAATCCTGGCTAATGTTTAAGAAATTCACACCGAAGCTAAAGCAGAAATAATCCTTTCTTTGGATACAGAATGAAATTCAGAGAGGTGTTGCTTTCATCACACGTCCAAGATCACCTCTACATGTGCAGGGTTAAAGAAAGACACGCTACAGCATGCCCATCAGCTAATTGTATGACAGGGGTGAGATGAATGGCCAGGACAAAAAAAAAAAAAGTGTAGATGCTGCAGCCTGTGGTTAGGGCAGAGCAGTGGAGCAAATACAGGCAGATACTCAACTGATGGTCGCTTGATTCATTGGTCCATGACCAGCTGTATGGTTGATGAAACACAGTGTATCCTGAAGCCTGTGCGTGGTATTTTAAGACTTTATTTTTCCGACACAAAAAGAAACTTTAACTTTTTATGTTACACCACAACGTGAAGAATCTTCAAAAGTTAAACCAGTAGAATGACTGTACAAATAAAGTCCAGATCTGATCTAAAATTATTCCTCTTTAATTATTCATATCACCATGGTTTTCCACACTGGTCCACTGGTGACACTGCTTCCCCAGTGTTAAATAGGGAGCACTTAAAAGTTGCATGAAAATGATATTGCACTGAACTAAGGGCACATGCAACCAGACGTCTGCTCATATTTATGTATGAGGACTCCTGCTCTATATCAGTTGAAATTATATCACTGACCACTGAGCCACAGAGAGGCAAAGACAAAAGAGAGAAACTCGCATCAGTGAGACAAACTGACTGGCCTCTTCGTGAACTGCACATGACTGACAGAATTCAAATGAGTAGGCGAGGAACATGTCAGGTAAACTCAATAACAAAATGGATTTCTGCTATCTTACTGTACTATTCCGCTGTACGGCTGCAGGCGTACTTCTTGCCCGATATTTTTTACTTTTTAAACGTAACTTATTGATGGAATTATCATGCTTGCGGTGGGGGGAAAAAAAAAAAAAAAAAATCGAGGCTTCTCTGCATTCTGGTCCATGATACTATGGGGTGGATAGTGTCTGATATGATAAAAGGTCTGCTGCTTTCTTGTCTGATCAAAAATTAGCATAAAATTTAGAGAAACTTAAAAAGCCTTCATCTTTATTAACCTCCACAGGACGTAGAAACTGGACTATTTCATCATAATTTAGTACAAAGCCTTCATGTTTTTGCTCTTCAGTTATCATAATTATTATAGCTAATCCAAACTCATACATTGTATAACAATAAACCAGCAATAATACTATATCTATAAATGGAGACAAGACGTGGTTATGATTACATATATATTACCACTGCTGCTACAATCCAAGTGATTTCTTCTGTTGTTCTCTTACTTTAACCTTTATTGCTGACAATGCTTTATTTATCCCGACAGACAACAGCTTCTGTTATTTGAACACTGGCTTTTATTTTTATTTTTTATTGGAACATTTATTGTATCTAACATCCGCTTTCTTTAATACATTGAAGTTTCTTTTGATTAAACTCTTCACCCTGACATGATTGTAATGGTCTTATGAAATTTTTATTGCATTTATCACAAGAGCTATGACATTATAAACTGCGGAAGGCTTTTTGAATGACGTCTTGGGTGGAAGGGTAAAGCAAACAAGGCAAGACGATAAAGGAAACCTGTATCTGTGATATTTCTGTTTGATTTTCATATGTGAAACAGCAGTCACCAGTGTAGAAAACACCATTTACTATGCCTCAGGGCCTCTAAACCCTGTGATTATTCTGTTGAATGCTTATAAAATGTAGGCCTAGAGTATGTGTGCATGGCGTGTAGCATTAGAAGTAATTTGCATTTTGGAGGCCTAAATTACAGGTGGGCATACAGAAAAAAAAAAATTATCAAAGCTGCATGAGGATTCCGTCTGAATCCATCAAACTGCTGTTTTAGGAGTAATCTGTAAGTGTAAAAGCCTCTGAAATGCTGAAGATAAAATGAAGCGAAAGAGACAAGCCACCCTGTATCTCTTGCGATGGAGAGTAAAACCAGAGCATATGTGGATCTGTAAATATCTATACCCCATGTCAAGCTGTCTCAGTAGAGCTTAGCAGCATATGGAGCTGAGAGGTTAGAATTATCAGTAATCCCAAAACATAGTTCAGTTCAAGAAGAGATGGTAAAATAATAATTCGCATTTATAAATAATCTTCAACTGCACATTGAGTTAAAGCAGACAGAAAAAAAATCTTGCTGGGCTTGCAATGTAAAATCGTGCTCAGGGTACCCGCCTAATTAAAAATGTTATCCTTTCAAAGTGTCCTTCAACATTTCAAGAGTGCCAGATCAAAAGAGCTTCAGAGTCAGAACCCCACTCATATACATTTATATAAATAAATAAAGACAGTGACTCACTGTATGGCCCCTCGTATCTGCTGCATATTGCACACTAAAAACTGTCAATTCCAAACCTTAATTGGACCTCGCAAAGTTGAGATTGCATTGACAAAAACCCTCGTAGCATTTGCCGAGCACCCGTCACTGCCATCTGCAGAGAATGTGGATGATTTATGAGTTAAATCGACCTTTATTTGGCAACTAAATTATTTATAGCATTAAAGGGTTATTGATGAGTTTCCGTGTGGGTAAGGGTACGCTAATACTGCTAATACTTTGGCACTACATGCAGTGGGCCAAGAGTTATTGTGTAGGGGTTACTGAGGAGTCAGTGTAACAAGGTAACACGGAGAAAACGTAATAATGTGGTCAGCAGGGTGGCTGGAATAAATATGGCTGATGTATAGGAGATTATTCTTAGCTGCAGCTCGTTGGTCACTGAAGGATATTTCTGGCCAGTGTCAGGACTTTGGATATGAAACGCCCAAATCCCAATAGACACACACACTCCCTAGCCTCCAGGCAAATCCCAGTGTTTGAAGGTTGACTGACTGCACAGTGACAAAGTCATTATTTGCCGACACAACAACCACATAAGAGACTGATATGTCGAGTAGATATATTTTACAGATATATTTTAAACCACTTTCCCCACCATTTAGTCTTAAAATAATGTTGAGCAATTAGCTTCAGTCTCCATCCTCACATTGCAGTGGAATGAAGTACTTTTTAAAGATGTTTTTAATGTTGCATCTAACGACATAAAACTGAAAAGCAAAGTAAAATATTACCCTAATGAATGCAGATAGGGGATCTGCACTGAATCATAACAGATGATAAAATAGGCCATAACCACATATCCCAAAGCACAACACACAAAATAAAAACTAACATTCATTCAGAGGCCCAACCTCATTAACTGCAAATCGAATTGTGCTCTCTGTACTAGTGCAGCATTGACCCTTTGGAGCCATGGTAAATACATAATTATTATTGAATCACAGGGACACATTTTCCAATTAGAAGAGTGAACGTTTGTCTTTTTCTAATATACTGTAAAGGCACTGTATATACAACCGGGGAAGTGTGGTTTGGTCTGATTTCTTCATCGGCCTTGTGCTTTAGGAATAATTACTCCAAGTGTTGAAGCCTGGGATGTTTTTGTCAACTGGGAATTTAATGGACTTAATGAACTCTCTTTGTTAACGGAAGCTCAGGGTGCTCTGCGATTGCCTTCATTGCACTCAGTTCCGCAACACTGATGATAGTTTATCCCATTCGTACGACTCCGGTGATACGTAGTCTGTGTGAACTACTGTGATGCAATGTTGCAGGGAATAAAAGGTAGCCTGTCTGTGAGTCGAGGTAGACTGGAGAAAGTTGAGGGGACATGAGAAGGAAAAAAAATAGCAAAGCATTCTTGATAAATAGAACCCCAGATAAATGAAAAGCATTTCTTTTCAACATTTCACAGATTCTCCTTACCTCCAGTCTTTGTGTTAAGGCTAAGCACATCACTGCGTTATCTCTGTACTGAACATGGAGTGATGAAACTGATTGATCTTCACGTGTAATGCTGAGTAAAGCAGCATCATAGCCCAAAATTTCAAGGTATTCCTTGTTTGAATAAATCATTACTGGCCTGTGGTAAAAGATTTAGTTTTACATACTACCAAAAATATTCACTAAGGAAAGGATTATTTTTTCTCCTGTCAATGAGGTTATAATATTGATAGGATTTCTGTATTAGTTCTCTTGCATTGAGGGTTATTTATTTGGACCCCCCGGACCCGGACCTCCCCTCTGGGATCCCCAATAAATCTACTTCTACAAATCGATCAAAACACATAAATTAACAAAGACTTGAATGACACGCATTTACTGAGCAACAAAGAATAAAACATAATTTACACATAAAATAAGCAGTCAATTGAAAAATGTACACAGCTTTAGTTCAGCTCCATCTGAAGTTCCTGCTTATCCTTGTAGTCTACTGGCAGGCTAGGCCCCAGTAGTCCGCTTTCACTTCAAAGCTCCACACAACATAAAGCCATAAATCTGAGCCTGCCCAGAGGTAAGAGCAACCAACACTAATTAACAGTAGCTGGATGAGAGGTCAAGGCCTGTGTCGTATTAGCGTGAGAAAACACTATTTTTCAATTTACAGAGTATATTGTCTGCTGCACTTAAAGTAATAAAGAGTCCAGCATGTAGTAAAATGGAAATGACCACATAATACTGTATACACACACTATAAGGCATGTTGAAATGCTTAACTTGTCTTTACACATCTGATGGTTTGGATATAATAGCAATCTGTGGGAATGTCCACAAATCAAGATTGATGATCCAGGTAAAAAAAAAAAAAATAGGCGCATGGCACAGAATCAGTATTCAATGAATACGGTGTTGCGGTAAAAAGGGCTTTGGTGCAAGGACGTAGTAAGCTCTGAGGAGGTCGGCGCTTTTTCTGTGCAGACCTGTGGGCCACTCTCACAGTTTGAGCTCTGATGACGGCGGAGCGGGGACAGACTCAGGAGTGGGAGGATTAGGGACAGGAGGGACATGGAGAGTGACAGCCTCCTTTGTGCTTGCTTTATCCTCATTTGGCAGCATGCAAACCAAGGTGGTTTTTTTGGGGTTAAAACCTTCAACTTTAAAAAGAGAGATCAGAGGTGCAGAAGGCTCATTGATAACTGCATAATGGCTCACTTTGAGAGAACAGGCATTTTGCTGAGATGGGCGCGTGGTTCAAACTGCAAGCTATTAGTCATGCTGTCGGCTCATTTCCACATGTGTTTTATGGTCTCATGGGCAAAGGCTACTGTACCTGCTCGCATTTACTGCACTCACGGTAGACTTAATGATATTCACACCTACGGCAAAAACAAAGAGTGTTGTGTGTCTTTGTCTCTGCATGCTGAAAGGTGAACGCACACTTCACTTTTGTGCTCCTGTCTTTGATGAGCTCTCAGATTGCTTGTCTCGAACCATATGATGCTGTGTAAAAGCACAGCTGTCCCATAAGTCACATTATAATCTCAAAAATGAATTAATGTTGAAGGAGATTTACTGTGGAATAATAAGGGGTAGGAACACATGGTTGGTTGAAAAAAAAAAGGAATGGTTGTTTGATTTCTCAGCAGGACTGACATGTATTACAGTATTAATTCAATATACGCAATGATCCTGGTTTTAATCATACTCAGAAAATGGCGTCTACACGGAGCGTGACAAAACCTGGGAAATTCATTGTTGGCTGTGGCTCAGGAAATGGAGTGGGTCGTCCACAAACCGAGCCTGGCTCCTGTCCACAAGTGTCCTTGGGCAAAACACTGAACCTCAAGTTGTTTCCAGTTGCTGCTCCACTGGCATGTGATTCGATGTGTCAATGTGCGTGATTGTGTGCCTGGTTGAATTAGACACATTTTAAGGGGCTTTGCCAATGGAATATAAATGCGCTATGTAAATTCGGTCCTTCTACCATTTATCATATGCCAAAACTGGAGATATGTGTGTTTTTATGGCAGGAATAAATGCAATAGCTAAATCATAAATATGCTTGTTTATGATTCAGTACAAATTCCTTGTAATTATTTCACTACGACATTGGATTGTTTTTATATACACATGAATATACTGTAAATGGTTGTAGGGTGACAATTCAAACTCCTGGAACTTCAGCACTTTGGTTTTGCCCCCTGGTCCTAATCTACGCTGTCTGTGAATCAGGAGGACACAAGCTCCCAGTAGTCACCGGATGTAAACACAGCATGAAGGTAATTACGATGGAATGAACTGCAGTGAGGATGCCCTCGGAGACCTATTCTGATCCCCCGACCCCACATTTCCACTCATCTGAAAATGTACACACAGCTAGCCCAGGAGCAGCATTCTGAACTACATGGTCTCCTCTCGTCAACCTCAAGGGGAGAGCATATAATACACTTGCCTTGTCACGTAGCAAACTTCCTTTATTCATGGCAGGTAGAGGGATATGAGGGATCAACAGATGTGAAAGTGTTGGAGGAGTGCTCCCCACGGCTTGTTGCCATCTTTAAGCAGTCCTGTCACTTTTATTCTTACACACTGTGGGATGTGGATATAAAGTATGAGGCTGTAAAAGCAGTGTTTTGAAACATTGGGGCGTTAGTGGATTTATTGAGTGTAAAAGCCTTCTGAAGGATTGCCTGTTCAAAGTATCCACCTTCAAATCCCAAAAGAGATTTATTTTACCAAGCGTCCTGGCCTAATCAGAAAACCCCCACCTCAGACGCTGTCTGGATACAAAGAGAGGTTTCTTTGTGTGACAATGATAAAAACAGAGAAAACATTAAGCTTATACAGCCCACGTACACATAGAGTTAAAGGGAGTGGGGGTCTATTGTGAGTGCATGAAGCTGTGGTCATCATTAAGATGCTTAATAGACCATGTCGCCTGTAGGACCTGACAGCCAACCTGGGCAGAGAAGAGGATCCAGAGAGAGGGTCACCTTCATGTAGAGACAGCTCTGTCACACTGGGGTCTTGAAGGGAACCACACTGCCACCTTAACCTGGCCCAGACAAGGCATGTCTAGGGGCAGCCATGCAGAACAACAACTCTCCTACCTTTTCCACACTTAAAAAAACAACAACAAAAAACAAAACAAAAAGTAAAAGCGAGACAAAAAAAAAAGACTTGGAAGAGACATAAAAGAGAGTTATGTGGTACATAAATAGCACTTCAAAATGGACATGTTACACTATATAATTTAACCAAAAACAGGGAAAAGAAACAAAAAATTACAACTAAAATCGACTCAGTTTTATTAGCAGTCACAGTGCCAAAACGCTGGCAGTTTGGACTATTTGGAAGAGGAAAAAAAAAACCAAAAACAAAAACACCACTCCAGGTCTTTAAGTTAAAAGTACAGTGTTCAGGATCACCTACTGGAGCCTATACTACACACATACAGTAGATAAGTAATGTGACTGAGAATGAGAGTGGAAATCATGTTTACAGATGTTGAATGTTTGAAATTTGGATTCACGTTATGTTTGGTGATACATTAGTTGTGTTTCAATATCATGTATGTGAATTTGAAGGGAACTTTTGCAAAAATGTAAAAGTTAATTTTTTTTCCAATAAACTGGTTTGGAGCAAATGATCTATGCTGTGTTCCATCACCATCACATGTGGCTCTAATAAACAGAACAGAATAAGTAGAACATATCATTGTTGTTTTCTTTCTATATGGGCTCTTATGTCTTTTTTTCCCCACAGATGAGACAGAGGAATATTCTGGTGTCCTCACCAGTTACCTCTAATACTAGGCATGTTCTCACACTTCATCAGCATCCAGGAAGCCACTGAGGGGTTGCATGAGTTAAATGTTCGCTACATCAGAATTCATTAGAAAAAGATGATTCCGTTTCTTCTGTGTGCATTTACTTTTTCGTGTTCATTTTTTTTGTTTTCATAAACATTTAGCTACAAAAAAAGCATATTAAATATGTTTCAGGAAAGACAGATATTGTTATGCAATTTCATTCTAATGAAATACTTTAAATAAATATCAAACATAGTAAAGGGAGGGGTTGACAGGTGACCAAATGAAAATGGCAGTTAGATTGACAGACTGAATAAAATTACTGAATTACTGATAAGTCAACATAAATATAACCTAATATAACCTTTAATATATGCGGCAAAAAAGTAGCACATGGGCAGCCGTTTACTTCGACTTGTGTTAAATGCAGTGAAAGCCTAGAGGTGGATTGCAAAGCAGTGCTATCTTGGTCTGAGCACAGGTGCACCTCTAGATGAGAAAGAATGAGAAGGGACCCAAAGCCCACGAACATCCCAAACGAAAGAGCAGGGACACGCCACTCAAGGTCATGGTGAATTCCTGCAGCAGCAGCGCAGCAGATTGATTGGGAGTACAGGGAGCAGCTGGCTGAGAGGAAACGCAAAGGTGACTGAGGGAATCACCAGGTGGCTCACGTGAGTTATGACACCGTCCAATGAGCCCTCTCTGTTTCCAGTGCAGACTAAGTGCTGGTTTGAAGAGGTTCTGTCAGTTATGCCTGGGGAGACATATCGGTTTTCTGTTGGAGGGTGATTTCTGACAAGAGCGTCTACCATTTGGTCAGAAATGAGAGTTGTTGCTGTAGTTTGATTTGACTACACGAATAACTTTTTCCACAAATGGCCAGAGGATAATACGGCTAATTACAGTTTTCTAAATGTGGAGTTCATCATGAATATTGATAAAGCATTAATTAGTTACTAAAACTGGAAAACCATTTTCTCTGCACCAAATACATCACATGTTTTTGGAATAAAAATGTTCTGCCTCACAAGGAATGAGGATTCTGCTGCAATAAATAAATCAACCAAATAATTAACATGTCAGTAACAGAGAGTTTCTATCGACAAGCAGACGTAAAGGCAAGCTATGATGTATTTTTGTACTGTATACGCTTTTATCAATAAAGTAATAAGCACAAAACAGCCCAGGGACTCTGATTAGTATTTAGTGGGTATCACTTTTATGCTTAGGTAAGAGACCATCATGTAGGTCATCATCATTATGTCTAATGGAGCTCGATGCCAAACTCACACATATCTCCATACAAGTCAGTCTCCTTCTGAAAAAGCCAAGGACGTTTGCAAGACTGAGCTCAGGTGGGGAGCCAATAATTTCTCACATTAGGAATTTGGAGCCATGTTGGCCTTGAATAAACCAAAGCAATTTGATGGTATACTTATCTCAAATCACTTCTCTCCAGTTTTATAATAGAGCCTCTTCACTGCATCCTCTAAAAGGAAATACTGCTCTGTAGTGCTTGTTCTTTTAATTGCCAAAGGCTGCTGTGCTGAGTCCAGATAAAAGAAAACTTCCTGTAAAGGATATTATCAGATGAAATGCTTTCTCAATATCCAAATTGATTGTTGTCCTCTGGCTTTGCTTCCAACAGTTAAATGCTCACACATTTAAAAAAAAAAAAAGACAAATACATAAACTGACACTCTCTTAGGAATAATATAGTAATCATGCATCTTTGTCTTACATGCCTTTTACACGTGCTTCAATAAATCTTTCTTATCATTATCTTTTAACATTCTATGTGACATAATGCCTATAAACACACTTATTTTGCCCCACATATTCCATCACACTCATTCTGCTCTCCACTGAAGGGGCTAAGACCTTAAAGATAGCGAGCCCCAGATTTTATACCATGCACATTGTCATTATCGGGGGGTTTATGGATGTGACATTAGATATTAAGCTGAGTGAGATTGGAGGTTATCTGGCATTTCTAGCTGTGTGCAAAAAGTCGACCCATGAAACAGGATTCAACCCTGTGTTCGCTCTGGCAGGCACTTCACTTAGAATACACTACGGTATAGTGGCCAAATCTTTGGGGTTTCTACTTCCGTGTATGTGAAATGAAAAAGGTGGACAGTGGGATAGTAATGGCTGATTTAAATCTAAATCTGTTCTATGGTTCTGACGGTTGCAGCATCATTCATAAAATAAGTCTGACATTTAGGATATTAAGGTCACTGGTTGACAATGAAAGAAATGTTTAATCTGCTGTATTACCTCATGAAGTGATTCCTTCTGTGGCCCTGATTTAATGCTTACGTGTCATATAATTTTTATATGACATGCTAGAATTTTAATTAACTTAGGAGATGATGGGGGAGGTGGAGGTGTTAACTCAAGGACTACCTACACATACAAAATCAAGTGTCAGATATTGAGCTGCTAATGCTTTCACTATCCTAAAGTAATTTAAACAATAATAGCCTGCTGTGCCTTGTGTAGTACAGATAATATAAGTAAATGTTATGTGCAGGGTCAACACGCGCTGCATTTTTTCCTTCAACTACTAAAGACCACTACAATAAACCTGGAAAGGAAATTTGAATTCTCAATCCAAATGCAAATACCATTGCCAGTGGAAAGGATAAAGCATTTGAGAGGAGGAAAAAGTACACGTCCTACCCCTCTGTTGCTATCTCCAGCTTCAAAGAAAGCCAATCTTTCGGTGTTACGGCTAATACATCTCCTCGTAAACCTGTGCAAGGTGCTGCATTGTCTTCTGATTTGCTGAGTATACCTAGATTGAGCCAGTTTAAAACAGTGAGTCTATCAGCTCAGGCTAGGCGCCATGCGTCAGTCCTTGTTAGCTGTGACCTTGGCGGGTAATAATGGCACTAAACTGGGTGTATGTGTGGGGTAATAGCCCGGTGATTAAAGAATTATGTAGGAGAGCATAAACATGGCGTGGCTGCCAGTGCACACAAATAATTGACACACCTGGGGCCAAAAACTTTGGCATTTTCTAAGATGGATATCTTGGCATGAATATGTGTGAATAAGGACAGACCACTTGGAGAGAAAACACATGCACTATTCCCAGTTTACGGTCTAAAAAGTACCCAGTCCAAACACTGACAAATGTGTGTAATGTAGTTCTAAACATTAATTTCTGACTTTGTACCGATCCTTGATGTAGACATGCAGCTGTGCACTCCAGAAAAAGAACCACAAACATTCCCAAGGCTAAAATACCTGTCAGCTCTCTGCCTTATGTATTCTCTTTGATTAAACACGCAGCAACTAATATGATAAAAAATGAACAGAGGTACTCAAGTGCTGAGTGTTCTCGAAGGTTACGGATTCTGCAGTGAAAAAGCTTCAGTTATCTCATGGCAGAGAAGAGAACAGGCGGTATCGCATTCGGAATGAAGACCTGGTTTATATTTAACAACATAAACGCTAAAAAAAGACTGGAAAAAAAATTAATTGCAAACAGCGAAATGTTGAAAACAAGATAATGTTTTCGTTGACAAAACAGTATTTATAGCAAAACTACTGAAAACAGTATCTGTGTACTTCTTTTCATGGGAGCGCAGAGGGCTTGTTTCCTCATTACAAACAAAATCTCCTTTATTAGACAAACAGCCTGTATGTGACTGTTTCTGTCTGTTAAGAAGCATTTAGCATTTATTAAATAAATATCTTGCGGTTTTTGTTATTTAAAAGGGCCTATCACTTGAAATGAGTGCACTGGGGAGTCTGATACAGAGATAATACTGCTCTTTTTATTCTTGTCACTATATGTTATTCACAGAGCAAACATTAGGGAAACAGAGCGGGTGAATAAACACTAAAACAGCAACCTGACAGAATCCTGATTTGTCTAAAGGTGTTAGTGCACTGTATCTTGTTAGTCAGTGTTGACTACTTAGTCAGTGTATAAGCTATAAATAACCAAATAAATAGCTCCTTGGGTGACATTCATCTTAATCTGAGATGCCATCTGGTTTTCTTCCCTTGAAAACATTCCGTGGATACAGCAAGATTGTCCCATGTGTCAAGTCACAGTAGAGAGACCTTGTACATCGACCAAACACATCTGTAAGACTGGGGACTATGACTGAAGGATAATTGGGTGCAAGCTTGTTGAAATGGAACCCTGTGATAGACCAGGAAATTCCAGTTTCATGGACACAGTCAGAGCAAGGTCGACATCGAGTTCAACACCTGGCTTCATAAAGGCTCCAAATGAAAGACGGAGAGAAAGAACATTGCGGCCAGAGAACTGGATTCAGCAAAGGACAAAAAGCATGATCTACAGCAATGGTCATGTCTTGAACCTGATTAGCGCCGACACTCTGCATGTTTACAACGGCAGCTTCCGTTATCGTGCTGATTTTTTTTTTGCTTAAAACACACCCGGCCGACAAGCTTACTTTATGATGCTGTGTTACGTCTCGCTTTGTAACCTTAATTAAGTGCATAAGAGGAATGCACTGATTCAGCCATCTCATTATTATTCACTCAATAATAATTAAAATATCCATCTGTAAGTGGTAAATTGAAAATGTTGCCATGCGTATCACAATTGTCACTATGATTTGTGGACCGGTTACATATAAAATATAACCACAAGGCTGACCAAATACACCAGAGCATTACCTTAGGACAGCGCCGCATTAGTGATCAGATGACAGAGTGTGACAGCTCTGTCACTGACAGTACGTGCACTGTAGTCTGTGCTGATTCTGCATGGTAATTACCCATAATAATGTAAACAAGAGCTCATTCTACCAAGGTCCACAGCCGATGAGCAGCAATCTGTTACAGTATCTGTGAGATTTATTCAGTTGAGGAGCAACTGTCGAGGCTATGTAAGAATCCTGCTTTGCATGTAATGTATTTCATATCCTCCTTCCTTGCTCAGCTCCTTTGATCACGGAAGAAACGTTTATCAGGCTGTGCAGGAAATGTTTGATGACACTGAGTCTCAGTCTGAAGCACTCTAAAAAAAAAAAAAAAAACTCTAAACAGATGGGGGTACAAACGAGAAAACAGGTCTTAAGGTATACAGCACGACAAGGATATTTTTGCTGAAGTTTTCTATCCATCGGTTAGCTGTGGAGGCTTCAAAGCAAACATAAAGCTGCCGTCCATGTTTTGACTTGAGTTTTTCCTCTTGAGTAAATGAAAAGTATCTTCCCTGAGGCAGTGGATTTGAGACGTACTCACATACAAATCGCCATGGTTACTAAAGATTAACTCAACACTGCAGATTATCTTAACATCTAGCTAATCACAACTGTCTGTTACTATCTATCTTTTCCTTTGGCACATTCTGGAGCTTCTTCTCCTGTTTGAATTCTCTAAAAAACCAGTCAAACCTACTGCAATAAAGGAGTTGATTTCCTGCTCCCGTTGTGAAATCCAGACAAAGACACAGAAATTCCTTTTGTTTCTTCCATTGCCGACATTATTCAGGTATGTTTAATTAACGCATACTTATAATGTGTTCGCCTCTCATGGCGTATGGCAGGAATGGAGATCTGTTTAATCAACAACTTCCTGTGACAGTCCCTCAGTTGGGTGCAAGCTGTCGCTTCTATTCTCAGATGGTACCACAGAGGGATATGAGCCTCATAGAAATTCAGAAGACCGTCTCTAGGAGCGCCTCACAGAAGGTACAGCAGCAAAGAAAAAGATGAAGCGAAACCAGTCTCGGTGCTGAGCCTGAGTCTTATACTGCTTGACTGTGCTTTAGTACTTAAATTATTTGAAGAGCCTTTATTATTGTCAGAGAACATTAATCTTCGATGGACCTGCTGCCATTTCCCTCACAAAGCATGTAGCTGGAGGAGCCTTTATGGGAGACAGGATTTAGTCCTGCTGATGATTGCTATGGGCTTCCTGTGCTTGTAATCAAGACACCAGCATTCTTACATCAGCCCACTCCACACAGACACTCTGGAGATTACCTCTTCAATCCCCATCAACTGTGATTACCCCTCTTGAGGTGTGTGGAAATGTCACATTTTACATATCCTAATATTTCACCTCCCATAAAGTTCTGCTGTCTTCCCTGGAGTGAATGGAATGTCAAGGGAAGGTGATTTGGCAGAGCTGTCCCTTTTACCGATACCAGAGGCTCATCCTCCTGCTATAGCTGTCTTCTTCTGAAACAGGGTGCTGGGGTAATTAGGGTTCCACTGGTCATTAACTTAAACTAGGTGGTGGACAACCACAACCACTATCGGTGTAATTGTACCTAATTGGCCCAGTGTTGCCAATGATTTGGATCAGACAAATAGCAATGACTAATTTAAATGGCGACATGACCTTTTGAAAGCTTCAGTCTAATTAACCTTTGTCAATGCATGCAGGTACTGTATGTTGAATTAGGCCATGAGCAACAACCAGAAAGGGCTAATCACACGCTGTGGCTAAAATGAGATCCTCTTGCGGCCCACTCTGTACTACTGGATTTGATGTTTTTATTGCTTATTCAAGTGTGAAGTCTGGTGATAAAGAACAATAGGAAGTGGAAAAGCTAAGATTTCAAAACATATATCTGCCCGCAGTGACATGCACTTCAGCTGCCAGTTTTATGGGGAGGGAGGCTGTAATAAACAAAATAATAGCAGTGTTTTGGAAGAATTCTAATTATGAGCTAAATAGAATGCTGTGTGATACAGACATCAGATGAACAGTGGTGATTTGTATGCGCATCAGCAGTAAACCTTTCATTCTCCGATCCCCAATTAATGGCATGGTTTACTTTGCTATGATCAGAAGCCACGTATTTGTACAATCAAGCTTCTTTACATCGCTCAGCCATTATATAATTAATTCTGGAGCCGTTTGCCTTGCAAGACTATAATTTATGAGAAATGGAAGAGAAGCAGATAGAGGAAAATTTTGGGCACGATCTGCTCAGTACATAAATGGAAAGTAATTGGTCACTTGGGGAACCGTCACACCAAAATGGAGTAGGGTGGAGAACAAAATCATTAAGTTTGATATGGTAGTTTTTGGAAACATAAATAATGACAAAGACCCGACACAGAAAAACACATGTTCAGATTTCACCGGTGACCCACATTAATAAAGGTGGAAGAGTAAAAGTTATTTACAGCGCAGTTTCACATTATTCCAGAGGACACAGGATATGCTTTTATTACCAGCCAGCCAACAGAGAATCTAAGAGGACGTCTGTGTCAACTTGCCACCCGTTCCGTGGTGTATTTTCTATTTTGAAACACCGCAGGGGCATGACTCCTTGTCCCACTGTTGCTGTGTTTGTTTGTTCTTCGCTGCTGCCCCTGTCGTGTTAACCAGATTAACTAGTAGGGGCTATCAACTGTCATCTTCAAGCAGGGTGTGAATGCTGATGTGTCATTATAAGATATCATTGCTGGAATGCATTTTGGAAACGCAGTTGGCGAAATGAATGAGGGCTAATGCTCCTAGCAGCCTTGGAATGAACCCACAGAGAAGGGTGGCTAATCCTATCATTCTACACCATTCATCCCCAATCCACTTGGCTTTCGGCATTTTTCTCAACAGGCAATTTGTGGCTTCCCTGCTGGATCTCCTCGAAGCCAGTATGTTATGACTACAAAACACTTCCAGGGCCGCCTGGGAGTCAGAGACAAGGCCACTAAATGTAGTCTACGACCCTGTCACTGTCCATACTGACAGCTGCCAGCCCACTGCACACTGCCAGAAATAGCTTAATGACAGACACTTTCAAAAAGCATCAAATTGTGGCCTGTCAACATCAAATTAGAAACAAAAAGCAAGCTCTGTTGCCCACAAAATGGCTAGTCAAAAAATACAATGCTGGCTGTATCTTAATGCAACACACCCTGGGGGCACAAATCCTCATAGTATTGTCTCAGCAGTATATTCCCCAAAGCCTCAAAAGGATTGTTAAATTAAATGAAACAATATCGATGTTTTGGATACACATGGCTATTCTTGATTCGAAAGGTCACATTCTAAGTTAATGTTTAATATGGACTTTAAAACAGAACAGTCTAAAATGGAATGGCTTCCAGATGGTGGCATCCCCCTCCATACAGTCTGTCTGACAGATGCTACGCTTGGTTCCAGGGAAGAATCTGAGCAGCCTTCCATGACTAACCAAGACAGGGGACCTGCATTAACCGTCTCCTCTGCTCCATGTACTGTATAGCTCCCCAGTTCTTTAGAAAGAAGCCCCAAGGGTCTGACTGTGCCCACATTAACACAGGCGAAACTTAAGCGAAAAAGATTCTTTCAGTCACGATGGAAACAGTCTCTTGATCATTCACACCATCCATTTCTCAATCAATAGTGCTTGGACATAAAATTAAATATTTCCTAATTTGATTTCCTTTAAATTACACAGTTGTCTAAATAGACCATAATATCATAACATACTCTGTGAGTCACAGCAGCCATGAGGAGTCTTACTTAATCCATTCGGTCTCAGCCAAATATTAAATGTCTGTGACAGCATCTGCACTTTTACTGATCAGAGCAGTGCTATTATCACAATTCATGCCTAAAATCAATCCACCAAAAATCCATATTTTAGATACATTTCCTGTTCTCACCTGAGCCACCTTTGCAGGCAACTGAGTGTAACAAGCACTGAGCAGAGGAGGGGGCTATTTGACAAGACGATACTCATCAGTTCAGAGCTGCATCTCTGCTCATAGGCTGCACAGCTCTTACTGCTCCCCTGTGAGATGCTGCAGAGCCCAGCTGGTAACGCTGGCATCCTGGCTGTGGGCTGTGGTCAGTTAGAGCCCAGGGAGCTGTGACAGGCTGCTGCTCTTTCAGCCGCAGCAAAAAAGGCAAAAAACGCACTGAAGCATGAGAATCCTCTAGGCAGAGAAGAAGTGTGCTAAGAACCACCAACACATTCACATATGCCTCAGGAAAAACTCACGTAAAAGACATAGTGTATGCCCATGCACAAAGATACACACTATCACTATCAAGCAAACACTGCAGCCAAATGATTTGGAAAATACTACTCAATAGGCCATTCAGCCATTTGATATTTATCCAAAGGCTGAGACAGAGGGAGAGCGTTAAAGTCTGGACTGTTCCAGATACCTATTAACTTCAGTGTGGGAGTCAAACAGCAGGTTCCCGTGGCTTAGATTGATCATCATTTTTCATATGAAAGCCATCCGTTAGTAAAACTGGAACTGCAACCTATACTTAGAGTTTTCCACGTGCTAGGGGGAGTCGTAAAAAATGTGCCTTACCATATCAGCCATGTTGCCCTAATGACATATTTACATACTTAGTAAGTACATTAGTGTTGTACATAAGTGGAAAACACTTGGTCTGGCATGCTTTACATAACATTACAAATATAGCAAGTTATGTCTGAAAACTAAAACGAGGAAACAGGGGTCTAATTTACTGGCCTCATGATCCATTATCTGAGCTGCTCCAGAAAGACGATGGTACTGAGTGACTTATGGGTATTCATTCAAGCTGTTACCTCCAAATGAGCTCTTTTTAAAGTAATGGAAATAATACAAACTCCACCCCTAAACGCAGCCAGAAATTGCCTTGGGTTGCCTAAAAGTAATATTTTATATCTCCCTAGTTCCTTCCTAGTAGAGCTGTAAAATTGTGGAACATTACTTAGGAACAGGAAAAGGCTCTTCTGTCTAATTTCTGTCTTCTGGGGATAGTAGTAAATGTTCAGTCATAAACTGAGCTGCTCTGGGGTTTCAGCCCTGAAACTCAGCGGTATTCCTCTTAAACTCCTTGTTTTGACATGCTACATTCACAAGAAGATCTTCATGTGATTGCTGCTGTACTTTTCTGTAGCCTTAAGGTTGGTTTTGAGCTTTAAGAAACAGGGATTAACTATCAAGCTCTGCTTCTTTTCAATCTTTCATGGCCACGTTTATTTTGTGTTAGGCTTTGTTTTGACTCTTATTCCTTTGTAATGCTCTGGAATCCCCATTAGAAAAGCAGCCGTCTAGGATTCCCAAATGCCCCCCCACCCACCCACCCCCTTGCCCACTGTGTGGACCCACTTGGCGGTGTGCCCGTCTTCAGTGGGATCTCTTGTTTCTCTCACACTGTAAAGCTCATAGCAAGACCCTTTTAGATGAGTCAGAATGAGCTTAGCACTGAGCAGCTATCCAAAACTTGGACTCATTGTGCTCTGCACCAAGAGACTGCAAGACTGTCTGTTAACAAAGAATTAGGACTAGAGAACCCCTGGAGCCACTCTTCAAGTAAGTCTTGCATATCAAGGCAGGCTAGAGCAAACTGAATGAAGGCCACATCCTTGCTTGAGGAAAGAAACAGCCATTTCCTTTCCTCTGCTGGCAAAAAGGCTTTCTGTTGTCCTTGTGGAAAGGAGAGACAAAATTGACTGTGGCTAAGATAATGTAATGACGAGGCTCATCCTGCAAGGCCAGTCAATCACAGAACGCCACTGTTTTCACTGAAAGCCTACTCAACACAGAGCAGCTGTAAAAATATATTAGACAGGATCCAGCTAGCTCCTAGTAAAAACAAAAACTCTGTTTCTTATAAATATATGGATTATTGGATAAATAAATCAAACGATTGACTTAAACTAAATAACTCTTTGGAATGTGCCAGAAGTAAAGAAAGGACTGGGATGTTTGTGGATGAAAGTAGACAAGCTGGTGGTGTGTCCCTGAGAACAGGCTCAAGGGCCGAGACGCTGTTGGCTAAATATTTTTCAAGCCTATAAAGCCTCAAACCCATGAATATACAGTGGCTTATTGTATTGAACAAATGCCATGTCAGGCTTGCGGTTCATCAGTGTTCATAACAACTGTTATTTAAAGATCAGCGGGGATGCTGCTGATTTTGATATCACTCCAAAACACTTAGCATAACTATTTCAGTCATCTGGCTTCACAATCCATTTAATTGCTAGCTAGAGTTGTCTGCTACACTCACAATATGTCATCAACAGACCAGAAATTTGTCACAATCATCTTTAATGAAACTACCACTCATCTATGTCTCCCTCTCTGTTGGTAAGTACTTCCATTGATTGGCCTCTGATGAGGCTGTAGGGCAATAGGTTGGTGCTGAAAATATGATTTGTGGCTATCTGGGGTGATGCCGATTTGTTTACCCACTGTGGGTTGAGTAAATCCATATATCATGTGAAGCAGACTGAGATGCCGCTCAGAGCAGGCTAGAGGTTTGGACAGTGTGTGAAACATCGACTGCTGCCAGCTGTGTATTGTGTGGGCTCTGTCTCATTTAAAGCCCTTATGGTTAAGAAAACATGTGCTTTTTGGCTGTTTTTAAGGGGAGTTTCTTCAAGGTGGCACAAACATTTGCACAATTAAATTTTGTGGAATGACTCTTTGCTTCAATGAGAAAAAGTACAAAAAAAAAAACAATCTATGTGAACACTCAAAAATGATCAAGGAAAAGTCAGTGTTTTCTAACCTGTAAGTGGCTTACCAAAGAAAAACAAAAGGAACAACTGAGTAGTTATGGTACAGATGTCAATACGTAGGGGTGTGTACAAAGGCTTGCTTTTCATTTATTCACAAACCAAAGTAGTCTACACGAAAAGCCTTTATTTAACAAACATGAAACATAACCATTTTGTTGTGTTCTCTGTTGCTTTTGTTTAAATAAAGAAGATTAAGGCTTTTTCAGAACTGTATCTAAAATGAAAGATGCTAAATCCTTTTGTTCTTGTACCTTTTCCAAATTTTTCTCAAACGCAGCCTTTCTCACTGAAGGCTTACTCACTGTCAAACAATAACACAAAGGCATAGAATTTGTTTCTTTCAAGCTGCACAGAAGAGAGACTAATTTCCCCTCAGATGAGTGCGGGTAGCGTACTCTACTCACCACAGTGCTCAAGCCATGCTCCTTCATCAGCCTGAGGGAGTTCTGGTAGCAGGAGGTGAGGTCATTGGTCTCGGTAGGGCCCACATGACCTCTGGCCACCGGGCCCACGGTGTGGATCACATCTGTCGGAAGGGAACAGCACACATAGCTCATTTGAACACGAGCCCATTTCTAGCAAGGTTATACGGTTGGCAGTGTTTCTAGTAGTGCCATGTAGTATAGCGATGAGTACAATGCTGCTCTGCCAAAGTTTTCAGAATCTGCAAAATCATCATCCAATACAAAATATGATAAAGTTTGTCTCCACAATGAGACAATGGGAGCAGCATGAGCAACCCACTGTCTGAAATGAATGCATTTATTCGGTAAATGAAACGGCAGCTTAGATAGAAAATCAATTACAAGATTCTTTTATGCCATCTACTCAAATATTCATATCTCTCCCTGTACTGCCTTTGCCTACGCATAGTAATGTCTTTGCCTGTCAATCACTGGTCTCCTTGTCTGGCCTGGCCAGACAGAGGAATGTGGCTTCTTAATTGAATTATAGGAGCGATGACAGGAAAATAAGAGAATCTAAGCAGTGACTTGACAGAAACATAATCTTCCACATTCTGCTGGCTACCCTTGGCCTTCTCAGTGTTGGACAGGACAGGTCAACATCAATATACAAGAAAGGTAATTACTACATTATTCCATGAGGGTTAAGCACAGGTGTTTCCTTAATGCAGCAGAGAAAATACAAGGATTTTAATGATACAGTAAAAGTGCTGTGTTTACATAAATAAGCTGAAGATCATGATTGATGAATGTTTTTCTACTAAAGTGGAGAGCAAATAGCAGAATTCGACTTCATTCATCACAATCGGCTGGTAAATCTCAATTCATGGCCCATTAAATATAGATCAGGTCCGACTCATACATTTGCAATTTAACGCATCAAGGACCCATTTCTGTGCACTGAAATATTAAAACCCCTTTAAGTATGTATATTGAAAATAGAGACCTGGTTCAGGTGAGGGCATGCAAAGAAAACACAGCAGCAGCCTGTGTTTAGAAAAGTAGTCACCCCATGTGTTTTCTTACACCTCACCTCACCGTTTACTTATAATATAAAGCACTTAGCCTCACTTTTCCTCAGAATAAATGTAAGCTATATTACTACTCCACTTAACCATAAATCATTTATAGATTAAATTTAGTTCTCAGTTGTATGTCTTCTTGCTTATTAGGTCAGGAAGATAAAATGCATGGCAAGGCACAGTAATCAAGTACCTCTCACTGGTGTTGCTTAAGGAGTAAGATTTTGTGTAGGGGAGAAGTAGGAAACAAGGGGTTTGGGTGATCCCCAGCTTTGCCAAGGTTGGGCTGTAATGAGAATGGAGCTGTCTGAAGTATTGTCTTTTTCCAGAATAGCAGGCTGAAAATTGCAGCGCACAATGTGGTTATAATGGGACACGTGGTTAGTTGTTTTTCCTGCATAATTCATGAAGTTCCTCACTACAAGTACGGCAACATGCCAATTAGAGTGTGGGCAAGCGCCAAAAACCAGACTACTGGTGAATTCATGAAAATTTAAACAGTTCTTATCTCACCAGTACCCACGAATCCACTCGTATCTGCAACACTTCCACATCAAATAAATATTTATACGGCGGTGTTTCTGTAAGGTGAACGACATATTTCGCTTTGTAACTACAGAGGGATATTACAGGGAGGACAGTTCGTTGCTGTAGCCCTCCGAAGCGCTCTGGCAGCCGCTTTGGGATCTCAGTAAACTTAAACACAAATGACCTTTGAAGCCTTGTACTTGGAGCAACAGGGGATATTTATTTTGCTTAAAGGAAACGCCACAGCCGTTTCCAAATTCCGTCAAAATATTTTAGATTAAGTTGTTAAGATGCCCTTTAAAGAATTTATTGGATGATATGTGTTTAAAGACTTAACACCATGTCCTGCAAAAATCTATTTTAGTCTTCTGCATAGATATTAAAAAGTATTCAGATTCTCAACTATGGACAGCTATGGACCTTGAGTTTGAAAATGAGTCTGAATTACGTGATTTTTTTCGAGATGATTTGGAAAAGTATTCAATGAAATTTGTCAAAAAAGCAAAAAAAAAGAAAATGTCATGATTGTATTCTTAACGTAACGTAATACGAAGCTTCCTCTTAGTGTAAAAACCTGCATATTTTTATTTTTCATCAGTGTAACACAAAATTATGATCCATGAGGGAAATATTGCCAAAGCATAAATTACACATAGATATTCTGTTTGCATATGGGTTTAACAGGCTGTGGCAGATGATCCACTCAATGTGACATGACAGGAGAGAAATCATTCAATCATCCTTGCTCTGCTTCTCCCTGCAAAAACCTCAGCTTTTATCATTTGAATCCATTAGCTCGGAGACATATTTCAGTGTTCCTGTGTTTCAGTGTCTGTAAAAAAAAACAACTATATAGGCACGTAAATCTCTAAGGGGTTGACAAGATTACTAACAACACTCTTGCACGTCAGGGGGTTAATTCCTATGATTTCTGGGATGATAATTGATGTGAAAACATTCAAAGGAATGACCTGATTAAATCCATGACAGGGGCATTTGTGGAATTACAAAAGAAATTCATCTGCCGATATTTAGATGTTTCTACCACATAATATTTTAAAATTACGGCCTGTTATGACAGTGTGAATCACTCATGAAACACAAAAACACACAAACCAATCATCTAGATTTTCTCTTGTAAAAATAAATAAATAAATAAAATAACGAGAGTGACTGTTTTTTTTAACCGGCACTGAAATGTTGTAGTGCATTATGACTGTTATGTGAATCTTGCTTTATTTTTGGTTAATTTGGGAATAATGAGAACCATTATTAACTTTTATAAACCTAGGACACAGGGAAAGCACAAACCTCTAATCCTTTCACTATATACTACTACTACTAATAATAATGATATTGATGATAATAATAATAATAATAATAATAATAATAATAACAACAACAACAATTAGCTTAAGCTAAGTTTGGTTCCCTGATGTCAACGTATGTTCTTCTAATGTTTACGGCAGTCTTATTGTACAGCAGAGTGGATTTCTTAAGCATGATGGGAGACATTAGTGACATGCTTGGTGAGTTTGGTTTTGATGATATAAAGCAGGAGAGATTTAGATATCCAGAGCTGCTGTAAATGGGTCACAACACCTCAAACTGTCTCTTGTCTCAGAAAACACTCATTTTGTTAATTTCCGATAATATCAAGGGCTGTTGTAATTGTTTAGTGTATATAAGATGTTTCGTTTGATAGTTATGAAACCAACAACGTCATAAAATAGCAACATCTCCTGGTGTGTATTATTATATCCCCAAAACTCGATTTCGGGGATATAATAATACATCTAGAGTCTCAACACTAACACCATCTGGAGTGGTTATTGTCACAAAGTCAAAACAGACACATTAAACATCAGAAGAACACACATTCACCAAAGTGAGCTGTTATGCCAGGTAACAATGCAACAAAAAAGTAGAATTTAGCTCAAGAAAGTAGTATTAAGGAAAAGTGTAATGCAAGTGAAGCAAGTAGATCTGAGTACCTAAAAAATAGGTCTTTTACCTTGTTTGATATGTTTCAGTGACATTTTGAAGGTGCATCCTGTAAAGTGCTGCTGTTGCCACTTAAACTACTGGTTAATATACATGCTATGGATGAAGAGAAGCTGCAAAAACTAACTCAAAGCAGCTGCAGGCTGATAGGCCTCATTCCACAGATGATCTATATCTCACATCAGAACAAGTTGGAGGTATGTTAAACTCAAATTAAAACTCAAAACAGTACCTAGAGAATTACACGGAAAACAGTGCAATAGAATATAATCTGTTGTTTCACCTCATAAAATTCAGGTGTTTGTTTTTTTCTTTTTCAAAACAACCCCCCCCCCCAAA
>JAPQRQ010000008.1:12805920-12822327 GCA_037367365.1 Apogon talboti
GTGTTTGTTTTTTTCTTTTACAAAACAACCCCCCCCCCCAAAAAAAAAAAAAAAAAGAAAATTAGGACAATAAAACATTTACCATTCAGCTTTTTTTTCTTCTTCTTTCAGAATACAAGCCTGATGACACCAAGCGTATTATGTGCAATTCTGTCCCAATCGTCCTGCAAACAACTCTTAAGGCGAGTAACAGTATGGGGTTTTTGGGGTAAAATGGAGTAAATAGCCTTAACGTGTGTGTATATACACATATATATATATATATATATATATATATATATTACAAATGAAACAAATATATGTTGTCTTCACAGTGTCTAGAATGAAACACAAGTCACAGTCAATTTTGATATCACCATTTTCTTTTTTAACAAGTATTTTCCACCTCAGCTGTCTCAACTTTTCTGATTTTGAGCTGTAGGAGGTGGTAAAGATACCAAACGCCACAAACTTGGCTGCAGGCTGCAAGATATTTTTATGTAGGCTGATTTTGGAGTCTATACATAGGCCTACTTGAAATATTAAAATTGAATGTCCACTGCTGCACACTGTGTACATGCATTATGTATAAATATCAGATGGGGACTCCTACATGAGAGTAAAGGGCTCAGACTAGGAACAACATAAGCAAGTAAATACATTTTAAAAATCCGGATTGAGACATTCTTAATGACAAGTGAATTTCGGAAAGTGTGATCAGTTCAAGATGGACTAGACATGAAATGACCCCTTAACACACCAACTGGGGGAACATCTTAGACATGCCTACTAAAATATTCCTCAGCTCTGGGAGAGCAGAGGAATAACTACCAAGGGGACATGCACACTTCAAAGACGCCACTTTCTTAGCAACTACAAAATCTTTTGAAATATCTAGACTTCATTTAGAAGAGAAGTACTATGCTATTTCAGAGAGGGACCAGCACTTCACAGCCTAATCAATCTTTCATTTTTACTTGCCCGCACTGACTTTAAGACTGCTTTACCATTCCACATAATAACTCAGAGAAACTGAAAATACATGAGTGCATTTATTGTAGTGTGGCTGCTCCTGAATGCCCCATTCAACCTGGCAACCCTTGAGGTACAATATAAATACAGTTAGCACCAATGAGATATGTGAATATGGGAGCCTCATTTAGATCTATTAGAATTCAAAAGAGCAGTAGACAATAATCAAACCACTTTTGTGCTGCCCATGGCAATTATCTTCCACAGTTAAGAATCAACAAAGCACATAATGACTTACACTCCATTAAGAAATTGTGCCAAAATTGAATTTAAACGCAGTCGCCATTTTTATGGGTGAAGCCAGATTTTGTATGGAGAGTGGACTGTGGGCCTATTAGTTTGTGAAAGCCTCACTAATAAAATTAAGAGCCACTATAAACTTCTCTGCCTGATGCTGAAAATCTGCTGCATTTTATTCGCTGTGCTTTTGAGTTCACTGTGCCGAGGCCTGTTTGAATATTATTGTAAAGTCAAGAGGTGTCAGTGACATTATCCAAATTTCATTCTTAAAGGTCGATTGGCAGTGAATATCTGTTAGATTCCTAATTAAGGAAAAAAAAAAGTATTTGCAAAATGAAACCAGTAAAAGTAGTGTCAAAAAAGGGTTATATGATTTATAAAAAAATAAAAAAATAAAAACTATCCCTGAGGACTATGAACAATGCTTGTCTGGTAGCTTCAAACCATGGGATTTCCTAAAGCCAGAGGAAAATGCTTTGTGCATCAACTGTCTGCCTCTTTTTTCTAAGTCTTGATTTACAAAGGCTTCATACTGTAATGCATCAGAGCAAACTGAGGAAAGAAGATCAATAAAGTAACACAGCTTGTCTTGGTGCCATTAATATTGAATTTTTGTTTTTCTCTAAAACATAAACTAAAATGAAAAGGACACCAATCATAGGAGAGCAGAAGATAGAACGCTCAAAACTGGGAAGAAATCTATTGCTATAATGTTCTGCTGGTTGAAACTTTAAAGAATGTTCCCTACAGTATAGTATTACTGCATGTTACAATATTATGCGAACTTCAATTACTGCCGTGTGCTCAGCGTGGTACACTATAATTTCATGTTCTTGTTCAGTGTTGTTCAGCAATGCCAAGCAGTCAAAATAAAACATCAATCCTTTAACTTCTCTACACACACTCGTGTTAATTAATGAATGCTTCCACACATCTTAACATGACAGGAAATAAGTGCCAGTCATTGTGAACTAAGGGGACACATCTATCTTCTGTCAGTCATAAAGGCGTCTTTTTCATAGTGCTCAATAGCCCGTGAAAAAAAATCAAAGAGATGACATCTCGCTTCAAAGAGCTCTCCAGCATTTTCATTCCTTCATCTTGGTATGTAACTCACTGTCAGTGTGTCAGGGCAGAACGCGGCATGATACTGAGCTTGACAGGTGAGGATCCACCTGTGTAAACACAGGGCGCTACAACCACTGGTGAATATTTACAGAGCATTTCTGAAACCAGTTTAGGTTTCTCTTAAGATGCGGTGTGCTGTATTTAACATGACTGTGAAAAGGTTACATGATAGCTGACTGGTGATAGATTTTGGGACAAACAAAGTAAATGTATCCGTGTTTCTCACATACCTTAGTGAACATCTTTAGCTCAGACAGGTTTTTCTGTCACAGTGGCACAGCTCTGGATCTATTTACCTGGTTGGTTGAAATTTTCTGCAAACTTTTTGACTATTAAAAGCTCTGCCAAAGCCTGGTTAAATCAGCAACAATCCTGTACTGATGTCAACCTGTTAAATGCAATATGTATTTTTTTAATATCCTCCTGGACTCATTTCGTTTTATGATATTTTGCAACTAGTGACATGTCCAGGGTGTACCCCCCCTTCACCTATGGGTACCCAGGATAGGCTCTGGCACCCCCGTGACCCTCATGAGGACTAAGTGGTTCAGAAAATGGATGGCTGTTTTGCTGTACTAAGTTTGTTTTGCTCTTACTGGTCTAACTGCACAGTCTCTTTAGCCCTTCAGGGCTGGGAGTTGTAAATTAGTATCCATGTATATATAATGGTATCATAAACAGACAGCTGCTCTCAGTTTATCAATATTGACTGTAGCTATATGTCCATAATAAATAAGTCATTAATAAATAAATGACATACACTGGATAGTTAACTAGTTAAATTGTACTAATTCAGTGAAATACTTTACGTTAAAACAGTATGTACTGTTTACAGTAGATACCAGACACTGCCACTCAAATCTTAATAGCCACAAGAGTGTCCGCATTTCCAGTAATTAAGTGTGTTTTGGCATGATTGCTAGTCTGGACCCTCTCAGCATGCACACAGCTGTTCCCATGTTGGTTGCTGAGGATTACTAAATGAAGTGTGTACACCCACTCGGACATGGAACTGGTGTTGTCATGGTGACAGAGAGTGCAGAGTGATCCCCAAACACTGGCTGAAGTACCAGGCTGAAAACGGGGCTTTTTGCAGACCTGGAATCATCTGCCGCATGCCGAGCAGATACAGTTGTTACCGCATTAATATTCCCCTTCTTTAAAAATGGATTAAGGGTGTCTTAGTGATTATTCATACACTTGGCTTTCAAAGAGCTTTTCTATTGTGAGTGTCATTGAGATTCTGTCACACTTAACCAGGCTAGGGGGTGAGGAGTGAGAGAGGAGCAGTTCCAGTGGATGATGACAGAGCTTCGTGCATACATGCAATATCACAGGCATGTTTTCCTGATTGTGGCCAGTAATTATTTAATACTAGAGTTCATGCAAAACCAAGAACAGCTAAAATGGTATGTATATTTTATGCATGGCATGAATTAATCACTGCTGACCATTTTTTTTTATTTATTGTGTGAGCAGGACAGCCTTTAAGTGACTCAGAGGTGTGACATTTCCATTAAGCAGTGATCAGTATTTCTCCGTACTGTCAATCACCGCATCCAGCAGCAAGTTCAAGTTAAAGATGCGACTACAGACACATAAATTCAGACAAGAATAAAGTACAACAGTGCCTTCAAATGTCAAGAAGCTTGTTGAGTAAAAGAAATAACCACTCAATTCCAAAGCCATCTCGTGGGCCTGCTGACATACATTTTTGTTGCTTTACTGTGCTGAACAGAAGGTGAAATAGGTGTGTGAGTGCATGTATTTGGCCCATAGTGAAGGACACGAACACAGGGGGTGTGATGATCGTTTTGCTGTACACGCACTGTAAGAACGGCCCTGGCAGTGTCTACAGGGACGCCGAGCCCAGAGTGGAGACGGAGCTAGAAAGTCACTGAGCAGCACCACCAGCTGTTTCCACTGCTCTGGGCTTTCTGTAATATTCCTCTGAGCTTGACTGAGCTGCCAGGTGACACTGCTCTTCAGCGGCGCTCAAGTGTTTCATGTTTCGAGAAAACGTCAAAATCAGATGTTACAGAGGATCCGCTAAATGAGCCAAACATCAATAACCTAAATTAATGGCAATAAACATGCCGAATTATTAGATGCAAAACAAAGCACATGATTTATCCATTGGCGCACACATTAACCTGTTAAGCAAATGATTTGTGTTTTGAGCAAAGTGTAGGCCATTTCAGTTGTTATGGTTTTTAATTTTTCACTAGTTATTTATTTTGAATCCTTCAGTCCATTTTTTCACACTTTAGTTGCCATTTTTTTTGTGTGTGCACCGGTTGTTATAGACATTTTATTTTGAAAAATAAGTAGATTTAGGTTTTCACATATTAGGGAAGTTTTGAGCTATCGATGCTGAAAAGGCAGGATGGAAAAATTTGTGACATAAAATCGATAAGAAATTGTTTATTTAAGGCCTCATACTGTCCAGAGCTCCTGGATTGTTGTACATCATGAACCATTGCTTGAGAAAGAAAAGTGTTTTTTTAGTTTGTGCTGCCTTGTTACAGTTTTTAATTTACTTTAGCTTATCGTGTGTATTTTTTCTGTCACACATCATCTTTCAAAGGCTTAATTAATAATCCAGAAGCAGTCACATGAACTATACCCACAGACAGAGTTATCCACAGGTCTGGATCTGTTTGTGTTGTCTCAGCAGGCAGGACATGGCTATGTGGCGATGTAGCTCAGAAACAGCATGCAATGACACTGGTGTGTGTAAGTGGAAGGAGGCCCTGCTGGGTAACATCCTCCATGCTCATGTTGTGAGGTAAATACAATTTTGATTTTCCTGTAAGACATGGTTTCCCTTAGAAACACCTCAGAGAAATGCTTTAAAGGAACTAAAAGGTCTGGCAAAATGCTAACGTGCGCTGTAGATTGCAGTTCAATGGGAAGATACGATCCGTCCGACCAGATGTATCCAGGATCTACAACAATATTTATTGCTCGCTTGCTGGATCCGCTGTGGAAAGGTGCCCTGTTATGGTGCCTTTATTAAAACAACGCAAGCCGAACACGCGCATCCACATTCAGCCTGTCCTTTCATCTCTGCTACTGAACATTAGACTGTGATGATGTTCTCCGGCTTCAAGTGCATCTCATCATTCCTCTGATTGGAGTCCCAAACAGCCGGGGCAGTACATCATAATTCTATGGGCTCTGGGCGAGCAGGGCCTTGAGCTGGTGAGTTGAGCTTCATGAATCTTTCAGATATCAGTAAGGCTCACATACACACACACACACACAGACACACACACACACATCCACAGAGCTGAACACACACACACACACACACACACACACACACACACACACACACACACACACACACAGTTGTTGGAGGCACAGCTGCAGGGAGACTGAAAGTGATGTGGCCTTCACAGATTCTATTACCCGTCATTTCAATTAAGACATATGCACCAGACGTGGATTTGATGGAGAAAGACACTGCGGGTGGAGAGATTAAGCACGCTCTCATTCCAGCAACATGTGCCACACACACTCTAAATTATCCTAATGACAGTAATTACAAAGGCCCATTCAAGCCTGTGTTTGGGTAAGTAAGAGTTAGGAAATGGGAATAAGAAGTATTGTGCATTTAAATTGTAGTTTTGCTGCACTTACACACTTTGAAACATCATGACATCATTGATGTTTGCCAAGTTTGACGAAATATAGGCTAATCCTCCATAGCAAAAAAAAAATATAAGAATCAATATTACTGTAAGAGTAAGATTGTATAAGAAAAACAATAGACAAAAATGAATAAATGAGCCTCAATGCGATTTTCCACTTTGTATTATCATGTTTTTCGCCAGTGTTTGCCAATGACAACACGATTTGTTATGTCTTTGTCTTATATCACATCACACAGAATACTGAAGTCAACTTATTGATGCCATTTATGGTCATTATAGTGAATCCAAGCTATAGTAAAATCTAAGCTCAAGTTTATCTATTCAGCTGAAAAACATGAGTCAGTGTGTTTGGGCTGGTGACAAGTTTGTTTGTACACAAATATAAACTAGAGCTGATTAGAATAATCCCCTAGCTTTAGCTGTCTCTATTGTGCTTTCATCTGGGTAGGCCTCTGTGCTCCCATTTGCTTCTCAAAGACTTCACAATTGGGTTGTTTAATATTACAGCCCGAAGCAAATAAATATTTTTGTTAATCAGATAATAACTTCTGACCTTGTGCTCTTTCAAATAAATGATGAACTGGCAAGTGTAAACCAAAGTGTAGCCCCAAAGTACTGAAACTGAGGAGCGTTTTTTTTTTTGTTTTTTCATTCTTATTTTTGGAGTTCAAAGTAATATGATAATGCCAAAGGCCTTTGAAAATCTTGTTACTAGATATAAAAAAAAAAAAAGTGTCAGACAGTTGCTAACATGCTGACAATCACAAGGCTGCAATAAGAAAAAACTGCAGGGGGCTGCATCATCTCATACTGAAAGAAAAGCTTTCTCCCTGGGGCTGGACTGAGGCCCATCTTCATGCGAATGTGAGATGGTTATTTAATATGGCCGTGTTCCGGAAAGCACTTCTTTGTATAAACATCAATGCATTTCCACTTCTGTGTGAATCCACAGAGAAACAAACTAAAAATGCTAGTTTTACTTAAAAAGAAAGTTTAATTTTGATTCAGTTGCAGAACCCTAAAATCCACTGATCACTAGGATCGGCTATTCTCTATCCCATTTTTGTATAATATATCTAATTGTATGATTAAAGATAAGCATGTCTTAGTGTGGATGAAGTAGTGGGCAGCAAGCTTTGAGATCAATTTCTGAGAAAAACAAGTTGAATCAACATTTCCTGTTTACAGCACTCTGTCTGTAATTGATGTTTAGGTTCTTCTCAGCCCAAACCCTTCCAAATAGACAGCTGGCTTACAACTCCTTTCACATCCTGCGTGCCACTCATTATTCATATATATAGCTTCTGCAATTAGACGACTAATCACAACAAACTGTCTCCTTCGGTATTGAACCAGCTGCCTGGATAATGTGGACCAGAGGGATTCAATGTAGTGAATCAGTTCAATGTTTTACATAAAGTATATTAGATTTTACCTATGTAATCTAATAAGCAATCAGGCAATGTATTTAGTGTGTAGAACAAATACAATGTGAACATACAAATCAATAAGATGAGCTGCAACTGTATGAGATTTTCAATGCTAGCATAACACTGGTCTATAATTAAAAGGCCTCAAGAATGAAAGAAGTGAAGCTTGTGAATGTTATAGTTTACCCATATACAGTCTAGTCAAAATGTGAAATTCTGTGAATTAATGAGAGAGTGGGTTTTACTCAAAAGGAATGCTTGTCTCAGAGCTACCAGATCAACTTCAAAACACAGGCAGACATTACAATATGTTCACTTTTCAGGTTCTTTCTGTTAGAAGAATTAGAAATCTACCATGTAAATGTACATGTACATAAACCAATATGTGTGTGTGTGTGTGTGTGTGTGTGTGTGTGCGTGCATGTGTAATAACACTCTTACACAATGAAAACATCAGCTAACTAGTACTGTGGTCATTTCTTTTCCGATTCATCTTAGTGAAATTTAGCACATTCAAACTGTATGGTAGATCAATCAAAACAATAAAATAAAATTGTAGACCACTGCAATTGTCTCAGAAAATATCACAGTGCCATAGATTCCTGATATCCTCCTGAGACCCAGGACGGTAAAAGTTGTTTTTTTTTTTTTTACATTAAATAATTACCGTACCTTGATTGGAAATATCATGATATAAAATTTTTTTAGATACATTTCTGTTACATTTCTGATCCATTTTTGTTTTGTTTTTTAGTAAAGTTGTGAAACTCTTGTCTCCTACTGCTGGGTCTCAAGAGGATAAACAGTACAGTGCAATTATTTATAAGAACCCATAAAGTAATGAAAAAAAATGTTTTAGCTTGATTTAAAGTTTAAACCATTTTAAAGGAAGCAAAGAAGTAAAAAATGTATAAATAAAGGGAGCTGCATATCTTGTTTGAGCTAAAGAATGTGAAGAAAGAAGAAGCAGGGAATTTTAAAAGGTATTCTCTCTTTAGAAATATTTCAATCCAACTGTGCTTTCTTTTGATCAACAAAAAATATTGGACAAAAAAGTGGACATGGGTGAGAGTTTCCATTCAGGTGCATTTTTTTCCAACACTGTAGATAATTAAGGCACATAATGTGATAACCAACAAATTTTATGTACGGGACATGAAATCGTACACTGCTGCTACAGCGCTTAGCTTTTCATATCAGTTTGTGCATTTCTCCTTCTTTGTGCACTTCACTTATCAATATCGAGACAGAAAATACCAAAGGAATACAGTGCGAGAACGAGTCTGGGATCTGCTAGAGGACAAGAACCGTGCTAACCAAACAAAGTCAACCCAACACAATAGGGGCATTCAGAAAAGTCTTAGATCTTTTTTCTGCATCACCTGTAGGCACTTTGCTAGTTCTGTGTGTGACCTCCCTGAAATGACAGAAGAATGACTATAGTGGTCCTGTTTTTCCCAGAGACAGTCAGTGGAACTAGGGTATGGCCCCATTACTGCTCCATCTGTGAAGGCCACTGGAGCAGCCTCTTATCTGTGCCTTTTCCAGGTACCGCCACCGAAGAAGCTGTGACAAGAACCTATCCAGCCACTGTGGTCTCGTGGGACCCGGGTCCCAGACGGTACACTCCTCTATGCACTCACAAGCATACACAGACGGATTACCTGTAACAGCATCAAAACTTGCCCATCAGTGTGAGGCGGCAGTGACAACTTCTGTGAGGAAGACCATATCAAAATAAATAGAGGTCATTCTCACACTCTTCCTTCAACAGTCCTCACCTCACCCCTCCTTCTGCAGAGACACTTTCAGGGCCCCATGTGGGTGAAGAACAACTGTGACCAAACCCCTCCAGGGAGGGAGACTCAACAAAAAGGATGCACCTAGCAGCAGTACACCTGCCACATAATACTTCAAAGAACAGAACACACATACACAGTGTGCTGAAAGCGTGCTTGAGTAATGAGACCAAAAGCTATAAGAAACACGTTCTTATGGGAATACATTACTCTTTTTGGTAACACATGGCACAGCACAGATCAAACATGTCAGCGTGCAGTTGAAGTTACCACACGGTGAGTACACGTGCGGTGGATGCAAATACCTTGGATTGATGATATAGTAAAATCTCATTAGATACTGGGTTGGTACTGGAATCTAGCCCAGTGCTGTCTGTTTTTCACTTCTCCTTCTATTTTGTCTTTTTTTTTTCTTTTCAGTTCTCAATTCCTTACTCTCCCTCTTCCTGTCTCTCAGCAGTGTTGTAAATGAAATGTTTTGAACTGCTGAATTTAGCAGAGGTTTACGTCTAGAAAATGCAAGGTCATGCGTAATATTGGTCGGCTCCCCACCTGCTTTACTGCGATTCGTTTGCCATGTGTATTTATCACAGATGCAGCCATTTCTGCACTGAGGGCTATGCCACGCTGCGCATACGCTCACTTTGTTACCCCCGACAGAAATGTCTCACCAGGGAGAAGCCTTTAGTAGAGCACATATAAACTCTTGCCTTTTAGTGGCATGGGAAATGCTGAAATACATACATTTATGGGGTCTGTTTCTGAGCGCTACACTAAACTCAGAGTTTGACCTTGCCACAGCTTTGCACAGGCTGCTCAAAAATGCTGAAGTGACTGTTTTAAACAATGGATAAATTAATGTTCGTTTTCTTATTCTTAGCTGTGGCTCCGATATCTGACCGTGGCACCAGCCTGGGTAAATTAACTAACCCTGTCTTCCAAAAAGCATGTTCATGTCTGACTGAATACCAGCCTGGTGTGGTGGAAAAAATATTGGCAGCTGAGTTATAAAGAAAAAAAAAAGAAAATCAAATAAAGCACAAAGATTGAAAGTGGATTTTTTGGGGAGCAGTGGTCAAAAGTTGAAGTTTAGACATTACCAATGTGTGGACTTATAGAGGTTCCAAATTTTCCAATAAGAGTGCAGGGAAGTTCAATTTCAGTTCAGTTCAACCAAAAAAAACCCAACATTATTTCACATCATATGACATTGAGGGAGCGTATTTATTATGTCAGAATTTGGCTGAGGCAGGTCAGTGACATTAAAAAATGATGTCACCTTAGAACATAACATGGACCCGATTATGGCCCTATAATGTAGTAAATAATGTATTTTGAGGTCCTATTGAGAAAAGGTTACATGACTTATGTATTAGAAAAGTTTAGATATTCCCTTGAAATAATTTGCTGAGGTAAGTTTCTTTAGTGGAGTGGAGCAGTAACTTATTATTCTTTCAGCTGTACCGGTCACAGGCATCAGATAAGAAAAGCAAACGGGAGATAACAGAGTGCGCGCTAGATCTCTCAGCAGGCTTGCATTAACGATACTAATGGCACAGTGCACTTTAAGGTGAGCTTTTGATGACACAAGCAGTCAGGTGATGTTTCCATATGTTCAACAAACACGGGAGGCCCAGTAAGCCCGGTCAAACGTAAATACCATGAGGTGTGCGGGCCCAAGTGTCACAGCATGACGGACGAGAGGTTATCCCTGCTCTCCAGCCTGCCCCCCACGATTCATAGAAGACCAACCTTTTACACAACAGTCTCTTGTTCGGAGTGCAATAAGAGCCACATGTTGCATGAACATTTATCTTACTTTGGCAAAAATGTGCACTTAATGAGATAATTGGGGGTACTAGGTTAGCTTGACATGGCAGAAGAGCTTCAATGTGTGGTCTCTACCCACGCAGAGTACAGGTCAGGAGTATGAGAACTTGTTAGAAGTGCACAAATGGCACAGGCTGGCTGGTTTTAGCTGACACACACATTGGAGAGGAAAAGAAATTGCCATGAGACCTTAGTGCTAGATGAAAGACACATTAGGGATACCGGGCAATGTTTTTTACCTCCAAGTTTCACAAGGAGATCTGAGCAATCAGCCATCAGTTTCACCCCAGCTAAGAGAAAATCATTTAGCCCCAGAGCCGCGAAGCACACAAGCAGGTCTCCCTTTCTGCCAGATTCAGCAGACGCCTACACCACCATAGTGACCTTTAAAATATGCCTCACCATCTGATTTCAGTTTTAAGCACAACGCAAAGAGCCACCAACAGAGGAAAGTACAGAGACATAAAAGGAAGCAAAAAATGAGTGGGAGCGAGAGAGATGGATCAACTAAAATAATCCAGGTAATAAAATTATACACACTATAGTTGTCACTGCTTGTTTTATTCAGGGAGAATCAATTCCTTATGTTATTATTCATGCTGTTAAATTATTACATTTTTAATCAGATTAGTCACAGGGTTGCTGTGGATTAATTTCAATTAATCACAAATAAATATCATTAATTTCTAATCTATATTAATCACATTTCATTTTGCATAAGCAAACACACTCAAGAAAGAAGAGAATATATATGCGCTTAACGTGTTCGTTGCAAGCTGGGCGATGCGTTAGCTGAAGTGTTAGCAGAATCCCAAGCAACATATGCTTCAAGGTAATGTGGTATTTTAAGCTGGAAGTGCTTGGGTAAAAAGAAAACTCCTTCCTGCAGAGTGTGCATAATACCTTGCTGGTCGACTGTTCCATCTTGGTTTTCTTGTACTCAGATTTCCTATTGAGGGGGCCAATGTGCTGTTTAACGTCTTTCATTTTTATCGGTTGGTTCTGCTGCCTGTCATGACCAGGTCAACTGCCCATTTGCACATGTGTGTTGGTAACTCTACTTGGACAAACTGCCCGAAATGCGCTTCCAGAGACGTTCAGAGTCACTCTGTGCCGCAGAAGGGTTAATTGTGTTAACATTTTTAATCAGATTAATCATGATAATAGTTTAATCTGCATTAACGTGTTAATTTTGACATTCATAGTTATTATCAATGCTATGTTCCAAACAATAGCATAAAACCATCTATTTTTTCAGGTGTTTTCCCAATCGTGTGCATTTGGGCAGTCAGGCCGCATGAAACAGAAGACTCGTAAAAGCCCAGAGGATTCTCTTTTAGCGGAGAGGCAAAAAATAAAAACAACCTCTTAAATCCACCCAAAAGCAGCTAAAAACACACAGACATGTCAGCTAGATAGCACTTCTTCAAAGTAAACCCGCTCAGGATATGAAACGAAATGATGAAGAGCAGGTGAAAAACATTGCACACATCAGTGCTGCCGCTCAGACAGAGCTGAAAATAGTTCTCCACACCTGACTGGAGAGACAGAAAGAACCTAAAAGGATGGACAGCAATTCGAGGCTGCTGTCGGTCTGCTGCTACACTTCAGGATAAATTATAAAAAAAAAAAAAAAAAACGGATGAGTTTTACACTCCAAAGCCCCACAGCTGACAATTATATAACTGTGTATGGTGAAGTAAAAATGATGCAAGTAGTAAGATATGGATACATTTATAACTTCATTAAACTCTAAGAGTTACTGGCAGGGTGAGTTGAGCAATATCTGAAGCATATCCCAGAGCTCAGCATCTGTCTACCTACTCTGTGGGATCTCTCTCTCTCTCTCTCTCTCTTTGGTTCATTGTGTTTTATTTTCCAGCGCATGGCATAGCACAGATTATGCTTTTTTCATAAGTGAAGAGGACCCACTGTGACAAGCATTAAAGGGGTAGCTCAGTGTTTGCTTTTATTTAGCAGACCCCCAACGAGACATATAGATACTGTTAAAAGATCATAGCCAACATGCTCGTCTGGAATGCTGAGGAAGCTGCCCCTAAGGCACTTTGATAGCAACACAGAATATGACATGTTATGCAATGGTGTATGGCCTTGAAAATATAAAGAACACACCATAAACAAAGACAAATCCACAGGCTTTGGACAGCTTCACTGTTCAGCACTCTAATATATAAGCATCTGCAGTGGTAGACTGTGTTTCTGTGCTTCTTTTCAGTCATTATTTGTCTTATAATACCACTCAAATCACAGTTAGTAATAGAGATATGTAAACCAAGAGAAGTGTAACATGTCAGTACATACCTGCTTAGCATTAAACTGCATAATCTCTCCAGCTCTGATTGCCAAGTTGTCATAGAAACAACGCAACCGGCTGCGAATGAGATTTATACTTTACGTAGGCAGTTGCACTGCCTCTCACAGCCATTAATTTAGAAATATGCGTGGTTGTAAAGATCTGTACATATGTTATAATGATCATTATTATAAAGTGTACTGTATGTTCAGCACATGCAGCTTGAGCACGTATAAACATAATTTCTATTATTATGCAAAGTCTGATAGAGTGTACAATAAAAATGAGAAATTGCGTCCCAGAGAAGATCTAATCTTATTGGTTCTTTACAAAGTACTGTTCCTCTGAGACACTTGATCAAAAGCCTACTTCTGCACTGGCAGTGACATCGTGTGTAAACAGTGAGTGCTGCAGTGTGTATGTGTGTGTGGGTGGGTGGGTGGATAGTTGTATGTGTGTGTGTGTGTGTGTGTGAGTATCTGGAAAAGAAAAGACTGGAGGCAGGGGCCTTCTCCCATGTTGAGACTTGGATGAAAATTTTGTGCAAATACAGCAAAAAGCCTGTGACAGCGTGCTTAATTATTTTTGGCTGTAGCAGGCCCTGCCACTGTTTGGTGGTGCCCAGCGGTGCCTGCCTCTCTGGGGGGCACAGACACGCTGCCATCTGGGGGTGTGTCTACCCTGGCCTTGTTAGCATAAACCTAACTACAGATTCATGAAATTACCTCTGAGACTTCTTCAAAATCCACAGAAATGTGTGGCTATGGTAAATACAATGCCCCTACTGCATTTCTCATAAATAAACAGATAACATACCATTTTCACCTTGCAGTATCTACAGTGGAGAAGAAAATGGAAAGGTAACCTCAGTGGACATGAAAATGAAATATGAGAGTGTGAAATGGGGGTAAATGCGCTTGCTGGTGTTTTCTTTAAGCATCTGCTAAGGTGGGGTGTGACATTGCTGAGGTAGGCTACTGGAAGGGCACAGTGTCTCCCAGATGACTTAAGGAGGAAGTTTCTCACTTGCACATTCCTCTCCACACAGGAAGGGGAAACAATACATTTCCCATTACTTTCAACAGCTCTCAGAATGTATCTCATGACAAAAAATTGTTTGTTTTCCTAAGTCTGCCCTTACTGGAGGCAGAGTCCCACATGAGAAAAGAGGAAAACAAAGGTTATTGCTTTAGGATTTCTCAGTTATAAGGTAAGTACCCCCCCTCCTCTCCCTTTTTTCAACTTGCTTCCCACTGTGCCAGGAGAAGGGAGCAGGTTGCCTGATGATGGCAAGCGCCCACCACTGACCTGGGAAATAAATCCTTTAACAGGTGGCCAGCATAGAGGGGAAGGGCTAAATCAGCAGCACACCTTCCTGCTGCCGGTGAGGCTGGCTGTTTTATGTGCCTTTAATTACACGGTCCTCCAAAACCTTCACCCACCGCCCTTCATTCACCCTCTGACTCCGAGGAGAAATCCACGAACTCGTACACAGAAACACAATCGAGCAGATGCTAGCTTTCAACCATCAGCGGAATCATTTTATTTCAAATGCCAGGTGTTGGGTTAATACACTGTAACAAGGATATATGAGGGAGCTGGAGTGATATCAAACACACAGAATGTCAAATATAAGATCGGAAATAACCCTGCAGACGATCAGAAAGTGGCGTGTTGTGACATCTATCCGTGCACATATCTATTCATTGATGCTGTTTCTGAATGATAACACCAATTTTTGTCCCTTGACTCCACGGAGAGATCAGCCATGTGTAGTTTTGTCAGTCTCTGTAGCTAAGCAACTGAGCATTACAGTGAAAAAGACCAACGCTTGTGGCGGTTGCTAGGGAACTGCTAGAGAGTGTTGCCACTTGTGAATGGCGCTTCGATAGATCAGTCTCTAATGGTTCAGGTCTGATGGAGCTTCGCCTAGAAGGAGATGAGGGATCACCAGGCAGGCAGCATGCTCCATCTCACCAGCCATACCATATGTCACAGCCGACAAGTCTCCGGAGTCCCACGCATCAGCACACATAACAACCAGATGAAAATGATGGCAGGTTTTTCCTCAATAGGAAAGCATTTGCATAGAAGTGGAGACTGAATAATTGAGAGGTGTGAGAGAGAGCAGGGTGGCTGAATTGGGATGAAGGGATGTATGCCTGCCAGCCAAATCCATTAGCCAGGCCCTGCTTGGCCGAGGCAGGCAGCTGATGGGAAGGCTCTGTTATCGGACACTAAAGGACACTTGGGCTGGCCATCACCACGCCTGCCCTCTCTACTCTTTGCCGCAGGGGGGGAGAGAGAGGGAGAAAGACAGAGAGGGAAGGGAAAGAAAGCAAAATGACAGAGACAAAAAGAGAAACTGAGGGAGAGACCAGAGAGGTTCAATAACAGAAAGACTGAGGAGGTGTTGCCCTGTTACAGCTTTATAATTGGCCTGCAAGGGCGGTCAAATGAGAGGCTACTTATCGCACATAGCAGTTCCACAAGAATACTTGTCCATCTCTATAGCCGGAGCCCATTTAAAAGAACATTAGGACAAATGAAGCGTTGAAAAAGAGGACACCATCTCTCTATTTAAGCCGGGATAAAAAAAAAAAAAAGAAAAAAAAGAAGTGTTAGACAATTGTATCCCATGCAAAAAGCAGTTCTGTTGGGAGATTTACTACCCAGGAGAATATATCTAGTAGACAAGCTGAGAGTGGTCTGCAGAGAAGCAGCGAGATGATGTCATATGGTGGATAATAATTCAATTGTCTTGAATGAAAAAAGCCAACATCGAGTAAATGCATTATTTGTCTGAGACAGTATAATATAAAAAACTAGACATCGCAACGCTTTCTTCAACACTGCATCTTTGCAGCTTTTAGCCATTTTCTATGTTTTTAATGTCAGAGAGCACCAGTGACTTAGTAGTGTCTGCTACTAAATAAATAAAACTGGCATGGTGAAACCACTGCTTGTAGTTCTTATCCTTTAGGTTGACATCTTGG
>JAPQRQ010000008.1:12822357-12837524 GCA_037367365.1 Apogon talboti
TATATAGGTCTGCTTGCACAGAATGTAAAAAGCTTGGACCTCCCCCAACAGCACTTTTCACTGTGTCGCTCTTAGCACTTTACACATACTGTAGTATATCTGCATGAAAGAAAACACATTGTCTGCATTGATGCACTGCCAGTAAGACTTATGCTGCACAGTCTTGTAATCCTGGAGAGGACCAAGAGAAGGGGAAACAGAAAGTGAGGAGAAGTACTTTAAGACTGAAGCCACTTGTATAGGATATAACACAGCACCACTCTGAATAAGCACAGAGAGACAACTCAAAATAATGAGCATTGCACAACAGCTATTGACTGGGCTTTTCAATACAAGCTATTGATTTGTGGATTCTGTTCTTTGCTCCTGTTGCACATTGCACTGAAAGTTATATATATATATCTATATATCTATATAGATATATATATATAGATATATAGATATATATATATAAACAGTGATCATCAGTTGCCTTCAATAGAACAAACAGAATATAGAATGAACAATATAGAAACGGGCAAACAATGGCGGAATGGAAAAAGACAGGAAAAACTATGAAACACAAAATAATTGCAGTTCACACCCTACGTTTCATTGGCCCTTATTATGACAAACGTACATGATAGCTTACACACAGAGAGGAAGAAGGGACAGCCACTGGGCCTGTTTTAAGAGGATACAGCTATACACGTTTACAAAGCCAGCGTCTCCTAAAGCCCCCCCCCCCGTTTTTTTTTTTCCACATACTGAAAATCAAGCATGAATAGATATGCACAATTAAATTAGCTCTAAGCTCTGTTTAGCTGCATCTACCAAATAAAAGAAATTACAAAATACATTCCCAAATATTTCAACTTCATATCTTCCTGTCGTAGCAAGATCAGTGAATTAAAAATTAGGCTCAAGGACAAACTGTTAAATAGTATGAGTAATAATGGTGTTTATTCATCTGTAAAAAAAAGGATTACACTGTGAATACACACATAATCTCACATGCCATTTGGTGGGTGGCCTCACCTAATGCACTTCATCATACTGTGAGCGCATAAATACTTAACATCCATCGACCTAGCAGGAATCAAACTGCTATCCCGAACACAATGCTCAACTCATTCAACTAGATAATAAAACATCCAGTGTGCCTCTCTAAACTTGCAATAAAAAAAGCATTCAACTCAACAAACCTCACAGAATTTTAATAAGTGTTCCATTTAAACCTTTTAATGCTTCAACATCATTTTGTCACCTCAGCAGAGGCAGGTCTGGAAATCTCAGTCCATATTAAAATAGGCATTTTGCAAGGATAAATAGCAGCTATCACATGCTAGTGGCGCTGCATCTCAATGAGCTTGTTATTGCGGTGCTACAGGAAGTGCATCCCTGCTAAGTGTTGAAGCCTCATTTGCATGTTTTCATATTTAATTCTGGACAGCAGAGACAGGTCTTGATGTAGCCTAATGTGACGCCTGACATTGCCTAAGCCCCATAATTATTTTCATGACCTGCCCAACAATCATCTTTCCTCCCGTTAATTGCCAACATAAACAAATCCTCAGGTGGTCCGAGTTCACAGGGAGTGTTTTGCATGCATAACGGCAGCCTCAAAACAAAAACTACATAAGCGTCAAATTCTCTCAAGATTCTTTGTCACTGGTTTGTCACTGCTTTAAGAAGTGCTAAATTACCTGAAACGGCATGATTGAAAGACTGAATGATGATAATTGTTGCAGATATCGTAGAAATTACAACTCTTTACTAATACCTACTTTACCAACTATTTTGAAATAAAAAAAAGCAAATGACAAATCAGGAATTAATTATTAATAAAATGCTGACTTTTTATTATCATGCCTACAGCGCTATGGAGGCCAGTGTAGTTGAATGTTCAATATTTCATCGGTGAGGGAATGAAGTAAATGTCTTTTTCCCTTGGATGTGGTTTTATGTTTTGTTCAGATATCTGCACAGTGGCAGTTTTATTGTGGTTCTTTTGTGTCTTGTCTGTGTGTGCTTAATGTTTGGTGTGTTGTCGCTGTGAGTGAATATTTAATGAAGCCATGGCAAGCTCTCCACTGCTGTTCATCTGGGCACAGAGTCAGCGGAAAAACTCTCTCTCTGGTTCTGCCATCTGTTGGAATCAATAAGGGGGGCTTGAAACCCCCAGTCACCATTCAAAGCTCCAGCATGTTGACGATTAAAGCTAACCCCTCTCTCTGTTCCTGAAAGTCCTGCTCACCACCAGCAAGGTTAAATGGCAGGTGCTGAAAGAAGTATATTATACCCTGCACAGTAATGCTAATCCCTCAATTAAATTATAGCGTCTAAGCAGACAGGCCTTTCCTGGCGCTGCTGCTCCGAAAGCAAAGCCCTGCGACATGTTTGTGCACTACAGTCCGCACTTCATGCTGAGGCTTTGGATGGATTTATGGTGGGAGTGATACTCTGCAGAAAGACAACTGTACACAATGTGTTTGTGCAGCGTAACTACACATTAAAAGCTTTGGACTGTGTTTGTTTAGGATGGCAGGAGCATTATGAAGTCTTCAAACAACAGGAACACTCAAAAATCCTCTTTGTCCTGTTTGTCTTGGTTTGATGTTTACAGTATGCGGCTGTCATGAGTGCACAGTAATAATGTCTGTCTGCAGCAGATGGGAAAAGACTGAAGAAACGTCCTTCTTCTCCAGCCCAGAGGAGTGCTCCTCCTCTAATGGGGAAAAATAAGGTTGTTTAATTGTAGTTTATTTCAGAGCCTGATTGCTTTTATTGAGCTCCATTATTCTTGTTAATGAGCCTGTAATGTGAATGCTGATAATGTGAAAGCAAGTCTTTTCCTCACAATGTGAGATCCCAGCATTTTCTGGCCACTAAATCCTTTGCCACTTCCCTCAGCCAAGCATCTGTTTGCTGCTCCCTGCATTGTTGTCATTGACCTAGCAGTCAGGAGTGAAGCGTTATGGCCCTTTCAGGTAACAATTCTTACCTGAAAACTGCCCCAGACATAATGGAGAGCAATACAACTGGTACTCTGGCTCCCACCAAGAGAACATCAAGGAAAATTGCACTGGATATTTGCAAAATAAGTGTCACAAAAATTCACATGAAGGTAGTTTATAGTGTGGTATGTTTACTTTGCCAGGGGAGTGTACGGAAGGCTGTTTTATGGATATTCACCTGAAATGTTTTGTGATTTCCTTGCGGATAAACAAAACCGAGTGCACACACACAAACACACTGATGTGAGGCAACAACATTTTGACAGCCATTCAGTGTGGGTAAGTACGCTGGCATTAAATTGGGTTATGCAGTGTGCTAAAATGTCATTGGCATTTAGAACAGGGAGAAGGCATTAGAATTACACAAAGTATGCATTATGAGTGAATAATGCACTGGACTACCAGTTTGGACATGCAGCAAAGTGAATGTCAAAACTCATTCTAACACACATTCTTCAGCTCATGCAGCCTCATATCATGCTTAAACAAGGATACAAGGAACCCTATCTTCTGCTCATTCCTTCATTATGATAACCGCAGAAACGGCACCAGAGGAGGGAGACGCCAGCGCCAGATATAGATGATAACAGGGAGTCAGCACGGCGACAGCTCGATCGTCATGGGTCAGGTCAGGAGACAGGAGAGCACAAGCCTACCTCAACATACAGCAGCTCAAAGGAAGGAGAGCAACTTGAATTGGTCGCCAGTCCATCACATGCCAAACAAACAGACGGAGAAACAATGTGTGCACTCATCTCCGGATAATTTCGAGGTTTCAATCACCCTGACTTAAAAACTGCTTGAAAGAAAACCAGAGGAAAAATCCACTTCAAAGTACAATAGCCAAGACTCAAACCCAGGACTGTCTTGCTCCTATCATGCACGCAAACCGCACAAAAGCCTCCCTGTTTACACATGATGTAACACAACGTGGAGGCATTTGCAGATCTGGTTTTGCGAAGAGGAAAGTGCTTCAAGGATAACTCATGACATTAGATCCTCATAAGATTATTAAGTGCTGACAGCGCATTTGAACTGGTCTAAGGAATGTAACCCTCCTTCATGCACTTCAGTTAAACCATATTTTCACAGTCTTTGCAACACTACAATGCACGATAATCACACTGTAAGACCCACCTAAAATGGAATAAAAATGTACAATGATTTATTTACACAAATGTACATTTCTCAGGGTCTGTCTTAGGACAAAACCTAAAAAGCACAAAGAAATATACGTAGGAACCATAAATCATTATCTGACTGAGGATATGATAATTTACATTGATCTGACTGCTTTCCAGATATTTTCTTTTATTCTCGAGCTAACTGACTACGTATTCATGTTCATTTTCTCAGTAAAGACAGGTTTGAAATAATCTATTTCATTTCTTTACTCTGTGGGAAAAAAGGCTATTCAGTGTTAGCAGAAGACCTATTTATCTTTATTATTGCAGCACTGAAGAAAGTTATAGCACATCACAGATTTTCCTCATGTTGTTCTGCAGTGAACATCACAGAATATATATGATGTTACATATGCCTGAAGAATAGACATAATATACATGGGAAAACCCGAGTATCCACAAGAAAACCCACACAGACACAGAGAGAACATGCAAAGTCCACATAAAAAAACCCTTCTTGCTGCAGGCAGTGTTAACTACTGAGCCACTGTGCCGCTCAAGTCCTACCCGGGCATTTATTTCAGACATATGAGAGTACATTTTGCTTCCTGTTCCCTTCACTGAATAAGCAATTTAACAGGCTTCAGACTGTCAGACCCATCAAGCATAAATCCTCAAAATTATAATCATTAACTCGTCCTTGCAAACTATCAAAAAACATAATACTAATGCTGCACTGATACATTTAGAGTGAAAGAGGATAAATGAAAGACATAGAAAATTACTATTAACAAACTAAAAAGAATTAGTCAACTATTTTAAATCACGCCGCTTCCATATAAATTAAATCTTTTCATGTATCGTTCCCTTCAGCTATTACTACTGCTGTGAAGACCAGGCCCGCACAACACTCCCATGCAGACACTCACAGCTTGCAAGAGGCAGGCGCTTTTCTTTGTGCAAGGCCTGTGTGACTTCTGAGAAAATGTAATGGCTGATATTATCTCACATTGCCTCTGTAGCAAGAAATAATGGGGGCCTCTCCTCTAAAGACCACATCCACATGGCAAAATATTTCTTGTTAATGTATGTTTTAGAAACACATGAGAGGAGGAAAGTAATCAGCGTTACGCCGTGAAAACGTTCAAAATCTGAGCCGTTTCCTCTCTGATCTCATCTCCGCCATATTATCTGGTTTTCCTGTGAACTAGACTGAACTAACTCTCACAGAGGGTTTATCAGTGATGACATGCTGTGTACTCATGTTGACAGAACAGAGGGTTGTTGCTCTGCATGAGGCCAACAGGGTACGGCCATGCCCAGACTCACTGTCTAAAAAGCCCAGGAGAGAGAAAAAAAAAAAAGTTTTTCTTTCCCTTCTTCTTACCCGTTTCTTCACTCTCTGTCTCTCAACTGTACATGTTTAATGAGCTGGCATCTATTCCTTCACTTTTTATATCTTCCCTCCCACTCCTCCACTCCATCACTTTCACTCCATGCCCGCACTTGCTTTTTCTTGTTTCTCTTTTTCTTCTGCATCCAATGCTCTTCCTGCTGGCATTGACAATGATCCAGAAGGGAGTGAGGAACAGCACCATCACTAGCTATCAAGAAACATTTTTAAACACAGTACTTGGTGCTAACTTTCACTGTACTATATTTCATGCCAAGGGTACAGGGTATGTACAGGAAAAAAAAAAAAATTACGTTTTAGAGTGACTAACAATGGAGCGAATAGAAGCGGAAAGACTTTACTGAGACCTGTGCGCTTACAAAATGATAAATCACATAAAATAGCATATCTTGCATTTCAATTTAAGAACAAGAATAGTTCTAATCAGGACCCGTCATCAGTTTTATAATGTAACAACTAAAATGAATTCTTTGTGTTGTCAGGCAGATGGCAGGAGAGACAATAAAAAAAAAAAAAAGAGAAGAAGAAAAGCCCATCTTTCCCGGGTGATTGGGTTTTTCCATTTTGCCACTTTCTCTCAAAAGCGTAACTCCATAAAACAGGACAAATGAGATTCCATGAATAGATGAATGGTTTCTTCATACATGTTCAATCTAAATCAATCATTAATGAGTTCATTTGTCCAGGGGATACGATAAAGCTTCATCATGAAGACCACAACGACTATATTTCTTTGACAGTGGGAGCAGACTTCAGGGGACGGCTGGCTGAATGCCTCCTCATGAGTGTAACAGTGTTCGGCAGTGCTAGCATTTCAGAACTGTGTGTGCATCACTTCAGGGAACATGCTGACACCAGAACTGTGAACCTTGTGTAGTAATTAACTGCATCCTGCTTTCCCTGCACAGGCCAAAGCAAAGAGGCCGAGCTGCCTCATGTGCTCATTTATGGTTTTATTGAAATGATGCCCTCTGTGCTACAATAACCCAGTCTGGCTGGGTTAACAACGGGTTTATTTGAAAAACCATGTAAAGTCAAAACGCTTTCTCTTAATGAGTCTCTTGAAAATATCTGACGGCATTTGACTTTAGTGCACTGCAAAACAAGACATTTTTAAATGGAAAAAATAGTATAGAGGAGGGGATGCAAACCCTGCATGTGGAAAAGAGACGGTGGTAATTAATGTGAATGTCACGAAGCTACATCAACACAAAAGTGCATCTTCAAGTTCCTGGTTGTTCTAAACAGGCTTCCCAGTTGATTGGATAGGTCAGGTCTTATACAGACTGACATGTAAGAGAGGAGAGTGTGAAAATCCACACTTTGTAGGGAGGATGGAGACATTGGTTGGTTTGCTGACTAGACTTTAAAAGTACATGTATGCATGTTAGCTCGACTCCAATCTAAATTTTACTTGTGGACTAAGACACCGAGAAAATGCAATTGAAGTTGATGCACTCCTATATATAAACAGACCAGTCGGACAGGAACTGGACCAGGTGTTCTGCACATTCTCTAGACTTTGCCTTGTTGTTCATTGTGGTGCCAGTTTACCTCTAGGTTGACTTGGCAGCTCGCTATTGAATATAGTTCTGATCTGTGAGGGCGTTAGGTCAACAAGCTGAAAGAGTGTATATCACCACCTATTGGAGCAGAGGCGTCATGATTTCAATAATAAAATAATTATACTCCTTTGCATGTAGACTGGGACAAAGACAACAGTCCAATTAAGTGGTTTAGTAGAGCTGTGGTTATAGTAAGACTACAGTGTGCATGTAAATGTACTGACTGTAAACCAGAGGCCTTACAGAGTGGCATGACTCCATGAGATATTTAAGGCTCATGGACAAATAAACTGAATACTTACTGTAAAATATGAACTTTACAACACTCTATGTTAGCAGGTGCAGGAGCAGGGCGGCCCGCATTATGAAGGACTCCGTCCACCTGGCCCACGGCCTGTTCAATCCCCTCCCCTCGGGTAAGAGGCTGCGGAGCATTAAAGCGAGGACCACCAGGCTCAAATGCAGCTTCTTCCCAGAGGTGGTGAGACTGTTGAACTCTATGTAATACTCATGCTGCTCTTTTAATACATGCTGCTTTTAATCCTGCACTGAAGTTTTTAATCCTGCACTGAAGTTGTTTTTTTATTTATCTTATTTAAGTATTAGGTTTTATTGTTGTTTATTTATTGTTAGAGTGTTATTTAGGGGTTGTACACTGCCGGTCCTGGGTACAAGTTTTATTTTCATGTAACCATGCAAAATGACAATAAACTGAACCTGAACCTTTAAAAACTATTTTAAATACTATTACATAGACTGAGGTATCCAATGGTGAGCTATTCTTCCCTAGGACCCACACACATGAACACGAGGGAAAACAATGCCCTGACGCGTAGGGCAAAAATCAACCAGTATTAGACTTTTCAGAACGTACAGTGAGAAACTTCAAAACTTACAGATACGGTGACAATAAGGAGGGAATAGGATGCTGACGGGTAGCAGGGTCTGATTTATCTATGGGAGTTGGAATGTGGGTAGTGGGAGAGGCCAGAATGTTCCAACAGGCCCAGGCCGTGGTGAGGAGGCCTTGGACAGTGATTAATGGGTCAGTGGTGGTTGTGTTAATGGACTGGGCCTATGGAGCATATCCATCCGAGGTATGGAGCCCCTCACCTATGATGGATATGCTCCATAGCAGCGCAACGCGACAGAGCAGTGACTGACAGCCTGTTGGAGGATGGAGGCTAATGCCAACCTCTGTTAAATCATCTCTATCATCAGGAATTCACAAAAGTTAAATAGATAATAAATACATGAAATTCCAAAAGGCCAGCTCGTCCAGAATTGTGGACATTAGACTGTATAGACAGACAGATGGTAAAAACACAACCTCCTTGGTGCCTTAGTGAAGAAAGTTGTTTTGAGTGAGAAGTAACATTATTTAATTTTAGTCAAAAATGTAACAATAATGTATTACATTAATTATATGCACCATTTCATATGCAATGGGCTCACTTGTTTCTTTCTATCCTTTTTTAACCCATCATAATGAGTCAGACTATTGTTTTTTTTTTGTTTAATCGACTTTTTAGGCTTAAAGATAAATATGTGACTGCTGATGCTCTTTGCAGTAAACAGACACATTGTTAGTGCACTGCAGGAGATCAAGGAAAAGGCAGGTAAGAAAGGTTAAGAACAGCATGGAGGTTTGTGGCAAAAACAAACAGACCGTCTCTGAAAAAATGATTAAAAGGGCATTTAAACTTTTACTTGATTATAGCTAGCTGGTGGCTGCTGCTGCTACTGCTAAAAAAAAGGAACATTTTGCAAACATATTGATGCATCTCCCTCCTGTGAGTGTACCATTGAAGTCATCACATCACAGCACCAAAAATCAACAGGTGTCTTGTAAAAACGGAGATACACAAGTATATTCTCAACTCTGCCTGTTTATTGAAAAACTGGGCAATCATTTTTCATCTTTGATCTCGGCTTGATTTTTCTGTCGTATCAGCATGAGACTGTTGTTATAAAGGTTATAAAGGAGCACAGAATTATATGCTAATGTTAGATTTTTCACAATCATTTAATTATAGTATGAGCGATTTAATTACCAGTTAAGTCACTAGTACTGTGAAATCCATTCAAACTTTTTTTTTTTTAAATTTTATGCAATTATGTACCATTTTGTAGTTTTTACCTGGTAAATCAAAAGTTATTTGTTCTTTGCTACTTGCTCTTTCTTTGGTGTGGTGAACTGATACTGGTGTAGGCTTATCTGGCTTTAGGAATTAAATGAAATTAACAAAAATAAAGTGGCAATAAACTAATGCTTTTTTCCACAAAACATATCATCACCTGAAGTAGACAAAATGTAGCGAGCATAGTTTTGCTTTGTTTTCTTTCCTTGTTTTCTGTAAAGCAAACAAAGATCTAATTACATAGAACATAATTACTAATAATTTCTCCTTCCCAAACACTACACACATTGCACAGGCTGGAATTCCAAAGGGAGACCGAAACCTTTTTGCCGTCAGTTTAGCAAACAAATAACACGCCTCCATGGAACACAAATGAGAATGGATTGTGAAAGAAGATATTTTAATTCATCACACCCCCACCTTACTTGCTTCCTTACTGCTCCATCTTGGCTGAAAACTCTAAAACTGTGCAATATGTGGATAATTGCCATGTTTTATCAAGGCATAAAACAGGTTTGAAGAAAGCTGAGTGCCAGACTACAGCAGCTCAGCGGCGATGGTCATGTACCTCGAACAGAAAGCTTCCGTTAATCCAAACCTTGTAAACACCGTTAAAACATCAAGGCCTATAAAACACTTTTATGAAGTAAAGAGCCAACTCTACGGTTTTGCACTATGCCTCCTAAAATCTATGCTACTCCTGCTGCTGCCTGCATGAGAACAACTGCAAACACTGAGCCAACACAGCTGTCACAATAATGAAACTGTAGTTGACAATTAAGGGTTACACAAATAATTGTGATTTACAATGCAATAGTTTTTTGTTGGTTTTATGCCACTGGTATATTATAAGCTGAACAATACTTTCATTATACATGTACAGTACATTGAAGAGCAGCTCCTTATTGACATTGAAGTAGAACACAAATAAAAACTGCATTTCCGTTTGCCTGTAGGGCTTTGTGTACAGAAATGCACATAAATAACTTTAAATGTACAGAACAAAGTGTATTATTGAAATATACAAGGAAATTACTTGACAAGTACAAATAGAGCTTAGAGCCTCTAGTAAAAAAGGCCACAATGAGGCAATAAAAAAGTGGCAGATAATTCTGAAATAGTGGTGAGATGTGACATAGTCTACCTGGTTTTATGCAGTTCAAATGAGGATCGATTGTTATCAGAATTATGCAAAATAATTGCGGTCAGCTCAGATAACTGCAATAAAGCAATTATGTAGTAGCTGTGACAGGCATATGGTCCAATCTGCATCATGTATATAATACATCACAGCAGAAATGTGTGGTGGAAAAGTCCTAGTATCTTTTACACTGATTAATATTCACATTAATAACGTTGTAGATGCAGAGATCTGTGATAATGCCAATATCCATGTGTGTATATTAAACCTGAATACCTTCTCTGCATGGTCATGTTCAATATGAGCCACACTTGTCTCTGCACTAAATGTTTCCATTTAACAGCTCTTAAGGAGTTTCCTAAGTGGCACTAAGGGTCACTGTTTACTCTTTACTGGTGATGTTAGACACATTCTGATGGAAGTAGACCCATCTCCCGGGGTGAACGTCCTATGCCGTAGCTCTTTCCACTCCTCTACTTTCCCATACAATAGCCTCCTAATCAGATTGGTCAAAAAACGGCCCCAATTTTCAGCAGGTATATAAATAAATAAAACAGAGGAAATCACTTATACTGTATTTTGGAGCCAACATTCATCATTGTCAGCAGGCATATACAGTTCATATGCCCCTAACACGTCCCATTTCCCAAGCAGCAGCCATCCCGCCTTTGATAGGACAGCATACTCGCTCATTTATAGAAGAGCCTGTCAGTTTTGTGCTATTTACTAATGTAAATGTCCCTCGGATGAAGTCATCGTCAGGCATACCCTTGCAGTGACAGGAAAACAGGCGAGCGTAGCCATTTACAGTCATACTGGTGTCTATGCCGCATAGATTTGAATACCTCTGCAAAACTAGTTGAAGGTCAGGTTGACCTCCAGACACGATGTTGCACTGCTTACCTTACTTCGTGAGAAATCTCTCCACCAAAGTTGAGGAGGCGCATCGCAAATCCGGGCTTTATGCTCGAGACGTACACGCAAGTCCAGGAGCACTGAAGCCTCTTTACAGACTCCATAAACAGTCTAACATTTCATTCATGGCTAATCTAATAAACTGAGTTAGGGGAACTATTCTTGTGTTGGCTTACACGTTTTAAACTGCACAGGCTGTGATTGTACTGTATACACAGGCAATAAAAACACTACCTCAACAACAACCCTCTAATGGTTTACATAAATAAACAGAATACCTATCCAGTAGCATAAAGCACAGAGAGAAAGGACTGACTGTTGATTCAAGCAGCTGAGGTTACCCCCCTAAATCCCCACAGAGAGAGGACTTTCCCTTTGTTTACAATGAAATTCTCTAAAAGCCATCATATCTGCTGCATTCCTATTGAGTTACAGGACAAATGAATTACTGGGCATTTAGTCTGCAAAACAACAGTGTCTGTTCAAAAGGGGATCTCAAGACTGAGCTGGCGAAAAATGCCACTGCTGAGATCCATTTCCAGCTACGTAGGAGGGGAACTAAACAGTCCTTCTCCCCTCTCTATTGCTCTTTCAATTTATTCTCCGTTTGAATGTTCACTGTGGTCTGCCCACTTGTTTTTGAAGCTGATAATCGGCTCAGGAAAATTAGCTTATCTACATTTAGCATTCAGGAAAACAGACGAGTCTTGTAAACATAAATAAATAAATAAAATCACAGTGCGCTGCATAATATGGTGTGTGCTTGTGAGGAGCCAGGGATAGCGTGCTCTTGTGTGTCTGTATTGTGACATTGTGACAGTCACATAACTACCATCTAAAGGCTTTTTTTTTTTTTTAATACAGAGGATTTTTAAATTACATGACAGTTATTCCTCCGTTTGTGGAAAGAGCTGTGTCCCAAGAGCAGGAAAGCCCTCTACGCTTTCAAGTGCTCAGTGTGCTGCACTTGTTTATTCTGGCTATACCTCCACATCAGTACATCTTCCTGTCAGTCAAACTTGTGCTGCCAAGAAAGAAATACTCTGCTGGGCCTCAGCAGGTGAATTACAGGGAGGGCAGTCCCCTTTGTGGCCCTGCACCCACTCATAAAAGCCTGTTATTAGTGACCCATGCAGTTACAGCAGCAAGTACTATTTAGGGACATGTTTACTTTAGATTGATTGGCAGGGTGTGAAGAGGTGCCTCAAGCTCACATAGTAAAACTGATTTCAGTGTTGCAACAACAGTATTTGTCTTCTCAGTCACTAGAAAAACATGTTGTCGTTGTACATTTATCACTAGTATGTATAACTGTAAAGTTTCTAAACTAAACATTAGGACTAGAACTGAATATGTACAAGTCCATGTATCTATTTGTGTGTAAGTATGTATGTATCTATGTGTGTATCTATATGTGTGTGTATGTATATGTATTTATCCATTTATGCACGTACAATGGTAATGCCAAAACCTCTCAAGCCTTCCTCTATTTTCATACAAAGCTTTGCTCCTGTAACGTCAAAATAACCACATGATGACATAATGAAGTAAGCTAGATGCATGATAAAGAGGGCAAAGTGGCACAGCAAAATGTGTGCAATAGTTCAGTAAAACTCCAAAACTTAAAGAAACAGGGGTACATCCCTCATGACGGCAATAGACAATCTTTGAGTGATTGACATACAAATTTGCTCTCACAAAAGCGATGCTAATTTTTACAAATGCGAGCTTGATGATGTAAAATCATAGCCTCCCTCCTTACACCTCATTTTTTAATATTTAAATCAAGGAATGATCTTCTAAGCTTAACTTGAAATGTGAACTCTCTGGTGGGAAAGTCCTGGATTTTGTGCCTTTATCTGCCTATTGAGGAAAGCAAAAAGTAGGAGATGACTCATTGAAAAAAAGTGACAAAGATATCTGTGCAGATATGCAATGGCAACATTTTCTTCTTGTGATTGAGCTAAGCTTTAACCTGTGGCAGAAACGGTTTGAACCACGCTTGGATAGTGTGTGGGAGACAAATGTCAGAACTTATTTGGGTTTGTACAGCTCATCTACTAACGGTTTCCAATCCGAGAGCAGAGACCTCACACGCCTTCATTTTAGGTGCCGCACTAGAAAATGAGTGTCACATCACATAGAATGTGAACAAACATCTGACAAAAATGGCTGGTGGTGTTTCCATAACAAAAGGCATGAGCAGTTAGTAAGACACTGTAACCTCCGCGGGCCAAATCACCCTCACATACAGAAGCAGACTCCAGCTGTCACAACTAATAAGATGCTTTCATGACAACAAACAGTATCAGCCTGTCCTTGTCTGCAAAAAAAGGCAATGGGACTGCTTACACAAAGAAAACAACAGAGATAGAGGAGAACGGACAAGTGAGGGATTACAATGTTAACTGTTATCTTAATTCTTTCAGGCAGCTCACTAATAACCCTTCGGTTAAAATGTTGTTGACCATACCTATCAAATATCTGCTAAATAAACCCCCCATGTTAGCTAATGCACAAAATCCATTTAGCCAATTTCCACGCCACGCTGTTTCCGCTGACATAATAACAGAAAATAATCCCTCATGAGCTTTTAAACAAACAGTTTTATGTTGCCGTGAAAATTGCTACCTCAGTAAAAAAGCTATCTGACATCATGAAGCTTAGCCTGATGTTTTAAGTGTTTGACTGAAATTACGGGAGGACTCATTAATGCACCTGCAAGGTCCACCTGAGAGGACAACCACAGAGAGGTCAAGTGACTATGAAATAATAGCTCCAATGAAAAACTTCATGGGTGTTTTATGAATCTTGTCGGGGACCGCTATTAAAACCATGGGGCTGACAGCAGAAAGGTTTAAGAGCGTTGTCTTGAGGGGCTATTACCTCAACTGTGGGTGATATCTCAATAAGAAGCATCTCTTACTGAATAGAGGAGGGTACATCATTGTCAAAACATACAATATACAGCTTTTTTTTTTTTTTTAACACAGATTAAAACCCGTGCATTGAGTCTAAAAAAAAACCTCATCATGTAAATCTATGCAGTCTAAAGTCCTTTTATTCTTGTTGTGCTCGATAGGTCCTGTGACAAATTCAACAAATATTTTCCCACTAATTACGAGGCTACAGCAGTTGGATAGATTGATTATAAAAAAAAAAAAAATGAGTAAAAAAATGATGTAATGTAGCGGGGGCTTCAAGTTTGAGTCCTTCTGTTTGGAAGCAGTTCCAACACTTTCCATTGTAGCTGTACTTTGAGCTGCAGAGAAAACTGTCAGCACTGACATATGGTAATTGTAAATGTCGTTATCTACAGTAGGTGAAGAATCCGGATCGAGCGGGAGATAACCAACAGACTGTGTTAGTTTACTCATCGGAAATTGTACACTGTGAGCCATCCAATACTTTAAGATTGCATACTCGCAGTCTCTCCTGTAGATATTAAATCCCTTTAGAAAACTGTGTATGGATTTTTTGTGAGCAACCCTTAGTGGTGAGATGGTTAAAATGTGCCCTCCACCAAAAGGCTGAAAAACCGGTTATGCAACAGTAACTTTAAAATGTAATAACATATAACATTAAGTTGAACTCATAATTCATTTTGCATGATTTCATAATGGTGATAGAGACAGTTAAATATGCATAAGTCTTTACTTTGTAGTGTGTAATCTAATATCACTAAACTATATGGGCACAAATATTTGGATTTATTGAATTTTACATGGGGGCAGCATGGTGGTGCAGTGGGTAGCACTCGTGCCTCACAGCAAGAAGGGCCTGGGTTCGAGCCCAACACCAGTCGGTGGGGCCTTTCTGTGTGGAGTTTGCATGTTCTCCCCGTGTCTGCGTGGGTTTTCTCCGGGTACTC
>JAPQRQ010000008.1:12840497-12864627 GCA_037367365.1 Apogon talboti
GTACCCTGCCTTCGCCCTTAAGTAGCTGGGATAGGCTCCAAGCGACCCCCGCGACCCTAGTGAGGATTAAGCGGGTTTAGATGATGACTGACTGACTGAATTTTACATTGTGATGACTATCACTGCAACACATTTGAAAAATTCTTACAAAATGCTTCAGTGTTTGTTTTGACTTAATTTTATCTAATGTAGAATTTTTATAATCATCACAATTGTTGTAACCCTCAAAGGCCTAGAACTATTTTTGTGGTGATGAATTCTGCTGTACATTCAGCCTTTCATAAGTGATTTATCATCTTTTAATGTAACATTATCTGCTGCATATTTAAGATGTTAATAAAAGCTCAGAATAAACTCTAAAGTAATTAAAACAGAACAGAGAAAACTGGGGAATTTTTTTTTCAGCAAAATATATAATTAACTGAATATAAAAACATTCATTTGTCTATGTGTTTTTTACTGGTGAATAGACATTGTACAAAATAACACCCTCTTAACATCCAAATAAGACACTTCTGATGCTGCTGAGAAGCTGCATTTAAGTGTATTGATCCGATTAATGGTTCAAAAGTTATTAAACATTTTAGATGCATAGATGCTTTGGTCGCTGACAGATGTTTGGGTTTTTATGGGTTAAATGTTTCACCACTAGATTTGTGAAATTTGTCATGTTCTGAACATAAATGGTTCCTACACCTCTCTTTCAGGAAGGGAAATCAGCCCTTAAAAAGAAATACTGATTTGATACTTAACACTAATAACCACTGATACCAACACAAAATTTTTACCCTGATAATGTTTCAAATCGATGGGAATGGAAAGTCGTAAAGTGGTTGTGATGTGTCCAAATATTTTTGTCCATATAGTCCTCTGGTATAAAATGTGAGAGCTAGGAGGCACTTTTAAAAACATGAGAGTTTCTATTGTACAATGTGTCCTGGAAATGCACAGCTTTGAAAAATTAATTAGTGGACTGTGATGTGGCATTGAAATGATTTTTCCTGCCTCATTGTGCATTTTGGTGAATCATACGGCATTTTTCTCTAGAGGACAAAATGCTTTCAAGTCTCTTAGTAGGACACTGTACACCTCCTTATGACATATGAAAATAATCGGTCTTCTCATTGCACAATTCTCTCCTCTAGTTATAGATGACATTGAATTGTCTTAGCCTTGGTCATGTTGCTGATAATAATATAATCTCATTTGGTTATCCACTTTATTGTTCATGCATAGTTTGTAGAATTTATTTTTATTTTATGTGATTTTAAATCCTTTAACATCTTTATTTTTTAATTCAACACAAAAATATTAATGTTGACGGGCTGTTATATTGAGTTTATACAGAAAAATCACAGGTGGTCTAATCATTTTTTTTCCATAGTTCTACTGTATGTGTAGTTTATTCGATTAGAATGACAGCATGCTAATCAATTTATGAAGCGGCATAAGCCTCGCGAATCGAAATGAATGCAAAACACAGAAGAAAATGGATTATATTACACATTATTATACCCCTGACTGAGAGGATGTTTACATGTTGCACAGGAAATATTTTACAGTGCAGTGTACAAATCTTATAACTTGTGCTGCACCACAAGCTGACAAGAATGTGAGTGTTGTGGGGTGGAAAGGCCTGGGGAGACGGTGCTTTGACAGGAATTCAGGGACGGTGACCCAGCTGACTCTCACACATTCAGCAGATGATAGACATATTTGTCAAAACTATCATTGCACTTGAACAAAAGACAGATATTTTAGTGACAGATATGCCGGAACCATGGCTCAGCAGCTGGTATGTGAAAAGTCTCAGAATCATACATATATAGGTTTGTGCATCTGTGTGTACGTGCCTTCATGCCTATAACACATACAAAGGATTTAGAAACATACAAACTAATATAACGCTTAACCTGTGTGAAGAGATTTTCAGACGTAACTGGAGCAAAATAACATACTCTTTTAATATAAACACAGAGTAAGAGCAGTTGCTAAGTTATGTGAAATTAAACATTTATATTCTCCTGTGCAAGTAATGGAACTAACTTTGGTAAATTGAAATGCCTCCCACTGAATACTATTTGCTTCCATAGCAATGTGTGAAATAGAAGTGGAAATGAAAGAACAAGTCAGTTTAAATACAGTGTGAGAGCAATTTATGCAATTTTTGGTGGTTTTCCTGTATAAGCCAATTACAGTAAGATAGTCACAAAAAGAAAAACCCTTACTGGTATCAGAATAAAGAGTAGTCTAAAATACCCACTTAAACCTTGCAAAAATTGCAGATTTCCTCTTTTCAGAGAAAATATGGGTTACTCATATTCAGTTGAAAGTCAGCTGTGACCTCTGCAGCTAGTCTGGAGAAAATGAAAACAACTCTATGAGGTGATGGTATGTGTTGTTTGGACATACTGCTGCCTAGGGGCCATATTTAATTTTAAGCCCTCTTTTCTAGTTATCACGGAGAAACTGTTGTCAAACCTTGTAACACCGGACAGAATGCCACAAATGCCAGAGAATTTATGAAATAGATACAGTACAATATATGCAGCAACGCACAGCTGGGCCGCATTTTGGCCAGAAAACACATCAAAGTCCGCCTTCAGCATGCCTGCTGTACAAGAATAACAGTGGGAACCAGATGAGTCCCAAAAGGAGAAAAAAGGGAAAAAAAAATAAAATAAAAAAATAACTTGTTCCTTGTTAGATTCTCAACATTTCAGAAGCTCTATGATTAGTGACAAGGGTGCTCCCAGGGAGTTGACGAGAAATATTTGCATTTGATTATTTTGGCATGAAAATTAATGGAAGAAAAAGGAATAGGGGAAAATTAAACGTGCTTTGAAAATAGAGGAGTCACTTGGGCAAGTGGGAAAGAATCTTTGAAGGCCCCTATATGAGTCCTCTAACTCTTCCTGTCATGCTTTTATTGCTTTTGGAGTGAATCTTGGTTTTTCAAGCCAAAGTAGGAGAACACCTACCAGTGAAGGGAATAAACAGATGCTGGTCCTGACTAAGCAGTTCTTCTGTGCTCACCTCAAAAGTAGAAGTTATGGAAAGAAAAAAAAAAATCAAGATCATATTCTCTCCATCCTTTTAAAACCATGCTAAGGCGCTGTCGGATTGAATGTCATTAAACCCTTTTATTTCTTTTCATTTCTCTTTTCTTCCGTCGACAGCTAGTTGTCATAAACCGCCACTAAACCCCACGAGGGCCCCTAGTGCAGTCAGACGGAGTACAAAGCAATCATATCTGCTGATTAAAGCTCTAATGCATTCTGCTGTGTGGGGCTGGTCCCTGCATCATTAATGAAGAGCAGATATTATATCCTGTTTACAGGGAAAAGGGAGGCAGCTCATATTAAGCATTAGCACTCCCCTTGCACTACTTCTACCCACACGCTGAGAGGACAGCATGCCCCTGGCTCAGTGTCGACCTGTAGACTTTGGCTAACATTAGGACATGGTAGGTGGAACAAGAATGACGCATGCTAAGAAGCTGCATCATGACATCAGCGAATAAACGCTGCTGGGCAAAATCTGCTTTGGATATAATGTGAATATGCCTCTGTGTCTCTGTGTGTGTGTATATATGCCTGTCTGGATGTTTGTATTGCTGAACATTTGGAGAGGCCATTGACTGGGTAACCTAACTGAGCCCAGGTCTGAGGTCCGACTCTCATTTTATTTCACCCTTATTTGTCGCTTGTTCCCTCCCCCTCTCCCCTTTTTCTGTGTCACTCTTGGCGCCGGCCCAGTGGATGCAAGGCCAAGTGGTCAGTCTCTGAGGGGGGACACCCACTCGGCATGGTGTTCGGGACAAACACTGCAGCAGCGTTTCCTCTGCTCTACCCATCTGTTGGTTTTGGCCCACTCCTCTGAACCACAGCACGGATCTAGCCAGGCTTTAGCAAGCACACTTGTACCGCAGCCAGACCACTTTACACTGGACTTTCCTGTAAGTACTGTCTGCGGCAATTAAATGTGGGAATGGAAAGGACAGTCGGATGGTTAAAAGGTCATTCCCACGATATGTACAACCAATAAACTCTATTTATGACATGCTCTCTGGAGAACTGTGCTTCTTTTGCTCTTCTGAAATAATAAGATATGAGCATGGCAGCAGAAGAAAGGACGTTTACATGAAAACAAGAGGACTTGTTTATACTTTTGGAAATGGTAGGCTATGTTCTTGCATAATCCATATCACAGTGATATGTTATGTGTCCCTCTGGCAATCACTTTAAGAGTTGGAGTGTCAGTAACTGATTAATATACAGTGAGTTAATCATTATTGGATACTCTAATTGGATTATCTTCTCAGAACACAAAAAGGACTAATTATTCATCAGGAGCACTCTTGTGTAAACACTGTTTATTTTACTCTGATTTGCACTTCCCCTAAGCCTTTCTTACCTCCTGAGCCTCAACACTGTCACATCAACATAGTCAAAGTCAAGTAAACAGTGACAATAAAATCATGAGACAAATCATTTGAGTCATCTGCATATAAAACAGTAGCAAGCCCGAGAGCAGACTGTGCTATGACAATCTAATTACAAAATTTCACTGGAGCAGAAAACAGAAGAAACGAAAAGAGAGGAGAGGAGAGGAGAAGAGAGGAGAGGATGAGGATGAGAGAGGAGAGGAGAGGAGAGGAGAGGAGAGGAATAAAACACCCCCTTATATTCTCAGCTGCTCTTTTTTCCTTGCAATTACATTACTTTAAAAGGCCTGTCCTTTAATTTATCTCTATCTTCTAGCAAAGGTAATTTTTGAGAGCAGAGCAGGGAATCATACAGACACTCAATCGATAAAAACGAGCCACACGAAAGCATCAAAAGTGATTGCTCCAACCTACTAAAGACAGCTAGAGGATATGAGCTGTTGCTAAGAAAATTTTCATTTGGAATCTAAAAAAGTAAGAGGCTGAAATAGTGCAGAGTATGACTTACCTGTGTGGTGGTGAACCAGGCACAGTCGATTGGGCCGAATGGATGGCAACATGAAAGAGAAGAAAAGGAGACACATTAATGACACAGAAGAAGAATGTGAAGGGGAGTGTTTTTCTTTTGATGTTTTTGTGTACAATAAAACCTCATAAGGTAGGATGTGAGACTGTTAGGAGAACGTATCAAGCAATGCTTTCAACAGTTGCAAAATATTCCGTATTTACTGTATGAGTATTCTTTTTCTTCTCATGATTGTCCAGATGAGTGCACTAAATGATGATCCACATTCCAGCCACAATTCAGCCCAAACCCTTCCAAAAATTGCCACCAGATGCCCGAGGGAGGAAAAACTAATCCCAAAATGAGCCTATCTGATTGAAAAGCATCCACCCCACAGTGCCTGGCCTGCACAGACACTGTGATCAATGTTTTCTGTGATAAGAGTCAAACTCAACACAGATGGCGAAATAATGACATGACTTTACCTTAAATTTTAATAGTTTCCTGTTACCTGAAACCAGCCTCGGATATATGTATGGACTGGCTCTTTATGCACATTTATGTATGTGTTACATTGGTAGAGCCAAAATCAGGAGATAATACAAGTGTACAAATCAGTTAACGGGTAGAATATTTACAGGAAACAGTGAATAAATAATTCCAAAGTGGGGCTTCATGATTGACAAAAAGATCAGTAGTATCACAGCAAAAGCAATTCAAGGATTACGCTAAAAGCTCACTCTTGCTTTAATCAATGCACCAGTCTGGGATGGGGACCTCTCTTAGTTCTAGTTACATGTAGGTGCTGTGTTTTAAAGGCTATCAGATTTTTTTCTTCATCTGATTAACTGTGGATGCAATGTCATTTACAAACGTCATCCCAAAAGAATCCATCTTACATTCTATCATTCTCAATTGAACAATAAAAGTCACGTGTTCAGCCCTGCAAGTGTAAGCTCCACAAGAAAGGGCTTTTTTTTTTCTGTTGTTGTTGTTGTTATTGTTGTTGTTTATGTACTTTTCCCTTCTGGAAACATGCAGGGAGACCAAACTGAGTAGACAGGTGTGAGCTACCCCTCAGCACTGGCCAAGGGCAAGTTTTGTTTTCCTAGGATGTAGTGGTTACGCTTTGGAATGGATTAGGCAACGTGATCCAAGACTACAGTGGAGCTTTGAGGCATCTTCTCTCAAGAGTGTGGTCTCACAGCCTGAGGAGAGGTAGATACTGTTCCCTGTGATAAAGTACAGTTGGTGCACACATTGTAACTGGATTAAGCCCTCTGGCCACACAGTATTCTCTGGAGGTCAGCATACGGAGAGTCTGCTGCCACAAAAATGAGTCAAAAGCTGAGAAACATGGGCATGAAATTGCCAAGGATGTTTTACCCCTTTAAGAAACTTAAACTCCCTTAATCACTTAAAGTCAGATCTGGTTTTGACACAACAGATGCAGACGTATCAACTGCCCAATTAACACAGGCACTCTATTTTTGTAAAACAATATGGTCGCTATTAACAACTACTCGTAATTTACAGCTGACGGCTACGCATGAAAATAAAGTGCCCAAAATAATTTCAAGGTTAGGTTTTTTTCTTCCTTATCTGTGCGAGCAGTCATCTGTTCCTTTTGGAGATATTAGTATTGCCCTCCTTATCGCTGAATAGTTGATTCTGGTCATCCACTGCTGCTTAGTAGGACTTAACCGGCTCTTTTGAACATTACAAAAAAAAAAAAGAAAATTGGAGTTTTCGTTACCACTAGTGCAATTTTAAGTCCCATACAATTGTTATCTTAATTGGAAATCAAGTGCTTGATAGATTATTCATTCCATAAATGTGAGGGATATTTATGAGCAGCCGCTAAAAAGACTATAAGTAAAAATGAAAGAAATGCAGGACCGTTCAGTCAGCTTAAATTAAGTAAAAATACAGTTCACAGCTATAATGACAGTGATTCTAAATGCTTCTCAATGTATCATATCCTCAGGTTTCTATTCTGCACATGGTAGACTGATGCATATATATATATACACCAGTATTTGTGACAAAGACACAATACATTAATTAAACTGTACAAAACAAACACATAAATCCCTTTGTGGTATGTTTCGCTTTACAAAGAAACCTGCTTTGACATGACTTATTATGTATATTTGTAATTACAACTACAGTTCTATAAATAATGTACTAATGACTTCTTTTGCCTTTTATTTTTAGTTCATTTTATCTGAAGTAAAGTACCACTGAATTTCCTTTATGGGGTCAGTAAAGTGAATCACTATCTCACATAGAGGTCTCAATATTGACTGGCCTCGTGATTTGATTTTGATGTCCACAGCGCACAGCATCTTTGAGTCATGGCATTTCAACACCACTAATTATCACTGTACGTCAATGTCTTTCTCTTTGATTCAGTTCACCAGAGGAATGGCGCCATTATCCTGACAGTCAATGGAAAAAAAAAACAAACAAAAAAAACACTGCAGATGTGTTACCATTTGTTTGGGCTAAATCTAGTCTTTCTAATGACCATACAGGCAACAGCTCAAGAGATGCGAGCTCTGTCCATTCCTGGGAGAGATAGTGAAACGCCTGAGGTAATTAACAGCAGCGGAGGTGCTGAAGGGCTGCGTGACATCCAGCATGAGATAGTATGTTCCTCTCCTCTGTCTTTTGTTAATTAGTAGCATTAAAGCAATCCTAGCCTCATCCTTTTTTTTTTCCACCATCAAAGTCCACCAGGGTAATACGATGGCACACTGAAGCTGAGCAGACTAAAATGAGCAACCGTAACAATACCAATTTGCCACAGCTCTGAACACTGCAGCATTTCCTAAATATATGTGCTTGCGTTCCTCTCCTTTTTTGTGGCTGATGCTTTGATAGTGTCCTGTGTGTGAGCCTGAGTGCTGCAGGGTAGAGGTTTTGAGTGAAATGAAAGAGATCATAGAGAGCTGGGGACTGCTACATAGGTGTGTCTGCATCAACACTTGTGCTGTTCTACCCCCGCCAGTGGCACAATGCTGCAGACTATGTGATTTATTAGCCTGCACAGACAGGAGCAAGAGAACACGAAACGAAAACAGATGCCACTAATGTAGACTAGAGCTGTCTAATAACAGTCTTCAAAAGACTTTCTGCAGCACACTAACAAAATAAAAGCGGGTTTATTACATCTGTACATTTACAGAATTACTCAGATAATGGAGACATCAGTATTTTGCATCATTAAGAGACTAGATCCAGCATGAAAAACACTGAACTTCATTTACATTGTGAGAACTTTTCCCCCATGATGGCATTCATTACATTATGAACACGAGGACTTTGATGAAGACATAAAATATTATTTAATTATTTACTATTCCATCTGCTCTAGCTGTGTTAAGAAAAAAAAAATACTGTTTTTTTCTTCTGTCAGTCTTGGTATCTTGGACTACCACTAGTTTGCAGCCTGCCCACAGAGGCAGCAGCAGCTTCAACATCTTCCAATGTATGGAGGAGGAGCCCTGACCCTTTCCTTCCCAACTAGTTAAATTATTTACAGGTGCTTTCCTCCTGACAAACCTCTTACTGTCCTCACCTTCTGACACAGAAGCACTCTGCCGGACGTAAACCACCGTCATGTCAATTCCCAATGGACAGACAGGGTTCAATCTGTTAAAACTCTACCATATATTGACACATAAATCAGGCACATTAAATTAGCTAAGGAGCTCTATTCAGTACCGTAAGCTCCACTGAGCAAACAGGTAAAAAAAAAACTGAAAATAAAAATGCAACATACACCGCTGAAATGAATCCGCAGTTTTTCCACACTGGTGGATTTGAAAGACAACAGTGGCTTAGTGATGAAAAGTGAACTTGTGCTGACCACAAAGAGAGTGAGAGAAAGGATGGTAGAAAAACAAGGGGAAATCACTCCCTTATCTTTTTCCAACCTCTGTGTTTTATGCTTTGAATCCAACATCAAAGACAGGTGGGACTGAAAGTCACCCCGTTGTGTGGGTGGGGGGGCTTTTACTTTCTTTGTCTGTAACACTGTGAAACATTGCACACCTGTTAGAACAAGGCACAAATGCTAATCAGTCGCGCATCTCAGACTTGGCGAGTAATTTAACAACACTGGCAGAGACATAAACATGTGTAAACACAATTCAACATTGTTGACATGAATAGATTTAGATGGTATGACATGCCCTTCATGATGACAGCAGTGTGCATGTAAAAGTTACATGTAAGTGTCATGGTGTCATTGCTGTCTCGTCTTGTGCATACAGTGTTAAGTATCTTTGAAGCGTCACATTTCGGTTACTTCATCTGGAATACAATCAGTCCTCACTTGACCTACGCGTGACTGGCGACCTGCGACTGATCCAGCTGCTGTGATTGGCCAAACAAGGCTTTCTCCTCAAAACAGAAAATAAAAAAAGAGCTACTTTATCAACCAAAGCTGTTCTGACAACTGGCACTTTTACGAACTGGCATGAGTTTGGGTGTTTCATGTCACTGTCAAACCACAATGTTTTCTTTATTGATTTTCCTGTCTGATCTCATCACGGGCACAGAGGAAGGGAGGCAGTCGGACACATTAGGGGGAAAAAAAGCTGAAAAACTAATGCTATACAGAAGTGCTGATACTCAACAGAGGCGATTCTGTTTATGTATAAAGTAGGGTGATTACTTTATAAAATTATTATGCTGGAGAATCTGTCAGCATGTTAATGAAGGTGTTGCAGTAGTAGGAGGCAGCAATGGATGGCATCTGACTAGGAAGCTGTCTCCCCTGAGGTCTCACATCTCTCTATCTGTAGCTGGAGGACTAGAAGGCAGGTCTGTTTGTGAGCCCCGGTGGGTGTCAGAAAGATCACAGTGACCTGCTACAGGAGTGTGCATCCCACTGACAGGACTCCTGAAGCCAAAATAGACTCATCTGTGTCTGCGGTGGACTGCAGGCGATGTCATTACTATCAGCACTCTTGTATTTTTCTTAAAAGAAAATCACATCAAAAGTGTTTCTTGTATGTGCCTTGGAGGAAACACAGAAGTCCTGATGAAACATGCCTCTATTAGACGGACTCCGGCTGCAGTCTGCTGCAGGTCCTGACCTTCAGAGGAATTTTTTTCTTTTTTGTGATCCCTCATGATTAAAGGGAAAAAAATTGCTAAACAAAAGTATCTGTAGAGTAGGAATAAAGATGTAAAGTTTCTATAAAGCCATGCTCTTAAAGGAAACTCTAATGTTATATTAATTCCATCTCTATGTTTGTGGCATCCGTTTTCTCCATAAATAAAGTTATAATTTATTTTGCATAGAATTTTACCAGTAACAGTGACATGGGTTCAGATTCAAGCTCATATACTATAGGTTATGTTGATATTTGTGTTTACCACTGTTTTCTCCAAAATAAAATCAACAAATACCTCCATGACAAAATTGCTGAAAGGTCCAGTGTGTAAACTTTAGTGACACCTAGTGGTAAAGTTATAGATTGCAACCAGCTGAATGACCCCCCCACCCCCACCCCCAACACGGTGAATTGTCCAATCCTGTCTTTTTATTTGAGGGAATAATAACTCTGTTTCAGTCACTGACACATTATGTAACTGTGACTAAAAAGTCTGTTAGTAGCAACTATACAAACATGGTGGACTTCCTCAGTAGATAAAATAAGGGAATGAAAACAGTCATTCTTATTGTCATATGATTACACAATATAAAGTAATGTCATTTAAATGAAATATAGTTACATTGTCATAAATCATACACACTGGACCTATAAACCTTACTTTCTCACAAACATGGCTTATCTTGAATTATTGTTGAATATCATTACTAGCCACATAATGTAATATTTGGTTTAAGTACTTTTCTAGAACAGAGCACAGAGGTGTGAAGAATAAGAATCTGCCTAAAGCAAAGTTGAGAATTTCCATGAACCATGACGAACATTACATTTAAATTCACAGAATGCAGGTTTATTGGTACTGATGATAGTATTAATGGCAGTTCAATAACAGTTATATTTTTGCTGCAATAAATGACAATTTGTGAGGGAGTTACAGCCTTTCAGTACCGTTTTAAAAATGTGTTTCAGGCACATACAGATAACTGCATCCTGTGATACTCAGAATAGCTCAAATGATACCAATTACATTCCTCCATGGAAGTGCCTTTTGAGCATCCTTTGAAAACTAGTACATTTTTATTTTAAGACTTTCTCAAAGCACAACTTTAACGTGAATGAACAATTTGTTGAGCCCCAGGACAGTTCGCTGATTTTAATATTAAAATGGAACTTTATATCTGGACTACAGGGCTCAATTAGTTCAAACAGGGTTTTTGAGAAGACTTACAATAATTGAAAGCTTTTGATCCTGGAGCGTCAACTGCCACGGACAGGAGCAAAAAAAAAAATCTAATGAATGTCAGTATATATACAGACAACATGGCAAGCCAGATTTTGTATTGAGGAAAATATTCTAAATAACCGCAGTTAAAGAACATAAAACAAAAGAACCACAAAGGTTTTCTTGTGGTATTATCCTCCCTTGCACAGAGGTTCCTTTATCATGTGGACGTAAGCTCCTTCCCCACCTTCCTGCAACTCTATCAAGAAATATGATTAATATGTGAGGCCAGAACCCAGGTCCATGGCACAGGCAGATAATTGAGTTCTAATCTTCACACTGTGGTGATATCATTAACTAACTCACCCCTACAACTCCATAAAGAGGCAGAAACCAATTGACAATTTGGTGGGCATAGGTGCAAAAGCCACATTAAAATGAGACCTGGGAAAACAGGTTTTCATACAGCTATTGCATGAATCAATAAAGGCTATTAGGTCTGAGTCCCTAAGGCACAACTGACAAAATACAGGCTGAAGAAAGACTAAAGAGGCTAAAAATGTCACCCGGAGCCAACACTGGAAAAAATAATAATAGACAAATTAATTGTCTTGGTGCAGTTGTAGTATTGTAAGTTTCATACTAACAATGTTTGTTGTGTTTTGTTTTTTCTCAATGTTTTTTTTTTTTTGTTACCCTTCATTGTCTTTTATTGCTAAGCGATCTGCTGCCAAGACTGTAACTATGTGTGTCCCGATGGCTACAAAGTAATTGCTCTTTATTTTATAATGTTTTAGAACAAAGTGGGAGGCAGTTATGTTACAGCACATACACCGTTAATTTTCCGGGCCTAGTTAACCATACTTATGGCGAAAAAGGCTTTAATAAAGCTTCACTTTCCCAATGCGTGATGCTCTACTTTGCTGTGTCACTGCTCATCTCCTACACTATTTATAAATCCTGTTAAATCCAATTTTTTTCTGATCAGAGATGTTTTATAATCAGCCTTCTCATCTGCCCCTCACTCCTCTGCTGTCTCATCTTCACAAGGTGATTTGTCTTGCAGTGATTGACAATTTCTTAATGTTGACAGGTAATGACAACAGTGCTGAAAAACAAAACAGTGAGAACCTGTAAGACCATGCATTTTGGTGTCTTTGCCAATACTTTTCCGTGCTACAGTAGATGCTGAAATAGTGAAGACAGACAGATAATAAACATGTAACATTACTGTGCATTGCATAAAACACATATGCAACTTTCAAATTAACGAAGCAAGTTTAAGTATTACTTTTTCACAGACAGATCAAAAAACTAATGTGCAGTCTCAGTCAGTCCTCAGGCAACTTATTGTGCCTTAGGCTACTTAAAGAATACTTAGTATGAGACAACATGCACACGCAAGAAATATCCATATTAGTTAAAGTCACACTTGATATTAGGTCAAAATAAGAAAAATTAATTAGGAGGCGCACAAATCAGATTTTAAATTCAGTCAAAAGACTCTGCTGTGGTTCAATCCATTTAAGCTGACACATGTTGCCCATAAACATCCATCTCGAATGTCGACTCTAAACAGGGCCAGGTGTTCACTTGTGCAACTTGTCAAACTACCTTTTAAACAAAACAGGAACTTCAATTAAGCGTCCAACACCTCTTAATGAAGTGCTGATTGTGAAAACAGAACAGTGTCCAGAAACATAATGAAGTCATTAATGCTAATTTATACAAAGCCTAACATTTGAGCCCTTTGTTTATTTGTGAGAAGCCAGAAAACATCCTATGGGTTCATTATGATCTGGAGAGCTTCCGCTAGTTGTGTGTCGGACATGGGGGTCAGGACAGGCACGCAATCAGCCAGGTGCCTCATCGAGTGTATGCACAGCCATTCCTGTTCCATACTAATGTCATCTTGTGGGTAGAAATGAGAAAGTAGTGATGCAAGATAATTACCGGGGCACGCCAGAGACAGGTGGTGCCCTAACTGTGGTGATTTAGCATTTTGAATCCCTCATTCTCATTAGGCTTGTACTATTCCTCAGTCAGGAAGCAAACTTTGTGGCACCAGGCACTAAATCTTCGCAGAGAGCCTCAGAGGAACAGCACATCCCGGACGCCCCGAGAACATGCTAATGGTCGTGGCTATTACAAAGAGACACAAACAAACCCGGTGTTTACCAGCAGTCAAGGTCAGCTTTCAGGTTATCAGTGGTTGTGGATGGCAGACCCATTTCTCAGGGCTATCCCTGTTCACAGTTTCGAAAGGTCAGTCATTAACCATGCCATAAGAACAGAGGACTGTTAAAGTGCCTGTTCTTCACTGTTGGGCAAAGACCTATTTATGTCACCTCCAGTGGTGAAGCTCCTATAAAGCTAAAACGCTGCGATGAAGCCAGCTTCTTAAGGGGTTAATTTTGCACTGCCCAGGTTGACCACGGTTGACAGGATGCCATTTCATGATTCATGACCCCTGCTGATACTTAGTCGAACTACTAATTGCCTGCTTATCACTTGAACTGTGCAAGAACAATGGGTGGCCGAGGCAGAAACACTCGCTTTGGGTTCAGGTTGAAGCTTCTCTAATGACTCACTATTAGCCGCCTGACTTATGCCGTTGAGTTATGTCTGTTTAGCTCAATAGGAGCTGGAGGAGCAGACAAAATGTTCTGTTACAGGGCAGAGAGCACTTTGGTTCCTGCTTTGAAACAAATGGATTTCACACTCCACCTGCAGGGAGGGAAAGGTGTGAATGTGCACTGAAGAACAGCCACAGGACAGGACTCGACAAACTATGAAGCAAACCAATTAGACGTGGATCTGCAGGGAAGCTCGCATTGCTCCTCTGCATTATGAGAGCAATATTGACAGCACATGGCATTTTACATTATGGGAACTATATTCAAAAACACTTTTCATGTACTATCCATCAATATTGTACACATATAGAGCCAGTGAAAGCTTTTAATAATGGATAGAGAAGTGTCTGCATTTAAACCAAGCTGATGTGACAAGGGACACTTTAAATTTTTCCACCATGACACATTAGCAGTCGTGGACATTTGTTTTTGGTGTCAAGTGAGTTTTTTTTTGTATGAAGACAACGCGATCAGCCGGATCCTATATTAAGACTCGAGTCCATAGATGGACAGCACAGCTACAGTGAAGGCTTTAATCATTACAATGCTTCCATGCTTGCCATTCTCTAAATCCTGCCGCCATGGTGACAGAAGAAACTTGAACTCTTTCCAGTTGGAATTAGATGAAATGACACTAAAAACTGGATGTGACTCAACATTATCTGACAAGCCTCATTTTGCCCATCAAATGTCATTAAAGATAATTGATTGTGAATAACAGAATGGCACAAGCATGCAATAAAAGAAAAGGAGAGAGGAGTGAGGAGTGAAGGAGTGGGCAGGAGAAAATTCCTGTTGTCACATGGTAACGAAATGGAAGAATTTAAGCTGTCAAGAAACTGAGGTATTGTCAGCTAAGATGGTTAAAAGCCAGGCACTCTCGAAAATCTTGACACTAAGATGCTGTCAAGCTGCCCGGAGGAATAAGAGTGACAGTGATGTGAAACAAAGAATTCTTGCCTGTGCCAGTCTACTAACTACTACAAGGCCAACTCAAAGGAAAAAAAAAAAAAAAAACAAGAATCAAAAACAGCACTTAATGTAATCACTGGAAAAGGAGAATTCTTGCTCATCATTTACACAACATGAATAATGATGTATTTGTTTTTGAATGTAAAATAAAGAAAAAACCTACACATCCAGCAGACGTGTGTATTATCTAAACCGTGCGAGGGTTGGTGAAATGCCCTGTAGAATTTCATTATATGCAGCATGAACAGACTCTGTCTCGGAACACAAGATTAACATACAGATTACCTATGTTGTTGTTATGGTGTTCCAAAAACCTTAGGATAGTCTCCAGCTTTACGACGCCTGCTTTACCTTCCCCACACTATATAATTCACACTTTTACAGAGATGGAGAATTTTCCAGTGCATTTTGTTGGATTCGTCCCCAGCAAAAAAAAGAAACATGGTTTCCAAATCTCAACATTTTAGATGGCTGCGAGAAGAACTAGCTACAACTTTGCTTTCTGTGAAAAGAACAAAGCTACATTTACTGGACATCTACGATAAAATAAAAGTAGACTGTGTAAGAATTGCTTAATTGACATATTTTCCTCTTATAGTTATACAGTGATGTATGTAAACTGCGTGATACATGTTTTTGGATGGAATTCCAGTTATGCTTTCCAAAAAAACAGATCTTGTATTCAGATTTGGTTGTTAAAGAGCATGCGTCATGGATGAGACTGCAACCGCCATGTTGACCTGTATACAGTATACTACGTGGTCTTGCAGACAGACATCAGAGACAACTGGGTTGACACTTCAGGGCCTTCCCACACAGAGATGTGTGTTGTGGGCAGAGGGGGGGGGGGGTGATATTGCTGGCCACAAATCCCCTCCTCTCATCATTAGGCCTTGCTGCTTGCTTCCCCTCTGGGCTCCAGGTTCCTGACTGGACTCCTTTGTGGCAAAATGAAATCTAAGGGACAGCCTGGGTATCGCTTCAGGCTACAGAAAACAGGGTCACTAGAAGAGGCGCATGACAACACTGCTGTATACCTACCTGATACATAACTGGCTGAATAGTAAAAGCTACACAAACCTCCCTCAGACAAAAGTGTGATTTGCACTAAATTAAGCAGAACTTCGTCAACATGCTGTACATACAGACTATCAAATCACTTTTCTGGCAAGCAGCTGGAAGCATCACAGGATGACAAGCACATAAGGCAATGATTCAGCCAGAAGGAGGGTCTCCTTTCAGGGCACATTGAGTCTGCTTGTTGTGCTGAATTAGGAAATTAAGAAATAACTGTGCTGTTCTGTGCAGATGTGAAGAGTCCTGTGTTGTTGTTTTTTTGGTTTTTTTTTTCTCCTGGTAATTGCGCAGCTTGAGTCCTCTTGCCCTCCCCTCTCCAGGATTATTGCTGAATACACACTCAATCCCCTTTCTGCCCATGTATCTTGTTGCAAAATGTTACGACCAATTGCAAATGGAATTACCCAGCTCTTTCATTGTGTCCATAGCTTTTCTTTTATCCACGTGTCAAAACCATGTGGTGGTCCAGCAGAGATTTGTAAAAGGTGCACTCCTTGGTCCAAAAAAACCCTCAGCTCAGGCACTTAAGTATATTTATCTTTAATCATGCTTCTGTGGAAAAGAGAGCTACATGTAAATTAGTGATGATGAAGTAAGTAATAAGTGGTAGGCACCTCAAAAATAAAGTATATCAAAGAAACTCTTTCATTCACGTCAACACTTCAGAAGAGTGGTATTACTGTAATCTCTTTTCATATAGCAATTACCTTAACTCTCTTTACATAGGCCCTACAGAGTTGTTATATCGAAGGTAACGACAAGATAGTGCAGCGCCACTCAGTCTTACTATCCATTTAATTCTCTTTATAAATCATATTAAGGCTTTCTGACTCATTGCTAACAGGAAGGAACAAGGATTCGTGTCTCAGTTGGTATTCAGCGCAACAACACAGTAACACTAGAGCAAAAATCTAAAAAGGAAAATGGCATGTGGGACCCATTCAGATTATTTCAGTGAAAAATCAACTTTCTACGGCTGGTGCCTGTCTGTTGATTAGATTTAGCTCAAGCACATCCAAATATGCTCGATGGCTCTGCCTCTGAAAGGACCTCTAGCTACATATTCAAGGTCCACCATTTTCATTCATTAACATGTGACTGAGACCTCAGTATGTGATTTTCCTTATGGAATTCAATGGTCAATAAAACAAAATGAATGACTTTAAGCCAGCACCCCTCTACTCATTACAGAGGCCACCAAGATGGATTTGACATTTCCAATACACTGAGTGATTCCAGAAAAAGACCTCATTGATTGAGGCCAGGACACTGCTGAAGGAAAATATTAATTTTTAAATAGGATTATGTTTCTAACTCGAGTTTGCAAAAAACAATGCAAGTAATATACAATAAGAGGAATAACATACAATAAGAGGAAGAAATCTTAACTTCTGTACACATTATTTTAGGGTTCAAACATAGTGTAGTTGATATAAGCAAACAGTGAAAATGAACACCTTCCCCTTAGTCACTGGAGACAGGCCTAATAATATATTTCATCACGTGTCAGCTACAATAAATTATTTACAGAATGACAGCCCACTGATGCAGCCCAAAAGTCCCACTCATTCTTCCAGCACTCTAAAAGTCAATATCTGCTCATAATGAACTAGATTCAATCTTAAAAAGTCAGCGGCAAAAGGCAAAACGGTTCACAATCAAAGGTTACACTGTGATTATTGCAATGAAATTGCAGTCTCTCCCACTGATACATAAATGTAATTTCAGTTAAAAACAACCACAATTACCCTCACAGTGAGATTAAAAAAAAAAAACTCAAGCTCTTCCATTAAAGCTGAATCCATAAATTGACAGAGCATTAGATCATACTGCCAGTCTTTGCTCCTTCCTCTGTCAGCATTCAATCACTCCCCCATTCATCCCTTTCACTTAAGAGCATTTTTTTGCCCCAAGGGCCTCTGAAGCACAGACATGACAACAATGTTGCTTCAGACACACTCTCTATTGGCAAAGTTGATGTTTCTTTTGCGCTCAGACAGTTGCTCTCCATCAGTCACACATATGTTGTAGGTAATGATGCCTTTGTAATGCTGGTTAGTACTGAGTGCTGTGGTCAGCAGTGTCCCACAGGGTAAGCAATGGGAGGTCGATCATTTCCTGTTCCTGCTCAGCTGTAACAGAGGAAAGTGGGATGTACAAATTAGCGTATGAATAGGAAACACGACCACAGCAGAGCTGATCAGACAAAGGGTTATCCCTCATCTTCACTGTTTCGCAGGATACAAGTGAAACTGAGATTAATTATGAACTCTTAAGCTTCCACCTGCTGTTCTCTTTCTTCCCATTTTACTATTGTCATGTGTCCTATTCCTCTTGAAAACATATAAATCTAAACTCACTCTGTGGAAGAACAGAGGATTGAAACCCATGAAAAAATGCCTATAGTCAGTTGGGGAACACCACATATAGTATAGTGTAGTACAACTGATCACCGTGGGGGGTCTGGCCAGAGCCATAGCATGACTAAATGGACTAACTCTGAGGTGACTGATAGGGGGATAGCAAGAATGATAAGCCCATGGGAGGGAGCAGCTGAGGAATATGTCCTCTGCCATCAGTTACACTAGATTAGGAAGTTCCACGCCAATGTAGCAACAAAGAGCAATCTGTGGATCTCCACCCCACTGGTCCACTACTGTACTGAAGGCCCATCTGTTCCAGCAGATTCACTAATGCCATACATCAGCACCTTCCCAGCCCATCACAGCACCACAGGGTGAGCTACAGCGCAAGAAAAAAACATCAGTGGTCGGCAAACCGTCAGTCAGTCTTAGTCAAAACAAAATGGAAGGGCACTCAGTAGAGCACATACATCAGCAAAGGGCCCCTTGTTCTGCAATTCAATCAAACGCTCCATCTTGCACTGTTAAAAAAGTGGGAAATAAATCCAGATCTGTCCTTTGTTATGGATCTGCCCCACTTGCAACTGTTTTACACTAAACTATTACATCAAATTGCATAAAACTTGGTGGAAAATAAGGGCATGGGCCAAGGACAAACCCATTACATCTGAAGCAACACCATTAAAAAAGACACCACTTTTTCTAACACAGATGGTATTTGAGTATATTACAAGACTGTGAGGCTTAGGACAGGGATGTGCTCAGGTTCCCTTGTATATTACAATGTGACTCATTTGTATAATGACATTAACATGAGCAATGTCACACCAAAAGAGGGGAAATATGACAAATGCCAAAGGTTTAAGGTCTGAGTTGAACTCCCCACCTCAGTTACAATGATATCCCCCTCCAGACCACGAGGCAAACATTATGTCCCAAACTGACCATTTGGCAGATTATGAAAACCCTCCTTTCTGAAAAATTACCCATATTGCAACTGGCATTGCTCTATAAAGAGGGTATCAACAACCAAGTCTATATCTGTGTGGGCGCAGAAATAAAACAGCCAAAGCCAACAAACACTTAAAACAGCTTTCTCTAACTGTGTATACAATGTCCTTTTCTAACAATTTCCCCTTTCATCAACAAGCATATTGTTAAGAGCTGTTTTCTTATCTACAGTGAGCAACAATAGAGCAAACACAAAATACTGTTCAAGTTTTATACTTGCAACCCCTGGGTTCATAGCACAAACATATGAACAGCACATAATTACAGCTAATTCTTTTGATTGTAATAATTTATCTTTAAAATATTGATTGTCATTTTCAATTCAATTGCAGTGAAGCGTACAAAGACAAAAAAAAGTCAGTCAGTAGCTGGTGGATTAATTCATTTATATGGAAATGACTGTATGTTGCATGCTTAACTCAGAATGCCATTACATGACCACAAATGACAAAAGCTGGAAGGTCAAAAGATTTGCTGCTCACTAAGAAAATTAAACATGTCTGTATGAATGTTTATAGATTATGTGCTGACTCTGTGAGGTCAAAAAGAGTGCATCTAGAGGCTGATGAAATACAGCTGTAATGGTTGCTTTTTTTTGATGACAGAATAATGTTCCTCCTGGATGAGAGAGGCGAGCAAATGTGAAAAGAAAATGTATACAGTACAAGCCTCTGTTATTTGACCAAAAGAGAAAAAAAAAAAGAAAGAAAGAAAAACTGCAGGTGGCTTTTGTGAATTTTGGATTCTTGTGAAGGTTATATCCTGAATCCCATAACCCCGAACTTAGTTGTGTGAGACAGAGTTAGAAAAGTATTGATTGGTTCACCTTGGTAACATTTCAAATATAATTTTGGAAAAAAAAAACTGAAAAAGTTGGATGTCTGTATTTTCCTTCTCAGTCCCATGGGCATGTGTTGTGCTCATGACGTAAGGAGGCGACCTCAACACAGGACTGAATTGGCTGTCCACTACTTTTCTGTGTAGACTTCTGATGGCAGCAGAAGCACAATAGTGTTCCAGAACTTCTAAAACAGTCACAACAAAGATAATGTATGTTCTGAAGGCATACCCCATGTATTCCAAAAGTTTAAGCGCAAGATTATTACTTTAGACCCTTTCATATATTGAAATGAGAAACTTAATTGCGACTGGAAAAATTCTAAGAGCAATATCTAGCTTTTACCTGCATACTCATTTATATTTCATGAGCTACTAATTGACTTCTTCATATTATCTGTGTCTTCCGGCATGCTAATCCTTCGGAGAGATCAGCGCAGATGCATAGGGGTGGGAATGCATGAATCACCACAGTCTGCTATTGATCCCCGTTTCTCATTGAAAAACAACTTAATGAACATTCGCCAGGGCGTCACACAAAGCATCAGCTTGTTCCAGCAGATAAGTGTTCTTGTGGATTGACAAGAGGAAAAATAGCAGGCTGGTGGACACCAGAGTCCAGTCAGGGCAGGATCCATAGATTTATTGATCCCATCTCTAGATAAGAGATGCGAGAATAATGATGCTCTGAACGCTTGAGCTGGGATGGCCCGAATCCTGGGAGATTGGACAGGGAAAGCGATGCAAGAGGGGGGCGTTCAGGAGCAAGACTTGGTGAGAAGTTGAAAAGCCAATTTGTAGACTCTGATACTGAGGTGTCATTAGTATTGAACACTCTTGATAGCCACTGGTGCCCTACAACCTCTTAAGAGCACTCTCTGTACATACAAATAATACTTCCCTTTACAGTGCAAACATTCATTAAAATGTGAAAGGGATACTCAAATTGATGACCTTTACAACCACACAAATGCAACTTCCTCAGGGAATATCTAAAAATAAAAAAGAGAATGAAAAAATAAGCATCTTTACCTAACTATTTCAGAGCACTTGGCTCTCCCCCGCTCTAGCCCTAAAGGCCAGGAGAGTTATCCTCTGTTCCCTCTAAAGTACACTTTGTCCCAGTTTCCTCACCAGATGGGCACACTTTTTAACGACTGAGGCTTCTTTGCAATGATTATCATGGACACAGCAAAAAATGAGCGCAAAGGAATTTTGCTGCATTGTATCTCTGGTTTTATCTTTAAAATTGAAAGGAAAATGAAGGGGGAAAACAGAATCTCTGTGTACATGCAGGATATCATTTAATTGAGGCCATTGGTTATGGGGTCAAGGTGAAAAATGGAGGTGAGACTACATTATGTGAAACATTATTTACTTGTTGAGAAGTTCAAAAGACCTTGACATGACTGTAATGAGAGCTTTTCCAATCCTACATATCTAGCTGTCGGCACAAGGCTATATTAAACACGATAAGCTAACTGACTTGTCAAACTCTTAAAACTGATCTCATTCTGTAATCCTTGCGAAGGTCACGTTCACTTGTGGTCAGTAATCTTCCCACAAGTATGGACATGAGAACTGTAACAACATGAGCCACAACTCAGAAATAAACCACGGTCTGCACATTTGCAAAGGATCTATATCTCATTTGCAGAGATGTGCCCTTTGTCTGTGTATGAGCGAATGTGACGTTCAAAGGTCACATGGTGCATAGCAGAGGGAACACGAGGAAATAATCAATAGGGATCAATAAAGTATAAGCTCTGTGTATAACTGGATGAACTGGTTGTCATATTTAAATAGTTGCAGACTGTCAACAGCAATCAAATCAGCAGAACACTATAGTGTCTGAAGCCTTACACAAGCAGCACAAATGGCCTTGTGTGCTGATAGTCTTGTACATTCAGTAGTTTATTAATTTAGTTTCACAATAAGCTAATTACATCAAATCATGGTACAAGGAAAAGGCCACACACACTATGACGCAAAATAGTTTTCTCTGTTAAATATATATGCTGTATGTGTGCAATAGAGAGCTGATGTCCCTCCTCTTCTGGTGTGCTGTAAAGGACCTGAACTTCAGATTAAAACAATTAAGAGCAATTTTTTAAAAATATGATAAGAAAAAAAAAAAAGCAAAAAAATCAAAACACATAAACACACAATTTTTTTTATCTCATCTGAATTGTTCCACCACTTCCACATATAAAAATTTGCTGTTTGTGGTAAAGATAATAAATTAACATCAAGTTTTGCATTGAACTGCATCTCTTTTTTGTACAGAACACACCAATGGCCATCAGAACAGTTGTTACCTTGACACGTGTTACCGCGTTCTTAAAGTTAACCTGAACCTTCGAAAGGGAGGTGAAAAAGTATTACGAGTGGTGATAATCACTACAAGTCTGACCATGTTGAAGCCGCAGAGACATCTTCAGTGACTCAGAACTGACTGTGGAGTGAGAGAGTTCCTATGACATCACCTCCACTGCTTTTAGGAAGGTAGTCTTTATGCTTCTGCATCACTGGTCTACAAGTACAATGTCTCCAGAATAAAAGTTGTGAAATTTTACCAAGTTTGATTTAGTTATTAAGAGAAATTAGGTCAAAATGCTGGTTGGCTGTAGTTTCCAAGATACAGTCTTGGGTCAAAATATGAAATTCTGAATTAATGAGAGAATTTGTTTGCCTCAAAAAGAATGTTTGTCTCAGAACAAAAGATCTACTTCAAAATGCTGTATGCACATTATAGTAGATTCACTTTACAGGTTCTTTCACGTAGAAGATTTAGATATAGATATTTAAGATATTTATAATATATATGTGTGTGTAAGATAGACATTAAATGTATAAATGGTGTATAAAAGGGATCAAAGAATTACTTCTCTTTCACCACTAAATCCAATATTTTTTTCCTCCAAAGTAAATACTGTGTAGAGCAGGATTTCAATTCTCTATCTCAGCAAAAACAGCACTTGCAAGGCTGTGGAGTTACATTTACAATTTTTGTTGAGTCAAAGTCTACAAAAGAAAATCTAATCTTGATTGCGAGGTGTTGTTATTTTTCAGCAAAATACTGAATATTGTTATCATCAATGTAACAATTCCAACAATGTGAGGGAGATAATATTAAATGACATGCGGAGTCATTGAGGACTGATCTTGATAATGAATTCTAATGATGTCAAGCAACATTAGTAACAATAACAAGTCTAAAACACATGCAAAAAAATAAGTAAATAAATACAGTTAGTAAAATAAAGACAATAAAAGTTACAAAAATCTGCTCAAAATATACAGAGGGTGAATAATTTTTGACCATGGATTTATATTCACCATGGGGTAGCAGAGTATTAAGTTTTGAAGTGCTTTGTAAAAAGTCCTTAAGCTCCGAAAGTTAGTGAGAGAAGAGAAACTAAAAGAAAAAAATCTGAGTTCAGTAAAAACCCGAGGGACTTGAAGTGAAAGTCAATCATTAGATCAGGTTTTGCATTTTCCAGAGAATCATTTTAACTACTTCATTTCATATATTGTCCAGCTCCACATAAAATTCATAATATTAAGCATTCGTTTAAATAATTATAGGAAAACAGAGGATTTACTGACGTTAATGAAAAAATGGCCTCTATATGTAATGGTTTTTATGCCCATTGACTGGTATTCCTGCCGAGCACACTGGCAAGAGCTCATCACTTTTCAATTACCAAAGGGTATTACTTTGCATTGAATCACTTCTTTCTCATGATGTGCCCGCCTGTGTTTAAAGCTGTCTCTTTAAAAAGAACAAGCTCGTCGACAGAATTTGGCGGAATGCTCGAAAAGGGCTACCCGCAGTACAGCAACGTACAGAGCCGTTATATGTGGAATATGCGGGGGGGGGGGGGGGATATCTAAGGGGGTTAAATGATGTATATCTGAATCAGCTGCA
>JAPQRQ010000008.1:12864637-12948628 GCA_037367365.1 Apogon talboti
CTGGGGGGGGGGGGGGGCCCAAGATCTAAGCTCAACAGTAAACACCGGCATCTCCCCGCTAAACCGTCAACATCTTCTCCGGTAGGGCAGATCAAAGACGCATGCACTCACAAACTCTTATCAACACACAAAAAGACTAGTGCAGCACTGTGGAGAACCAGGCTGTAAAGGGGATTGCTGCTTTTCAGAAGCAAGTGTTTTGAGAAGGGGAAAAATAAATTCTGAATAATTTTCAATACAAACATGTGGCTTTTAGAGATATCAGAAGACGAGAAAAGGCATGCATTACGTTTGCCTTCCCTCTTCTCAGAAATCCACAAGGGTGAAAGGATACTATGCTTCTGCCACAAAACTCAACTGCTGAGCACTTTAAGTGTGGGAGAATTAGTTTTTCACTTTTATAGAAGGACAAAGAGGCGTGTCAGACGTACGTTGTTTATATGCTATGCTAACAATGAACAATTCTAAGACAGTGAGAGAGAATATTACAATATAGTACAGGTTTTACCACAGTAGCTCCATTAGTGTCTAATTTCAAGTCAGTTTATGCAAAGTAAATTAATCACATGAACTGAAAATAATGAGTCTTTACCATAAATAATAAATGGCCAAAAAAAAAATATACTGTATCATGAATTTAGTCAATCCACTAATGATAAATTAGCCACAAGCACAATATTGTTTTAGAAGAAGAAATACATTTCACCTGCTGAGGAATTATGCCCTTCTTTTTAACGGTTGCAGAGAGAATCCAAGAATCTGTTCTGTTAGATGGCTGCTCTTGGCTCACAAAACCTTCATCTGGATAGTGTTGCTCTGAGGATTCAAGTCCCATTTTAATTGACTGTCACTCATAGCGTGCGGTCAATGGTTGCACTAGGATTTTGCAGATTCCTTTATAATATTGTTGACAACAAATCAATAAACAAGAGTCTGAGCAGTAGGAGAGATTTCCTGTCATTAACTACAGCTGTCAATCTGTCCTTTCTTAAAATGAACCCTGTTCATGATTCCTCCAGCTGGCTGTCGCAACAAGAAACATTTTGTAGTTTGTAGTCTTTTAACTCGCTGCATAAAATTCACAACATGTAATGAGCAGGAATAGGGGTTAGAATGACTTAATGTGGACACACATTAGTTTAATGTCTGCTGCTTAGATATTTTAATCTTGAGTGTGTTTACCAGAATGTGTCCGTTAAAAAAAGTGTGAAATATCTTTATTTTTCAGTGAGGCATATCCATTTGAGTGAATGCTGATATAGGGCTCTGTACATTTGGAACAAACATAAAACAAACATTTCTCATATATAATTAATGTTCTTTGATTTTTTTATTTCACATTTCAAGCGAGTATACCAGTAGCTTACAATGTGTAATGTCGCTGCAATGACGTTAATGCATTATTAAATGATTAGAGTTCACTCTTTGGTTCATAGTATTGTGCTTTTCAGTAATACACATAATATTATATATCAAGTTTATTTCCAGTCATAGAATAACAATAAATGAGGTGGATGCTAAAGAAATGGCAATACTTGACAAAACCTTTGTATTGTGCTGTGACAGATTTACACATTGTCCCCATTTCTGTCTGTATAAAATGCTATAGATAAGAGTCACTCAGATGTTCAAATAAACACCTTTGGGCTAACTTTGTCTAATGACAAGCTGTTGCCAATGTTAACTATGGTTCCTTCCTTTCTGTGCGGGGCTGCTGTGTGCAGAGCAGAAGCAGCATAAAGAACATGTCCACAGGCACCCTATGTCAGCCGGATGACCTACTTTATTCTCTGTAAGGTCTCGCAGCTCCCTCAAGAACCCCTCCACAACAAAGACACCATTTTGTCTTCATTAGATCCAGAAAATGTCATTGCATGCAGTTTGTCTACAAATGATATTAGTTTGTTTACAATGTGTTTACCGCCCGTAATTCCAAATCAGCTACACAAATAAGCAAATGAGGAATGATCAAATGCGTGCCAGCTAATGAGTATTGCAGCCTGTGAAACAGAGGTAAAGCCTTGTGCACGACTACCTGGAAATGTAATTGGAATAGTCTGTTGCTAGCGGAGAGGGTGAGCCCTATGAGATGTGTTCACTGACACTTTGTATCCCTCTGTTGGTCCCCGTCCCCATTAACATTCACACCATGCAGCTGCGGCTTTTAATCATTAATACATTTCAAATTAAATACAATTACAAACCATGATCAATGATGGAGTTTTAATTACTGCTAATAACTGACCATCTGCCTGGAGGCCGAGGGGTAAGAAAATGGCAGCAAGATGCACCCTCAACAGTGCACCCGAAATGTTAAGCAGACCCATGAAGTGTCTGAGTTAATTAAAAAGTCCCATTAAATTGGCCCACCCAAGCCGGCCAGTTGCAGGCATGTTAGTATGGTAATTGTTACCCGTAGCCACAAGAATACTGTAGTGTGGCCCCAGACGAGATGCGTGAGTTGTGTTCCACCTGCCCCATCTTTTCCCCACCAGAACAGCTGTAAAACACTATACTGTTAAAACAATACCAGATCACTGAATATGCATCTTTTTTTAATACATTGTCTCTTGTAGTAGCTCCATAGCTATAAAATAACAGGGAAAAGCCCCATCTCCCACGGTGCTGCTACTCACTCTGCACTCTAACGTTTTTGAGACTCACTGTCATTTTTGCCTAAGGTTAGCATTTTCCTCAGTCCCCTTTATGTCTGAGAAATTTAGAAGAATGCATTTCTTTGTGGCTAGAAGCTATGTAGACACATCCCCTGTTATTTGTTTAGGGGTTACGCACTGTATTTTTATCTGTAATGATAAATGACAGCGTAAGAAGCGGAAGATGGATTCAGCATATTCCGTCGCATAGTTGTCAACATCACTGCTGATGATGTCTGTTCACTGAAACATGTGAATTTGTACCATCACGCTGTTCAGAAATTAAACATGATTGTAAATATACGCCTTCCGTGAATGATAGTGCCACTCCGACTTGCGCCGTCATCAAGGCCGCGCAGTAGGTGGGAGACTGCTCGACCAAGTTTGTCGTCGTGCGCTATAATTACTTTGTCTAAACACAGCAACAGCCGCAACAACCATCTGCACAAACGCTTTGGACCGGTTCACAGGGCCAGAGCCGAGGGAGTGATAATGATGTTTACTTCAACTCTTTCTCTGTCTTTGACTGCTGCTCATTTTATGTCTCTTTTCCACTATTTCTTGCATACACAACCATTCCTTTTACATTTTCCTTCCTTATTTTCAAACGTTGGAGTAGAAGACAGCAGCCACGGCTCCATCACCATGAGCGGGGGGCTGAGGCAGCAGGGGACATGCCAGAGGGTGTGTTTCTGAAACATGTCTTGACGACTAAGGCCAGATTGGGCTCAGAGGGGGAAAGGAGATGGTTGCTCTTTGAAAGCCTCCACAGTGTCTGGAGATGCGGTCCTTACGGCTGTGGAGCTTGTTATCCACGAAAAAAAAAAACACTCCTCAGATGGGGCTACATGCCTCTTTCTAAACCCACGCACACTTCTGCTTGAATGGTTGTTGATCTGCCTATGTCACTTACAGTATGAATATGGAAGAATGTTATATTAAAATGTTTGCCCTTTACTAGTTCATCATTTAATTAAGTTTTTTCTAAAATCGTGTCATGTTTAACGGAGACACAGAGGTTTTATATAAGTCTAATTTAGAATAATCACCTCTTACATTCTATGTGGTAAATCATGATTGATTTAATGATCACCAATTCAATCATGATGAATGAAGAATGCCTTATTTTGTAGGACGTGATCTTTCTTACTTAGAGATAAAGCTTCACAAATATAGTAAAAATTTTTCAGTAAATATATAGCTTGTGAAATTAGCAGATATTCACTTGAACGCAACAGCTCAAACGGCAAATCCTGAGAGGTGCAAATTAGTGGTAATGAATGTGAGACTATGCTGGGAAAGATTACATTTTAACTTTTATCATGTCACACTATTAGTTCTTGCAACACAAGAGCGTTCAAATACATTAGGAAAACGGTTTCGTAATGATGCTAAATTCTTGAATGAAAAAACCTTGACATTTTCTCCGCTGTGCCTACGTTTTTCAAACTTATCTTGTGCATACATATTAAGGATGCTGTATTTTTTTTTCCCAGTTTCTGCTGTACTAAAGAACCGGTTTTGACGGATTGTAATGGTCGCAAGATAATGCTGACCTGGCACAAAAGGCATCGGCATCAGTGTTTTAGATATTTCTTTCATGGATAATTGTCTTTCAGTCCATCAAACTAATGACTGCAGTCGAGCAAGGAATCTAGGACACCTCCAGAGGAAAACTGCAGCACGAATCCTCTTGCGCACACACCGCACGACATTTATCCCTTTGCCACCTTTACATTGAAACATGGCTTCAGAGAGAAATGCACGTACCTGGAGGTCCAATTGATATGACACAGGAAATCACAATTGCAAAAGGTGATATTTTTAGAGTGTTGCACCTCTACTGGGCAAACACACTGGGATTTCTGAGTGATTGCCCATCTAAATAATGCAAAGTGTGTTCTCCTGTGCACCAGTGAGGCCCCAGATGCAAAATGACTTGGATGACAGGAACAGCTGATGAGATGTTTTGCCACAAAAGTCTTTCCATGTTTCCCTTTTCATACTGCGTTTAAGTGGTCTCAGAGTGCAACGCTGAGGTCTTTGCTTTTCACATAAAACACAGCATAAGTAGAAGGGAGGCACCTATAGAATATGTAGCTTTAACAAATCTGCGGCCACAAATGACAAATAGACAAAGACTATGGTGGAAGAAAACCCACTTCGACCTGTGAACAACATATTCTACATTTTGTCTGATCACCTTCATTTACATCCATTGTCTTATTTCATAGATGATCTAAATGAATCTGTTTCACAAAGTAATTGCATAACGCAGATACAGCCAGATTCTGTTTTACAAAAAGGAGAAAAGGTTCATTTATTATCTATGCGAGGGACGAAAAAGCCAAGTTAAGGCTTTGAAAGGAGGATCAAAAAGCTTTATCTACACAGAAGGTAAACAGGGAGGAGATTGGTAACACTGCCAGTAAAATGAACAAAAAAGGAAAAAAAAAAAACTGATTCCAAATCCTCATTTGTCTGAATAATGAGAAGAAACTAACTGGCTGAATCAAAAAGAAAGTCCTTGTCTGTGATTAAAAGCAGAGGCTTATGCACGCCTCAAATTTCTAAATAACTTTTGAAGGAGTAGAGATTATGGCAATGAACAACAGGAGTGTTTAGCTTTTTTATGCAGCTTTAATCAAAGATATGCTCTTATAAAACAGGTATTTTACATGACTGTACTGTGTGGTTAGTAAGTATCAACTATCACAAGGGCAATTAAAAAACTATGTTATTGATTTTATTTTTACAAGGGCTAAATATACACATTACGTATATAATTTCAAGCATAAATATCCTTGGAATATACTTTTTATCATATTACAGAGAGCATTTGCATGATGCCACTTCAAAGTATTTCAATCCTAGATACTGACACATAAAGGCAGATCTGAATTAGTTTGAGGATGAAGCTGTATTGAGAAACATCACACTGCCACTCTAAAATAAGCTACAAAGCTGACAGTAGTTAATGAATCTTTAATGTTTCTACTTAAGTTGTCAGGGAAAGAGAAAGTGGCTTCACATATTCTCCAGATGCTAAAGCAGTATTACAGAGTGTTCCTCTCTGCAGGAAGCTGTGCCAAACGTGCATCCAAGGTAGCCATTTTGTTCTCTTACCAAGAAGACAAGCAGCCAAGAAGAGAACGGACTAAAAATCCCTTCAGGACAATGTGTCCACATGACCAATATTCCTCCTGGTTGAGTTCAGGGACTGGTCTCCTGTGCTGCTCAAGTCTTAATTAATCATGAACGGATGGCGGTGGCTGTGCAGGAAAATGAAAGTTTGCTGGCTAGAATTCCACTTTAAGTATTCAAAGTTAAACAAAACAAAAGAAATTACACGGGAAGCCCTCTATTTGCATTTGCATAATTTCACAGGTCACGTGCAAGACAAACAAGAGAGGAAAAACAAGTGTAGTAACACAATCGCCTGCCTTTAACAAAAGTGCTGTTTCATGTAAGAGCTGAAAACTCTGCTCAGTTTTCCCATGGCGGGTGGCCTGTGGTTGAAGGAGGAACATTTCACTGGGGACTGAGGGAAGGATTGAGTTCAACCATAAGACGAAGTGGAGTGTGAGTCTTTCTCTGAGCTGCCATAAACAATGTAGTCTGACATGACAGACCTGATACTATGCATGCCTACGCTGAGCACCCATTATATCCACCCACAAAGTCGTCAGGAAATTTAGTATCTGAAAACAAACCATCACATCTTGACTGACTGACAAAACATATCATATTTCCAAACTATACATATGATTAGATAAATGCTGCTTTAAAGGATTAACAGAGGGGAATGCATATGTATCAGTAGACACATATGGAAAACAGTCGTCTTTTTCACATAACGCACATTTTTTTAAGCCAAGCACACATGTGCAAATAGAAAATGTCACTTACAGTAACTTAAAAGCTTCCTTAAGCTAATGTTTTCTTCACTTAACACTGATGGATTTGATGCAGTGTCAGTCTCTCAAGAAGACAGCATTTTCTAAGTGACAGACAGTTTCCCTTTTATCTACAACAGAGATATTTAAAGATATTCTCAGAATTACAGATGTGACAGACTAAAACGTTGAGAAAAGTGACAAAACTGTAACCAAACCCAATCCAAAGGGATTTATGAAAAATGAAAGGTGGAAAAAATACAGGAATCTTTCAAAAATAAGTGGAATAACAGTTTCATTCATTGGATTGTCAAATGTAGCAGGAAGTGGTTTTGCACTTAAAGTTTTTGTTCAATTAAGTTTGTTTTTCATTCATTAGTAAAGTGTAAAGATTGATCACATCACCGTGCAGGCATTTGACAAAAATCATAAATTGCCTTGTTGTGATTACAGCTTGCTGCAATTATTGAAAACAGAGCTGAATTCAATTAACTGTAAACTGCTTATAAACAAGCAGGCTATATAAATATAATGCATTTTCACAAATGTATTTCGATCAAATGTATGTAAATGGTATGTTTTTATACATTTTCTGTACCAGTGTTATGTGTATGCTGCATAAGAGTTCATACATGGTTTTTATTTTACTTTACAGATCTTGTTTTCTAATGTTAAATGTTCAAACCAAGATCGCTCAAGTCCAGTCCGGAGAACACTGATTATATTTTTCATTTTTAAGACTGCGCATTCTACAAACTATTACTAAGAGACTAAAACTGATGACAAATTTATCCTATACTGTAGAAATATCAAATGCAGCCAGAACCAAATAGAGTTCAGCCATATGTGCATTAAAACCCACCCAAAAGTAATTATAAACATATGAAAGGAAAATGGCTGCTTCAAGTTTCCTGAGTTTGCAGAGCTCATTAGCGCTGATCTGCTTTTCTTTTAAACTGTCCTTGCCAGCGACTCAAAGATAAATATAAGTATCTGTGCTGCCCCTGGGTCAGTTAAAGCAAAGTGAAATGTAGCTCAAATCACGATCTTGATTTATTCCTGTTTTCAGTTTGCCCACGAAAATTACTTTAAATGTATTCAACGAACCTGAAACACTTCAAAAATGTTACATTAGTGGAAAATCTCACAGCTTCATTGTACTGACATTTTGCCTTTATGTGGTCTATATATGGGGAACGTATTAGGTTGAGGAAAATGCATGTGAATGTAAGTGTAAATGTACAGCACATTGCAATTGAAACAGAGCATATGTGGAGGTGTTCTGGATCTCACAGTAAGCAGATCTCAGAGTTGTAAATTTAACACTTACAGCACAATGATGCAAAAATAACTGCCCACCAAGGTGAAAGGTTACCCAAACCTCCTCACATTATACAAGACTCAACCATGGCACCACTTTCTTCGATCAGCATCAGGTGTAAATGTGCAGACCTGCTTATCAGACATCACAGTAGTGACTAGTTATATAACCTTTTACACTTAAATCATCCAAATGTTATTAAAGCTTTTAGCCAAGTGAACAGTTTGCTAGAAGATCACTTATTCTGACCCAATGTTGAGCCAATAAGTGATGCCATGAGAGAATCAGACTTTTTTTTTTTGTCTTAGCTCCTCCTGCTTATGTTTAATGTAAACCATTTTGTACTAATGCACATTCACATCCCAATTCCAAACGCCCTGCCTTTCTAAACACTATCTGTATTCCACCTGCAGTAGAGCAGCTTCAGCCTGAATGCAGCGGCTGGGGTAACAGGAAATTACTAAAATTGAAAAATGTAAATGCAAGCTGTGTGTTTCGTCTATGCTACATGGTACATTGTCCTGTTTGTCAGGTGAAAACAACATGCTAGTGCCCTGAGGAAAACACTTAGAGAAAGATGCATGTGTCAAAGAGTAAAAAGTCAATATGTGGGAATGACTTTGTGAAGCAAAACAACAATACTTAGCCATGGGCAAGCTAACAGTGTAGAGCCATAAAAGATGAAGCACAAAGTAATTAAAATTCGGTGGAAATATAAATATCAAAAGCAGAGCTGTCAGAGTAGGCTCTGATGGCTGCCTGCTGAGGGGGAAAAAAAATTAGGGCCATGTTGGCAGTAGTTGACAACCCTAGTAGAGCTTCACATTTGGACGTGAGGAAAGGGTAGCGGTAGTGTACATGTGTGTGCTAGTGTGTTTTTGTGTGGAGTGCGAGTGCTTTGTGCTGTCAAAACTGGAAGAGCTTGGGATAAAAAAAAAAAAAAAAAAAGCGCATATAACCACTGCCAGTAGATAATGTCACTCAGTCTTTGTATTTGGAGAGGTGTTTCAGTGCTGGCTCAAATATATGCATAGAGTGCATGGGAGCTCTGCAGTGGAGAGTGAAAAATAATGTTCATGAGTTGTCCATTATGTGTCCTCTCCATAAAAAGCATAAACAATAAGACCAGTCATGGCCATGCACTCAGAAGACATTTATTAAAAGCATCTACTGTACATGTGTGCTTTATGTGCAGCAGACAAAGCTTTGTATTTTCTCATCATTCCCTTGATCTAAATCATAGATTGATATGAAAGACAAGAGAAGAAATCTCCAAATCCAAGCCGGTACCTGCTATACTTAACAGACATTACTGTGATGACTGCATTGGAGGTAATGGTTAAGACAGAGTGTTATCTTACCGACCAAATTCCACTGAGGATTTACAATTGGAGATGTAATTTCACAGCGAGACCTGGGTCAGTCCATGTTTCAAAGTTTTGATTCAGCCTTGCTGTTATTTGACACAGGGGGTAATGCAATATCAAACTGTGTGCCAAAGAGTAAAGAATAACAATAAAACATTTGAAAATAAATTTACAGTAGTTTACTTTCTGCAAAATAATATAAGACACAAGCTATTGGCCCAAATGTCAAACTCAACTTGTACTTTTGGGTTGAAATAAAGCACAAAGCAAAATGCATAATATGAAAAAAACATATATACATTTATATGTATACAATGAGCTTATTCATGTAATGTATACACACAAGTACAGGAATTTTCCTGTAGTAGTAACCTTGGCATCTCCTTTGTGAGCTATGACAACACAAGCAGACACATGTGTACATGTAGTGTGAGCATGTGCCTTCCATTTATTATGTTCATTCTGTATGTGGGCGAACGCCACAGTATCATGTGACACAGTAGGGGGCCAAACAGAGAAGCAATGGTGTAGGTGCTACCATAACAGCAGCCTTCCACATATTTAACCACAAGGGTTGCTCACAGAGAGGATTCTCATCATCTAAATAAAACAGAAAACGAGGGTTGAGAACGTAATTGAGCTGCCATGTATGCTTATCATCACTGTCAAAACACAACCAGGTGCCCCATGTACCTAAGGGATGGCCATTTCTTTCCTTCTTTATGAAAATTAATCGTTTCACGACCACAGTAAATGACATGCCACATTTGTTTATGAGCTTGGAGCGAATTGATAGTGAAGAAAACAGGTACGGGGAGGAGGGAGTAAGGCTACTGACCCATGCCAGTCTCGCACTGCATTTGCATTCATTAGCTCAATCAGGGAGCCTTCCGAACTCTCTCCATCATAAATGATAGATGACTGAGGAGGCTGAATAGTCAGCGCGATCACTGAAACCCACAGAATAGATATATTTTACTGATATAAATTATTCATGCGACTTTCATACGGAAAAACAACATCTGATTGGTTCTTAAGGAGTAGCTGGGATAAAGATTATGCAAATGTTGATCACCCATAATTGAGCATAATTGCATTGCATATATTTGTGAAGCTCTTAACAGCCATTACTCCCCCCCTCAAAATTTGTTCTAGCACACAAGAGGGGTGACTCACTCAAAGGCACCTGTTCAAGGGACAAGAGAGGAACAGAATAAATGCAGAGGATGACATTTTCATCCAGGCCTCTCCTGGAAGCGGCAGCCAGGTTAAATTTGGGGGAGAAAAAATTAACACCTACAAAAGGAAGGAGGATTCTTTTCTGTGGGGTTCTTTTTGTTTATCTTCTTCAATGAATGCAACATACAATAAATGTTTCTGAAGAGCCTAATTGGTACCGTTTGATGTGCCGCTGTGGTGGTTCTGTCCGTTCTGTCAGCTGTCATACCTCCTGCCCAAGGCTCTCTGACAGAGGCGGGTTTCAGTCAGGCCGTGAGGTTCATCAAAGCCACAACAGTGTGACAGCAACTCAATTACTATAAAACCAGTCATAATCAACGTGGCTGCAGGGATTACTGGCATCTGTTCAGCGCAGGCAGACAAGGCATTTGCCATATTCCACACAGGTTACAGCAATTAAACCGAATGTTTGAACTATGTGACACATTCATAGCGGTTCAAAAAGGGGAGAGTGTCGAGAATAGGGTGCCAATACTTTTCTATTTGTGCAGAACGCTGTGGTGTAAATGTCACATTTATAGAAAACTATTCGAGCAGTGGATGTTGTTTGCTCATCCACCAGACTTGGATAACAATATATCTGACAAAAGAAAAAAAACAAAAAACAAACAAACAATAATACCACCAGGAGCCTGCCACTTGCTTCAATATCACTGCCACAGTTACAGAACTAATCAATAGTCTTAATATAGAACTAAATAATGGTACAGTAGTAAGCATGCGCTGCTGAATCCCACAGCACAGAGAGAGAGAGAGAGCGAGCGAGCGAGATGGCCTGAGGTGACAAAACACTGCACCAATCAATCTTGTGCTTCCCAATCAGACATGCCCGATTATCCCAACTCCACTAATGCATGTGCATGGGCTAAGGTATATGATAAGACACACGAAGGTCATATATTTAACATTTAGGAAAGTCACATTCTCCAGGTCTCTGTCAGTAAAGTATGCATTAGTGTATACAGACTATTCATCCTGAAATCTAACAGACGGACACAAAGGGAAAGAAAATCAGTAAGAGTGTCAACACAATGGGACGTGGTTCTGATTGAAAATGCTAATAACCTGTTCTTTGAAGTGACCTTATTTGCATCACAAATATTGTCCCCAGACTCTCAGAAAATACGTGAGGAACGGAGACAGAGTTTCTCCATCCGTCAGAGATATTCAGCTGTTGTAAGAATAAAGAGCTGCCATATGGGATACCTGGTACAAACATGGCGCTTTACTGCGAGACCACCTCTCCATTCAGAGCCATGTTCAGATGCCGGTTCTGATCATGAAAAGACAGATCCCCTGAGGACTCTCCGTCTGTGGTTCTACAAACGTTACGCATAATCCCAAAAGACCAACCATACATAGTAAAAAAAAGTTGGCTTTGTTGAGAAGTGCTGTATATCCAGAAGATCGCTGAAATTCAGATACACCTGGAGTTCACCAGTGAATCCTGCTTTATTATGTTTAACTGCCTGCCTTCTAGAAACACAGCAAGGTAGGTTGAACAGGATGGCTCCAGAGACAAAATGGATTGGAACTACTGCCTAACTAGGCTACCTACAAGCCCAGGGAGATTTATGATTTTATCATTAGGGTACACTGGATACATTTGATATACATAGCAAGCTAGTCTGCTGCGATTCTGATGTTGCAGCGCTTTTGCAGTGAGAGGTACACTAGATAAAAAGGCAGGCTTTGTGCACAGTGGTTTGGTGCCGTGGAAAGCTTCTTGATAAACCCAAATACATGTTCATTCCCATTTTCTTTGAAAAAATGGAAACCCTAACAGCCAACAGGAGAGCTCTACTTGCCAATATACATACTGAACGTCTGATTGTGGTGAAGAAGGGGTTTAAAAGTTTTATTCATGAACTCCCATCAAATAATTTCAACAAATATGTAAGAAAACATCAGTATAGTGATCTGGAATTCATGCAAACAAAAACAAATTGGAAAAGTTAAACAAGTACATTTGTATCCAGTTTTAATCTTGGACAAATAAAGGATCAAAAGCATGGGAAATTTTTATTTTTTTTTGGTAACACTGGCATATTTTTTTCCAAGTGTGTAATAGTGTGATGTGTGTAGCACATTGAAAATACAATGTCTGCTCTGTGCCAAATGTTCTGTGCCAAAATTAATGAGAGGTCTAAATGCGAGCCTGCATTTTGATCATTCATTCTTTCAACATCAATCCTTTGTACCATAGTCATCCTGTTATACTGTATTTACAAGGCTGCAGCTGCTTTTGGTGAGTGTAAAAAAAAGATTTAGAGTTATCATGTCCGTATGAAAGAACATTACTCACTTTCTCGCGTGTCAAGCTGTAAAGCTGAAAAATGATCCCTCTGGCATGACTCACCTTCTCTTCCATTCAGAGATGAAGACATAACAACTCTTTGGTGGTGGAGAGAGGTCAACTCTGACCACCTGTCACAACTAAGGAAGCAGCCAATAAAAGATAAGAGTGATTTTTACCTCAAGAGTCTGTGAAAAGCTTTCACATTGAGAAACAGAAGAATCAGTTAAACTAATGAGTGATTAAAAGAACGATAAGTGATGTTAAAAAACAACATTTAAAGAATCGCCAGGGACGAATACAATATACAGGCACTTGGAGTGACACTGGAACAATATCTTTGTGCTGTAGGCTTCACATTGACAGGCACTGTCAGATCACTGTGACACACAAGGACCCTTAACGCTCACATAAGTACACTCGGATTCTTGGAGACATTCAGTGAATCGTACTTGTTTGGTTGTTAAATGTTTTTTAGGCTTTCTAAAGTGCTGTTACTGAGGACTTTCTCATGCATTGATAATCCAGTGGCCCTTCAATGATTCAACATGCAGTGCAGGGAGACGCAGCCAAAAGCTCAAGCTCTTTGGGCCTTTTTAAAATTTCAGTAAAGTAGAATTTGGAGCAGCGGGGCTTTTTCAGACACTCACTCTCTTAACCTCACCAACCTGATCTATTGAAACAAGCTGCTGTTTCCGAAGTCGTTCAAGATACTGATAAGGGAGCAAGACATAGTTGAATATGAGAGCTAACCAACCGCTGAGGTTGCCAGTATACGCTTGTGTGTTTTCATGCAAATATGACCAGACGTGTAAATACTAGAAGCAAAGGACTGGGTTTTTTTTGGCTGAAAGATGGTTACATAATGATTTTTCATAAGATGGAATTCAGAAGATAATTTAATAAATCATTACCCACACAATTTTTTGACAGCCTGAGACATTCGATGTGGTTCATCTTTTGATCAATCTGTCAGCTGTTTCAAAGTTGCTGCGCTTGACTGATATTCCAAATCATTTCTGTAGACATTTCAGGGTTCGCATTTGCCTGCACTGCTTAATTTAGTAACAAGTGCTGGTTTTGAGAATAAAAGGCTGCCAGTGATTAAAGAACTCCTGATAAATTAACCACGATCGATTGGTTGTTTTCTGAGATTGGCTATTTTTTCCTAATGGGGACATTTCATTTGGTTGAAAATGCCAAAGCTTCTCTTGTAATATACGTAGTATCTCAGTAGCTTGAGTGCATTATTGTATATTCTTTTAAGAAGAACAAAGTGAACTGGGGCACACTATTCTTCATAGAATAGTAATAGATAGGCCACCCACATTCCAGTAAACCATGGCAGATCCGGTATGTAACAAAAGATGAAAACTGATCAGAAAAATTCTATTGTAGGACATTTTGTATTCCACTGCTAAAATAATGGATGCAGAAGGCCAATTAATCAGGCACTTGTTTACCATTCTCAAGGCTCTCTGTGTTCATTAGTCTGCCGAAGCTGCGCTCTATGGGGCTGGAGACAACCACAGGAGAGGAGATCCATCTACACGCCGCGGGTGACATGCAGAGATTTACGAGCCACCACGTGCCGCACGCCACATTTCCCATCCCCATAAGACAATAAATGCTTCATTATCATTTTAAATTGCTCCTTTTGTTTCTGGTAACGAACAGCAGCAGCATAACTGAAAAGCAAACTGTGGTCCCATAATGCCCCCAACATCACTGTCCAATCACCAGCTATGGAATCTGCATGTAAATGATTGTACATGACTGCATATTCATGGGGAATTTCTCATGAAGGGAAAATCCAACTGAGCAAGTCATGATTAATATGTTAAAAACAATTAGTATTTCTACTGTGACTTATGAAAATATTAACAGATTTCTTTCAATATGATAAGAAATATAGTACATGGGGCTTGGATTTTAAAAAATGCTTTAAGTAGGGAAAATGCAGAGGAAAAAAACATCAAATCTTTAGAAATCTAAACAATCATACAGAGAAGCATGTATAATGAATAAAGAGTGCAGTGAATCGCACAGGACTTGAATGGATGTTCCTTTTCTGGAGCACAGGAGAGAGAATGCTCCTTTCTTGTCAGCGGGCCAGCTGCATTGATGATCATTTTCCACAGTCCATTTCCCCACTTAGTCATCTTAACAGTACAAAGGAGCAGCAGAAGGTGTGAATTATCAAAGAGAAGTAAAGAAGTGGAGAGAGACAGGGACAGCCAAAACGGCAACCGTACACATTTAAGTAATCCCTCCTGTTTGTCTTGCAGAACAGGACATTTCCCTCTGACTAAGTAGTGTTCGGAGTGGCCTAAAGTCTGTATGTGAATGATGAATAATTCAGGCTGGAGGTGAGTGGGATCAGTATAGTATGCAGAGGGAGATTAGCCACTGGTGGCCTCTGACAGATGGAGGCCTTACAGCCCGACGCAACACATGCCCAAGAGAATATCACATGTCGCCTCATTACACACTTCATAGACTTTTTCAACTTCTACTGTTACCTTCTCTGATTGGGATAGCCAGGGCAACTCCAAAACAACTTTAAAATGGGGCTTATTGTGGAAAAGCTGTTATATGCCTTTTCTGCCAACAGGTTACTATGCAGTGGCTTTTATTTATTGCAAATATAGAAAGACAGAGAAAGAAAATGTTTCTCTCAAGTAAAACAGAAAGAGCAACTGATAAGGTCTGACTTAAAAAGAAACAGTGGCTTTCTTCTTTTCCCCTTTTCTTTTTTTTTTTTAATCCTAATTTTTCAACAGCGCTCGTCTCACTTTTCACAGCGCTTTATCATTTAATATTATATGGGCTGCCTCTTCAGTCAAAAGTAGTTATGGAATTGTTTATAGGAAGGTTATACACTCAATATGAAATGTGAAGGATCTATTAAGAGAGAAAACCAAGCTTCTCTCTTTTCATCAGGCTCAATGATGTCTCATGAAAAATTGGACCCAATGAACAGGGCAAGCCCTGCACTTTCTTCCTTGCCAAAAAGCAAAGCAATTCCTTTAAACCTTTTTATATCAATAAGATTTCTGTGCAGCCTTTTAGCTGGATTTGTTCTAATCAAATCTGTACTGGTAAAGAGATAAAGATGAGTGTGCACATACTCTCTCCTCTCTGCCTTTCATTATCTTTCTCTGCATCCTGATTCTCAGAGCTTCAGGCTAAATTTTCTATGGCCTGGTAACCCAGAAAGAAAAATCTAAATGTAAAGGACAGATAGAGAGTCAAAACTTAAGTGTTTCGCCTGAGATTTAATCATAGCAAATGTTAGTTTACTGAATTATACCTGCAGTACTTTTTACTGTTTTATCTGTAACCTCATGCTGTGTTTTCTACTGTATTTTCTGTCTTCACTGTAGGGCTAACGGCACAGATGTACAGTATATCGACACTGAAGGTGATGCAGCTGAACTCAAAAGCTATAAAGTTTTATAGTCAACACAGTTACAATGATGGAAAAAAAAGTACAATAAAATCCAAGTTGAAAACACAGCAACTACAACCTTCTGGGCATAATCCAGCCAGTATGAAAGCTTGCAAAGTTCAATACATGAGCTCTGATCATTTGGGAGCTATGTTACATTAGGACTGTATTTTATGAAACGTAAAGGATCAGAAGTATTTTGCATTTTTGCTGGATTTCTAGAGGACCAGAACTGTATTTCTAATTAAAAAAATGTCAAGAAGTCTTAAGAAAATGTGACAATCCTAACATAAATATGTGCGGCAAGATGCAGATCTTTCACTTTTAAATCAGGTTTTTAGAAATCTACGACAGCATCTAGCCAACCTTGATTCCTGCCTGATAATTGAAGCTGTCCTCCATAAACTGGTAACAGGCCAATTAAGTGTCACTTTAACTTGCGCGTTAATTGTTTTAGTGGGATACGAGATACTGAATGATCAGTGACAAGCTGCCTGCATTAAACTGAAAGAGGCTGGATGCGCTACAAGTGAGAATTACTTGCCTCTGCAGAATAACATCTCCTAGTGAGACACCCTGGGGGCTTCAGTTAAAGTGAAAAGGACATTCTGCTTCATGCTACCATCTTATCACTATAAATGGGACACATCTCATGTGCATATAAGCAGCATTAAAATACTAAAATGTCTGATCTTGAAGAGGGAGAGACAGATCCTTTAATCGTTGTTTAGCGTGAATCATCCAAACATCCAGTGTTCATTACGGGTCCAGGTTTAGCAAAGGCAATGCACAGATTGTGAATACCTATTTATTTTCAAGCTTATGTGGCACAGTACAACTGAGACAAAACAAAAAGCCCCATGTAGACAAACACATGCGCAGATCCAATATGAACACGTACTGTTACAGAGACTCATATAATTATCACACTCACACATAACCTTTGGGGCTGCAGAATTGTTTATCCATTGCAATAACAGATTTTCATGCTGTATTATAAGATGAAGGTACCTTGTGTGATAAGCAGTGGGACTAGTTCAAATTGTATTTCAGGTTTCCGTCAAATGCTGGCAGTTCATGAAGAAACCCATAAAATCTGATTATGTTTGCTGTCTTACCTGCCCACATGAACAACAGCCACACACATTATCAAGCACTCGTGCGTCGAGACAAGAAAAAGAATACAGAGAAACACAAGGAATGTAATATCAGTGAACTGTGCTGGGCAAAAGAGTGTCAAAGTTGTATGTAAAACAGGTGGCGTTGTTTACTTGATGTGTGATATTTGCATGGGCCTGTGGAAATGTTAAAACAATGGAGGAAAAAAAATAAATCAAAAATTGACAGGACAATGAATGTTGCCCCTAGGTCCTAATGTAGTTTCCACTGATAAAGGTTGTTTCAATGATTCCTCTTAGCAACAGTCTGTGGGAAAATGTACAAATTATCTACGGAGCGGTTATAAACAGGGTGATAGCTGCTGGTCTTTTTCAGTTCCAACAAAAATCAGACACTTGAGCGAGCTAATCAGACCGATGGCAGCACTTTACCGCTCGAGGTTCATTTCACCCTGGCCACTTTGAACTTTCCTGATGAAAAAACCCAACAACTTAAATGAATTTACAGTCTATAGTGGCATGGCTTCAAATTAGCCGAGAACGCAGGAAAAAAAATGAAACAACCACAGCGTTTGATGTATTGTAGGCGTGCAAAGGTTACAGAAAAGGACAAAAAAGCATGGTCTTTAAGGGACTGATGTTAGGATGGAGTTCTGTTCAAATAATTAAGGGCACCACAAAGGCTGAGGACCTCAGATGAACTATGAAATTCATTAAACCCTTTGCTATCTAAACATGGCATTAATCAGAGCCATATTATGAAGCTAATAGGAATCATTTCAAGAGTCTTATCTGCAGAAAGTTAGTGGGAGATATGCATGAGGAAAAAGGAGGAAATACTACATCCATCACAAGGCATCGGCAATCCTCTGTCTGAACCTGCCGGTAAACTGTAAATGACCTCAGAAGCATGACAGCGGGCAAGCCGAGAACAATGTGTTTACCTGCCTGTCTTTTTTTTTTCTTTTTTTTTCTTTCCGTGTCAAGCCGTGAGCTGCCACCAGAGGCCTGACTGACAAAGGCCCTGCAGGATGGAGGGGTGGGGGCTGTGGGCATGGCTGAGCGATGGATGCCCCATCTATCATGGCGGCCCTTGCTGGTGGGCTAAGGAGCCGACGTGGTGGTGAGAGAGAGGTGGTCAGTGAGGAGTCAGCACTCTTTCACTATTCCAGATCCATCATCCGGACAAGAGCTGCACAGAATCTGTCTGTGTAGTGACAGCAGGCAGAATGGTTTCTTCCACTGTGAGCAAAGAGCAATATGCTGACCAGGAGAAAAAAAAAAAAAGGTCGGAAGAGGGCGGGTTGTGATGGTATCTTTCAAAACAGTTGGGCAATCATCTCCTATCAAAACTTATTTAGGAGCAGTAGTTGCCAGATTGAAACACAAAACCAGTTTAGGAGACATGGGTCAAAGATTTTTGTTTGGATAGTGGAGAGGCATCTGAGCAACAATAAACTATAAAAGAGATGATCAGATTGCACCAGAAGCAAGATAAACCTCGAATGAATTACAAGATTAAAAAGGGAATTTATTTTTACTGGAGGCAGTTGTACTTTTTTGTGCTCATACAGGCAATTTACTGAAATGAGCAGAAAAATCTGAAATGGAAAACAAAATTGAACACCTCCAGTAGTCAATACTGCACTCAAAAACTCAAAGGAGCAGTGGATTGATGTTACTATATGCAGGTTAAGGAAAAAATATCCATTTAGAGAGGCCAAGAAGGATACGAGTGCAGAAAGCGTGGAAAAGAAGGCACGGACATGTGTGAGAGTAAGTTCACATACATCACAGAGTTCACAGTGGGTACAAAACCTCCTGTAGATCTAAAGAATTAAGAGTCACAGAGAAAAAGCAGCAGGGGTGCAAATGCTAGTGTTGTTGTATAATGCATCATCACTTGGCAAAGCGAAAAAAGAAAGTGTTATTTTCTTTCCGATTCAGGTGAAATGTGAAAACTTAATACTGTTCATTATGTTCTTGCTACAGATTAGTAAAGCTTAATGTTCCAACACCTGAAGCACAATGCTAATGCTCAAGTGACTCAATGACCTCTTTCAGTCAGTATTTACTTTCAACTGCAAAGCCTTGGATCATTTTTTTTCCAGAGTAATCTGGAAGCATCTATTGTCTGTTAATCTGATGTAGTTGGTGACCCTGCAGCACTTCAACAGTGTGCTCTGTTAATGACACCTTGGCAGAGCTAGATTTGTTTCTCAACATGCAGGGAATGCTAAGTACAACAAAACTCTCGGGTCAAGTCGTGGAGAAGACCCATTAAGACAGGAGCTAGTTAAACTCTGACATTCTGCTCCTCAGCCCTAACCTCCACTGGCAGGATGCTTCTGATAAGGCTAGTTTAGGACCGCTTCGCACTTTTCTAAGGCAGAGAGCAGCATATTAAAACTTTATTGGATTTGAGCCATAGGAATAATTGCAAAGGGCAAATGTAGTCTTTTTTTTTTTGTCCTCTGTTGTCCACCCAATGCAGAATAAACACTGAACTCTACATTCAAAGAAAAATAGAAATAATCAGTTACTGAGATGTCTGCTTTGCTTCAGTGCTACATGTTCAAGACTTACACTGGTGTCAGCTCATTAGACACAGCTAACGCCTGGCACAGACAGGTATTTTACAAGCAATCCAGTCCCGAATAAGAGCACAGACCACAGAGAATACAACCCTGATTGCATCACTCCAACATGACAAGAGGCAGATAAAGAAGTCTGTAGTCATCCAACTCATCAGACGAGAAAGGGAGAACCAGTGCAAAAGAAGAATGAAATCATTTTTATGCACACGACACAGGGGAATCTAGGATTCATGAACAGGGATTACCTTATGCACTGCCATTGTGGAGTGATAGCAGAAGAGATGTACTTTCATTTTTCAGTGCAGGGAGCGGGCGGGAATGAGACAGCCACTGGGATGCTGCTTGTGTTTTTGCAGACACAGATACGGGTCGTATACAGCATTCTTTGACAAAATAAATCACCAAAAACACCCCCAAAAGCATCTGTATCCAGTACAGACAACCATGGCTGGATTCCAGGTTCACAAATCCAGTGTAAATAATGCATATTGTTTCTCACACACACACGCACACACCCACACACATATACACACACACACACGCAGACATCGCTTATGAAGTGCACACAGACTAAGCAGAAAAACACAAAGAAGGGAAGTTTCTAGAAAAGCTTCTGTATGAAACAGGGTGAGAGTGGATTCAATGAATGTTGACATGAAGTGAATCACATTGGAATTATCATGGTGGAACTTGTGTTTGTCTACAAATGTGTGTAATCTGAACCCTTGTACTGCAGTATCTTAATGTAAATCATCATCAACAGCTGCTAAAATAGATCAAATAGGGCAGAGTGTTGTCTTAGGTAGATCGAGTACCATACAAAATGGAAAGGCAAAGGTGAAGTCCTACTCTTAATACAACAGTTCAAAAAAACTAGATGAAGTACAAAAGTTAATCACATTAAAGTGTGAACCTAGATCAAATTACAGGGTGCAATACATAAACGTCAGTGTTTCAGCTTTACCCCATTATCATTCCATTGTTTTGGTCACTGTCTCACTATGTAATATATTTGAAAATGAAACAGAAATAGTGTTAATTCTACTTTTGTGACAAACCTCACTGAGGATCAGCAAATGAACTGCATAGTTCAATATATTCATTGTTTTAGATGCACACCTAAAGTGTGGTAATGCTGTATTTGAATGAAATTTACTTTTTGTTTAGTACCGAGTTGACAGTCGCAACAATTTCTTATTAGTAGAAAAGTCTAGGTTACAAGGTTAAATAATTTCTTAGACACTAACTGCAAAATTGGGGATTAACACAAAATATGATGTGCTTTATAGTATTGGTTTATATCATAGCGGCACATTCATTGCCTTCTTAAGCAAGAAATGTAGCCTTTTGTTCCCCTTTTTAATACGTATCTGAGACATGGGGGAGAACCTCAGGCTAAACCTGAAAATAAATGAGTTGCCTTCTGCTAATTGAGCAGTAATCGTGATGTGCCGTTTGTTTCTGTTGAAGAAACATCATTTGCTGATAAACATTTTTCTAATCACAGCTGCTGCAGGCACTGCTTCCCTGTTTAGTGCCAAGGTGACCCGAACAAAACACGAAATAATGTGACATGAAATAGGGACGCTGCCAGGAGCAAAATGGCTTGTCACGCGTTCTCAATATGAGGAAATGATGAGTGCTATTTTGCAAATAAATCTGGCACCACTACTATTAAAACAGTGGAAAAACAATCAATAGCTTTCCCACAATGCATCTGTGTCATTGCTAACTAGCAACTGGTCTCTGAATAGATGAGCGAGCAGATGCAAACTGTTTCCCATTGCGGTGATTATGAGGTGAGCACATCTCATAAAACTTGTCTTGACAACCTAATTGATCACAGCAGGAGGTATAATAAATGCCTTACGCAAACTGAGTGGTATATCTAGGGGCTTTTACATTATAGCATAATTTAATTACAAAGCATAATCAAATTAGACCTGCAAAAGTAACCTGTCTTATTAAAATCTCTCCCCACTTTCTTTGGTCATTCAACTTGGATAATGAAGTTACACTTGTGAGTGTGGATCAGACAAACTTAACTTAAGCTTAAGGAGCACGCCTCTCGATATACAGTAAAACATTCATGTTTACAGGACAACTTATCTCCACAGTGGATAGATCAGACCGGTAATGATCTTACACCGGTTGCTTCATGATTCTATTCATGTAATTGGTGTTCAGCCTTTCTAACATTCAGCACACAGACCCAGCCTTCACCTGTCCACCTGCTGTGTATACAAATTTGACTAATGGTTTTATTCAGTGTGAGTGAGGGGGAGATTATTGGCTGAGATTCTGTCTATATAAGCAAAGTGCAAAAGCCAGTCAGACGTCTCATTTATGGAAGTGATCTGGGCTCCTGCATCCCCAAGCTCTGAGCGGTTGAGGGTTTAGCAGAAGCCAAATGAGAAATGTCATTAAGTGGGTCTCATCATACACGCACACAACCACACACACGGAAATTCATAGACTTTACTGCCCCTAACAGGATGCACTTCGACAGATAGTAATGAAAGTGTCTCATTCGCGATTCCAATCAAAAGCTCATCAATCACAACTTGCATCTAAAAAAGCCTCACGCGTTCCCGGCTCTTATTGAGAAAGGTGAGAGGAAGGAGCCTTGGTGCAAATGGGAGCAAAATTTAATCATGCGCTATCAAGAACTAACAGGCTGCCAGGGTGAAGACGGATATCCAAAGACCAGCTACACTTTGCTAAACTTCATCAATATAAGCTTTGTATTAAAGCCATTTAAAGAATAACAAACTGAGGGAGAAACTTGTTCCAATAGAGCTTTAAAGCCCTAAGATAAGTGATAAAAATGCATGCACTGACGAAATACAAGGACAACCTACAATACTGCACAGGTGAGGGGGACAAAAAAAAAAGACTTTCTGCAAGAAAAAAGCACAAGGTAAGGCCAAAACCATCTTAACTATGTCAAACTTACAATATATGAATGCTGAAGATGAGATTTAAAAGATACAGTACATACCAAAACAGAGTACTGCTGAACAATAGTTAGTGGCATTGAACCAGCTCACTACCGTATCTACAGTATCTACAGTAGTCGCTGTCTCTGTTTATTTATTGTCACACTCTTTCCCAAACATACGGGGAAACACACAAACATATGCTATCACATAACTTCACACGTACTGACAGCAGCTTGGTTTTGTTTATTTCTTCACAATCCTCACAGTGGGGATTTGTTAAGAAGGAGCCAACCATAACTAACTTAACCAAAGAAAACAACAGTACTGGCTACAGTAAATGAGCAACATCACACAAAGCTCCAAGTACATAAAGAAGGAAAAGAGAAGATCAAAGAAGAAAACAACACAACTTGTTCTGACTAATCACAGATGGTCAGACAGTAGGACTGAACCAATAATCTACAGCACAGTGTGAATGTAAACCCCTGACTTTTGTCTCGTTCTTCATTTAAGATGTTATCGTAGACCATGTTGTGGATTTGTTGAGATTATTATTTTGAAGTATATTATTAATTATACGTATTATAAACTGAAAGCACATCTATTTAAGAAAGCCTATAAGTGCTCATACTTTTTTTTTAATCTGTCCTTGTTTTTCTGTAGCACCGTGAGATTCTCTGAATGAAAAGTGCATTACAAATTAAATCTATTATTATTATTATTACTATTATTAGGAGTATTTCATTAAGTTTTCACAGGCATGTGTTCTGTCCAGGTACTCCAGCCTCCTCACCACTGTACAAAGACATGCACCTCAATAGGTTAACCAGTCAATCTATATCACCCACAGGTGTAAATCAGGGGTGTCAAAGCCACATACAGCCCAGTGTGATCTCAAATGGGCCACACCAGTAAAATAAGAGCACAATAACTTATAAATAATGATAACTCCATATTTTTTTTGTTTCAGTGCAAAAAAGCAAAATTCAATTGTATTTTTTTTTTACATTTACAAACTATCCATTCACAAAAAATGTGAACAACCATGAACAACCTGAGATTTCTTTAGAAAAATACGTGCATTTTATCAATCCTATGCCTCAATCTATACATCTGCATTACGGATCGCAGTGGATCTACAAAAGGTACAAAACATTTAGTAACAGGCATGACATTGTTAAAGTTCTGGTGACTGGAATTTGGACATGTGATTATTTATAGATTATTATGTTATTATTTTACAGGTCTGAACTATTTGAGATCATATTGGACTGTATGAGGCCCCTGAACTAAACTGAGTTTGACACCCTTGACCGTTAATGTCTTCGGTGTAATTTTTGCACTTTAAAAATTCATCCCTTCAGCAGGCCAGTTTTGACCCGCGGGCTGTATGTTTGACGCCCCTGGTGTAACTGGTTGTTTGTCTGAATATGTCAGCTCTGCATCAAACTGGAGACATGTCCAGGGTGGATCCTGCCTTCGCCCACTGGTAGCTATGATAACTTCCAGCATCTCCTCAAACCTCCTCCTGAGGATTAAGCGATTCACAAAATGAACAAATGAGTTTTCCACAGTGAATGTCCCATTGATGTTGCACAGTAAATATTTCACAGATATCAAAGGCTTGTTTTACACAGACATGGCAGAGCAAGTTGAATTTTTGGCATGTGCTGTACGATTTCTGATTTCCACTTATCCCAGAGAAGACGGAATGTTTAGTTGAAAAAAACCTTTTCAGCACTGCTCTCGTGCAAAGTGGTTATTCTAACTCTGACTATCCATGAAGCTCACATATGAAAGAGGAAACAGGCAGAGTGGTGCAGTAATGGTTCAGACAAACTTTCACACAATCCATTTTACTCCCAACATGAAAACCCGTACTGCATACTGGTTTACTGCAACTTTTCTTTGTTAAGTGAGAAGCAAAAAGGAATTGAAGAGTCCACTCACCCACTCAGACTGGGTGACAGAGAGAGGATAATGTTTTTCACTTGGAAACCACAGGATTTGAAACAAACATCATCTGTAAGTAACACTGTCATTCCACAGTAAAATAAAACAAAAAAAAGCTGCAGTTTTAGCAATTTAATTTTCAAAACCCACACAATACTCTGTCTATCCTCACAGCAAAAAACCTGCAGTCCAGTATCATTTAAACAGTGTGGTCATTTCAAAGAGCGTGTTGGAAGATATAACTTAAATATAAATATTTAATATTTAAGTTTCTTGTGCACATACAGTTTAGACTTGTCATTAATGACAGACATCTTTTGTCTATCAAATAATCTTATTAGCATTACTTACATATTCAAATATTCTTGTGTTTTAATGAGGTAGGAGGAAGAGGGGTGCAATTTAAAGAATTTATAATTAGATCATTAAGCTTGTTACTGGAAGAACCACCATGCATAAAATGTGTCTACACTCCATTACAGTATTGCTAAAATACAATTATACTCAGTGGGCAAACACTTACACAAAGTGTAGACAGATTAGTAATTTTGGCCCTAAATTTATGGTAAGCCTGGTTCCTTATTGCCTGATTAATATATTTTTTTGTAATTAATTTAGGCAATGCTAATAAGCCCTAATCATAAAATAATTATAAATTCTCCACTAGTTGCTGTGTTCTATGAGTAAGTTTGTGTCCTACAATGAAAAACATCAGTTGTTGTTGATAGTGAGTAGACTTTAATGTAGACCTAAAGGTTGAACAATGAAAATGTTTATATTATACGATTTTCCGGTACAAGAATAAATAAAGTAATATTGGAGAAGACAGAAAAGCCTGTGGATGGTGAGGAGGGGGGGTGGCAGCTGGCAGTACACTAGTGAAGGATAAGGTCAGTGGCAGAAATACCCACACTGCGTCTCGAGGGATAACCACAGAAACATTAAAATCTTCAAATCTCAAATAAACACCTCTCTTGAGGAGTGTTTTTTCCCCCATTTTTTCCTCATCTCATTGCATTCAGTAAGCCTCCACCCATGGTTATTATTCACTGCTCATTATCACTGCTCTGATTAATAAGAGCAATTTCAGGGTCCCCTGGTATTACAGACGGGGAAAAAAGAGTGGTGTGTTTTCTGTTATAAACACAGTGAGTGTGCTACTTAGAATAGAAAGAAGGAGGGAAAGCAGCAGGTGATAGTTGCCTAAGCTCCTTATCCGTGCGCCTGCAGCTTAAAAAGGCAAACCATTTCAGTATACTTTCACATCAAATACAAAAATCTCTCTTAGTGGTAGTGAACTGGTCAAGAACAATGTGTACACAACGGTAAATAAAATCAATTCAAGCAGGTAAGCGGTCTTTTATTCAGGTGGGAGTCACTTGACAGAACGGACGCATTTCTCAGTGTCCCTTAACAATTTATTCATATTTTGAGGCTATTTTTGTTGACGTATGAGAATAATTTATATATAGACACACAGTCCTACTCATACATGTGACTTTCCCTTTATATATCACTTATATTTTTCAATTATTTACATCTAGAAGGGAAAGAAGCAGCTTACATGTTTGTGAAGGGGATAGAGTCCCAGTATCACACATACGAGTACATGCTCTGTAAAGATGGACTTGGTCTGTAACTGTATGCCCTACTGGTCAGCGCTTTCTTCCTACTTAACACTCTCAAATGATCCTTCGGCAACAATAAAACTGTGCACTGCCATCATATATAAACACACACATACAATACAAGTGCACACATACACAAAGCAATTGGAAAACTCCGGCATGGTACGACTCACCAGTCAGCAGCGGATGTTCCCATGGAAAAGGCAAAGGCCAAAGGTTTTTTCCTCCCAAAAGAATAGTGCTCAGAGCTGTAGGCTACACTGAAAATCACGTTTTCTGATTTAGCTCAGCAATAAAGTTTAGACACCAAGTGAGGCTTACGGCAATAAAACTGTGTAGTTTATTTGAGTTACAATTAATATGCTTGCACTTATTGCCCAGTCAAAGTTAAATTTGCACTCATATTGAAGCTCCACTTTAGTGCGACGAGTGCTAGGCGGTATTTCAAGTAGATAATTAACTAAATTTCTACCAGATAAATGCTTCAAACTCCCAAAACACGTGTATTTTTTTAAAATTTGTCAAACCTGTTCCTTCACGTTGTCACGGTATGATCACCGGATAAGGTGGAATGAATCGAAGAAGATGAAGCACACAGGATATTATTGCGAGACAAAGATCACGTAGAACAGCAGTGAAAGCGTCACGGAGATGCAGAGCACCTCACACACACCTCAGTGTTTCAAAGGTATGATTTGTTTTCTCCACAGCTTCATTCTTATAACCTGATGTGGCAACAAAATCAGCTATGTTCACGCTGCCCTTGTTTAAGAGAGCATTTGATTTTTCTTATAGGCATTTGAGGGGTGTAAAAAGAAAACTTGATGTGAAGTCACCTTCAAAGAAATGCCCTAGTGCCAAGGAATTACAAAGCTAAAATAGTTTCTCAGGGAGGAGGCAGCGATTCTATTATTCTTTAAAATGCAGCGCAATGGCTTTTATGAGAGTGTGGAAAAGCCATTTGAGAAGCAGGTCAGGGGAGTGAGCGGCTTGGCCCTGAGCACATTGTGTCTTATCCCTCTCCATTTCCACCACCTTGTCCCTGAATAATGGGCAGACCTCGTCACTGCCCCTGGAGGCTAATGGCTTCTCATGGAGGAGAAATCAACACAGAAATACCTCCATGGGTAATCCGCCTCTTTAACCAGCAACATGCTACGTGTCCAATCCTACTGTGTTCAAAATAGCATCAGAGAAATGAGCGATTCCATCCCTCTGGGAATACTGCCTTAATATTCACCATGAGGCCTGCTGATGAAAAATATATAATCTTCATGGCAATACACCGGAAATACAACCAGCCGAATATTTTTCTTCCTATTGCGGAAGCTATCCTGCGCCTGACAATAAGTATGTAACTATACATTACTTGTGTAATGTGATGCAGATGAAAACTCCCTGCAGACTGAGAATGTTCTGACTAAAGCTACACATTTAAATCATAACAACGGTGGATGATAACATGCAAATGAGATATTTTTAGTCTGTAGCCAAAACCTGAGGGGCAAACAAAATTCAGACGCAAGATATTGTGGATTTTATTCATTTACACTGAATTTAAATGCTGTATGTGAATGTACTTATATCTTAAATTTTCTTACTGTAACAGCAATAGGGGAAGAAAAACAACACTGAAAAGCTTGCTAGGACCAGGTGAGAAATGTGCAGAAATGTGAAAGTAGGGGAAGGTATGCATAAATTATTAACACATAAATCACATATAATGGAGACATAGTGGAGTTTTTGCATCACATGGGCCCTAAAGTACATTGGTATTGCTCAGCTGATATTCAAGCATGTACGCAGACACATACAAGCATTCGTTCACCTGCACATGCACAAAAACGAGTATAAAGTGAACATGACCACCCTAAACGGGAATATAACCTTCCTTCAAACACTTCAGGTCATGAATTATTGAATGGCTCTCTGGAGCTGCTGGTGAGACTCCTCCTCTTCTTACAAAGTTGTGAGTAGTGTGCGTTTCTGAGAGTGTTACTTAGTATAAGCCTTCGCGCCAGCAGTTTCCCTTTAAACGAACACACTCACATCCGAGGAATCTTAAGAACACACCATCTACTCGAGGTAAAACATTTAATCGCAGAGATTGACAAAAGGTCAATAACATCCCATTAACAGTTGATAAATATCACAGGCAATCAACACTGAGGAAGAGCAGACACACACTGGCAGTGCTCTCCTGAGGCCCATCACACTGACTTCACTGCAAAAATCTCAGATTTATCCACACTTGCTGGGGGTGTTTCCGCAGAGTATTCAAAACATGCTCTTAAAACAGCGGTGCTTGAACTGAGCAAGCGACTAATATCAACCTTCAAAGGGCTCTATAGTTCAGTAATATTAAGAAGAAACATGTCAGGAACAACAGTGGTAATAAACTGGACTGACATATGGACAGTGATTATTCTGACGAGCTTCTAAGACCTCTGAGGGGGCCTTTTGTGCAAGGAGAATGTCAGTAATGAGACACTATTCCTTTAATTCCACTTAAGAGTGACTGAAAAATGTAATCAAGCCATCTACCATCTGTCAATCCAGATTAAGACTATCTGTTATTACATGAAAGAAATCAATTTGACGTCAGTCTTGTCTCAGACAGATAAAGGAGCTCTTCCTTGAGCTAGTGCCAATATAAATCCAACAAAGAAAAACAGAACAGGGTCAATAAACATGTTTCTTTTGCATGTCAGACTACTCATAAACAGGTATTTTTTGCACAGGGTTATTTCTGATTATTGTTTCTTTATTTGTCTCTGGGGGATTGATTATGTTTAGTGGCAAGAATTTAAGGCAGGAGTGACTGAGCTAATTATTTTTTCATTTCTTAGTTCCCACTCCTGCTACTGAGTCTCACTATCATCTCATTAATGAGGTGATAGAAACACAGCATATCAAAGATGAGCTAGTGAGAGGGGAATATTAGCCTAAAAATACAAATGAACCCCCCCTAACAAAAGCAATCCTGAAACAATGATAGTGTGAGGCTGAAATGGCTGTTTTGTATCGGAGCTAATTTTGCACTTCGACGATGGCTGGTGTGTGGGTGGTCACTTCATTTCTCAGGAGCCAAATAATCCACATCAAGTTGCCTGCGGGGTCAATTTCACACTCGTGCCTGCTCTAATGTGTACCAACACATACAAATTTATGCACTTGCATGTGCGTGCACAGAGGGTAAGCACACATGCCTGCTGACTTGAGGCAAAACAGGTGGGTTTAATGCCAGAATCTCATCTTTCACAAAGACCGCACATGGAGTTGGGGAAAGATATTGCTTTCATATAATTCCATCGATAACACAATAAAACTGAACGGAAATGAAATAAAAGTCCTTGAGAAGTGCTTCGACCAGCAATAATGTTGATCCCCATCCACCTGCTGTACTAAAGGGGGTAATGTCGATGCTAAACGCCTGACAAGCTGAGAGCCAGCAGGAGTATTTCACATAGAGTGGTCTTAGAGGTTCTGCTTCGACATTCAATGGCAAATTTTAACTCCTCTTCAAGACAAGTGCAATCCATACTGAGCTCCCATATCCCTGAATCCTAATATGCCCTGTAAAGACAAAGCTGAAACAATGAAAACTGTTGTTGCCTGAAATATTAGATGGAGGGAAAAAAAATAGTGAAATTAAGGCTGGGTAATAAAATAATGGTAATTATCACAATACACTTCCACTGATATGACCATAGTGTGCTCATTAAATGTCTGATTTAATTTCAGTGCCTAGATAGCACCCAGAAGGCTGATCTGCCATAGACTCATTGGCTGGTTCTACCTCAGATATGTGAAATGTTGTGCTGTTTGATATGTGTTTGTCATCTTCTAACAAAAAAAACCCCCAAAAAACAACAATTTGATACCACAATCAACCAACTATTTACTTCTCTTCGGAGCCCGACTAATTCTTTTAAGTCAAAAGAAATTGCAATTAATAATTATTGTGATAATTATGAACACCAACTAATTTTATCATAACATTTTCAGGCATATTTCCCAGACCTAATTAACATGTTCTTAATAGTAGATTATTTTTACACATTAACTAATGCCTCATACAGGCGATCAGGATCTTTTCATAAGCACATTCACTGTACTGTTTTGAACTCTAACCTGCAACCTCCTGAGTGTTCTTTTTAGTTTCTAGTAAAACTAGAACTGTAATAATACATTACATTGAGTTCGAGGCCAAATCTGTTTTCTTTATTTCACCTCAAAATTCATGCAAACAAGCAGTCCTGACTCCAATACAGCGAGAGTAATGACCTGCGATGTGCACGTCTATTCTCCTGCTATGAGTTACTACTTCTCTCAGTCAAAAAGAAGGTACAATCTCTCTGAATGAGGTAGTTAAGGGGGCTCTGGTGCATTTCATATCAGTAGATTCATTGAAATGACATAGCTAGTCAGAGACCAGACATCATCTAACATCAAAGTGTCTGGTTGCTAAGGGACCATCTGCTTCATAATGTACTCGACTGAATTGGAATTCTGTTGCATATGCAACTCCAGAATCTGGGCACAGAGCTTTAAATATTTCAAGTGTTAATCAGAAATAATGAACTGCGGTTTTGTCACATGCAAAAATGAGACAAAAAATAAGCAAATAGATTGCGAATGGAATTAAATTATTTTCCACTAATCTGATTAGGTTGCTGTCCTGACATGTGAACCATCAATTGTCTTGAACTGTACAGCAGATGGTTCATATCTAGGGACAGAGAGAGGAGACGGTGAATTAATTCAACATAAAAGCTCACCTCCCTCTATTCGTGCATCTGATGTGCAGCATTTTCACCTGCATTTGTATGTGCTCAGCTAAAGGTTCTATAAACATGTGCCATCTTAGTACTGTGCAGCTGTATGTGCTAAACTCTGGTTTTCATTTCTTTAACATTTCTCTGCTGTAGATATGCTGGAGAAGTAAACATCCTGCGTGTTTATGTGTTTGTATAACTGGGGAGAATTAAATGACTTCATACACTATAATTTTTCCTAGTGCATGGCAGAAAGGGCTGCATTAAAAACAGACTCCATCTCCTCCTCGTGAACACAAAACCTCAGTCTAAATTTCCTTTACACAATCCACGTGTAAGAGAATGACCGTGCAAGTATAGAGAATCATAAAATAACAATAAAACTCCCACTTCCTCTCAAAGAACTCAACTGAAATACCCACTGGAATGTCCTTAAACATAGCTGTCTGACACTTCTCTCTGTGGAAGCAGCTACTCATGTTACCTATTGGATGTACAAGGAGTGGCCTTTACTTTTTACAGTCATTTGATTACTATATACCAGTATTGACATATATTAACTGTATATGTGTGCTATTTTACATGTGTGTCTCCATAAGTGCAAGTCATTTGTCACTATTTACAAGGGATGTTAATACACAGTTTAAAACCTGTCTTTTTTTTTCCACTCTGCTGCCATCTTCTTCCATGCTGTTAATAATTGCTGTGTATTACTTTGTGGAAACCGGGCTACATTTTAAGCATGTGGTCCCAGACTGTATCCACTGCTCTGCTGAAAATGCTAATGGAGTCATTACTTGCAGTCAGACAGAAACAATGTTCCAGGGATGATGAATTAAACAATGTCTTCTCTTGTAGCGGGACTTTGGATGACCCCCGAAGCGTTACAACACAGCCAGGGGTCAAATGTTCATCTAGGTTCAAATTTACGGTTTTATTTCACAGAGATGAATGAAAGCATGGTTGGATAGTCCTGTGTCTAAATCTGAATTAAACAGGGGGGGTGGTTAAAGGAGCTTGGCAAAAGTCTTTGTGACTGGTTTTAATTGAAGCATCTGAGAGAACCTTGACAGTCATTTGCTAGAAAATTAGCTTTGTTTCAAGGTATTTTGCTGTCAAGTCATCTTGAATTTCAATTTATTCACATTCTCTTACTAGATTTAACTATGATACACTTTTTAAATAAATGTTTTATACTGTAAGTAAGTCTACAAATTACCTTAAAAACATAACAATAAATTAGAATATGGCATCAACTTCATAAATGCGGCTTATATTAAATCCCTAAAATACAGCTAAAGATGCTGAAATTAGATTTTTGCTTGTGCTCTGTTTTAACATAAACTAAAAATCACTAAACATTTTGTGCATTTGGAAATCATGGCTCATGATCAACTAAACTTTACATATTTCTTATTCAATGTTTATCTTTCTGTGATTTTAAAGTAAATCAGAAAGTAACTAAGACTGTCATCATAAGATTGGCAGAAATGATAACCAGAGATGAAAAGACTCTCAGCATGATATCCTGCAATGATTGCTACTTTACTGGATCAAAATGAATATTTAAGTAGTACAGGTTTTGCTAAAGTCGCAGCACAGCTTACATTTAACCCACATGTTGTTAACTCTGCTCATAAGAAACATTTTAATTTTAGTGCCCCATTTCTTCCTCTACTTCATTATTGAATGTTAATTTTATGCATCCAGGATTTGTGACCCTACAGCTTTGCACCGACAACCGCCACCAAACGCATGACATAAAGACACACATATGAAAGAGTGTGTGGGTTTGACTTCACACATTTCATTTTTAACTGTCCCTGAAACTTGCATTCATATATCAAAACCACTGGATGCACATAAAAAAGACAGCTATTTAAAAGAAAACCTACTCACGCAGTATAACTCCAGTTAAATCTTGAGCTGAGGGCAAGATATTTGTAATAATACAAAAAGAAAATATGTATTTGTATGTATCATTTTCTTCTTTCCACCCCATTTCGGGCATGTAAATGAATCGGTTGCGCTGTTTTTTGTTTTCTTTCTAAGATTGTCTTGATTGTTGATTTGTACTATTATTTCTGTTTTACTTGTTCACATATATGTTAATTTTCATTGCATGTTCGGAATAAATCATTAAAATCAAATCAAAATCAGAGAAACACTCAAAAGGATAAATGAAATGTTTATGTGGGGTTTTTTTTGATGGACAATTACTTGCAAGCAGAGATAAAAAGACAAGAAGGTTGTAGCACTAGTGGCAGGGTCTCTATGTCTTAGGTCTTTTGATGTCAGCTTGGAATAGCATTACCCATTCCTTGTCCATCCTCTTAGGCTCTGGAGGCCGACCGGGCACATTGGGGTGACAGAATCAGGAAGAAAATGAGAAAAATAATTGGAAGGTCAGATTTGATAATGGCCACTCCAGTGAAAAACAAGCTCTTAATTGGTATGAGGGCCGTTTGGTGAGTTTTCAAGGTAAAATGTGAAAGCACCCATTATCCTTTCCTACTCTCACAAGCTGCTGCTGCCTCACAGACAATGGCATAGATGGCTTCCGCCTTCTTTCAGTGTTGTGCCATGACACGGAGCTTTGAGATGGACCCGGGCTCTGCTCTAATGAGCCATTGAAAAAGTCATTAGGGCAGGTTGGAGGGAAATATTCCTGGTGAGTTGTGTTTGAGAATAGCAGGTGTCAGAGTAATCATTAAGCCTTTCTCTGTCGCTGTCTCTCTCTTTTTTTTTGCATTTCCAGCAACAAGCTGAAATGTCACCTTCTTGAGTAAACTTTTCTTTGCTTCTCTGTATCTCTGTTAAACTCATCAGGTTGCGGTATGGGTACACGGCTCAACACCGGGATTGAGAACATGAAGCGCTCTTTTTCTCTGACTGTGAATCCCACTAAAGCCCCGGTATCACCTGTGAGAGCTGGGAATGTGGCTTTAGGAGCCATATTGAGTGTTGTGCAGCAGAATGAGTGTCACCCTGTAGGACGGGTTCTTTCATCAAGCCTCCCCCCTTGCTCTGACCCTGCCATCTGGGAAAACAGATGATACTAATGAGGGATGGCTCCTTGTCTCCTGGCACCAAACGCACACACACTGCTCCTATTGTGCTACACTGTCCATGCTGCTGTCACAGACACCGCTTATTGTGCAAACAGTTCCACACTGATGGACAAAGACAGGTACGCAGAGACATGGCAATATTTACAAGGAAAACAAGAGCACATAATTCGCAATCACGAAACATGAGGCATTTGATCGATTTAACTTTCAACAATAGCAACAGCAAAAAAAAACTTCATTACTAGAGGAACAAATGACAGCCAGAAATTAAGAGTCAGGAATTAACTGCTACCTGACAAACTCTGAATCAAGTCCGGGTAATGATAAGTCACCTCTGAACAGATGGTTGGATATTGTCTTAATGGACTGGTTTATAATGTGTGTCTAATGATTACTGACTTCATGTATCATTCCTGATTGACTCTTAATATTTGGTAAATCGTACTTCATGACAAATCATTAGTTCCATATTTGCTGCTGTTTTGGCCCACCCAAGAAAAGATTTAAATTACAGTGAATCAGTGCTTCACCATTCCCAGTTAGATAAAAAACTGCTTAGCTAGTCATGTCTGTGCATCTGTATTAAATTATTATCTTATTAGCATTTGTGCTGTCACATAAAGTCGACCATCATCCTCAGAGGTTGACAAATAGCTGTTTACTTAGTGCTAGTGATGCATCAGTACTCCATTATTACCATACCATTAAAGTGAACTAGTTATGTGTGGCTCTGGCATCACCAGATATTCACTTACACATATAAATCATATACCTGCCATCCACCCAAAGAAATGATTTTCTCTGTTGGAGACCCATTCCTGATCACTCACCTCCATTATTTCAATGGGATAGTCTATGAGTGCAAGATGGTACAGCAGCATTACACTGAATTAAGCTGGTTTTAGATAAAGCTTTATTTAAACCAAACATTTTAGTTTTTTGTAAAATCAAAATGGCAACAGGTAGGCTTTAGTTTCCAACGTTTTGAGCAATGATTTACCCTTTAACAGGAGACAGTGAATCCTTCTCATATAGTGCTTTAATTAGAACTACAAGAAGAGGATCACTTAATTTGCACTCTATCTGCACCAACCCTGATGGGTTTTTTTAAGACCAGAAACCCACTGCATGGTATTACATGCTTTGACATAAAGGTAATGAATGCATGGTAAAACAGCATATGTGTATGCTAAGATTTTAGACAGTGTAATTAATATTTTCCTCATTAAAGATGCATTACTTCACACAGTCAAAAGTTAGTTTGCAGTTAATCAGAATATAAATTTTTAATTGTTCAACTAGCCTGATCTGCAGATTAACCACAGTGTAACCACTAAAGGCAACCATCACCAATAGCAATTTACTAATCATACACCAGCACTGAGTTCTGGTTTGCTACACAACCAATCACATAGCAACTACTACTTTGCACAGTTTATAGTGTGGTATGTGTTGCTAATTCAACAAGCTGTGCTGTGGGAGATAATGGCAGGGAAAACTATTCAGCTTGCTGCAAAATATTCTTGTAAAAGCAGTGACAGTGAATAAGTGCTAGGAGGAGGCGGGGGGTTACTTGGTTTTGGATTGTTTCTGTAGAACCTGGAAAGAAGCGACCTCTCTGAGATGCGAGGGTCAGACAGGGCTAATTAGTCTGCAGTGGCCCCTCAAATTTCTGCCCTGGGATATTAATGAAGTGATCCATAGGAAAGCAGCTGCTTGCCATGAACACCCCCACCCTACTCCCCCTTCCAACCCACTGCAACCTCCATTCCCCAAGCCCCCTGCCGCTTTGTGACTCTGCCTAGGAAGGGCAGCAGTGTGCCAGGGAAGGAGCCCATACTATTCCCCCTGAGAGCATGACAGTCCCCGATCGATGGCCTTGGAGCAGTAGGTGGATGAGCGGAGGGGTGGGGTGTGCAGCTGTGCATGTGTCACCATGCCAGGAGAGGGTGACAACAGCCTGGCTCTGTGTCCTACATCAACAGAAAAATAATGTTTCTAGAGGAGTGAGCAGAATGACTTGAGGAATGGTTGTCTGGTCTTCATATTTTATCTATTTCTGCCTTCCTGTAGAGTGTCTGAACCTCACTGTCATGAGTAACTACTGAGGAAAGGCTTATTAAAGTCTTCACTGGTGGATCTATTCAGAGCCTTCCTTCAGGTAGGATGTTTACCTGTCACTTTGTATATGTACTCTGCACACAGTCCACACTGTAAATGTCACACCAACTAAGGTACAGTACATTTCACTCACGTATCTATGAAATAAACTCAGTCCACAAAGAACATTTCATACTAAGGGATAAAAATAAGTCCACCTTGTTACAATTCATACAACATGCAGCCTCAAATTCAAAAGGCAAAAACTTTTTCAGACGAACATAAACAGACTGACAGACTGTTTAATTGTGAAAAATTCATACCCATCAGCTCTCATCAACATCAGAACTCCTATAAATCAATGAGTACGACTCCAAAGACAAGGTTTTGATGTAAATGTCTAGCAGTACAACAAGACCTATTCATCTTTTTGGCTTAAAAAAACATTAAAGAATCAAAAACTTGTTTTTGTTATGTCATTTCCACTATGTGCTATATGAAATCTGGTAAAATTAAGCTAAAGAGGCTTACTGAAAAGCCCAAAGGATGACAACAGACAAAATGTCACAGTACTATGTCATGAAAAGGGACAGTACAGTTCTGCTCAACTCCTGTCAGCATTAGCAACCTCTAAGCCAAACAAACGCCGCATCCCCATCATGGCTCATTTCATTTTAGGTTCACTTATTTTCTAAATCAGAGTCCTGGTCTGTACATTATATACAGCAATTTTTACCATTTTTAAGTCATTGAGGCTCATTTCAGCTGAGGCCATATTGACCACACCAAGGAAAGAGTCTGGGAACAGGAGATGCAAGAGAGTCCTTTTCAGAGGTTGAATATGTGACATTGCTGGCTTCATCAAGCGCTTAAAGTGCTGGCTTTGTCAGTCAGACAAAGGTGACATTTACATTAATGTTCTTCACAACTTCATTCAGACATGAGAGAACATTGACTAAAAGGCTACCATTCACATGCAATTGCACAGTCCTTGTGAGGAGGAGGCTCAGGTAAAAGGAAAGAGAGCACAGAGCATCAAGTTAAAAATGTTATCACCAGAAGGAAGGAGAGTGTTTTTGTTGACTCTCAGACTGCCACGCTAATGGATTTCAAAATGTATTTTGCCGTTTAAGGCTCGTGCACATTGTGAATGCAATAGGTCCTTTGGCCTACTGAAATCACAATACATATTTGCAACAAATTCATCATGTAGAATTAGACTGCATCCTGTATTATTTCCATCTGTGCAAAAAGCGTTAAATAGGAGAGCGTCAAGAAGAATGCATGTAATTTTGACACTGCATTATTGAAAATATGAGGAGAGTAGGTCAGTCTCAGTCACTCTGTAAGGATGAAATACTTCAGACAGATCTGTAAGAAGAAGAAAGGTTTCACTGTGTGACATTTTTTGAGATTTATCTAACTGTGAAGCTTTAGACTGCAACTAAAGACCCCTTCTCCTTCCCCTGAGGTAGTTGTCAAAATGTCAAAAGTCTCATCAGAATCTGTGTTTTTTTTTGTCCATTTTGGGAACAATAACTTTGGTCTGCACTCCAACATAATAGATGACACTAATGTATCTTAATGCTCGATGTCACAGGCCTTGAAGCACAAAAAAATGAAGAGGAAGTCTGTTCTTAGCTACTGTAGATACACGGTTGTCCAACATGGTGGACTCCATGGAGATGACCTGCTCCCTCTGTACATAAACAACTCATGCAAAGGTAATGAACACCCAACAATTCTTATTGTTGCAAGATTATGAATATGATATCCCATTCTGCAGTTAAATCCTCCTAAATCCTCCTAAATCTCACTTACTGGATGTTAAAGCTGATTTAATGATAGCTGTGTTTATGTAAAAGATGGTGATCCCATTAGTAATCCAATAATTATAGATCAGAACAGATAAGATCAGTCTTATGCTGTTTTGTAAGTATTACTAGATCTGACTTTGTAAGACTGAGACATGTAACTGGTGCCCAAGTGATGGAAAGAGGTGCAGAAGCTGAATTTCAATGCCCAGCAATTCCCAAAAGTGGCCATGTAGTAGATCCAGAAGGTAAGAAAGGTGGGTAGCTGGCTAGCCAAGCATGAGGGCAGCTAATGACATTAAATTAAAAGACACACATTTTTCTTGTAAAGAAATGGAAACATTGCATTAAGCATTTCAGTTATATAATAAATTACATAATTGATCTCACTTAGAATCTGCTGTTGTAAATGTAACTTGTCTTTTGTAGTAAGAGTCTTTAAAGATGAAGGCTAAAATACATCATATAATATATATCTGATACTTCTGTCTAATGACATACACAAGGAAATTGAATTCTTCCTTTAAACAAATGCCCTTGAATCAGGTGCAGCGGGTTAATATTCCCAGAGTGGAGTTTCCCCCTAAAGGCAGAGGCATCATTTAGCTTTTGCAGGCTGAGGTCTTCAGAGATACACTTAGCAGAGTGAATTCTCTGTCTTGTTACAGCCCTGACAGCTTATTCTGCACACATCTCGTGTGACTGCAGGGGGACCAGAGACAGAGCTGAAGGCCAGTAGGCCAGTGTGAATGAGAGCACCTCTGCAATTGAAGGTGAGTTGTTTTGAGAGGTCACCGTATGAATACAGAATGAATCACAACGGTCCGCAAGCACTGAATCAAGTCTTTCACAGCCGAGATGATGAAATGAAAATTCATATGCAACAGAAGCTCTGGTTTCATTGGAGAAAAACAGAACAAAAACAACAACCTTTGAAATTCAGAGTTGTTAAACAATGCTTTAAGAGCAATACAGATGGTGATGGTGCTCTTGAGTGCTCAAGCGGATGGCATAAACTGCATAAAATTTCCCTGCGTCTCATGTGTCATAACAAAATGTCTTGTCAAAAGACGGTGGTGGATAAAGCTGGTACTGTGAACAATATGACTTTCCCTGCTACAATCTGTGGGTAAACATTTGCCAGTGGCATCCAGCAACAACACATTTCATAGTGCCATTACTGTGCGTTGTCTTCCCAGAAGCACCTCCATTACAGTAGGGTGTCAAAAGATGTGACCTGTTCTTCCTTTCATCTTCACACCTCTTCAATGAACAGTCACATTTCCTCAGCCGCTTCCTTCTGATTGACTTTTACCTTTTCTCAGGCTCTGTTCAATTCTGTGGTGGAAGCAACTGTTTCTGTGCTGAAGTCAATTCCCTGATGAGCAAGTTAACCCTTGGTTGGCTCTGACTTCCTACTAACCACTGCTGTAGCTGTGGTTCATGAGTAATTGAACAGTATTGATTCTAAGGTCTGAGGGTGACAATAATGAGGTCAGATATCAGGCAACTGCAAACACAAGCTGTGAAGACAGCTTAATTCTCAATGTCACACATACACACACAAGAAGGAATTCTTTTCACCTATACACACCATGACAGCATCACTCTCGACTGTCTTTGGCAGCACTTGCTTTTGCTCTCCTTATCTGCCTTGCTGTCAATACAGACAACCCTCTGCTCCACTGGGGGCATGAGGTGGTATTGACATTCAGCTCAAACCTACAGCTCTGAGTGGAGTCCAGGGTGTTGCACATGAATTATGCATGCCTTGACGCCAGGGTGCTGAGCAACACCAGTGCCATCATAATTGAAACAATTGAAAAGACAATACCAGATGGGTCAATAATTAGACAGCAGGGGGAGGAAACTTGATCCGGACGCTCCCCTGCTTGCCCTGCCAACCTAACCACCATGCGCATGGAGGGGACCTTTACTGACTACTCCTGGTCCCCTACAGAGCACAGCCATGCACTGCATGATGAGATGCTGCTTTGTGTGTCTGCACAATAATTCCAAAAGAACACTGAAAACTTTCATAGGGAGATTACTTCACAGAGAATTCTGCAGTTATGTTTTGTTTTCTATTAGACATTCCACATTTATGTTTTAAACTACATCAGTACTAATATTGTATGTTTTTAATATTAAAATGTTTAACTTTTGCCTCATTTAAAGTTAGCATCCACACAACTTTAGCATTTAAGCCAAAGTAAGTAGGTTTGAAAATGCTAAAAATCTTGTTTCACTTTGGAAGCATCTGGGTTTTGCTGTAGTCTGGATGGACACAAGTGGAGACTTTTGGAAACCATGATGCAAAGAGCTGTGTCTGATCCCTAGTTGTATCTTACAAGTCCCTACATCGCATCCCTATTATGTGACCCTTTGCAGAAGAAAATAAGACATCATCTAGAAACCTGCTGTTAAATCAACATGGGGACTGAATTACAGGCAATTCTGTCTTTTTGGGTCTGTATTCTATCATGCTATTTACTGACTACATTCAGAAGAGCCAAGCTGTCATTTGAGCAATTTGCAACAATTACCTTGTCCAGTTGGAGTAGCTTCCCTGGACACATGTTTCATGGGTGTGAGAATGTGCAGAGATTATCTCAGAAACTTTGCTAGCCACTATTTAGATGGTGACAACACTAATGTAGATGTAGTCCTACATTTTTAAAAGTTTCTAAAAGTGCTGGATGATAACTTTGTGGTTTTCTACGCCAAAAAAAGTTGCAGCATATTGTTTATCAAACCCTTGTTGCCTTGGATTAGCTCTGACGTTATTCATTGGTGTCTTCTGGTCTGTAGAAAACAGAGGCAGGTGAATGATCCTTCCTTCCAGCCCTGCACTTTCATAAATCCATACTCCAGGCTCCCAGCAGATCCATTACACTCTCTGGTCTCCTGGCCAGAGAAACAACTCAAGGTGATCGCCATAAAACTACTTACTACAGAGCCATTTCTCTCCTTGCAATCCCTTTAAAACAACCCAGGAAACAGGTAGCATGACACAAGCACCTCAGGCAATGTACTGTATGTCATAAAAAGTTATAAGCAAACATGTCCCAGATTACAGCAGCCTACAGTCAATTTAACATCATTTTGAAGCAACTATTGGATTACAGCAGTTCCATATGGTATGCAGCCACAATAGGCACAACTATTTTCAACACTGACAGTGTAATGGAAAAATCTCTCAAACAGCATTCTGTAAATCATTTAATATACCTGAACAAATCTATTTTATTAAGTATACTATAATATATGCATAATAAACTATTTTCATTGAGTCAGATTTTTTTCGCTAATGCTACATTTTGCTTTTAAGATACAGCTGTTAAGAGCTGAATTATTATAGAAGCAAATTACTTAAATGTTTAATAAAAAGGGCTTCCGGACATAAAGTTGTGCAGATGTAAAAGTTTGTTTATTTCATTTGGTTTGTAAGATATCGAAAATTGAATGAGATTAGAAATTCAACCAGCCTTGGGCAATTAAATGCACACACAGGTACTGTATACCAACTTAAATTTGCTAGGAAAATATTGATTCAGACACTACATAAACCAAGTTAGAGAGAAACCTTAAAAACTCCCAGTCCCATAACATTATCAAAAAGAAGTTTTATTTGCCATTTTTATAGAGTCTCATTTCCGTATTTCTCAAAATCGGTGCCCCTCAAAGCACACGTAGGCTTCCGTCTATTGGTCCTTTTCCCCATTAAGGTTTATAGAGAGCCATATGCACTTTTATGGGGAGGTTAATGGTTTTTAAGGGCTGCAGCGCAGGTTTAAGTCCATGACATTAAACCCAAAAATGGCAACCTGGGATATACACACAGGTCACATGACTATATATAAAGACAATGCATTTACTTTACAAAGTGAGTACCCATGTCTGTCTGTGTCGGCTTGTAGCATCATAAAAAAGATTCAGGGATGCGTGAAAAAAAAAAAAAAAAAAGAGACAAAACCTGACAGCATTTACAATCTTAAAAGCCTAATGAGCAGAAGTAACCATAGCAATTTAGTGAAAAAAAACATCAAAGACTAGGGAGCAACTATTTAGGCAGGCTGTATTCATGCATAATTAGCTGTGAAAATGGCACTACAGGAGTCTGTTACTCCCTGTTCTTAATTAGTTTTTATCCTTGGTCTTCGACAAGAGGTAAACAAAGCCATCAGATTAAAACTTCTCTTTTCTTCTTGAGACAACAACACTGTCAACAGAGGATGTCAGTGCTTCGCATAAATTTTGCAATATTGTCCGTGAGGTATGAGTGGCGGAGGTTTTTGCTCTGAGTCACAGTATCAGATGGTGTGAAGCACTGTCCATGGTGGTAGTCGGTTAATCATCAAAACAAAGCATAAAATCTAATTAAATAATTACAGCTTGATACTAAGAGGAATCAGTTAGGAATGAAGAGTATCTGCACATACTGTGTATTTAATATACTATATGGCAATGAATTAAATCCTCGCAAACTTGTATGAAGCCATAAATAAGGGTAAAATGTGGGTAAATGTAAAATGATTAAATAAATGTTGCCTGGAATGCATATTATTGTGCAAATGCAAATATTAAAAAAAAAAAAATCTAAAATCATCATTAAATACCCTTTAAACTCTCCTTGACAGTTTTGTAAAATCTCTCCCAGATTTTCATTTATTTAATTAATTAAACATGAGTAACCTCACATTTAGTCATTGATTCAGTCAATTTGCTGTAATTGAGATATATATATACATATATATATATATATATATAAAAAACTGACTTCTATATAGCTTTGGTAATCTTGTATCTCATTGGATCCTGTGTGGGTTGCTTTGGGAGTGTGGGGTACTGGGCCCATTGCTACAGGCTATCCAAACCCTGTATATCCAGAGCCAGAGCATGGTTTGAATTGCCGGCACTAAATTAGATTAACTTCATCTGTCAGAGTAGCCTTTTGTCACTGACTCTGTTCATAACCTTTTGAGCACTTCCAAGTCTGAGACCATGTTTTTCAGTTGGAGAAGGATGAACCATTAGGACGAGTTGACACCCCATGAGAAAAGGTTTAATTATCTCAGGTCCTGTTCGTAAGTGGGGAAGAGTCTTTGTTAATCTGTTCCTACAATTAACCATCTAGAATGAAAACACAGATTACAGATACAGGTGAAGCTCTCTTTCAGCAACTCAAAGTTTGGTCATTTGGAAGGAGTTCAGAGAATAGCAGCTGTACCTCACGTCGAGCGGAACCAGTTGAGGCGGTTCAGGGATCTAGTTAGGATGCCTCCTGGATGTCCGTTTCATGCTTGTACAACCATGAGGAGGCCTTGGAGCAGACCCAAGACACACTGGAGGAATTACATCTTTCATCTGGCTTGGGAATGTCTTGGTGACCCCTGCGGGACCTTGGGGGGGAGGGGGGATCTGGGCATCATCCCTTTGGCTGTGGTATCTCATTAAATGCTTATCCAACCATCCTCTTGACTTTTTTGTTATTTGTGTTCCAAAATGAATGTTGTGTTTTCATTTAAACTAGCAGTAGTTAACGGTAACTTGTTATTGACCAACACACCTTCAGACAGGATTGCACACGTTGATAGTGTACATTTTCTAGAAACGCTTTACTCAAGCTCCTGGGGGATCCCAAATTAAGAGTCAAGTACAGGCAGGGGGAAAGCTTTTAAGTCTTATACAAAAATGAAACAGAGATTTATCTATAACAAAGACTAAACAAAAATTAATTCTATTTAGAAAAATGTTGTAAACATGCAGTCACCAAGAATAGAATAGCTGTTTTTGGTTTTTTTTCAGTCTACCAAATATACTCACATGGAGATCTTTGTGCCCTGACTGTTATTACTGCCAAGAACGGAAAGTGATCATTCATGTCTGCTTATCACTAGAATAGTGCAAAACCTTCTGCCCCAATTTTCATGAAAGTGGGTGGAAGGGTAGGGCATGGGCCAAGCACAAACTCATTCTATTTTGGGGTAGACCCCCCCCACACTCCCCTCCCATTAGTTGTGACTCTTGAACTGCTTCCATTCAAGATTCCTAGATCCTTGTGCCATTTAATGGAACAGGCTGCGGATACACCAGCTTTGAGCATAATCTTTGTAATCAAGGATGTGTCCCAAATTGAGGGTGTTGTAAAATACACAACAGAGCATAACATGATAAAAACTGGTAGATATAGATTCATTCTCCTGTCAGTTCCAGTTTAGAACCAACGTCCCCGGTTCAAGCCAATGTATTTTATTCAACTGTTTGCTCTGAATGACTAAAAGTTAGATCCATGACCCCAACTGGCACCTGCTCCATACTGGTGAAACGGGTTCATGAATGCAGTTCAGATGAGAAGGTAACTATGAGATTAAAAGTCTGTGATCCTCAACCTTGTTTAACTGATTTTTTCTTGGCGGTGTGTATTACTTAACAGGATTACTCTACTACTTAACATTAGATCAAACTTTGAAACAAATGACAGACTTTGGCACCACGGCAGTGACTGTTCTCACTGTGTGTGTAAATATGCCATCTCTGTGTGATGAGCCTTTTAAAGCCTTCATTAGTCCAGGTTTACTCATGGACAGATGGGAGGATGCATGTGATGGGAAGGGAGGACTGCATTAGAGCTGCTGCCACATTCCACTTCAAACCTGACCCTCCAGTGGGCCCACTTCATCTGCCACCCACCAGACCCTGATGCATCCCATCATCTGGGGCTCAGGCACACCGTGTTACCTCCTAACTCAGCCACACAACGAGCCCACCACAGACTGTAGCTGCTCCTGCACCCCATTACTCCAAAGGCCTCTCACTTCCTATTTTCAGACATTTTTGGGGTGAGACCACCACCACCACCACACTTTCTTTCTGCAAGTGTTTATCCTATCAGTCACAATGCCACCCCCCAACCTCTAGTTTCCTGGTGATGAATGACCGTTGGCCGTCTCACTGACAGCTGGGCAGCTGATGCCACATAATTACAGTATCACCATTTAGGCAAATTTACCAAATTACTCCAGTTCTCAAGAGGCCTAGAAGACTGACAGGCCAGCCAACAAAGGAAACACAAATATCTAAAAAGAGAGGACATAAAGGACTTCTTGGGACAGACAAGCAGCAAAATGAGGTTTGTTACGTTCCTTCAGAGTGCACCCATTACAGCCGATGAGAATGGAGTTGATCAGCCTGCAGAAGCAGAGGCAGTTTTTCCTTCATAAATAATGCTAAAACATCTGGCCTCGTCTTGATATCTGATCTTTCTTCTCAAAGTCAATTTATTCATCATTAACTACTCATGAAATGACAGAGAACCATAAACAGCTTAATATTTCATTGAATGAGCAAGGGTTGACTACTAACTGAGCACCATGTCAAAAAAAATATTTTTCTTTTTGTTCTAAGGAGATTGTCTACCTTACATTTTGTATTTTTGTTTGATTTAATTCCAAACAGGATTAAGAAAAATACTACTTCTGCTCTCTAAGAGTTTTAGTATTATATTTAAACCATTACAATTTAAAAATCTGACAGACTGAGTAATTGTTTTACCAAACACACTTAAACAATTGAAACAGTCTGAGACAGTGCAAGGTAGACCTTCTGTGGTAAATGGAGAGTGTGTGAAGTGAAAAAGTGACATTTATGATGTGGGTGCCAACAGTGAGCAGTAGGGAAGATGTTGACTTAGCACTGTGTGTGTGGTAGGAACTGTGATGGCCACCAGCGTTGAGTTAAGCCCCACAAATTTATCACCTACAACAAAGGATTTCTTTTACTAGCCTTGAATCCAAAATTAAAAAAACAACACCTTGTAATAGTCACACTGCGTGTGTTTGATCCATTATGCAGAGATAAAGTACAGTCTGTTCAGCCGTCTGCCATGTTAGCTATTACATTTGTGAAAAATAAGACTAACAATGTTAATAATTCACTGCTGTGGCATGAAAATCTCATAAAATGTGTTATTGTCATATTTCAGCTTTGAGAGGATTACAGCCCTTCTGTGGACTGAGAAATTCAATAAACCCCTGGGATTGTGGAACCCTTAAAAACCTATTAGATGAAGTAAAAGACTTATGGTGGTCAATCCAAAAGCAAGGTGTTTTGATTGTTCTGAAAATAGTAGCATAAGGATCCATCTTTTTTTTAAATGACAATGATTAAGTGGATCATCACAGGAAACAGGAAGGACATATCATCTAAATGAATAATTCCTATTTTTAGGATGTCTTTGATAGGATTTCACATGCTAATACTGCTACACACAGCCTAATGCATAAAAACACAAGGTGAAGGTGAATAAATGGTTATTTTTGCAAGTTTTTTTTTTTGCCCTCAAACAGTGGTTCAACATCACCATATCCTTCATCATGACCAACAAGTTGCCCACAAATTAACAAATTAGGGGCTGCTTGATGGCCCTCTGAAAGTGTCAGCCCAGCTGCATGTGACGGGGTGGAGACTGCTTTGATAAACAAGCTCGGCAGAATGATAATGTTCAGGGGGTAATTTAATCAGAATGAGCTATATGTCACTTAGTAATAGTGGGTACTTTGCCGTGATTTATCTGTGTTTATGGAGAGGAAAGAGACAGAACAGACGGCCTGGTCCCCCAGATTAAATAGGGCATGGGAAAAGATTCCTCATGCTATCAGGGAGCAAAATTTATCACAGGCTGATGATTAGTATTATTAGCACAGGTGCAGTTACAGTAAACACCAGAGACTCCCATTTTAAACTCAAAGTGAGCAGTAGATAAAGAAGGAGGTGAACTGAACTGGGGTGCCTCTCCCTAAGGTGTTTTGTCTAACTATGGTCCTACATGTTCCACTGGAGCTCACCACCAAAAACACAAAAATTGAGGCAAAATGCAAAGCTGCTATTTTAAAGTTTGCTGCTGTCACGCTTACAAAATTATTAGTCCACCATCAGCCAGCTTTTCTATTTTGTCATTGGAGCTGATGAGACTATTGACTTTTCAGCTTTAAAGCCCTGTTTTATTAGATCTGCTGTTCTGGGTTATTACAGCCATCAGCACACATGCAAACATACGATTTGTTCTGAACTCAGATATTTTCCATTGATGATCAAAGCTGTGAAAATCTCATACCTTTACAACCCGATGAATGATGTCATGCAGATGACCATTTTAACAAGTCAGATAGATGGGTCGATCAGATGTATTACATATTACTATTGTCTGAGATAAACGTGATTATTTGATAGATTACATTTATTTGTCTTTATTTACCTGTATAAAACAGTTCAGTGAGATTGAAAGTTTATCACATTATGTCCACAATCTGGGTTCCTTTTTAATGACATCTTCTTGAGGCTCTTGTGTCCAGCAGTTTCTTTTAATTAATACCTTGATTTAGTATTTCAGTGTTGGGTTCTGTATATTTAAGTCATGTAATATGATGCGTGATGTATAGTTCCAAAATTCTACGTCAATAAATATCTGTATTCTCTTCAAAAAGTGCATGCTCACCATTAAACTATTAATAACGCAAATGCAGCGGTGGCAAAAAGTTAGCAGAACAAACAATAATACTATTAATCACATCTCAACTCAAATTTCAATACTGCGGCTGCACATATACCCTATGTTTCTGCATCTTGTCAAGAGACGTGTGTATTTTTGCTTAGCTGAACATTAAACCATGGGAAATAATGGATAAAAAAAAACTGAGCCATGGGATGTCAAGAAGAAGTAAAACACAAACTCAGTTCAGGAATCTCTATATTTAACTACATTACTGCAAAGTATGATGTGTACATATCACGAGGCCATGTGGTAAAGCCAGGATGGCATGAAGAGAAACAACACTGGATATAACAACATTAGGAAGTCTGCAGGGGGAAGTCTGTTTCACTTTATATACTAAACTCATGTGGCTACAGATAACATATGGATTTATTGCACACACAGGGCCACAAGACTTGAGTGCAAGTGAAATAAATACATAACAGATCTGTATGTTGTTGCACTGGCAAAGTGTGGAGAAGTATCTAGTGAAGAGCTGGCTTAGTGGGTTCAAAACAGTTAGCATCCAGTTTTAGATTAGAGTGTAATCAAAGATATGCCAGCAGCTTGATGCCACATGGATAACAATGTGTCGTCAAACTATCAGAGTGGATTGAGTAGTGGCACTACCCCAAAGGATAAAATATATAACATTAGAAGAGATAAATCAGAGCCAAAAACACATGCATATGAATCCCACTGGGCACTATTAGAGGTGCCAGTTAGTAACATAACAAAGCTAACTGTTTTCTATTTTCAACTAGATTTGACATATTTAAGAGGGAGAAAAAAACAAACTATCAATATTGTGTAAATGCTATACATCATGTGCTTAAGCTCCATACATTTCAAAGTAAATCTGTCTTCCTCTTAACTATCTGATAAAATGAAGGAGCGACCTAGAGAGTATTACATATAGTCGACAAAGAAAAGCAGCTACTGTTAAGATAGTAACGTCATTAAATAAAATGTGGGCCCTTCCTTTTTGTATCTAAATATCGTTCATTATTTAAAGCATATACTTAGAGCTAAGGGAATGATGGGGTGAGGGAGAGAAGCTAAACAATAAACAGCGCCAACGTTTTGAACTGTCAATCTCAAGTAGCCCTAGGGAAGAAAACAAAACTGGGTAAAAGATTTCAAATAAAACTGAAGAAAGAAAACACCCGGCATCTATCTAAAAGTTCCTCTGGGACATTAAGTTTCCCAAGCAGATGTCTAGTTTGAACTCTAAATACCTTCTAGGTCTGCTGTGACAGCTGAGGCTGAAATGTGCAAGTGCAGATTAACCCATGAGGTCTGTGCTAAACGTTATTAGTGTGGACCAGAATGATAATCATAAAACCACGCCGTTGTAAAGCTCAGGCGCTGCAGATGATCATACAATGTGTCAAACTTTTAAATGAAAGTAACACCTTGTCACCCACAGCAAATACGGTGTTTTATTATGTACAGTAAACAAGATCAGCGAGCATCAAAATGCAGATGAATTGTTGTTCAGTCACAGGGGAGCAAAGAACAATTATGTGGTAAAGACACTGTTTAGTTCTCATCAATTCATATTCCAATGCATTCACCTGATGTATGTTAGAATTTATAATGAGAAAGAACCTTCATAAATAAAAGACTTCTTTTGATTCTGTTCTCCTTTTTTGCAGATGTAACTTGAATGCAGTTTTATGTAACATATTTAACTTTTGCATGTTTGTTTTCACTCTGTTTAATGTCCATTATCGTCTGACTTGAAATGGCTCTCAAACAGAAAGACTGAGCATGAAAAGATGGTGAGTAGATCTATTATTGTGACAATATAAAAATGCATAAACCCTTGGATATGTACTCTTTAGACGTAGCCCTAGCAAGACACAAATCATGATACAAATGTGTTATAGAAATGTACACAGACGATTAAATACTAACTGATTCTACAAAGTACAAAACCAGAGGTGACATAATGGTGTAGTTCATACAGATATCTTATGAAGCGCAACAGCTATAAGTGCTGTTGAAAGAAATGGATGTACAGGTCTAAACTCCAGAACTTAAAATGTCAGTTGCTACAGTGCTGTGTGTTTATGAATAACCAAAAATGCACAAAATCAAGTTTCTGCTGCACGAAGAACACATCTTCACTGCTATAACTTCATGTACAGAATGTTCAATGACTTTTGCTTTCTGGTCTGATTTGCAACAAAACTGCATGTTTGTTGCCCGGTTTCTATCCTAATGCTTTAGCGCTTAATATGTACTTGGAGGTAAAACAAATTTAGATGATCTCGAATTTCATCCTCTAAGAATAGGGTGTGCATTTTTGTGATAATTTGTAAATCTTGACATCGTATTTTCACTCATTCAATAATCTGAAAACAGATGAGTAACTTGTCTAACATGAGGGCAAATAGACAATTTCCTTGTCAGATTGGTATAACAGACAGGTTTTGTTTTTTTTTTTTGAGTCTTTCCGCTATAGTAGGTGGGTAATTACTGTCATTGATTAATAATCCTGGGCCAGCCCCATAATAATCAGTCCCACATGTGCTTGGCCCTCTTAAAGGAAAGGCTCATTTGCCACTGGGATTCATAGCCTAAACTGCTTAGTGACATGTAATAGAGAGCAATTTTCTTGTCTTGAAGAAAAAAAAAAGGCTGTGATGGGGTGGGTTAGTCCGGTCATTTTCCATTGCCTCAGCACATCAAATCACTAAACAAGGACAACTCTGATTTCAGATCAACTGTTCTTCTCCCGGTGGGCAGTAAGTAGTTTTCCAGGATGCAGGGAAGCATTTTATTGCTTTAGTGGTGATTTTGAGTATTACGTTCAAATTGCAATTTCTCCATTTCTTACAAAACAACAAAACTGGCCAGGATAATCCAACTGTGTTGAATGAAATACAATACACTGTGGGGGATATCTGAAGACACCAAAAACTGTTGTAAGATCAAGAGAAATTGTATTTGCATTATTTGCAGTATGATGGATTGCTTACTTCCATGCATTTATTGGAAAAGTCATGAAATGTCTGAGTACAATATGAAGCCAAGCCTAAATCCCTAAAACTTAATTAAAAGCAAAATCATTTAAGTTTGGTCTACATTATTCAGGGTTTAAATTTACTCATTTCCAATTATATGCGGCGGAATGGATTCCAGAGAGGGGGGGTCCCCAAAGAAGAGTGCAATCCTCTGAGAGATTTATTTGTTTATAGAAAATCGCAAAAAGCAGCCTAATCTTCAGGCAAAACTGGAAGGAGGACGTCCATGTTCGAAATATTGTGCCTTGCCAAGATGTAAATGGTAAATGGTCCATCTGTTTGTGTTCTTCTCACTCTTGGAAGAATAGATGAGCCACCATCTGCAGATATGCGTCAGCAGAAGCGATTCTGCAAGCAATGAAAATATGTGTGTGCGCACAAAAAGGCCTGTGAACAGGCACGTATTTCATTTTTGCATTCATGTAAAACAAAACAATAAATTATGCTGATGAATATTTTCATTTTGGGATAAAAGTTAAACCACTAATATGAACATCAAAGCTAAGTGACTGTCTCAACAACTGTACCACATTCTTCAGTGTCTCACAATATAGTTTAACTATTTCAGTATCATGATAATTGAAGCATGACAACATAACAAATGGTGAAAGCAAAAGCAAAACTCTGTCAAAATTCTGTAAGTAATTTCTTAGTTGTCTAACTCTTGACAGAACAGCAATCTACATGACAAATTAAATGTCCGGCCTTGTATTGTTTCTGTTAATGTGTAGAAAATTTATAACGTTTCTATTGCTTAGTAAATAAATGTAGCCACCTTTGTCCGTTATTATGATGATTCATCTACTCTGGGTAATGACAAGGTTATTTGCAAAAATTAATCATCTAATTATACAAATATTAGAATTAATTTATGTCAATTTTAATCAGTTTACCCTTTTTGCTCGGACCACAGCAGAGAGCCATTATCATAACATTAGCTCCGAATTAATCTAATAGACACTGCCAGGCTTTTAGTCTTGTTACTCCTACATGCCACTATGCAGAATTTAGGCAAATTCAGAAATGTGAAAATTGCACGTTGTCTTGTTTGTTTACTTTGTTCAGTCATGAGGGGGTGGATGGACTATGATTTGAGCTTCCATATACAGGAATAGGTTATTATTTGTAGCCAAGGCAACTTTATAATGTGCATGTAGGTGGAACAAATAAGTCAGATGGAAATTAATAGGAAAAGAAAGACATTCAGCAGTGGATAAGACTTTGAGCACAAGTGAGAACTCTTGTCGGAGTTGCACACTCCAAAACAAATGTCAAGCGGCTGTCAATTTCCAAGACCAGACAAAAGAGACAACACCGATGATGACAGTGATCGCAAATGGTAGATTAGAAGGATGATACTGGCTGGGTGCAATGAAACAACTAACGGTAAAAAAGAACTGACTGTTCCCAGCAAAAAAAAAAAAAAAAACACTACACCATCTACAACAAGTTATCAGCACTGAGAAGGTGTTTTGCCCAGAGATAATTACAATAACAGTACCCAGTGGCAGTGAGATTGCTCCCAGGTGACATTGAGGGTTATTAAATTGTCATGGTGCACCCTGTTTTGGCAGTGCAGACACTTGAACTGGCTGCCCACAAGACTGACTCACAGTTTATCTGCTCCATTTGTTTGACATCTTTACGACATACCGTATTAACACAACCTAATTTCATCTGGGCCTCAATGTCTTCTCTTGGCTGTCTCATAGAAATCCTTCAGGGTTAGGTTAGGACTACTGGGACGTTTGTCTCGACCGAATTACTCCATGTGACATTTCTTCCATCCCATCATGTTTTCCCCCCTTCACGTTTGGAAAGACAAGAAGCTTCCAAATAGACGGGACTTGATAACGATTACCATAAGAAATGAGCTTGAATTACTATGAGAAAGTTGCTCTGTTTTAAAAGCATGTGACATCAACCCCCATCAAACTTTGAGATGTGAAATATTATGCTCAAAGCAGAGATAAAAACAGAGAAAATGCTGCAGTCCCTGTTATCATCGTCTATGATGCGACAGAAAGAGTTATGAGATTCCCTAACAGAATAAACCAGGGATGAAAAATCAATCAAATTAAAGAACTAATAGCTCCCTAAATGTTTTTGTTTGTGTGCATATGACACTCCCATCCAGCCATACAACAAGCAGCAATCATATTAATTATCCTGCAAATAACACCTCCTCATTTATCACAAATGAGTTTTCAGAACTAATAAATCATGATTAAAATGTTTTTATTTTGGACATTAAGCATCCCACTCCATTGTCGTGTTGGACACTAATAACCACTATCATTATGTGCAGGTACAGAGCAAATATACCTAGAATGTGTGCATCATATATATAAATATATAGTGCTTCATTTCCATTATGATCCTATTTATCCACACCGTGGAAGATGAATGTTAAGTAATGTGAAACTATGACACCAGTTTGAAGTATGATGCATGTGTATAAAGCCGTTAAAATCTATCAGCTGAGGGAAAAAAGATATCAGTAGCAATTTCTGGCTTCAGTGCAGTGCCAGCATAGTCAGCCAGCTGGTCAGGAGCCTTAGGTCTGAATAAATGAGGCTCTTCTGTAAAAACAATATAGATTTATGCTGGATTGTGCATGTTTTGCTGCTCTAATGTTTACCACTAAATCATAATGTTCACTAACTGTCAGCTAATGTGGCCCTCAATGGCAGCGGTTTGATTAAAGCATATTCCCGCAAAGCACTGGTGCACCCATTACAGAACAAACAATAATGTATTAATTACTGATACTCACATCTTGCGGGGAGATCGTATCCGCAGGTGATCTTGGCTTTGCCGGTTTCACAGCCGTTTAGTGAGTGGCACTCATCATACAGGCAGGACCCAGCCGCTTTGTGTATGCAGCCATCGACTGAAACGCAAACAGACATGACAAGAAAGGTAAGGCCTACCTGAGAAGAAACACGAAAAAGGATACAAGGAAAAAAAAAACAGCTGAGCTAATTAGTAGATTGTGTACTTCATTATGTCAAAACAAACAATCATTTACAGAAACAGGACCAAGGACAAGGAGCTAAACTGAATATTATGTTCCTGAATTTGATTCTGATAACGGATTCTCCATGTCCTCAAATTATTTTCCTTGTATCTGCTCTCTGTAGGGAGAATGGGACTGCTGTAGCGCGCTGTGTCTGTTGCTGGTAAATATTGACGAGCTTAGGAATGAAATTAGCTGGGCTAGGATCTAATAACGCCTCCACACAGTGAAAATGAGACTGTTCTTCCTGTAATCCCTCTCCACTGTCAACAGCGATATACAGTCAGATCATTAAACTGCATTTTCTGCCCTGTGGTGGGAATCTTCTATCTGCCCTGTCCTCTGTGGCGAGCCTGTTATGATGTGGATCTGTGTTCTGATTCTGTCGCGCTCCCTGCTGATGTGTGTGTCCTGGTTCTACAGAGACCCCAGGCCCCCCGCCCCCCTAAGGTTTTAATTTTACCGGGTTAAGGCTGCGATACACTTGATTGATGGCACGTCTTACACAAGAAGGCAGAGAGATAGAAATCCACATTATCCGTCTCTGAAAGCCTGACATCCTTCCAAGAGCATGTTATCAATCACACTGAAACATCATAAAATCCTCCTCAAGTTGTCCTGTAAAAATCCTCACAAGCCATTAGAGGATAACAGTGCCAGCAAAGGAAGAGTAGCAGTTGGACAAACAGACATCTTTTCTTTGGTTCCTCTTTGTAAAGACTTAGGCAGTGGAGATAACAGGCCTCTCAGACTAGTTTTATCCATCAAAGTTAACACGGTTGACAGTTAAGATAGCCTGCACAATAAACTACCTTTATATAGTGTTAAATAACTGATGTAGGATGATTTAAAAAACTGAATTCATATTCCTGATAAAACGCAATATGCAACGGTAATCACCATCTTCATCTGTACAGTAATAATTATTCACTCTGACAGTGCAAGAAGGAACTACTTTTAAGAAAGGCCTGAGTTTAGTTATACACCATCTTCAGAAGTGTACTTTGCTTCACATCGTCAACACAAACAAAAGGTCTTTTGATGAGGGATGGTCCTTTTCCTGAGATCCTTTCAATTTCCCAGGGATGAGTCAACGACAACAGCTGGGCGGAAGATTTTCTAGCTCTATCAATCATCTTTAATGGACTAAGGGACAGGCAGTTGACAGAGACGAATCCTGATGGCTTTTCGAAAAAGTAACATGAGTCTGACAGTGATGTGGATGTGAAGGGGGGATCACTCTGGTGACAATGAAAGCTACTTAACACAATACAGAGCCGATGTAAGCACTGGCTAAAGGCTTGACATTTTTATAATATCCACTGCGCAAACAAGATTGCCCGTGATCATCAGCCAGACATTTGCATCATAATTGCTTCTTAACATCCAGCAAATATGAATTGTTAAATGCACACAGTGAAATAAAAGCTCTGGGCCTGTAAGAATGCTTCCCATTTGTGTGCGCATAATGTATCCACTCCCCTAAAACAAAGCATAGCCTTTGTACGTTGTGTTTACAGCTCTTAATGAATAAGGTTTAACACATTAATGTGTTCAGTTGTTGTTCTTGTTTCTGCACCAGGGTAGTGACAATTCATTAAACACATCAACACACTACACATGTAACTGTCTCAAATATGACACTTTTCTCAAAACACTTCTCTGCCTTACTTGTTTTATACTTTACCTTGGCTTTATGCATAATACATCTTTATTGTAATGTAATCTAAGCATTAGAAGTCATTTGGTGTTTACATTTTTGTGCTGCTGAATAAATCATCTAAATTGGGGTTTTTTTCTATCCCTGAAATATGGAACACAAAATTCCTTGGGCACTATCAGAAAGTTCTAGTAAGGGCTAGGATGAAAGTTGTCAGTATGTTTTGCAAATCATTTTCATTAGAATTTTTCATCATGCAGCACTTTTATTCTAATAGTTACTTGCTAATTGATCATGAACAATTGATTCGTCTATAAGGAAAACTAGTCAACAAGTAACCTTTTCAATGCATCTAACCAACTGTGAATTGGTCAAGCTAATAAATATATTAATGCTTATTATAAAGAAATATTGAAATATCTCTAAAGTAATAAATACTGCTACTGGTCACAATGCAATAGGAAGGAGCTGTTCCTACACAAAAACACATTTTTACCACAAAAAGCAGCAAAGACAGCCCATGACTGATGAAGTGTGCTCAGCGTTTTAATAAAACAGGTGTAAAGTAAACTATAGTCTTTTTATGGTCATGTAAAGCCCGCCAGGTTAGGAACATTTAATAATGCCTTTTCCAGTTTGCAGAGTTCCCGCTGGAGTCAATCCTCCCCAGACACTTCCTCCCATCACTACTGCACTGGGCTGATCTCAAACCTATGAGCATCTTGGGAACCCAGTGAGGAAAGGCATATGGGGTTCTGTGTTTCATCTCAGCAGCTGAAGAATGAGATTGTAGATAATAGTTTCGGCTTCCATTTCGCTGCTCCTCCTGTTCGTGGTTGCATAAGCTGCTCTGAGTGTCAAAATCTTTTTCCAGTGCTACTGAGTGTCTCACTGTGAATCTGATGTCAGCGAGACCCTACAAGCCTGGAAATATGTTCACAGTTCTTGAAAATGGGGGGAAAAAAGCTCTACTGATAGGGCTGGTTGCTGTTAATACAAATTTGCTATACCTGCATCATGGAATGGAGTACCACAAATGCATTATGGGTAAAGGGCGTGTGATTCCGAGGTTGTGTTTTGATACACATACCTTGACCCTGCATACAGCATAATGATAATAATCATAATCGCATGACCAGCAGGCTTATAAAATAACCTTGGAAGCAATTACAGGGTTATTGTTGACAGAATTTTAAAGTTTTCATTATATTTTATAAAAATGCATGACAAATCATTTCCTAGAGGAATATTTGCTAATATCAACTGCTGGTGTCAGATACTTTCAAGCATTTAACGTATTTCCAACAACAAGAACATGCTATTTTTAACACTTATCATTTGCATCATACCCAATCACATCACTGCATTTTCATTACACTTATAGTCACTTTTCTCTCCTGCAGCATATGGATCTTTCAACCACATTGTATGTAAATGGAGAACTCTGACCAACACTCCAGCATAGTAGCCGGCAGTAATGTACCTTACATACTATTTTAAATGCACAAGTGGCATACTGGAAAATGTTTTCAGTGTAAAATTCACTCGGGAATCTTTAGCAAAATGCAGATTTTAAACTTTGTCCTAAACTACTAACTACTTTTAGAAAGTCTACCGGTAGCAGATGCATATAATTCTGAAAACAGATATGCAAGAGATAAGGAGAGGTAGCATGCTTTTTTAATTTAAACTGAATTGGATACTAAGTTGCAATGCAATCAAACTTGATTGTAAAAAGACCCCATGTCCATCATTTAGGCAACTAAAATCAGTTCTGAGTTTTTATAAGTGGAGATATGACCCACATGCAATTTTCTCATTTAAGTGGGATTTAGGCATAATTCCCTGCAGATTCCTGCATTATGGATGCCTGCAACATGACAAAGACAGCCTCAGATTCTCATTAACCAAGAACAGCATTTACGTTATATTTCAGAAAGGAGGACATGTCAGTATCACCCCACGGTTTTTCACAGAGAAAAATCACAAATGCCAAAAAATTCTGCATTGAATTTTGACAATGAATTCTGATAAGCAAATGTAATTCTTATATGAAAGCAAAAGTAACTGATTTGACTGTATGGAAATAAAGCAAAAAACATCAGTCTAAGAAGGTCTAAGAAGATCCTGATTATTTCTAGACCCGTGCATGTGAGAGCTTTAATCTCAGTCCTGATACCATTATGTATAGTCACAGTATATTCACTTGCTAAATAAAGAAAAACATGATGCACCTGTATCACAGCAGTAAAAGCAGATCAAGCAACTCCTCCCTCTCCTGCTCTCTCTTGTTCATCTCCCAATCTTTGGCCTGAATTACACGTAGCAATCTTAAGATGAGCATGTCCCCACTGTGTGATGCCCAATCAGCAGTGTCGGCTGCTATATTTCAACCCCTCTACAGATTACTTTATGGAGGACATTTCATTTAACAGGTTTAATATTCAGGCTGCAGCATCTGCTTCTGTCCACCCCACCACTGAGCTTCCTCAGCCCCGGCTGAAAAATATAACAGCTAATACCTCATCTATCTCTCCTTGCAGCCTGCCACTGCTTTAGACCAGGCCTATGTGGGACAAAACATTTATTCATCTTCTCTGAGTGCCTTGCACACAGAAAGCTTCCCCAAGCAGCCACTCCAGCAAGTCCGTACAGCTAATGAAGATAACTTTGAGCGGTGGCTAGACGGCATCCCTCTGAACTCATAATGGGAACAAGGAGAGAGCAAGAGACAGAGGGAGACACATATTGAGAGAGACAAAGACGGCGGGTGTGTGTGCATGAGAGTGTGTGTGTCACTCTAGAGTAGTTTGAATTAGTTACTCAGCTGTAACCTTGGCTCCTGCCATTGTTGAAGACACCTCTGCCTTGTCCTCTCAAGGCTCCGTTCCCACATGCATTAAGGGACTCAGCAAAGCTCTGCTTACTCTCCCTGGGCTTCTCCCAGGCAGCCCGAAAAACCAAGGGCTTTCAATCGCTCCCTCAGACACAATGAATACCTGCTCTGCTCTCATTACAATACCCTGCTTTTCAGAAATAGTGTCAGCTGCAATTTTCTCTCCTAATTATTTTCCGCTCCTTTGAGGGTTAGGTTCAGGACTGGAGCCAGAGAAGGCAGCACAGGGTGGGCAGGAGGGAGGGGCGTGAGCTGGATTCTACCTGGCAGGATACGCACAAGTCTGAATATCAGTCTATAATCTAGCAGAGGGGAATAGGTAGTCATTCATATCAAGGTAGGCCTTAACTTCACCTTTCTGCCTATGTGAGCATTACCTGCTGATCTACTGAGGCATCTAAAAAACCCAAAGAGCAGGTCAGGGGATAGGAACTAAAACTTTTATCAATACAATCACAATTTTAGTATTGATAAAAGGAGTATCTACACAAAAAGTAAAGTTATTCTTGAAACTTTTAAGTCGCAGACATATAGCATTTCCTCTCACTTTTTGTTGTATCCATGGCAACAAGATATTTCTTCTGTCCTCACAGCACTTTTAGAGCAGTACACTGATCAAAGCTGCTCCATAATTCCACCTCTATGATTTACGGCACAATTTTCTACTCAGCTAATTTCACTGAAGGAGATAATGACATGGATTAGTTGCTAATCAAGTGCCAATCAGAAATCTGGCTGAGCTAAATGTCAGGTGGAATATGCTCTCGCCATTGTGGTTAGTCCCTTGTGATACTGGATTATGTGTCCTAATCACAGCAATTTTGGATGCAACAGGAGCCAGAGCCCACTTTCTACTGTAACCAAGTACCCAGGAAAGGGATAATAATCACCATTTTACCTATAATACCCAGGTAAACAGGGGATTTGGACTAATAGAATGCCAAGCAGATAGTCACAGATGTTACTCCCCAAAGTGACAAAATAGCTCAGGCTTACATGACTCACAGTTCTCCTGACACAGTGTATAAGCAGGAACAAGAGTAAGTGACACAACAATCACAGGTTCCACTATAACGCAGAGGAAACCCTGTTATTATGTTTAAGTTCTCTGCCAGAGTTGACAAATATGTCAGCACAGATGTAAATGCTTTCACTGAAATGGCATAAAGTGCATAGTAGGTAAGAATTACAGCTTTAACTAATAGACTGCATGGAAAATTTGTAGACGAAAACCCCAAAACAACAAGAAAAGAAGCGGAACAGCCGCGAAGGAGAGGAAAATATATCAGATGTGGAGAGAATGGCTCAAAGCACGGACGGGGGAGAGGAAGAGAGGCAGCATATGCAGTCAATACAACAATTTTAACAATCTACTGTTGGAAATTGGGCTTGGAGGAAAACTTTGCAGATGTGAACATTTTGGTGGATAGAGATAAAGGACTAATGCCATTTTGCAGGTCATTTGATCTCAGTTTGTCAGCCACTCAAGTAGCAGCAAAGTAACAAAGAGCAACCCTTCCTTCAAAGACAAGACTACTGAGAAACAGTTAAACTAATTCTTGGGTAATTTTGCTGCTGAGCAATAATGATTCCCCTTTGACTAGTTCAAGTCAGAATCAGATGTGAATTATTGATTAGATAATGGTCTTTAGTTAGCATCAATGGAGCCCTACTACTTCCATCACCACCGCTGCACGGAGTTGTACTTTTTGTGGTTTTGAATTATATTAATGACAGGAAGCTCAATCAATAAGGCGCATCTTTTTGTTGAATAGTGTAATGATGCCATGTCTTCCCCATCATTAATACAGTTATTCAGTCTAACACAGCTCGAATTGTACACTTTAGATTTAAGGGGGAAAAAAAAAAAAACTCAATTCATAGCATTCATTGATAGCATCTTTCCACCTCCTGCTGACCGTAATCATGGATCATATGTCAGACTCGAGTCATTTCACTGTACCGTAACACAGATGCACTTCTGTTACTTGTCAATTATTTACAAGACACTTGTGTTATAAGTACAATACATGACATTTGCATGTGAAATGAAGTTTGTGTTCGAGTCTGTGTTATGCTGGGTATATGTTGACGTGTTAGCTGTTAAATACCACAAGTGTATAAAAATGAAGATGGATGAATAGGTAGAAAAAAGAAAGATGGATGAATAGTTAGAAAAAAGAAAGATGGATGAATAGAAAGAAAAAAGAAAGATGGATGAATAGGTAGACGTATCATGTCATTCAAATATACACATACACAATATATACATATACAATGAAATGGCTCACATAGTAAAGATAAAAATAGTAAGTATATCTTTACACATGTAAGTATTTACTTATATACAGATATCTCTATATATGTATTACAACTGTAATGAGCTAAATATGCAAAACAAGTGAGTGCAAAAATGAATAAATGATAATGAGGGTTTTTAAAAAATGTTTTACATTAATCTTTGCAAAGACATCACTTCAGAAAAAGGATGTAGTGTTGATGGCCTGTCTACATCAGTATGAGGGTATAACATGAGTGTATAATATGAGGGATGTTGTTTAAGGGAGTTCAATAGTCTGATAGTATTGGGATAAGGAAAATAAAAGGAAGTGCTCAGTTATCTGTTCATACATTGGAATTAAAAGGCTATCACTTTAGTATACTGTATATGTTGAAGACTGTACTATAATGTTCCTGTAGTATTTTATAAGTAGTAAAATGTTGTAGCTAGTTTAATATATTATGACTTAAAAACAACATAATGTAGTAGTATTAGTAGTAGTAGACTGATTGTTTTCGCTGTTTTCTAAACCCTGATAAAAACATAGAGGTGAACGTGTGAAGCATATTAGGAGCGCACACACTCATGGTTGTTCCCAGGGCCATAAAGAAATGCCAGGTTAGGTTACCACAGCTCATATGACATTGTCGTTGTAAACCTGGAGACTAACAGCTGCGGACAACTCGGTGCCAAAACCCAGCCGTGCTGAGCTGCGTTGGACAATAGTCATTGCCCCGGCCCTCAGCTTTAAAGACGTTGTTTTAACTGCTGTCTTGTTTCTCTGTCTGAGGTAGCGGAGTCACTCTGTCCTAGACAACCTGAAGCACACTGTCTGCATTCTTTACATGACACGGCCAATTTGTACTCCGAGCAGGCTGGAAATTTGGACAGTCGAACGGATCATCCTGTACTTTAATTATCAAATCAAAGTTTAAAAATTTGTTTTATTCATGTTTTTTTTTCCCCTTTTCATTTTAATACGTTAGCATGACCCAATTTTAGTCCCTAATTACAGTACTACAAATAACCCCAAACACTGATATTTTAAAGAATCTGAGTTCCACTTTAAAGTCAGCAGAAGTTTCTTCTGCCAAATTGTAGTTGATAAGACATGGAATATCAACAAAAGATTAGCCAAACTAGGTTTGACAAGCCGCCAGTGTTCCAGGTCTTTTTAGCAATTTTCACTCTTGTGGTATGATGATTTATGTTTCCTCACAGTAGAGGGTAACTGTGCATACACACGGGTATAAAACTAAACTGTATTGTGAATGTGCCAGACCATCCTGGTTCTACTAAAATCCCCATTCTTTAAGTTCCAGAAACATAACAAAATGCTTCATCCCCATCATCCTAGGTTACATATTATAATCAGTTGCTTACAACATAGGATCCTACCTGATGGAGGTCCACCATTTGTGTCTTCCTACACTCAACCGAGTCTCAAAAGCTACTTTCATTTCTGAGTGTGAGGTCAATAATAATCAAAGCTAAACACAAACCTCCTCTCATAGCTTCCTCTCTCTTCCACCTTCAATATCACACTCATTTTTCACCTTTGACTCCTCATCCAGTCTCTTATTATAAACAAGCACTCTGTCAATGTGGCTATTATCGCCTCGTCTTCTAGGTTAGATTACCTTTGGCACCCCAGCTTTACTATTACCGCCAGAGGAAAAAAGAGGGAATGAAGGAGATTGTCAGTAGACAGTATCATATAGTTTCCTTTAGCAAAAAAACCAATCTGAAGCACAGTGTGTATGTGCTGCTGTGCCTACACACAAAAATCTTTACATTAGTGTTTTGGCTCTTCCGTGGAGAGCAGCCTAGTCATTAAGACGTGCATTTGCAGCTACAGCTATGCAATTGTGAAAATGTCATTTCTGGATTAATGTCTTCCAAACGATAATTGTCTGTAAATTAAGATGTTTGTAAAAGTGTATACATTTTCACTTCCTCTTCCTCAGAGGTATTTCTGAGCAACTTGAAACATTAACCAGAACAACGTGACATGTGGTTAATTCCTCCCTGTGAGGGATTGAAGACATCAAAAGCCTCTCATAGTGGGGGTTTATAAGAGCTGTACATCTCCGGTACAAAGGTAGTCAACATATAACCTACAAGCGCCGGGAAGTATCTCCTCGCAATAAGCTTGCCACCCTTCTCAGCGGGTGAGGAGTTAATCAGCTGCCAGAAAGGATCAAATGAAATACGTGTTTCCTAATTTTGAAGTATAATTCTGCTGCTGACCAGTAAGGGCTCCCCTTTGACTAGATCAAGAGTCAGAACCAGATGTGAATTATTGATTAGATACATCATGTTTTTAGTTAACATCAATGGAGCCCTACCACTTCCATCACTAACACCACATGGAGTCTGGTTTTGAATTATATTAATGACAAGGAGCTCTATCAGTGAGGCTGATCTTTTTGTTCCTTAACATCACATGACCAGACTGGATCAGATGAGAGACTTTTTTTCCGAATCACTAGAACATACATATTTTCATCTAGACATAATTAAATGCCGCTGCCTGTAGAAATTGCCCTCTTTGAGAAGTTAGGCTAATAAGGGACACACTAATGTTGAGAAAACATGGCTAGAAAACACAACCCCCAGTGCGGAACCTGGCCAATTTCATCATAAATTACTTCCCTGCACAGAGTTCATCTTTGAGTCACCCAAGAGAGAGTTGCTGCCTGATGGTAAAGGATGGCTTTCTAAGAACAACCTGGCTAGAGGTGAAAGTTGAAACAGAAGCACTTTGTTCGACGCAACAACAGTAGACAGGGTTAGACAAATGCACGCAATTACTGAGAAATCTGAATAGCAAGTTTTAAAAGCTGGTGAGAAGGGAGAAAGCAACCACAGTGCTGCTTCAGAGTCCTGAATCTTCAGGCCAAACTCTCTGGCAAGCCTCGTAATTACGGAAATGAAGAAAGATGGAGCCATTCAATGAAAGGCCACTGCTTTGGATTAAAATGCATGAACAGCTGTTACTATTATGCATGGTTCTTTGGGTTTGCTGTTGCAAGGCGCTTCTGCAGCAAGGCCCTCAGCCTTGTACAATACATTAACATTTGCAAAGCAGCACAAGGCATGTCAAAACCAGAGAGAGCTATAGAATTAAAAGGTCATTATAATTTTGTTTTTCTTGATCATTTACCATATTTCAGCTGTGAAATCGAAGGCGGTGGTTGCATTTATGTTTAAATTCAGCCAAGTCATTAAGGACTGGGAACATCAGTGTGATTGTCAAGACCTGGAATAGGCATTTTACGAAATTTGTTATCTTACCACATCAGGAATACACATTCAATCAGCAATAAAACTAACTATGAATGCTATAGTGTGTGTTTTTTGGCACTGAAAACATGCCTACATAGGAATGAGCCAAGATAATTCTGTATATCTCAGCTTTATTCTCTCCTCTCTCTTGTGTCTCCAAACAACTTGCTTCCATATCACATGTGAAGAATGTGATGCAGGTTTGAAATGCCTGTGGGAGTAAGCAACTTATGGTGCGTGAGTGTTAAGTCCTCCACTGGCAACCATCTTAAGGAGGAAGCTGCGGCATAAAATTTCCTTTATACACTTGAGTTTTCCTCATCTTGCCTCTTTTTCTCCTTTTGAAATCCATCATACTGCATCATGTTTCCACTTTTGCCTCACTTCCAGAAAAATATACCTGCAGCTCATGGTTTATAGTTTTATATGTGTGTGTATATGTTTTTGTTATACGTGTTCACTACTAGCAATGTACAGATGCTCTTTCCCCCTTTCCTATTCATTATTTTTTATCACATTGCTCTAATCTTAAATCCTTTTTGTCTAGACAGCTGATGGGGAAAATAAACTGGATTTTAAGATGTGCAAAAGTTAAATTAACATGGTCTTTCGCATTAAATTTAAAAAAAAAGATCATCCCTGTGATGTTGGCCTGACAGAATTAAAGATGAGGCTCGAAAATCGATACAATCATAGGTAAGTGTTTTTCTTTCCTTTCAGAGGAGATTATCACAGTTCTTCAGATGATTATTCATTTTCTACTATGGTGAAACTGTAAACAAGATGATTAAAAAGAGGGAAGATGCTGCAGAGTACAAATGATTATGTGTCTTTTATGATGCGCAAGTAGACGCATTTAAGTGGTAAGTTGATTTTGTGATCTCTTACTCACAGGTTGCCCTCAGACATACGAAAGTCTATAAATGATTAACGTTTAACACTTTCTGTGGTTTTTCAAACATGGAATACATTCACAAGTGTTTCTTGACAATCCTGCTCATTGCTTTTGCACCAAAAACATAATCATAGAAATTCTACAAACTGTAGCCAGTAATTCAGGTAATCAAAGCACTTGTCTAAAGAATGCCTACTGTGCCTTGCTGTAATAAAGCCATTAGCCTTCTGTAACTCAAAGTAAACAAACAAAGACCAGCAGGCCACTAAGGCCAGAGCCTGTGTTGCCCACATGGAATCCTCTCCAGTGATTTATCTGACAGGGCCCTGACAACTTTCTTGCAGAACCCCAAAGTGTGCTATCTATTAATTGAGCCCATGTCAGTGCAGGGGAGATTAAGCGTCCGCAGCTGCCCACTGAAACGTCTTCCCCAGGCCCAGCTGTGAGACACAAATCAAAGGCCTCGGCTCTCAGACGGACCGGCACAACACAGAGCCCACCTCCTTACCACAAAGCTCAGCACTAATGTCCCCCCTTGATGGATTGTTTGCTAAATATTATTAGTATACTGCCTGCTCATGGCTGATACCAAATACAATGAATTTCAACACATAACATTGTTCACAATTATTTCAAGCTACCAGAAATGTCATGCTTATATCAATATTTCCAGGTTGTTTTCCACTGTGTGCCATTTGATCTGACCTCCTGCAGCTCTCTGTGGAAACATGAAGTCAAAATATCAGTTAGGACAGCAACCATGTTGCATCTGTAGCAAACTATGGAGTTCCATCTAAGAGACTCTTAACAGTGATTGGTATTTTAAGCTGTCAATCACTTATTTCGCCTCTAAATTCCTCTAATTTCCTCTCTAAAAAATTCTACAGCTTCTAAACACTGTGAAGAGGAGAAGTAGAAGTTTCCTTTCCTGTCTCACCACTTGAACTACCATACGATTAAAGGTAAAATGCCTGACAGATATCATGTTTTTACACGTCTTCCATCTCAAGATAATGCTCAAATTCTACTGGTGCCTGTCTTTTTAAAAGTCATTTCTTATTATGTTTCTTTAATTGAATTTTAATATTTAAGTAGTGCAGGGAAATATGATGAGAAGTTCTTGTGAATGTTCCTTTTCTCTCTTCTTATATAATATAGTCGCTTTGTTCATGATTAGGCCTTCATTATAAGACATTTTAATGTTAATATCCAATTCTATTATATGTTGAAGGCTTTAATTAATACAAGGTTTGCTTTGCCTCACAAAAGGATATAATACGAAGGATCTATCAACTGCAAAATTCTTGGCTGATGCCAATACTGACATTACTTTCTGTTTCTTTATTTTGTTTTTATCGTTATTCAGTCCTCTACCCCTACTCACACAAATGCATCTTCGTTAAAATATATGAACAGTTAATATTTTAAAGTCTTTCAGCCATTCATCACATTACCAGATAAATATCTGCCAATGCCATCAGTCAAAACACATCTTACATGCCAATACTATGGTCAGCTGATATATCCCAGTACATCCCAATACAATATATGAAGGAAAAAGTTGTATAATGTTAACACTTTGTCAAGGTAAAAATGCATATGCCAGTCATTTTAACATTACCCCCTTTTCAAAAACAAATCAATACTGTCTTAAAGACTGTCTGCACAGTGCTCTGTAGTGAAAAACATAATAATTTGTTGCTGACTGAAGAGTTGCAGCTGTTATTTAAACTATCCTGTAAAAACCCTAGTAAAAACTGACTAAACCACTATGCTGGTTCATCCTATATATTATCTAGCACTGTATATAAGTATTTCCTGTGCAATTTTTATTACAACTCCATCTATCCATTTTCTGTTCTTGTGAGGGTCATGGGGATGCCAGAGTCTGTCCCAGCTACTCACGGGTGAAGGAGCAGGGTTTATCAAGGGGTCAACATATACAGAAAAACAACCATTCACTCTCACATTCACAACGACGGGTGATTTCGATAGACCAGTTAACCTATTAAGTTGCATGTCTTTGGATGGCGGGAGGAAGCCATAGTATCTGGAGAGAACCCACACAGACACGAGAAAAACATACAAACTCCATACAGAAATACACAAGTGTATTTAAGTGTTCCAGTGTTAACACCAATAAAAGACTCTTCAACTTCATATGTTATCCTGTATGTGAATAAACACATACTAGTGTCATTACATGAACAGAAAAGTACCATTATATTGTTAATTGTTATCTTCTGTGTATAAATCCTCTAAAATTTCAATATCACGCCTCTCCTGGCTTTGAAGGTGTAAAAGAACCGCTGCTGCAGTACAGCTCCACTCCCCTGTGGGTCAAACAGTGCATCAGGGCTTGGCACAATATGCATAACTTTGACTTATGATTTGCCACTTGACTCCCTATCCTTCATAAACGATCTTGCCGTGCTTTTCTCCCCAGGCTACGTTTCAGTAAAACGTCTCTGTTAGACCTTTAGGCTCGCTCTTGGCTCTCCATGTTCTCTGTTAAAGTCCGACGTCCTCCCACTGCCTCCTGTGTGGTCTCAGTGCTTAACTAGTGGCCATGGCCTGGCTCTACTATGTGAAGCTCCTTGCTGCAGAGCCAAGGATTAACCAAAATGGGGCTTTTATAATTATACCATCATGATTCCAGGCCTCTCCTGCTGGTCCTTTTAATTAAGTAGATAATTTTTCTCTGGGGAAGAAGAGCTTTAACATACTTACCGGCTATTTCAAAAACTGACTCTTCTAAGGATGGTGGCAAAGATCTTCTTAACAAAAACTATGTTTTTGTTGTGAAAAAAACAAAACATATTTGAGGGTATACCAGCACTGACAGAACCAAACATTTAAACACCAAGTGCATAATTTTTTCACTTTTTCACTCCATTGCTGGTGAATATGGGTCAAAATCGACTCCAGTCAAAAGGTTTTCAGAAGAGCAAATGTTTAGTGACATTCACATTATGTCATTTCACTCTCATGAAATGCAAGCAACAATAAACATTAATCAGGATGTAAACAGGATATGACAGGAGTGACCTCATGAAATAGGCAGGTTTGGGAGTATATCGCTGTGTTCTGTAAATGCTATATTTGGACATTCCAACAACAGTTGAGCTGTGAATGTAAATGACAGACGATGGCAAATACCTCCTGTGGTGGAAAATCTCTACTGGTGGATCCATTTCTACCGCAGTATACACCAACATATTGACCAACCCTAGTGCAAGTTCCTAGTTTGGTCTTATCTGCATCTTAGCTGCTCAAAATCAATCATTGCCTCTCCATGTTGTTTGTGATGCCTCCATATAATCTTCCTGCCTACATCTGTGTCATCTGTTATAACACAAACAACCCCAATGACAAAAAAAAAAAAAAATAAGTGCGATTTGCACCACATTAATATTAATGACAGCATTTAAGATGAGATCATGGGTGTTTCTATTGTCACATACATTGATAAAAACATTGAATACATACACTACAAGTTGGAGTCAGTCATACATGTGCAAGCAATGAGCAGGTCATAGCTCTTAACCTTTACATCTCAAGCAAGTCCTAAGTTTTTGTGGTGAAAATCAAACAATTCCAGCTGAGTCCTTGTTAAAAGTCAATACAAGTACAGTAAAGTCATCGATCAGGTCAAGGAAGTGATGAGTCAGATTATATGAACTCTTGATGATCTGTCCCACATGAAAAGTTGAGCCTCCCGAATGCACAAGTGTTGAGAGGAATTTTAATAGTGTACTCTGTTCTTCCTTCCTTCCTTTGTTATCTTGATTGGAGGCTGCTTTACAATTACTGTCACACACTGTATTAGAAATAACCCAATCACTGTTCATAAATCAAATGAGACTTCTCAATATGTTTCTGAGCAAGGTGACTCATCAGGTCGACTACCACAAGTCAAAGTCAAGTCAGGTGGATACAAGTCAAGACTTTATCAGTGTTTGTCAAGTAAAGTCATCAAAATCATGACTTAAGTCTAACTTACAGGAGCATTATCTGGTATTTCTGCTTTAAAAGAGTTAAACATGACCTAAAAGTATGAGTGACTATGTTTATATACACATCACTATCCTGCATGCCTTTGGGTCTGTCTAAAAACAGAGCTAAGATAACAGAGCTATACTGTAAACCATCAGTTATGTAGCATGTAAATATTTTAAGACAGTGGTGTTATGACCTACTGCCAAAAAAAACAGCTATGAGGAAGAAAACTTGATGCTATTATACAGGTGTGTGTAAACAATGATCAATATACTTTATTCAGTGAGTGATATAGTCTGTGGATACATAGTGTTGAATCGTTAGTGGTTTTGGTAGTCCTAAGTGCATTCTGGTATCCGACTTTAGAGGTTTAGAAGTTAGATGATTAAAGGTGATTTGTGGTTTTACTGTGTTTTTCTTCTGTCTATAAACAGAGCTAAGCTAACAGAGCTATGATGCAAACTATCAGATGACACAGGTTGTACAGATGTTGTGACAGTGACATTTTGACCGAGTTTTTTGTTTGAAGGAGAAAACCTGATAGTACCACAGTACCACAGTACAGCCAAACCTTTAATGATGAACTTCAAACGTTATTCAGTGAGTGATACAGACTGTGGACACAAAGCACTACTTTGTTGGTAGTCTTGGCAGCTGTGACTGTGTTCTAATATGCAACCCCTTTACATTAAGTAATGTGAATTAAGCCACCCACCACTGTATACAAATCAAAAAACACGCAACAAAGGCTTAGTTATTAATATTCTACTTTGGAAATGCTTTTAACAGCACAATATGTTAGATTGCTGAAGTATTTTCTTTGCCTCCCCCACCTTGGTGATGACAACAAAAGTCACCGTCACCCAGGAATGGAGGCGGGTCTTGGGAGTGTAATAGTGTCCCCTGCCACTCATACTTTGAAATGTCTGGTCATTCTTCCATCTCTGCCATCAATAGGCAGCTTGGCAGCATCCACTTTGCTCTAGAGGCACTCTAAATCAAACAGGACCCTATAGTGTCCTCTACTGTGGCAGATATTAGTCCACAGCTCGACTTAACGCCTATTTAAATCGTCTATAAAGCCACGCAATCATTAAAACATTTCATTAAAGAAACAGAAAGACAAAAAGTAGCAGTAGATACAGACATAAACACTCTCTTGACCAAAAAAAAGAGAAAACTTTACAAGTATATTTCTGATTTTGCACTCGGCTTCTATCAAATACTTCTATCAACCTCCTATTCACAGTAAATGTACTGAGAACATAAAAATTTTTAACACAGTGCATTTTAGTGTCAAGACAGGAATAAAAACCACAGATAACAGACGAAATATGGCCACTTTTAAACACCATACAATTCACTGAAATTTGCCATCGTACAACATTTTCCATATCAGAAAGCGGCAGAGCTGGATATCAGTTATTAGGACTATGATGGAAGTCAATGACCTTTCAGCGGTGATATGTGGACTTACAATACAGTGCACTGTCACCTCTGAGAATATTAGTTATCAATTCTGACTTTAAATCTTTCAGGTCAGCATATATGTCATCTGAGCAGTGCTGCCGCAGTGATGGATGTTAGAAGAATAGTGGGCTTCATTCTTTGTTTAGAGCTAATCTGATGATTTCCTTACAGCCTCTTAAGCAGGTTATGATCCATTTTTCATGTTTTATACCGAGACGGGATATATTGAATCCATTTACAGCATAATTGCTGATGCCATTAAAGAAGAGATTAAGATATTATTAAAATCAGATTAAGGCTGAGTCTACCTCAAAAAATAGGGAACACACACACACACAAGAGATCAAAGAAAGGGAAACTGAAAGCACTTGTATGCTGCGGGTGTGGGTGTTACTATATTTTGTCACAAACCGAACAATTCTATTAGCTGTCAGTTTGGGTGGAAAGCTGCCAAAATGGAGTGGTTTGTGGTCAGTAGATCTGCGGTCAGTGAGATGCAATGAGACCAGAGGCAAGACTGTCAGTGTATTTGAGGAGCATAAAGGATTTGGAGCTTTTGGTATTTAAATGTGGTCTGTATTCAATCTGTGGTTACCCTCTGTGTACCAACATCTGATATTGTGCACCTGCCTCTGCGACAACGTGCACCGATGCCCAGAAGCCTGTCACATTCGTCTGAAGCACAGTGGTGAGGAGGAACTGGCAACACTGACAGATAAGGTGAGCACAGGGACACTAGACGAGATAATGTCCGGCTTGTACCTTCTCTGAAAACAAAAAAGGCAAAACCCCTCATCACTTTCATCTTCCACTCAAGGAAACAAAGGAGCAATAACAGCACAATGACAGTACGCAGGCAAGTGGATATCTTCAGAGTGAGTCATGATCCTTTCAGTTCTTGCATATGTGCCGCACAAAGACAAACACAACGCATAGAATTAATTTATATGCGGCTGATCTGATAAAACTCAAACTGTAATGGTTTTATAGCCTGCATTATTATTTTTCCCTACGGCAGATAAGACCACAGATCACAAATCATGTCACAAAAATCCAGTCAGTGAGTAATCCCTGAGCTCCACGAAAAAAAAAAAAAAATACGTGTAATTCTCAGCAAAGATGTAAAACTGTGATTGCTTTTTACCACCAAAAGACCAAATATGAAACAAACAGTAATGTGCCCTTTGTAACACAGAGAAATCCATGTGTGACACTTGCTGGTGTGTAGATCACTGCTCTTCTTGAAGCAAAGGCAACCAGCCCTTTCTTAGCATTCTTGGCATTTAGTATTAAACCAGGGGATTTATTCACTAGAGGAAAAGCAAACACAAAGCTGGCCAGCATGGAGACCTGGCACAACCTTGGTAAACACCAAACACGCAAGAAATGCCAGTGCACACACAGAGGTTAGCTCCTCTGTCTCTGCTCCGAGATTCTGAGCACAGACTGCACCTACTTGTCTTCCTTTTTTCAAAATGTGTTTATCTAGTTGATATTTTACAATAAATACACTTAGACTTTCATTAAAATAAAACAAAACAACACAGCAGTCAACACCTTGGGGTTGAAGGTGATTGTATACGTTCTAGTTTTACAGTGGCACATATAATGTATACCTGCAATGTTGCTGGGCACAGAAACTTTTTTTTGGTTATATGTGTGAAACATTTCAGACTCGTCATGACTCAAATTTGCTGATAAATGCAACAAAGGGAAGTGTTAAAATAAATCAGAAAATCTTGTAGATGGCTTGTGGTTTTAATAAAACTGCCATTGCAGTTTAATAAATTGTGTTGGCACAGCGACACCAGTCTAAAAACGCCAGAAATCTGTTGGTACGGCTTAAAATAAACTTGCTCTATAAATTACTTTAGTGCTAAAAAAAAATTAGCTCCCTAATTTTCTTGAGCCCTAGATAGTCATTACTGTCAAACTAGTTATTAATACAATCCATACTGATCCAATATGCGTCCAACATTTTTCAACCAAACCCAGACACCAGGGGTGACCTAAAAGACGTTAACATTTTGTGGGAATAACGCTGTTGTGATTATCTTTGTATTTATAGTATGTCTGTTAAGTGTTGTGGAGAAACAGTGAGAAAACAAACACTGATATATTACTTTCTTTGTCGCTACAAGCCGCTGCTCTACAACTGCCACATAAAAGTAGAGGCCATTCTCTGCTGCAAATTTATCTCTAAAACCATACTGGCTGTCAGAGGCAAATAGAGATGATAATATTTTGAGCTTGTACAACAATATTCATAAATACAGTAATTCCAAAGTTAGTAATACCAGTCACAATCAATATTTTTAACCCCTTGAAATACATTTGCATTTAGATTTGTTTAGAATAAATTAAATTAGAATAAAAACAAATCAAACTGAATTTTGATACCAGGAGACAGACTACTCATTAATAACAGCAGTATGCAAAATAACATGCAGAGATGTATTCCCAGTATATCATTCTACTATACACTGACATCTAGTTGTGCATTCTTCAGGTATACAGCTCTACCTGTCCTCTGTACTCCTCCTCAACTGGCCTCCATCTCAGCACACAAAGGGTATGAACTTTCAGCTGTGTAGCCGCCGGCTCTGAAAAATCCTATTCCACACAAGCAAAATAGTACAAAATATGCCCAAAACACTTCATCACAAGATACAAATAATATTGTTATTTCGCTCCTCTTCCCTCTGGAATCTATAGTTTACAATGCTGTGTTATACTTTAAGTCCCCTGTTACTGGAGTCAAACCTCTACTGTACAACTATAGAAAAACTATTGACAAGAAAAAGTAAGATGGTTAGTTTGGAGACAAAGAGTCAAATAGGAAGAAAAAAATACCACCGTCTGGTCAATGGGCCATTAACACGGAGATGCCATGACTGATTTACTTCATTTGAGACTGCCTCAAATGTTTGTCTGGTGGCCAGGTGTACTGGCACTCCCATATTAATGAAAGAGTGAGCAACACACTGGGCCACTAGCCAGGCATTATGCTGGGTTTCAGACAGCCACAGCCTGGAAAGCTAGCCAGGTCCTCTCCAAGTCTATGCAATCTGCAATGCAAATCAATCAACAGTGTGTGGCCAGTGCAGCAGTGCTGCGGAACAGCCTGGCTGTGAGCAGTCAGTGTTGAAATGATCTCTTTCTTCTGTCAGAGTCATCCTTCTCTGTCAGGTACCATGACCACCTCATCGCCATCGCTCTAATTAGGCGGGGATCCCCTGAGCAGGCAGTGTGATGGAAGACAGACACACCAGTACACCAGCTCATCTCAAGAGAGAAAATGAGGAAGTTGTAAACCATTTGTCCTTTTTTTAAATCACCTCTTACTTGTACACACTTCAGTAGAGGACGGAAACGGTTGTAGCAGAAGACAAAGAAATTTGACCAGCAGGGGCTTGAACTTAGGGACCAACTTCACAAAACTAAACAAATCTTAGATTGCAAAGATAAAAAAAAAAAAAAGAGGCCACATATCCCAAATTAATATCCATCCGCAAGCTATTTGAAAAACATCCCACATTCATTTCATTGTGTGAAATTCGAAGTGTCTTCCCTTCTCCACACAGAGCAATTCAACTAAGAAACACCTGACACTGAATGCATCCACAGTACTTTAATGCTGCCACAGAATGCGCCTATTTCTCTCCATATCAGTAGAGCAAAAGATGAGTCGGAGATGCAGGATACAGGCTAAACGATAATCATTTCCATTCTCTTGCATTTACTAAAACCAGGAATGAGTGAAGCAATTCATTCCTCTCCTTCTCCTATTTGTCAGATAATTTCTGCCAAATCCTGGCAGAGTGGGAATGGTGAAATAGAGCTAAGCAGGTGATCAAATCCAAGGGTGATTCTTGTGCTGTTTCTCTAAACTGTAGCTTTATCCTCATCCTGTTGCTATGGTTGCAGAAAAGCAGGAAAAATGGAAAAGAGTAAATCCCTTCATTGATCACTTGGTTATACTTTCATCATATCTGGTGGCTAAGGTGAAATGCTATATTGGATTTGTGGCCTCACAACAAGGTAGATTAAAAGGCTTGATAAAAAATGGTGACATCAGGGGTGTTTCCATTTCCTGTGTGTTTATAAGGACTGAAATGTGTTGCTGACTTTTTAAAAAGCACACAAAACATTACACAATAAAAAGGGGAAAAAAAATCATTTAGTAACCTATTTATTAAATAAATGTAATACTGGAGTATATTTGTGACAGGACTGGAGGGCAGGCATAATGAATGGGTTCTCTGAAGTCATTTAGAACAGATAAAAACTAGTTTAGTTTAATTAGATTTCCAAACGGGTGGGGGTGTTGTCCCAGTTCTGAAACAGAATAGTCTTTGTGAAGTTGCATTTAAAGCTCGGTTGCACAGGCTCTTCCGAAATACACGATAACTGCGAATATTAATAAGCATGAGAAGTGCAAGGCAAAAATAAGTGGAATCTGCATGACTATCTCGATAAAGTAGTGATTTCACTTGTGATGTCATGCAAAACTCACTGTGCCTTTATAAGGGAGCTTCTCTCAAATAAAAAAAAGATAGACGCAAGCACATAAAAACCCATTTAGATAAAGCTTATCATATTTCACCGTCTGCACTTTTTTTTTTTGCAACTGGTGATGTAGTTCATTTAAAATGCCATTTATATGTAGGAGGATTGGTGGACATAAAATCAGATCTGACATTTAATAGCATAAAAGCTGTTCGGAATTCGAGAGATCACTGTATTTTTTTGCCATGTTTTCAAAATAACTGAACTAAATGCCAGCAAAATTACAGACTATGCTAGTCCCAGTCTAAATATGTGCTTCAGTGAAGTGTGCACTAGCAGGTTGTGCCTCCCACATGGCCTATAAATCGAGTAGATGATTGGAAATCATTCCAAAGTGATGCCAGACGACCCCTCACCTGTACTGAAGAAAGCAACACAGCCGGGATATGGGATCTAACAGTAGGCTAAAGGCACACAGAAAAGCTGAGCGTGTCCTCGTATTTTTTACTGACATGTAGAGCACAGTTTTTTTTCATGTGCCCATGTTACAAGCCTTGACAACAGAATGCCTGTCGATTGCGTGGAGGAAACAACCCTCTCATTGTAAGCTTCTCAGAGGACACTTAGTTGCACTGCATGCCAATCAATGAGAACAATTAATATTCCAATGAATACCAGGCTCTGATTCAGCTGCTGATGCTCTAATTAGATAGAACTAAAGAGGTGAATGGATGGCCCCTTCAGTGACCCTTTACAATGGAGCCGTGCCTAGAGGACAACCTTATGAATGACCCCGGTGTCAGAGGTTGATCAGGACAACCCTGCTTAACCCCTGGACACATCAGCATAGGAGGCCTTTTAGCATCATTAGAAATCACGTGTCAAAAGACCGCTAGCATCTGGCAAGCATTTTTTTCAAGTAAGATTAAAATAGAAAAATTAGCCGTGACAGGTTGATTGCTGGTTCCCTCATGCACAAGGGCACTCGGAAAAAACCCGGTAGTCTAAAACATGCACAGTCAGGAGAGGTATGGTGGAAAATAAGAATGCCTGGGGTGTGCAGCCTGGAGCTTTAGCCTATGCATGTTGTATCAGTCCTCCTCCAACAACAAATCTAAACACTTTCATGGAGTCTCAGTTTTGCATAGCGCGTTATCTAAAGCATGACAAGAAATCTGAAACGACCATCTTCAGATTCGGAATATTCTCCTATCACAGCATCACAAGAAACAAAGCGTACAGTATCTTATCATTCGGTTGTTTTGACAAGTACATGTTCCTAAAATCTAGTGGGAAACATGATCCACTGCAAATTGAAAGTCAGAAATACAGATAACGGTGTGAGCGAGTGAACACAACAGCTGAGACATCTTGTTAAAACTATGTAGTGTAAAGTCAAATAAAAACACGCTGGAATATCCATGCATGGTATACCTCTGAATACAGAGTAGACAGTGAATTTAATTTATACATATGAGTAGCCATAACAGAAAAAAGTGAATAGTGTGGATCTAAAGTCGAAGACATTGTTTCATTTGAGTGACTTTTCTAATGAATGAGAGAAAATCTTAAGTCCGTAATCTTCTATGACCTCGCCACTTGCCTTTACAGGGGATAAGAGGTCTTTGGGTTTAAATGGCAAGAGAGAGAGTAATTACATGTACAAAGTCAGACTGGCTTTAAAAAGTTTCAGCTTGACTTAGCAGGTGCTAATGGGATGTTTGAAAGCGTAGGCTTTGTGGAGTGGAAGCAGCCACCTCAGACAGTGAGCTGGCTGGAGCACGAAAAGACACTCAGCCACCCACTGACGCCGAGACTGACACAGTGACAGCCGGCTTCAGACTGGCCACTCAGCCTGCCGAACAAAACACTCTATTCCAGAAGTAACAAAGAAAATGCATGCGACTGACTGGACTGACAGTATTTCTGAGACTGTCACCAATGACAGAGGCACAAGAAAGCAATTTTTTTGTACCTGTAGTTTCAGATTTGTTAATTAAAGAAATGGAATTAGTGCGGCATGCTAGCACTGTCCAGTCATTTCCTTCTGTTGGCACAAGTGCGTTTCAGAAAGCCACTGCAAGATTTTGACAGGGTAAAAATGAAAAATGTGTTGTAGATCACACTGCACACACACGTCTAAGGAAATGAATAATTTCTGACGTGCAGAACCTCAACTCTGCTTTTGGTTTGTCTGTGCTGATATGTCTCGAATCTCGATATGGGATTCTTTGTAGTATTGTGGTTATTCAGCCAGCCATGAGCTGCAGTGACTCGCAGTTTCTACTTGTGCATTTGAAAAAACCCCCGTCATTCTACATCGGTGCAATAAGAACAAAGCCCGTCCGGATACTGTGCTAAATGTTCTTCCTAGAATGCACGCCACTGATGGCTGCAATATTTGCTTGTTGCAAAATGTAATCTTAAAAACAAGAGGAAATGAGATCTGTAACTATTTAAACAAGCTAATGCTGAAGGCATTACATATTAAATATGCCTCGTGTTCTAACAGAAGAAACCCGAGTGCTTAGATATCAATATGCATCAAGTATAGCGAAAGGGAGAATGGCAGTGTTAATTATTTACTGAGGAAAATGTTGCCTTCACTCACAGGTCAGACAACAAATGCTGAGATGCTTACCGTGTGCTGCTGGAAAAACCATTAGCACCTCATTCCTGCTGCTCAATTAAAAACACAGTATAACGACATTTATGCCAAAACAAAAAAAAAAAAACAGGGCCCTTACTTTTAGACAAAGGACATTTGAGACTGTTTTTGTGACACGTATGGCTAGAGAGAAGTCAGCTGTGACTAATTCTACCAAAATGTGTACTCAGGCCGTCATTAATGGGAAGCTCATAAAAAAGTGCACATGATTTATTAGGGAGTTGAGCACTGGAGAAATGGCAGGAAACACTGTCAAGGTTAGAGTGGCAGCTTTGTGACAGGAAGGTTACCAATTAACATTGCTGAAGTGGCGGAAAAATGGTCACATAAATGACAAACGGTGTACACTTCTGTCAACAATCACTATCAAGTTAACTTTGAGAAAGTCTCTGTAGTAGGGCTGCTCTCTGCCCAGCAGCAGCAGCAGGGGAACTTTCCAGCCAATACTTAAGTCTATATGCAATTTTGTGACACTAGGGAGGAGCTCTATTCAGGTAAACAAGTTTTGCATGAAATGGAGAAAAAGGCTTTAAAGAATCCAGGCATGAATACAAAAACAGAGATATAAAGAATACTCAATGATTTTACTGAAAAGTACTTTTACTATAATGAAACTGTACTTCACAAAATATAGATCAATGAAATGAACTCAAACAATAGTAAATCATATTAAAATGCAGATACCCACCACTTACAGTATATTCCTGCATAGTGTACAACAAAGCTAGATTTAAATTGCAATGATAATGTCTCTGCTATGGATGTAATTTAGGATTAAGTAAGCAAAACTAGCAAGCCAACATAATATTACCAGACCACCAGGTTTACAAAAAAAAAAAAAAATCAAGGATTATCTACTATACTCTGAACCATCAGCAGCAACAGCACTAGCTACCACCATAAATACATGTGAAATTCACTTCCACAGGTTGTCAAGCATATCTCACAATTTTCAGGAGAAACGCAGCTTAAACTCCTTACTGTTGTCTTTTTGTACTTGTAGTCAGAGTCTTCATGTTCAACTTCCTCCTTGTCTGAACATAAACAGGGTGAAAATTAATTGAGGTCCTCACTTAGGTCTTCTGTGACCATTGATTTACTCCAGGTCACTTCTGTGACATCTCGACTGCCTGATATTGAATTTCTATTTACGTCTTAGGAGGTCACAAACGATCAGGTCCATAAGTATTTGGACAGTGACGTACATTTTGTAGATTCGCCTCCATACACCAGCACAGTGGATGTGAAATGAAGCAATAAAAGGTGCGATTGATGAGTGGATTTTGAGGGCTTTAAAAAAAATACTGCATTAACATATTTAGGAATTACAACCATTTTACACAGTGTCCCTCCATTTACAGCAGTTCAAGAGTAAAGTGATAAATGAAAAGGTCTTAAAAAAATACGAGAATTGTTTTTAATATTTGGAAGAAAATACTGAAGTCTGGAACACATGGACATCATTAAACACTGCGCTTCCTTCCCTTAAATATGTGTCACTGTCCAAATACATATGGACGTGCCTGTGTTTCCTGGAGAGATTGAAAATAAACATACTGACATAAAGGTGAAGTTACAATTTTTTTAAAGTGTAATGGAAACAAGCAAACATTGATTCTTCTTCTACACGGAATAAAACTGGATTCTTTATTCTGACAAATGAACCCAGTTCTTCAGTTTGTTTTCCATCCTGTGGCTGAGATTAAAGGTAAGACACAGATCAGGATTCAGTATTTTGTATCACAAACAGGAAAAAAACCTTTTTTTTTTGACTGAAATTTCTGGTCAGTGAAAAGCAACAAAGCCGACATGTAGCTTGAAATTGTTACCTCCAGAATCACAGGCAACGTCTCCTACATCAAAATCACTGCAGCCACCGTCTCCCTGCTCTCAACTAAGTGACTATCTTATGGCTGTTGTTGAAACTTTTGTGAAGGATTTAGAAAGACATGGTGGAATGGTTTTTCTATTGCTTCCTGCAAATTGCCATGTGTTCGAGTTGAATTGCATAGTTTCTGTCTGTTTCTTTTTCACTTTGATGTAACCCAGTGTGAGTTCCAAAACTTGGCCCAATAAACAGCCTTCTCCACCCTGCAGGAGTGGAGGAATCATTTATTTTATAGATTTTCTGCTTTACCATCAAGGATTACCCTTTTAACCTTAGCCTCTTGCTTCCTTATTGGCTTAGCTATTGATTGCCCTCCATCTACTCTTAAGCCTTCAAGGTGACCCATAACTAATAAACACTCCTGGAAAAGTGTGCCATGCAGAAACCTAAAAATAAAAATCTGTTTGCTGCTGCACAGGTCTGTGGCCGTGTATGCTTATTTTATCGAACATTCATTGAGTTGCTGGAATTACTCTCATCTATCAATCTGCAATAGACTGACAGATTTATTTAAGGGAATTAGTGCTGAAACATAATCAACAGGTACATTCGTATGCCAATGATTAGGTCCAGCAGCTCTTAAAAAAAGATGCAATAAATACTTTAAAGTTTCCAAATGTAAACAACAGATTTAAGTGCCAGCATTGGATAAAGCACAGTGAGTGAAAAGTGATCTCGTGCTCCACTTCCCTCTCGTCGCTTCTAAGAGGGTCACGTTTAGCACTGTGATAAAGAGCGAACATCTGTCTCCAAAGTGTTCCTCCATTATGCGCCCATTGTGAGCGATCGGCACCTGAGCAAACAAAGAACTTCCATTATGCTATATTCACCGCAATCTCGACAGCACCTTTAGATGCTGAGTGTGAGAGACTGAGAAAAGAGAGGAAAAAAGAGAAAATATTGTATGGGCACTCTAGATGTTTCAGTCTAGTGTTCTTCTTAGACAAAACTAACAAAGCCCATTAGTTATCAGGAACCTTTCTTCACCATCATTCCAGCTAAAATGTGTCCCCTTTAATAGCTCTTACAGATGAGGGTAAGGACGACGTGGCTGTTTGTGTTGGTTTGTACATCTCTGCAGATTCCCCCTTTTAAAACGAGCACTTGACCTGCTTCTACACACTGGAGTGTCCTTTCCACGGTAATGGTATTTTGCATAATGCCATTACTAAGCTGAAAGCATGAAATCGCTCTGCTTCAGTCCAGTTTTGTAAAGCCAGAAAAAAAAAAGTACTGTGTGTATATATGAGCACATGTGGGGGTTGGGTCTGGGATGGGCATAAAAGACTCAAAGCACAAGCAGATTCTCCCATTTTGATCTCCTCTGACTGCATAGTTTCATTAGTGACAAGGGGAGGGGAAACTCACAGTGCTGTGGTTCGGGAATTACCCAGCATAGGCACAGTAAAAACACAAACGCAATCATGTTTATGTAAACCTGTTATTTACTTGTCTATTTCAAAACTAAGACTACTACTAAAATTATTAAAACACTGATTCACACTTTTTAATCCCTATATATCAAGATTTTTCTCTTAAATATACTAACATTAAAGGGGCTACACTGTATGTAGTATTGATAATATAAACTCTCAACAGCAGGGAAAGTCACGCACCAAAACACCAGGAATGTACTACCAAAACCACCAACAATTTGCTATGTTTACACCCACAGACTGTATCACTCACTGAATACACACATCTGTATTATGGTATTATCAAGTTTTTCTTCCTCGCAGCCAGTTATTTTGGCAGTCGGTCAAAATAACATTGTGTCTTATAATCTTCACATGCTGCATCAGCTGATAGTTTACACTATAGCTCTGTTAGTATAGCTCCATTTTTAGACAGAAAACAGTCACAATAAAACCACAAATAGCCTCAGTTTTCCATACGATTTGTGCATTAATAGCGGCACTAAAGATCTGTTTAGATTTGTTCAAACAAGGTCAGAACTGTCACCAATTAGTCTGAACTGCGGATTAACAAATAGCAAAAGTATAAAATCAAATCAAATAATAACTTTATACCTTCATAAGCTTCATAATCAAACTCACCCATGTAGAAGTAATGCTGCGATTCCAGCATCAAAGTCCATTCTTTTCATTTAGAAAACAGTGGTGAAAAGAACAACAGTGCTTCTCACTCTGTCACTATTTAACTCTGCTAAGTTGTTTTTTTCCAGTTCTCATCCCATTTTTTGGTCACTTTTTGATGCTTTGGTCAAAGGCCCTGTGGCGTTAATTTTCGACACAGGAGACCAGTAATGTGACTCACTACTCCCTCTAGTGGTCACATAAATATGGCAGATTGTCGGGGTAAATATCTTCTACATATTAAAATTTAAATAGAACAAAGAAATAAATGACTTACGCACTTGCAAAAACCTGAATTTAAATCAAAAACCAAGTCAGAACAGCTCAGCAGACTATCATGGACTTATCGGACGCAAACCCATCAGTCAATGAAAGGATAATAACCCGCGTGCCCTATCTTTCCCTAAACACACCACGGGGAGCCTGGGAGAAGACCCTGACCTCACCCCACCCCCCTGTGGCTGTCTTTGCTCTGAACTGGGATCTCTCAGGCCAGCTGCAACATTGATCTTCCAGGGTAAGATTTCAAGGGCTGAAAAACAATCTTCCTGTTGGCAAATGGATGGCATAGCACCCCAGCTCTGGGGTCATCAGTTCAACGGGAGCCTGAAGGATGTGTGGACGGGTGGCGGAGGGCAGGAATGCTGGACAAACCCAGGCGATAGAGATGTATCCAGTAGGCCTTCCCTCCAGCGATCTGATGGCTCTGTCTGTCATCAGGTGGAGGGGGTCATCATCTTTCTCACGCCCTCCAACACCTTCTCACTTTATACACAATACATATACTAACTTGGGACAAGACTTGCATATTTAACAGCTAACACACAGCATAGTGTAGTATGACATACTCCGACAAATAAATTAGGGCTGGGATGTGTCTAGAGATTTACAACTGTGTCCATAACACAGAGAGGAATGGAAGAAGACACCACATAAAGCACTGTAGACCACATTAGTCACAGTTTTAGAATCCTTTTAGGATCATTTTCTAGCTCACAATGAAAATAAATTGATTGAGACTGGGGTTTTTTTTCCAACGCTGTCAAATGTAACCAAAGCATTTAACACAAAATGCACTTGGAGCTATTAAAAGCACTAAAACGTCTAATTTATTTGTCATGTGGGTCTAGTGTCTATCCTAGTGACAAGCTAATTTAGTTAAACCAGTTCATTTGAAAACTAATCATCTCAAAGGAAGATGAGTTGTGAGCATTTTAATGTTTACTTATTATTACCCTCACCCCTGTGAGATTACTGCAACCCATGTGTCTGTCTGTCCATGCCTGTAAAAATCTACAGCCCGTTTTGACTTGGAAGAATGGCCCAGTGATGATGACAGAAAGATGGACTGGATCTGGTTTTCAGAATATTTAAGCGTCTTCACCACTGGGAGACAGGGAACATTTGTGCCATTTTCTCAGAAGTGAAGGCAGCTATTTTATAGTTTTGCTGTCTTGGGGAGAGAATAAAATATCCACACAATGCTGCGTGACAACATCTATAAACATTATTTATTTATTTCTGATCTGGTTGACGATCAAGAACACAGCTTATTTACATTCTAAATCAACCATATTTGATGGACGTCATACTCTGATAATAATATTGAATATATTGACAATAAAAATCATGCCTACTCTGCTCCTCATCACCCCTAACTCCCAGCAGACACGCTGGGAATATGTTTTAAAGGTCAGTGAACTGATATATGGCATATATGTTTGTGTATTCACAACGGCGTGATGGACATGATCGGAGAAGACAAGTACCTTCAAGATTTTACTGCTGTTCTCAGACGTGTGTGGGGTTGGATATGCGATTGACAGCTGTAATTATCAACCAGTGCTCAGGTTCTGTCAGACATGACTCTACTGCTCGACTTGGAAAAGGGGCTTTCTTTTTCTACAAGTGTGACATAGCATTAGATCATCTCTAGTTATAAATAGCCTTTTCATTATTATCAAGAGAAGAGAGCTGAGAAAAAAAAGGGATGTATTTTCATCTTTTTCACCATGACTACAGCTTCTGCAGCTTTACTTTATCAAGTACACAAATCCATTTACTGGCTGTAAATTTTGTCATTTGCTCATCATATCTCTGAACTTAGTCTCCCTTGGCCTGTTCTGTCTGAAAGGGTTGTCAAAATGATTACCCTTACATTAACTGAGTAGCTGTTGTCATTGTTACGTAACAGCTCTGCAGCCTGGCCATCAACTTCTCACTGCTTGTACAAAGTTAAATTTTTAAAGCCACTGTCCTTGGTCTTCACTTTTTGCACTCCATTTCATGTAATATAAGAGCTTTCCTGCATCCCAATAGTTCCGTGTTCTTACTATAAATAGTCTATATACTGTATCTAATATTCATCGCATCTCATGAAAACGCATTTAATAGAAACCTTGAGAGAAGCATTTAACAGACTGTATTGAAGTATGTTTGATAAAGGTTACTCCACTGCACTTCATGTCCTCCTACAGACGACACAACATAAAAGAATGGCTTTTCAAAGAGCCAGATTGAGTGTTTCTAATAG
>JAPQRQ010000008.1:12948780-12990856 GCA_037367365.1 Apogon talboti
ACCTGTGGTCTTTTAGACGGTGATTCATAGAACCAACACACGAGAGAATGTTATTTTCTTGTGACTCAAGGTAAAATGGTTGCACATTACACAAGGTTATCATCATTATTATTGAACCATTTTCAATGTACTAACATTTACAATGGGGTTATGACCAGAGACAAGTGAAAATAATTGCATGAAACTGGTTAAAGGTATGGCATTTCTTGGACAAGATGGACAGACATAGAAGTGTCAAAGCTGGAGAATTCTAGTTGAATGCATTAAATGGCCAACTGCGTGCATGGACAACTAACAAACTATTATGAGCAACATAGTGAGCAATTTAGTGATACACTAGAAGATAACACACAGAGTTGGAAATACAATGTTTTAATTGGGGAATCAAGGAAAACTGTTTAACAAGGCTGCATGCCTGATCTTATGGTCCTAAATCTTGTTATTTTAAAAATTCACACCATTATTTTGAGATATGCACATGTAAATACTAATCATTTACAACTAATTTGCTGGCTGCATTAAATAGTAACATAAAAAAAGGCCTCAGTATTTAGATGACTGAAAACACTGGTATAATTCTCACTGTTTTAGCCGAATCATGTCAGAGTAGACTAAACTAGTACTTCAGAGACTCGAGAACACTAAAATCTCATTTGCTCTGTCTGTCAGAACAACTGAAGTGCCCAGGACTGATGTTCTGCCAGTCGCAGTGGTAGTCAGATGCGGCTGAACTTTGGGTTAAAGCACATACAGAAGGCTTGGCGCATGTTGAGAAAGAAGTAATGTACAATTCAAAACAATGATCCATTATTCAACAAATCAAGAGTGTTGCTATACTTCACTGTGATTTTGAAGCCACTCAATAACCACAGTCAAGCAGAACCAGCAAAACAGATCATCAGGTCGGTTTTTCAATTACAGTGAAGAATCAGCATAAAGAATAAGGCAGTTCCTGAGTGTGAATTATTTCAAATGGTCTTATGTCATATATTTCTTTTACTTTTTCCATTGCTACTATTCTTTCAGTCTCTTCTTCTAATACCTTTTCTCACCGTCTCCTCTTTCCCCATTTCTCTTTCCTCTCCCTAAAGGACAAATCTATGGAGCGAGAGAGTTTGTGTCTGAGGGTGTCTTATCGCTTTTCTCAACCCTGCAGAGAGAAATTCCTCGCCATTTGTAGAATACAAGTGTGATGGTGTGCGTTAGTGGCTCATCTGTGGCTGCACTTCCTCACCTGGCACTCATGTGATTAGATTTCATATCCCAGCCCGTGGCAGATAAACTCTATCTCCATCAGCCAGGCCCCTCAACATCAATCTGCCTTGCTGATGGCCTGTGGAGGCAGCAGTGTTACAACGCATTTCTACAAGCCTGCTTATGCATAATAATAAAAACATTCATGTTTGATGCATGCTTGTCATTTTAGATATATATATATAAAAAAAATCATTCTATTATGATGCGTGTCTGTTTTCTGAGAGAGGGAGACAATCAAGTCGTCTTAAAGGCTTGACGTCCTGCTAAGCATTTCAAATGCAAACTCTAAGGTTTAGTGGCTGGAAAGACGCTGTCATATCAGTAATGCTTGTCAGATGATCAAACGGCTCTCTGCTCACACCTTGATGATGCTGAATATTGGAGTGAGTGCCCAATAAGAACTGCCAATTCCATGAACTACGATCCCGCTTCGAGGTGTGATTTATCAGCGATGTAGAAGTGATACAGAAATTGAGAATTTTCATTTATTTTGTCTTTAGTTTGATTTTTTGATTTCAGTTGTGTTGTAGTTACACCTGGAAAGGGCTGTCTTGTTTATTTGATATGGCAAAAATTATGGGGAAAAGCTTTCATTTCTAGAAGCCGGAAAAGCTGAGATGAAATCAAATGAAACATGATTCTTTAAAGGTCCCATATATCTGGTGAAAAACTATTTTACTCCATGAGCCATTTACACTGACATGTTTTTTAAATTATTTCTTTACTGCTAGATTTAGTTTTAGTGTAGTGTTTATGGCAATAATAACCCTTATTTAAGTGGAGCAGGCTTTCTCTGCTCTCCTCTATTTTTACACATTATTTATTTGCATGCTTACAGGTAATTGCAACACTAAAAGTGCCTTCCAGCAGACCCCGTCACAAAAAAATGTGCTGTGTGGTCAAAACTGTAAAAGCTGGATTTGCAATGTGATTAGATAACATTTTGTAGGAACCAGTTCCTGTGTAGTATAACATGGTGTTGAGGCTACAGTGAGGACAAGAGGCTAACCTGTTTACATCAAGCATATGGACCATGTGGTAGGGATGAAGGAGGAGGAAAACAGAGGGGGAGGAGTACAGCATGACATAGCTGGTCTGTTTATTTATTGTTCTCTTCCACTTTAACAGCTCGTGACTGGCTAGCTTTATTAAACTGGGCTTTGAGCACACACATAGCAGCACTAAAACTTCCTGATGGCTGAGAGGGGATCAATTCAAGCCACCGCCTGAAGGAATTACTGCAAAGTAATGGCACTATCACACAGGTAGGCTTTGCCCGCGTTAGGGGTTAAATGGACCATTTAAATTCTTTAATCAACTTCAGTATTAGCTGCACAAAGGAAGTGCCGTTTATTTCAGACATATGCAGGCGTAGACATTTCCAATATCAAATAATGGAGTTAACAGAAAGCCCTCACTTAAATGGTTACTAAAAAAGACATGTAGTCTCTCAGAAAACACCCTTATAGACAGCAAAGCTTGTAAATTACAGTTCTCTACACTAACAACAGGCCGATACTTATTTCAAAACGTTGACAAGTTTCGTATTAATTAGTTCAGTTGACGAATATACAAATACATCTTTCATTGCAGAGCAGTTTCACAGCATTTTTGACATGTTATTTTTACAGCTTACCCTCTACTACCCATTAACTTACATTTATTCAGCGACCATTTTACCAATAAATGCTGAATTGACAAATGTTTTATTTAAGCATGCACACCTGAGATATTGTCTAACATAACCACTTTTTTATAGATGTGAAAACAGAAAGTGAACAAACATAGGGATAACAGAGTACAAGGATTCTCCAACAATACTCCTGTCATGGCAGATGACTACCTATTTCCCTCAAGAACCATGGTGAAAAGAATAAAAGGGCTCGTCATTTACATATTTTTTCAGTTGAATTACTGTTTGAGGCAAACAAATTATGGGATGGATACATTTCTTGCAAACTCTATTTTGTGTGCACGATGAAACTCTTCCACAGTTTTCTTGTTTACATCACAGCCCCTGCAAACCCCCCACCACTTCTGTAAATTGTGTTTCACGGCTTGAAGGTTACAGAGAAAGGCTCGTGTTTGCTGAGGAGGCCAGATTAGCGCTCATCAGTTGTGATGTTTGAGATCCCCGTGCTGACCCTGGGGGCAAAAAGCCAAGCCGCTTTCACACTGCGGTAAACAGGGACCTGTATGAGCCTACAGCAGCCCATTGTCCCTGCTCACCCCAAAGAAAAGACAGCAAATTGCCGTGTCAAGAACTCGGGGCCCCGGTGCCAATATAATACGCAACCTTTGTACATCATCTAACCTGTTAATATAAAAGGAGCACAGTGAGGAGAATAATGTGTACTATAGTTCAATTCTTGTTAGAAAATACAAGAATATGATTTGATGTAGGTGTATACGTGGGCGTTTGCTTTCCGAAGGTTTCATTTGAAACAGTTTGAACAGCAACAAAGATTTACACTTGATGCAAATGAATGCATATTTAAACTGAAGCAACTGAAAAGAGGTACACATGTATCTACCACTGGATAAACAAGAATATAAACAGATGCAAATGGTGGTTGGGGATATTAAATGGAGAATATTTTAAAATGCCCTATTTGAAAAAAGCCAACACATATCCCAAAAAAAAAAAAAAAAAAGACTCTTGCTTCTCTGCACATAAAAGCGAACCATAAACGTATATTTTTAGTTTGCAGGTGAGGTATATGCATTTTTGTATGTTGGACAAATTTTTATTGTCTCCTTCATTTGCCCAAGTTGCACTATTCAGTGCCACACTGCCTACAGGCCCAAAAACATAACTGACTGAGGTAGCCAACGGAGGTCAGTGATTTAAATGCCTACTAGATGACATACATCATTAGGGTGGATTTCCTATTCTGCTCGGTAGCTAATCATGCAAAGGTAATTAGGCATTTCTGTCTTCATGACCATGACGCTGACTGACACTAAGATTAACAAGCTTTTAGACCACAGTTGACTGGAGGTGAGAAATCTGCCATTACTGCCCACATAATGAACAACGTTTCTGTGGGGCCGAACGGAACTGAAACATTGACCGTGTCCAGAGTCTGACTTCAAACTACTTGTATTCCCACATGGACTACAACAACATTTTTACACATACTGAAGGAAAAAAGAAAAAAAAGTCAAAACTAATATTAATGTACGTAGAGCACCTCTGGTAATCAACAAAAATTCACAGCATAATCCTGTCTTACACCTACGCCTCTGTGTGCTCAGAGTCAAATAAACCCTGCCGAGGGAAAAGAGTGTTGAGTTCAAATTAATGCTAAGTTAGTATACACATTGTTTTTCCATCAGGTCTTTTGGCATACTAACAAAAAAGCCTCTGCATGTTTCTAATCAGCATGGTGGCTATCCTAAATGGCAGCAATAAAAGCACAAAGATCTTGCAGGAATGTAAAAAGCTCCAGTAAAATAAAACGCATGATTTAATGACCATCTGTTGGGTGCCGATGCAGACCTTCCTGCGACATGCTTTGTGAATGATCAAAGCCAGCGTCCGTATCGAGAGCGATTCACCTCAGGAGGCACGCAGAGGAATTAACAAGCTACCCAGCACAGATCCATTTTCCATGCAGTTTGGCCCTTTTGATTCCTTAACTTGTCTGCATCAGTCTCACATGGGGAAAAAGACAGAATAAAACAAATATACACAACACTCAAGCCCTTCTAAATGGGAAGTTTCTCGTGCTAAATCAGCGGCACACTTAAAAGTTTGCAAATCCATTTGCAGAATAGCCCAGTGGAATGATTCAGAAGAGCTGTGCGTTATTAGGATTTTTTTCCCCCCATTCAGACTAGCCCTGCCATTGACTGCTTATGTTTATGGCCATACTGAGGTGCAACAAGAGTCCATTTAGGTGTTGGCCGACGGCTGCCAAATGACCAATCAGCATTTAAAAGAAGCATACACGCATGCTGATGTCCTCAGACAGACATTCCAAAACACGCAGCTCTTATCTCATCAAGGCTCAGTAAATAAAACATTTAATAGCTGCGCCAGACTCAGGATTGCGGAGAGAGTGTGGGAAGCCTGCTTTATCTAGAGAGGATGTACAGAAACAGAAAAGATAAATGAAACAAACTCATATACATATAAAGTACAGCAATTACAGACTTAGAATAGGCAGCGAGAGACTAAAAGATATTCTCAGATGGACAAGGAAAGAGAACATCCACTAGCATTGCTCATGCTTCCAAAATTTACCATAAGACATGACAAATTTCAGGGGGGCTGCAGACAAATAACAAACCCACACACCCACTGTAAAAAATTGCAGTGTTACACCGATTAACATACACATCATTAGGCTGACATCATCATAACTGCATTGTTTTGCTGTCAGTCTGCTTTGTCTTTGTCTCCTCTTAATTTTTCTTCCTTTTTCTCTGCTGGCCTGTCTGTCACTATGACTGCGTGTAGTATTTAACATGCTGAGGGGACACATGTCCACCCCAAAACGCACACGGAACAAATTCACTACTTTGTTTGCATTCGCAGCTCGTTTGGCCCGAACCATGTTTTGGCATTCTGTTATTGTCACGCTTGGTGAGGTTTTCTCCGCTGCCCACCAAGGGACAGAAATGTGTTCCAGGGGCGGTTAGTCGACGCTTACATTATCAGTGTACCCTGCAGTATTTTGTGCAGGCTTACTTTTATGTAGCACACAAAACAGCTACTATAGAACAGCGTGTTATCTTTAGGGGATTGCCTGTACATTTCAAAGAAGGTGACGGAAGATTTCAAAGTGGTTCCACAGGGGGAGAGCTCAGAAGGCTGAAGAAATCCCATTGTGGTCGAATGTTTCTTCTTGTGCATCTGTGTTTGACCCACCACAAAGGGCAAACACAGTCAGAGATCAGGCCTGCAGCTGTGTGTGCCTAATTACCAGTATTAGGGTCGTTACTCTTAAATAAATAGAGTAAAAATGGAATGGATTATGTCGCTTACTTACTCCTAAATAAAGTAATTTGGCACACTACTTGTTACATTACTTTTACTATAATCTGGAACACAGCCTGGAAAGCATTGCCACGTAATTGCCAGTTAACAATGTAAAATGAAACCTTACATATGCTCACATATCAGCACAAATCCCTATTGTAATAATGAACGCATACAAAAGATGTTTCTTTTATACTCTTCAATAAAGTATTACCGCAGTAAATCAGCCAACAGAGAACTCCACAGAAAAATACTGTGGCGAGAACAAGGCTCAATTGTATGCCTGAGAGAATCAAGGCACCGCTGGCAGTAGACTATAACTGCTTGAAAATAAAAAAAATATATATTAATGTATAACACAACATAAATGGGCTTAGCTGCTCTAATTCAGCCTCGTACAAAAATGAATTGCCTTAAAATAATATATCATAAATAAGAAAATAAATCACAAATCTATTCTTCTGTTTTTGTTTGTGGATCAAAACCAGCTTTGGCTGCTTGGTTTGGACCATATACATCAGTTGAGCATTGCTGTGGGTCCAGGATCATTTGCTAGTAGCTTTGTACAACATCCACATGATATTTTGTGCTGGAGAAGTCTTTACTCTCCGGCCCATCCCATAGGTTCTCAATGGGGTTCAGGTCTGGACTCTGTGGTGGCCGATCCATGTGTGAAAATTATATCTCATGTCCCCTGAACCACGCTGTCACCATGTGAGACTGATGAATCCTGGCATTGATGTCTTGGAGTATGCCCCTCAGGGGGAGAAAATCCACTGATGTTCATTCAGTATATTCACTTAGTCAGCTGACCTCATTTTATGGACACATAACTTCGCTGAACCCAGACCGGGCCAACGGAAACAAACCCAGATTCATAACACTGCACCCACAGGTTTGTACTGTAGGCACCAGGCATAATGTGTAATCGCTTCATCTACCTCCTTCCTTACCCCGATTGGTCCACCATTCTGGAACAGAGTCAATCTGGCCTCATCAGACCACATTTACAGTCTCACATTTATGCTCTCTAGCAAACTGATAGTTGTTTACGGCATTAGAATCTCCTCACCGCTCCAGTTAAGTTTGAATAAGTAGCTGTAGTTAAAACATATTCATCACTGCCATAATTTTCCATTTGCTTAGTTAAATCCAGGAGGCAGCTTTGTTTTAGCCAGCCAGTGTATTAGCATGTGGCTTTTGCAGCTGCTTGAAGATATCTGATGTGTTCACAGCAGCCTTTTCAATGTTTTGAATTGACTGTCGCATTCTTCTTCTTTTTGCACAACAAATCTGAAGTAATGTCCATAAACACCTGTAAAACATTCTGCCTAATAATAAGGGCTGGAGATAAAAAAGGCACATTTGATATTTTTCTATCCACCCATGATAGCGAAAATTAAAGAATACATGTACCACCACTGTCATAACTGTTTGATTTGTAACTGTATTGTGATTCCTGAAATTAAGAACAATTAAGGCATTCCTGTGCTGTGCTACGTTACTATGACACAGATGAATGCAATGCAATCAAAACAATGGGGTTTTTTTTTCTTCCTAACACTGCTCCCTACACCTCCACCACCAGCACAGTCACAGACCTACAAATGTATCATCCCCTGCCAATACTACAATTCTTGGAAAAGTGTCAGTGTGGTGTTGACCACTCAAGTGACTATAGGGGTGAAGAGGGAGGCATAGGGTCTTGTCTGCGATTTCACAGGTGTAGCTGGCTGGTGGTGAGAATGTCCCAGCTGGTCTCAAAGGTCTAATCTCCCCTAGCTAGCAGCGGTCCATCCACCCACCGACTGTAAACACAATGGCTCCCTATGGTACTAAGCTGATTGCTGTTTCATCAGGGCCAGGACTAGAGTCAGTTGAGAGGAGCTCAGTCTCTCACTGTTTGATAAACTTGTTTATTTTCCCCGCACATGGGAGGCCCAGAACAAACTGATTGGCAAGCAGTGTGTTTATCAGAGGCTTAGAAAGCATTCCTGATGATACTGGACAGTCAGTGCTACGCCAAAGCCACTGCAAAAAGCTTAATTAGAGCTTTCTGAAAATAATGTCTTGATACCACCCCCTATAATGCCCATTATTACTGCTAAGTATGCTCCTCCATCAATTATGGCATGTGCTAATGCGAGTCTCACAGTAGAGAGCCAACATGTTTCAGTGGGCTCAAATAGCTTTGCTGCACTCTCCCACTCAGAAATTAATCTTCTTCCCAGCAGACACTACCGCACATGCCCAAAGAGCACATATACCAGCATTAATTGGTTTTGTATAAACCGTATCTCAATTCCTTTTTGCTCCCAGAATATTTCTACATAATGTCTCTGTTATGATTAATATAACAGTTTCACCCAAAATATTATTTTTTTTCCACCAAATATGACAGCCATTATTTTACCGTCAACAAAGTATATTATAGCGTGATGTTTAATGAAGGGAATTTTACCCCGTCTTTCCATTATTTTTTTTCTTGACTCATGCCTCCATAGTGAAAATAAATGAATATTAAACAGAAAAGAAGAAATACAAACTGTTTTCTTCCCACTACAACCCACTGTGTTTGACATTTCTTCAACAAATTGACCACACTTTTTACTCTGTCTTTCTCCATACCACCTTTCTTCTCTCTCACTCTCAACGCCCTTTTCTCTCTTTTTCCGACACTCCTTACTCTCATTCCATGTTTACGTGATATTCTGTGGCTCTCCACAGAGATTGGTTTGTGCACACATACTACGGCTGCAGTGTGAGGGTGATAATGAAGTGTCTGGGAAAAGAGGATTAGGTGGAGTGGTGGGCATCATCCCTGTGGTATAAACGCTCATCTCTCCCTCAGGAAGGACACATGGAGTGTCTTTCACCTCAATCCAACTGGCTGTCTTCGGTGTCACTCTCAGCTAGCATACTGGGATGACTGCTGTGGCCCACAGGAGGGAACTGTGAGGGGGTTACTGCAACGACGGGACCAGCTCTCAGGGGACACTTGGCGTTTCATCTTCTGACATCCGCCTGTTTATTCTGAACAGCCAGGCATAACAGAGGAGCATAACAGGCACTGAGAAAGTGAAGATCTTCACCAGGGGAATGGGCTGACACTTACAGAAAGATAGATAGAGTCAGTGAGAGAGAGGAAGAGAGAAAGAAACAGAAAGAAACTCCTCCTCTTCCCTGTGGTCTGACAAAAAGATGACAGCTTGCCTCTGGAGATCACTCTGCCCTGCCTGGGCTGAAACCTTACTTGTAGGCAAGCAGCCTGTCAGACAGAGCTAACTAGGCTGCCCCCTGAGAAATGCAGAAAGCTTGACAGTTTGTTACTAGTTGGCGAAAGGCCACTGTATCAGGTCAGTCTGCACATGGAGTGTCAAAGAAGTGCCACTAATCAGCCACCAACCAACTCTTAAGAGACTCTAATGTGAATATTCTCCTTCGTGTATGCGAGTTCAAAGACTTGTTCATGCACTGACACTTGTTTGTTCCTCCGATCTAGAAACATACCCAGCGCCCCCATAAATATTAGGTACTTGAGAGCAATCAGCACTCTGTGGTTGTTCATTATTGGAAATATGAAATTTACTGATTAGGCAGGACAAAACCCCATAGACGCGCATCTCAAACACATAACTCTGCTGTGAAGCTGGCGGTACAATAAAGGTCTGTGAGCCAGCTCTAATTTAACATACCAGAAGGGCACATGCTACATTAACATCTCAAAATAGGTTAGTAATTTTGTAGCTGTGGTGAACAAAACATCTATTTGGTGTTAACAGTTAGCACACGTCTCGTACACTCCCTCCAGCTGTGTGTGGTCTCATTACTAAGATTGCGTTTGGACAAAAAAAAAAAAAAAAAAACAATCCTGTGCCATACTGAAATAAACAAATACACTCGCTCAGCATTTACTCTTGCACAGCCATGTACAACACTAGCACACTTAAACGTATTATTTTATTAAATAATATTTGTCTAGTGACTAAATGACTGTCATTAAGCAGAGCTACTAAATCACAGCTTTCAGACCAGGCAGAATAACCTCGCTTTCACAATGTCTTGCCTATTGCTTCTTCATTGCTTAACTGATTACCTATAAAGATGTAAAAGAGGAGATAACATAGTGAAAAATACTGTAACAGTAAAGAAATTACATTCAATTATCATTCAAAGTGAAGCAATCAGAACCCTCTATTTCTGACACAGGAAATAGAGCAATATTCACCGAAGACTGTGAATCATAAAACCTATGTTTTTGGAGTTTTTTTAGATGTTTTCTCAATTTTTGTTTACTTTGTGTTCCACCTCTCTGTTATTGGAAGTGTCCTGTCTTCCAAATATGTATATTTTGCAAGAATTTCCTGAGTACAAATACCGCAATCTGAATGAAGGTTTGGGAAAATAACAGGGTTTCTTATGATTGGTATATTGGCATGTCAGCCGTCACAAAATCAGTTGTGAGCATGTGGCTAAGCTCTTGGAGCCTCTTGTGCTGTCCTTGTAGTAGCCTTGCCATGATTGGTGGGACTACAGGATGGGGTAGTGCCCTGCTAAGAACTGTCCCCATCTGTCAGATCTCATCACTCCATCTTACACTGCTGGGGGCAGCGGGACCAAAACTGACCACTGAGTCAACTGACAAGTCAGCTCAGCATCCTGTTATCCCAGAATAAGAGTCTCTCACACACACACACACACACACAGGCAAATTCAGGCAGACACACTCACATTCGCACACACTGTCATGAATACACGGTCACAGAGGCACATATTCGTAATACACACAGACACATGCATGCGAAAGAAAATGGACAGGCTGAATCCCGGATCTACCCCCAAAACAGCCACAATAAAGCCTGAGCAGGACACAAATGTGCTCTGACATTGGAGTTGGTAATGCTTTGAGTAGACTAAAACCTCAACAACTGACCCAGAAATACTGGTGCACAGAGGGGGTTTGGGGTGCTGGGGGAGGTCGTGTGTGAGGCAATGTGGAAGAGAACTAAATTGACATTTTATTGCCCGATCCTTGAACCCTGTGGTGCTATTCTCACTTTGTCTACAATCAGGGGAGACAGAATAAGGTGAATGATACTTAAACCGTGCGAGTTACTAAGTGGTTGAAAAATGGGGCAAAATATGCTGTGGAATTGCAGAGTATCACTTTTCCTGTCCCCTGATTGAAGTCAAAGGCCACCTTTGCTTCCCCTTTGTAAGAGACAGAGAGGTAGTGTGTGAAACACAGAGAAAGAAGCTGCAGAGGTCAAACACAAAGGAAAACAAGCAGCTGCAATATGTTTACAGCATCAACCCTCGGGGAAGGAGAGGACCCAACTGCAATATCACATATACGGTATATATTTATAACTAAATGATTCTGAGAAGCCAACCTGGCCTACTGTGGGCTTTTTTATGGTGTGCTGGCACACACACATATAACAAATATGCAAGATAGTCATGAAAGGATAAAAACAAAACATGTGTACAGTAATTTTTAATCCTTTTAAATACTTGCTTTACTAAAACTGTAAGCCCAAATGCAGCAGCACTCAAGACTCTACCTCAGATGCCTTGAGGCTTGGCACCTGCCCTGAGGTTTGGAGCTGCAGCTGGCAGAGCTAACATTTCAAAGTGATAAGGCTCCAGACTTTCTCAGTCCCCTGGTTCAATGGTTATGCGATGGGAGAGATTCTACAGGAGTGAGGTCCTGCACCTCAAATGACCCCTTGGTGGTGAAAAGCAGTGAGATTTTATAGTGAAAAAGTTTGGGAAGGGTACCAAGGATAAATAGTATGCCCCGTTTTCCCTTAAATATGCTATAATATATAATCCCTTGAAAAATGAAACAAAATACAATAGCCTTGTAGTAAACTTTACACAAATTCAATCAACTTATAATAGTAAAAATATCTGTTTTACACAGAAAAAATATGTATCAAGTACCATTTATGTTTAAAAATGCTACGCAAAACTTTCTAAAATGTCTGCATTAAACATACACGTTCAGTGTTTTCAAGGAAATTGTCAATTTATCAGCAAAGTGCAACTGTCAGTAAGAATGGTATGTTTAAGAAAGCATAACTCAGTATGGTTCTAGTTAGTGCCACAGAGCTTGCCACATCACAGGCACACTCTGAAAGAGTCCTACAGTTTTATAAGCTGATATGTCTGCTGTTTAAATTTGGGCTTTTCCCTGGTCTGCACTGCAGTGCCAAGGATCAAGTGATGCCGTCAACTAGCTAATGACATGACTGCCGCAGGCGACGACCGGCAGCTTGATTTATACATGGGGACAGAGATGAATGATTCATAGGCTAAGAGAAGGATACCAGAACACGTGGCAGCTATATGCTGCTCCCTCTCCTTCTCTCATCCTCCCAATACACACCTCTCCATAAATCCTGATGAACACTTTCTTATGTCTCATAAGCTCAGCCTTACACAACTGACCAGTCCTGTTAGTGCCACCATAATGGCTGTGTCTCTGTCCATGTCGACATCTTCTTGTGTTTGCATTTTTATATCTCCACTTCACAGCGTCTCTTATTCCCTCTAGTGTTCACCGACTCCCTGACCATTTCTTCTTCCCTTCCTATTATAATGCAATGCTAATCCTAAATATGGAACCCACTGTTGTAGGCTAAAATGAATGGCCCAATCATTCTGCATCAATTAGTCCATCCATCACTGCTGATTGGAGGTGGTGGGGGTTTTCATGGCGACTGTTCTGTGGTGGCAGAAGGGAAACAGAAATGGCTTTAGAGAGAGCTTTCAAGCCGAAATGAAATTTCCATCCGCAAATCACAAACTGCAGCCCATATGATGACCTTGTCCTGCTAATTTCAATGGAATGCCCTCTAAAATATGTCACCATGGTAATTACTGGGTGGAATGATCTGACAGCAGGGGGGACTCCTCACATGTCATGTAATTTTACAAATAATAGCCGTTTCCTGCTAGTTAGCTATTAAAATGTCACTATGCTTGATTTAACTGTATTTGTAGTCATGGACACTTTTAATGACCTTATAAAAAGATATGAGAGAACCACACAAATTTTGATCAATATGTATTTTCTTATAGTAGATACTCTTGCCTCTGAATGGAGTGTTGTAGATTTTTTGCATATGACGCAGTCTCTCTGCAACATTTCAGCAGCCGCACACCAATGCATAAACTTACTTACAAGTGTATTGCACTTGGGGTATGTAGTGTTAACTCTTGTTTTATCATTTTACTGAGTGAGAGCAATTTCCGAAATGACTTCTGTGCTTATGCAAAAACAGGGCCAATTCAAACTCTTTTTTTTTCTTATTTTAATTATTTAAATGAATATCACTAGCTCAAGCCAAGGTGACAGAGCTGTGCCATTTTTAGATGAAGCTGTGAAACAAGCAATCCAAGACACCCCCCCGAACACTACTTATCGAAATGAGAAGCAAAAATACAGGGCTTTTACTCACAAAGACAAAACAGATGAATATCAATATGTTTTACCTGATAAACTGTTCCTAACAGCAGTGGTAATCCTGAAGTGGGGGAAAGATGCGCATATATCAGTGCTGTCTGACACACACTCTACAGCACCAATACCTAGATCTGGGTGTAACTAAGCGCCCGCTAAATATGAGGAGATAAGTAAATCCCAAGGGTACCATGCTGACTGAGGAATCTTTGCATCCAATTTATCATTTTATATTATTTAGGCTACTCCATGGGGAAAAACGCTATCTCTGTCATAAGTTATGCTAATGGCTGTTACTACCATCTGTGAACTGAGGACCATCAGTCAAGCTTGGTGCGCAATCTATGAGTAATGGGAATAATATAGCATATTTGACTGATTAACCACAAAGGGGGAGTTGTGGGCTTTTCAGAGACCTGGTGTGACTTAACGGGACACAAGGCCTTCCAGCCCAAACCGTCACATAACACATTCCGATATTCTGACCTCCCCCTCCCCCTGCACAGAGCACTGTGCCCTAGTCCCCTCCAATCTACTCAATAAACAAGCCCCAGGCAGGATCCAGACGGCAGATAATGGTTCACCTGGAGGTGACAGGAAAAGAAAACAGAGCTCTTCGCATAACGAATGGAGATAGAGATAAGTGTAGCAAAGTACTTCTTGATAAAGGATTATCCAAACATGTCCAAAACTGGATACAATTTCTTCTTAAGCATGCTGGAGGAGTCAGTAGTAAGAACAAGCCCTGCAGTTGGTGTTGTAGACAGAACGTCTCAATTGCAATGTTAATGCTGTGCTTCTGGTCAAATAAATTTATAATAGGTACACATTCTCACATTTCACCCAAAGGCTTTAGAACACTGACTTGTCATGTCTCTGTGACTCTACATTTGATAGTCTTAGGTTTCAGATTAAAGCGAAAAAAATTACATGAACACAACTCCAGCCATATACTGTACAATCACAGCGGGCATAATTATCTACATATATTATGAAGTGTTGCTGTTTGCTATGACTTGTATCACTATTTAGGCTACTGATGAGGCATGCTAGGAGCACAAAACGCTGTAGCTTATATTATGTAACAAATGACAAACACTAGTGAGCTCAGTGAGCGTTAGCAGCCTGGAGCTAAATTATCCTGAGTCAGGACATGCATAACAACCACGCATGTGCCCTTCTGCTGGACCGCAGCAAAGACAGGCCAACCTGAGAAGAACAATTTGTTTGGGTGGTCTAGTTAAAGCCTAGTGCTAAATGGGCGATGGTTTTGGTTAGAATGCTAATGAGCCAATTCCCCTTCTGGATGGAGACATCAAAGACGAGTGGAGCTCTCTCGTTCTGGCTACACGGGGCTTCATGGCATCATTACAGTGCATCCTAGCACGCCTGAGTTTGCATTTGCAAGGCACAAATGAGGGGGAAGGCAAGATAGACAACAAGACGTTTACATTAGGTCTATTCTTTAGGGACTGTGGCAGCATCCAGCCATGCTGTGACACACATCACACGAGCAACCTGGTACCATTCATAATTACGCTCTATTCACAAAGGCCTCATTTAGCGTGCTATTATCAGAGATCATTGTTATTTTCCTCTATGTATGTATGGAATTCCAGTGAGACCAACATGTCTAACATAGGTAACTGTGCTATCTTTGTTAACCCCATTGTGTACATAATACTGAAGATGTACAACTGAGAATTCCCACCAGTGATTTCTAAGGATTTAAAGAGGGTTAAGGCATAAGAATATTTTGTAGGTTTTCTTTTCTTAGTAAAAATATGAAAATGCATGGTTAGTATGCAGGAAAAATCTTATAAAGGGCAATACTTTAACTTATTTCCATCATATTCACATTCCACCAATATGTCTCATCTACTTAGCTGAGACCATGTATCACACTTGAATTAAAAAAAACAAAACAAGACCTAAATAGGACACTTGCATCTTAAAAAAAAATCTATATATAAAGGGAAAACAAAAAATTGTAAAACCCATGTGAAGTCAGGAGCACTTTTAAACATGTGTATCTAGTAGACTAAGTTTCCATGCATATAGTGAAGATCTTTTCCAGTTTTCACATCCTGGCTGGAGGCCCACCTCCAAAGCTGTGAGAACAAAACATGGCTCAGGTGTGTGAGGCCAACATGATGGATCATCCTGTTGTGAAGCTGCCCCTCTGCCGAGACCTGAAAAGACAGCTGGGAGATAAGGAGGGCCCTATATGAGAGCACATCTCCTCTTCACATCGATCCCTGCTGCCACCAAAGCAGGAGGTCCTCACATGCCAAACCACAGATAGAGGTGGTGAGAACAGAGAGAGCAGTTTCGCGGGTTTAGAAACAACCCTCAAGTGATAAAGACACTCCAAGATAAAACCCCTTTTGGCCTAGTGCAGATAAAAGACAAACGTGTAGAGTTTTGTTTAGGAACAAAAATAACATTTCCAACTCTGGTATGTTACAGTAATCTCTTCCTGTTAATGATCATCTTCTCACTCTTACACACGCTGAAAAATAACACAAAAACAAGCTCCTTATGACTGGACCCATAAGACACAACAAACTTGTGGTCATTATTAGCAAGAAAAATGTGAGTCTTAACATTTTAGAGTTAATTGACCTTGTAGATTGTGCCAGTAACTTGGCAGGAATAGCAGCGCTGGAAGTCAATTAAGAATGAAAGGAGGCTTTGCTCTCAAAAAAGTGGCACTAGCTCCAATTAGAATTCCTCTGGAGTTAATAAGCACAGCTGCAGGTCACAATCAGCTCAAATGTTTTCTTCCAAAGTATGACATTAATTGACACATGAGATTCCACTGTTGACAGCTGCAAATTTGACTCCATTTTTGCTTCTGCTGTGTTGAAAGAGAGAAATAAAAAAAACAATAAAAAAAGCCATCTATTATTAGTTCAAGAAGATCCCAGATCAATCATCAAGGCTGGAGAACGGGCGATTTGCCACAAAATAACAATAATGAAAACATAATAGCAAAGAAAATTGCTTCATGTGTTTCTGTGAACGTAGCGAATCAATACAGAGAGTCAACTTCAGCAGAGACACACACCAATCAAGACTACACTATACCCTGCTGTAAAAGGCCTTGCTTGGTTATGAAGACGTGTGTTCGTGACCTCTGACCTCAATCACAGAAGTTCTTAAGATGGTTGTGCGCTGAGGACCTCTCCAGTTCACCGATACAGATTGGGACGCCTCACTGCTATGAGACAAAAGCTGGAAAGTTTGCTCATCTTGTTTATACCAGACGACGAGGGCCACTCCAGGCTGTATGATTAGATGTGAGTAAGATTTCAAGAGCTCCGTGTTCTCTCTAATGGACATCATGTGCACCGAGCAGGTACCGAGCTGCCGCTTTGATGTTACTTTACGCCTGTCCCCTGCCTCTGATGACTCACTTCATACCAGGTGTTCCAATCCCACTAAATAAATAAATATAGAAACTGTCATGCAGCAAATTACATGAAGACTCCATATGTGGTGCTTTCTGAATGAATTATGGTATGTGTAAGGCTGAGTGATATGCACAAACAAATGACATTATTTTGACAGAGATTGTGATATTTTTCCATTTTACTGAAAAACAAACATGTAAAAATGATGGGGTGTGTGTGTGTGTGTTCTCTTTTTCTTCTTCTTCTTCTTTTGCACCCGCTGATACCAGACAACCAACCTCCTTTGCTCTCTAGAGAATATCATTCTACTCTGGGGCATCTCTGTAGCCCCACAATACCTCATTTATAATGATCTACTGTGACATATTTTACCTTTGGCAAAAAACTGCAGGCTCTGCAATTTGGACACTGGGCCATATTACAATTTCAATACCAATTCAATTAACTGTTCAGCACAAGGACTGAAGGATTTGGTGATAAAATCATGTTGCAATCATTGTTGGCAATATTGAAACTGTATCTAATTGCTTTTAGTGCTGCAAAAATGAATCAATGAATTGATTACTTGTCGACTACTAAATTAATTAACAACTATTTTGATAATTGAATATTACTCCAACCAGTTATCAAAGAAAAAAAAGGTTAATATTCTCAAATTTGTTCTTAAATGTGAATATTTTCTACCTTCTTCCGTTGTCTGTGACAGTAAACTGAATAGCTTTGTATTGTGACTAGATAAGACATTGGAGGATGTAATGTTGGGTTATGAGAGATAATTATTCACCACTTTCAAAAAGTGAAAATATAATTGGCAGATTAATTGGTGCTGAAAATAATCATTAGTTGTAAACCTACTTACATAGTTATTGAAGAAAATGCACAAATTACTTGTTATGAAATCTGTATTTTTTTCCCCCAAATTAAACGTACCAACTTCAACTAGCATAAAAAAACCAATACTTTAAATATTATCTTTAAAATGTTTAGACTTCTCCCATTTCTGCGATTATACCAGCATCACCATTTTAAATTACAGCACTTTGTGATAATAATTGCACAGGCTCATATTGTGATTACCACTGTGATTTGAGTCAATGCATCCCTATTCAGCAGCAGCATGTATCCAAGAAAATAAAACACTTTCTTGCACATGCTACAGTATACAGTTACAAATAAGAGAGACAGGGGTACCTTTGGTTAAAATAATGAAACTGGGGAAAATCGGTGAACGTCTCAGAAACTATTTTGTATTGGTGACATTAAAAGGCAGTTAAAATAATATCTATCATAAAACGAAGGAGTATTGTCTCTGGCTGCTTCTTTGGCATCAAAACTCATTAAATATACATGCAGACAGACAGTGAAATGTCTAACGTACCAAGTGAGATGACCATGTACAATGAAAGAATGTCAAGAGATGTGACACACCCAAAGTGACAGCATCACAGATGGGTAAACAGATGATGTCTGACTAAATGGCCTTATTTCAACGTGGGACCGTTTCAACATGCTGAATATTTAGCCCCCTTCAGACTGAAAATTAACAGCCAACAACTAACTGTATCTTACCCTGATAAAGAATAATTACTGCAATCATGTCACTATAAAAGTCAAATTTTGGTAAAGAACAACAGTGGGACTGGGCAGTTCTCTACCCATTATGCCCACACCACGCTTGGCTGCCTCAGATTTCCTCCATTGCTTTGATGATAATGTTCTCCGGCAGGCAGCTAAAATAATGACCATCTCTCAGTGTGGCACAGTGCAAGGTTGCTCTACACTACGCTCTAATGTTTTGGCCCCACATTCAGCCACATTTAACAAAGACACTTAGAGCGAAATAGACACTGAAGTCTGCTATGAACCCACAGTGGAATAAAGATGTGCCATATGCCACATCAGATGAGTACAACTTTAATTGGTTTAATAGCATTGGAACAAACAAAGAGGTGATATGATAAAAAAAACAAAAAAACGTAAAACAAAGGCAGTCACTCACCTCCCCCTCCTCCCAGAAGACTGGAGTTAGCTGTAAAGAAAGAAAAAAAAAGTGAGTAAACTTAGTAATAAAGTGAGGAACATTTGTGCATTTTTGACTAATGCAACTATTTCACTGTTTAAACTCCAGGTCATACAGTAATTTACCAGGTGTTTCATTTTTTTCAAGCCAATAAACTAAATTGATAAATCACACAGGAAACCAAACAGGAACACTCATTCCTCAAAACTGCTATACATCTTCAACTTTCAGCATATTTCAATGAATCCCAATGCACCACCGTTATCCAGACGTAACACGTAGCAGCGAGTAGCTGTAATCTGACTATTCATTTATCACTTCTGACAGACAAAAGTGATCATTCCAGCAAATGTGTGGCAATGTTTTTCTATTTTTTTTTTTATTAAGTCAGCAAGTTGGCAAGAGAGGTGTGATTCAGTCAGCAGCTAATTTCAATATTCACTCCTTGGCAGATTTCTTCCCTGGCAACAAGACAGAGGTTATGCTCAATAAAACATGTGGTTCATTAAACGCAATTAACAGTGGCCCGTAGTGTGAGACAACTGCCTCTACTTCTGTAAAACAAAGAGATTTCACCATGGTTCTGTGTGGAGTGGGATTGTTTTTGTGTCTTTCTCTATTATTATCATTATCATTATTATTATTATTATTATTATCATTATTATTACTATTTTATTTGTTTAATCATGTTTCATAACTTGCCACAGGTTCAGTGACAGAAACTGAGCTCCTTTGTGCAAGTATTATCATTTTACATAGTAAGCATCATTCATACATGACATACAGAATACAGAATAAGAGTCATCTCACTTGTTGTCAGCCTCGAGTTTCTATAAACATAATATGAACTACTTAAATGTCAATATTGACAATATTAGCTGTAATTTACTAGCTCAATAAAGGGTAACGTAGCTTTAAGGGGTATATCATTAAAATTACTTTGTTTTCATTTTGCTGTGTCATCCTCTGCACATAAGGAGAGAAAGATTAGAGGGGGATTTAAAGTACATCTGTTAATTTGGTTGTTCCTGACAGTAAGTAGTCTGTGTTTGAAGTCTAGTTCATACAGCGGCCACTGAAGAATCATACGCTGCAACATGCTTTTAATGATCTTCAGTCCCAGCTATCATTAGCAGTGAATGCTTTCCCATTAAATGCTTATTATTTCTTAAAAACCTTTTGCTGCAAAAGCAACAGATAATGAACATTGTGTCAGAGAGCGTTGTTAGATCACAGTGTAGTGCTATGGCTATTATTTTACATGTGGAGAGGACCTCTGGAGTTCACTTATCTACCACACCTTTCTGCGGTACCATCATGGCTCTGCATTGTTCTCATCTGAGCACCATACATACGAGTGGGCACGGGGACAAAGAAAGCTCTCCCGCTGCAGAATTTGTTTAATCAAAGGGCTTTTGTTATGCGTGTGCGCATGCACAATCTGTATGAGCATAACATACACACAAGAAAAACAACAACTCAAACAGGGATGTACTGACAATCCACTGTCATGTTTACAATAGCACCTCTCCAGGTTTTTCTGTGATGAAAAAGACACTTGTACTCTCCCAGCCTTTGTTTAGCTCTGGAATCTGTCAGCTATCAACAACAACCACACAACTCAAATGTGCATTTCCAGAACTGTCTTTCATTAGCAGCCTGTGAAATGTTCTGCACTTGTGTTAAAAGGGTGGATAAATGTACTAAACTGCAGGTGTGGTAACAGGCAGACACGCTGATGTTTAAATACATCCTTTGGGATATGAATTATAAGAAACACACAGCAGTATATATAATTTTTGATCATGTAAATGCATTAAATGGATTGTCCTTCACAATGTATATTAAGAGTAGATTGAAAGTAATAGTTTCAGTGCCAGATTAAAGTGAACTAATGCTATGCTAGCTTTCAGTGAAGTCTATCATCATTGTGTAGTCTCCTGGGGAGAATTCCTATTCCTGAGCTATTAAAACACTGGGGTTTAATTACCTGACATTATGGAAATGCATACCTGAGGGGGGCGCTTCATTTACTCCACACCTAATCAGAGATTGGAGATGTGCTTGCTAATCAGTCTGACACAACTCTGCAGTGCATATGCGTCTGCAGAGGGAGAGGAGTGAGTTTAGCTAGCAGTGGTGGTAAACGGGGTAGTATGGGGGTTGAGATGCTTCCTAACCACATGTGCCTTGGTGTGATCATGTCAATGGCCCGCTGGGAGATGAAGAGAGTTCGGCATCCATCTCATCTCTGCAGTGGGTTTGATAAATTTCAAAACAGGGAGGGTTAAAAGCGCTGCTTTATGCATTTTCATTCCCTCTCTCCCTGCATCCTCTCCTTTAATGATCAGATGTCATGGAACATGTTTTGGCAGTTTATCTTAAAGCACACTGTGCTGCTTATGCATACAAACCATCTAACCTACAGTGTCGGTGAACTTAACCCACAGCTACACATATCTAGGGAGACATTAAAATCCCAAAATGGATGATGACTTGTTTTGACAGTCCCTCTTCAAACATGAGAAAAATAAGAAACAGCTGGTGGAGAGGCAAGGCCACAGGAACACACAGACTATTCAACACTTTTAGCAGCAAAGGTCTTAAGCTTATGCCTTATCCAGTATAAGTAAGAAGTGCTTCAATTATCTTGAGTGAAAATCAAAATAGAAATCCATATTTGGCCGCATCTAACCCATGATGCATATTTTATACTGTGTGTATTAATTATAAACTAGCTCTCCTTGCTGTTTGTTCCTGCCCTGAGCTCAGCCTGGCTATCTTGTGGGGGAATCAACACATTTCTGCCTTTAGGGAAGCAGTTGGAGAGCCCACAATTAGCATTATCAGAGGCCATTATCTCTGTCTTTTACAGCAGTTGAGCACCTACATGCAGTCTTGTCTTTTTAAATGTATGTTTAATAGGTTTTTGACTAAACCGCAGCACAGCCTCATCCTCTATTTAGTGTCCGCTGGTGTGTGTACCCTAGAGAATTTCATGAATCAATTTTTCTTCAAGGGTAGAACAGATCACATATCTCTACTTCTAAAACAACATAGATGAGACAACATTAGACAAAATACCTCAGTGATCTTTGAGCTTTAATATTTCAGAGCATCCGAATTCTTCTTGTAGCAGTCAAGGTAAGCTTACAAGGCTTGTAATGGCTCGTTTAATGAGAACGAGTAGAAGCAGAAGAGTGGGCTATGGTTTGGAGTTTTCTGCACTGCTGCTGAAAGTCATCCTAGTAGTAACCACAACATGGCTCATAAATCTCAGTGGAAGGGCTTCCCAGACTGCCTGGAGATGGCAGGTCATTAGGAACTGCTGGTGCACGGCATTAGGCCGGCCCATCAAACACATGCCTGCACTGTCATTGTGGAACACCCACTTCCTGTCTGCCCTTTGAACTCCTAACCCCAACAGCAACCTCATATATCCCTCAGCCAATGACAATGTAGTAGGTGTGTATTTTCACAGCAAGAGAATATTGACAACCGTGGCAGGCTCAGTTTATGAATTGCAGCGCTATGTCAGGAAGTCAGCACTAACGCAGACATCATGATCCCACCCCCCTGTCCTGGTGTGATCATACTGTTTAATAAAATGGCCTGTGTGTACATCTGTGTATGAGCTGTGTGTGAAAAAGGCAGTGCAGCATGCATCTGGGTTGCATGTTTGGTGTCGTCAGCAGAGCTCTAGATCATTCAGTTAAAGGGAGGAGTTAGGCTAGTGCGTAACCACAAAACCTCAAGGCAGTAAACAGATCCACTGTCTACCTTCTGGTCTCTGCCACCTTCACTGAACCCCTTAAATATGTTCTGTCAAATATACACTCACCTTATCCCTCCCAGACCCTAACACGTTTCTCAATAAGCTCCGAGGTTAATAGTGTGCTCTACTGCGGCTCCTGGATAAAAGGTGTGGTACAGAAACTAATAAAAAAGTTTTATGGCTCGGGTTACCTGCTCTGTTGCAAATAGATAGGTTGCTGAGTCAAAAAAAATCTCGGTGCAATTTTTCAAAGCAACCTGCAACTGCAATATAATCCAACCACCATATCTGTGTCTTCAGATCTTCCAGGATTTTTAGTACAAGTTTTAGTGAAACATCAAACTACCTGCATTAGGGACAATCTATTTAGAAATTTAAATCTCACTCAGTGTGGCCTTTAATATAATTTTACATATCTATAAGGCAAAATTTAAAAATATGACTAACTACACAAACCGTCCCAATTGTAACCGCAATCTAGGTCAGTATAGCTGCTACCTATACCACCAAAGGGAATTATTATTTTCTCCATTCTGTTGCTTTAATTAAAATGTATTCTATTCACCGTTGATTCTACTAAAACAGTTTTCATTTATATTACACACTAAAATGCAAATGTACAGCCAGAAATAATCAAGGAAACTGTTTTCACACTAAAACACTGATGATTTGTAGGTCTGTTTTACACTTGGACTATTATCACATCACTTCTTATAGTGGATGGATGCCAACATGTCTCATGCTCTAGATGTCAATGTTCAAAGAGCCAACAAAGTCAAGGACTTTGGATTTTTTTTTAGTTGAATAATGTGCTATTCCACACACAGACACTTTTCCACTCCACCAGATCTCCTAACAAGCACTGCTACTGGGCCAGTATGCACACAAAATAATATACCCATGTACGCGCATGCATGTGCATGCACACAGAGGCCAACATAACCCTGCACAAATGGAAATTTTAAGGCTAGGGTTTTCTATCTAGAGCAATCCATTTCATGTCTGTGGAGCTCTGTGTTAAACTGAGGCAATTCTAACCTTTAATGATAGGGGCTCTTTTTTTCTTTTTAGTAGCTGCCGAAATTCACACAAATAGAAATAAAACTTAAACGAGCCACCAGTTGTGGGATGGAAGAGGAGAGGCAACAGTGGTATTTCTTATTTGTGGCACATTAAAAATGCATGCTACACCACACATGCTGCCTCGCCTGATAATACTGGTTGGCATTTTTGTTCTTTATAGCTTCTAGTGGTCCCTGAGGAACCTGAGTGAGCCAGACAAACCTGTGGTAGAGGTGGCACGATCATAGCAGCACACGCACAATCCCACAGCCCAGCTGAATGTGGAATGAATTAACCAAACAATGATTATCAGTGCATTATGTCAAAATAAAGATGTCACAATATTTATTCCTAAAATATTAATCACACATCAACAGTAGTCTAGCAGTAGAAAAACATAAGACTCAATGGGAAGATGCGCAATTAGCCAAATAACTGAAGTGTGAGTTGAATAGTTAAAAATATCCACATTTACTTCACTTCACTTCCAACACCTGCACCTACAGGGAGCTCTGCCATGTGAAGGTTTAGGTTTGTGTACGTGACACCACATGTACTGCATGTTGTCAGGCTATGCACCTCCTGTCATCCACAACAAATACAAGTTAGTCAAAACATGTTTCTGCTTCGTAAAATTAGGCAGGAACCCTTCTCAGACCTTGTTTGCCATTCATTTGGATTGTTAAGTTAAATTGATTTGGTGCACGTAACAAAAAAGCAGGTCATACTCTACCGGCGCTCAGCAAAAGCAATATTTCCATTAAGTTACATAATGGGTTGAACTTTAGGCTGCTGTGGGGCATTTTTATTTCAGACTATTAAAAGCTTGACTGGCTCAAAGACACATTTTAGGGCTGATTACTATGTTACATCCATTGCTGCAATAATTCATACTTATGTCCCATCCTCGTCATGTGGATTTGTTGTGTGATGTAGCATTTGACTGGTGAAAGAATGATCTTTCAGTAGCTTTAGAGCAGATTTGTTTGCGTGTCAAAAATCAGTCATTGCATTAAAAAGGTTTGATTCTACTTTATGTTGGATTTCATTTCCAAATACCCATTACAATATCAGGTGGCCGTGGGCTGCTTCTTAAGTATATTCATATTCTTAGCAGTACTTATCACACACTGTTGATGGTTGAAATTATGTTGTTTTCACAGCGTCTTTCAAGAACTACAGCAGTAGTGTTATGATGTCTGAATGTATCAATGTGACAACAGGCTTGTGTCACAGTGATTAATCCCTTTCCTCCGCAGACTTGTCACCTTCATAACAAAGCAACAATACCAGATGCCAAAGCCAGCCCACACGTCTATTGTTATAATTACCTGACCTTCAAATCCACATTAATGAGCACAGGATGATCCCATTCTCTTTCATCATTTGGCTTCCGAGCCCTCCTTTTATCTAACAAGGTCACCTTTCACAACACTGCTTCTCCCTGAAATACACATCCCCCTCATAAATATACATCTACCTGCATCTGCTCAACCCCCAATTCTAAGAAAAGAGCTGGGAGAAATTACAAGAAAATAAAGCTGTAGGTGGGCTCTGCAAAGCGAGAGTTTGTGTTCCGTCTGAAGTTGACACCAAGGAAAAGTCAATGCCAGCAAAGTTAGACATAGACAGCAACTTTCTAATGACTCAGGTGTTGCTTAATAATTCTTCTCCATAGCAACGCTGCAGCTTATTAACATGAACGAGAAATACTCGCTGCATGGGCTCTGACGGCGTGATGCACCGAGGGGCAGCGGAGAGAGCAGGGTTCATTAGATGGAATGTTTCGATCCATTCCCACTATTTTAATCACAGTTGTACCATGGTTGTCACAACAAACCAAGGCCTGAGAAACCACAAAGCCAAAAACAAAACATTATTCCACTGATTATCTGCATTATATTTTAACCACATTTTATAGTAACGCTGTTTTTGGAGAGCTGGGAAGAGAAACTGAGACACACGTGCTACTTGAGAGAAAAGCCTATTGAGAACTCTGCAGCAAATGTGGAACAAATTTAAATCTTGTATTTAAAAATGCCTACGGGACAGGACAGTGGCACAATACAAGCTAAAATTTAAATACACATACTAAATGGCACAAGAGTATAAAGTTACAGTGCCCACAGTAGCATTCTATCACATGCAATAATTAAGTAGAAGGGCACCGGGAGAGTGTAGACGTGCACCAGGACCAGTAGTTCACTTTATGCCCTCTATCTTCTGGTGTATTTCAGTTGATTCCACTGGTTAATTTAAATGACATTTTAACAAAGGCCTTAGTTGTAATTTGCCACTTGGTGCCAATGGTCAATTTTTTTCCCCCTAAAGCTTAGATCAAACCAATAGAGGTGACAAAACAGCTGAGGTGTGAACTGGACCGTCTGAGCTGGACGAGCCGAACTGACTGATGCCGTCATCTGACACTCAGCTGGTCAAATCTCCAGCGGCTGGTTTAAGAACACGGTGTTATATAGTGTGTCTCTGTATTTGTAGCTGTCGTTCACCTGTTATCACAAAATGCAGTGTTATCACGAGCGGTTCCCTGGTGAAATCTTGTCTTATTATTTCATGTTTTCTCAGATTATTAAAAACTAAACCAACACCTCTCAATGACCAAAATGTACCAGGAATAGGCTAAGGAATTCATGGCCCTTCTTCTGTTTTGGTAATATCAGAAATGCAAATATACTTAGTAACTCATTATCACTATTCTCATTCATATTTTAACATACTAGAAGTTATTTTCAACTATGAAAAAACCTGAAAATTCAGCAGCTACAACAAATAATAAGGAAAGTCACTGCTATTAAAATGATACGCCCTGTTGTTGTATGGGTGTGTGAAGTGGCAGTGTCTCAGAACCTGGCAGACCCACACTTTACAAGTAGTTGCAGGTTTTCAGCTTATGTTGATCGGAATCTTTGTCTGAATAGGGCTTAAGTTCCACTTGATCCCATATTAAGTACCAACTTCATTCATTTAATCCTCCCTTTGTAGTAAACAATATGTAAGTGAGCAGTAAATAGATATTTCAGATACATGACAGTTGACGTCACAACTCACAGCTGGGAACATGCGAGACAGTAATTATCTACTAAAACATCACAGTGCATTGTGGGATATTTGAGTCAACTATATAGGGTATAATTTTTTCAGTACATTAGAAAAACACTACATAATGCTGAACTCACTATATAGGACTACAGAGACCCTATTTAGTGCGGATATATTTTCTACTTCTTAAGATTGCAAAAAAAAAAAAAGCACCAACTACCAGTCAGCGTATTGTAAGTGTGGTCTGACAGACTCCACTTCCTCTTGATGTAGTTTACAGGCAATAAGAAGTCTACCTCGTAACACAATATTTGGCCAATCATACACACTATTAGAGAGGTAGCAAAGTTTAATTACTGATTGCTGTTAAGATTCAGTCAGATATGAGTCCCCTAGCAATGTTATTTTGGTTTTCCTTTTCCACAGCAGCATGCAATGGTACTAAGTCATCTATATTAATATTTTGTCTTCTGATTTGGACAGAAAGGGGAGAGTTTTTTTCCCTGATTTCAAGCTCCTAGCTCATTAAACAGTCAAATGTTACTTTAAGCAATAATGAGTCATATCGTATACAACGTATTGTAAATTAGAACTATTGTCATGGACGGACAGGTTATCTGTAAACTTCATAGATCTCAGTGTCTCTGTGGAACTGTGGCAGGATTTGGATCAGCTGCCTCTTGTTATTGATTTATACGCTTCAGGATTCATCAGCCTTGTGGATTTGGTCAAACATCTTCCTTACTGGTGATCAGGGTCATTGGTGTGGTTAAGACACACACAGCTCTTCCGGACCTTTACAGTTCATCAACCCCAAGCTAGATACAATACACAATCCACAGCTACAGAAGTGAGGTTTGTTTTTACATACCGCTGCTTTCTTTTGGCAGAAAATAAAAGTCTGGTATCAAGGGTCTTCACCTCGATAGCCAGGTCAAGGTAGACTCAGTGTATATATGGCTTAAGTGCATAACATTGCATTAAGGATGAGTGCATAGTCTTTTTTTAACACTAAATGTATCTTAAGTTATCTTACTTCCTTAGCAAAATGCACTTAACCAGCACTTAAGAGCATCCATTCCCAACAGTGTCTATTTAATCACAGCACTGCAAAGTGTTGCGGTGATGTGTGAAGTGAGTCACAAAAACTCATCTACCTGGAATACAAAGAGAAATCCGACTGAAACAACTCACAGTATTACTTACATACTTAACCGTTACTGTATCTTTTATGCTTACTTCATGCTGCAAATTAAAATGGGTAGAAAGCATGTATTATGTAGTCTAAATAGGGAGCCTCAGACCAGTCTACTGATGTGCATACAAGCTTTACAGTTACTCCCTGTTGGACAAGAGATCACGCTTCTATTAACATTAATAACATTAGTAATAGTTTGATAATAATGGAGCCGTTTACTTTTCAATGGTTATTTATTCCCCATGCTTTGTAGTGGAAATAAAACAGTTTTGCACCTCAAAGAGAATGTCTTCCATTATGCCCGTCGTGAATCACAAGCTACATTTCCGGGCTGGAAAGCTAGAATAAAAATAGTGCAGTGCAACAACAGGCATTTAATGCAAGGCGGATTTGTGAGGGTTGTTACTTTTTTCCAAGTCTATAATCATTAAAGACTAAAAAGAAGAGTAGACTGACAACTGTGCACTGATAAGTACTGTTATCGCCCTGTTAGAAGTTGAAAAATACTATAACACTAACTGAAAAGGAGGGTTTTTACATGCATGAATTTCCTCACACTCGTGGCCACTGAACGACAGAGGGAATGGTTTAGATGCAGAAATATGGTCCGGCAACAATCAGATAGAAATACTTTTTGGAGGTTCCTTCTTTGTATCGACTATATCATACATTGTTCACATCAGTGCATCTTCAAGCATCTGTTTTATTCACAGAAATACATTTACACAGAATCCCAGTGGATTAAGTACTGCTCTCTTGAATCTGCTGCCTTTTGTTAAAACAAAAGCACAACCTGTATTTTATTTACTGTGTTTAAAACAAACATCCTCAGAAATTGTAAAACAGCACTGACACAATGAGAGTTACCAAATCAGAAGGGCAGAAGGTGGTTTTCTATGTCTTGGCTTTAATCACAAAATAAATAGAAGTTTGAATATCCAATTGAATTAGGAGGTGGAGGATAAGAAAAACATTCATGTTTGTTGTTTGTTTTTCCACCAACTTGAGCAATTCCTGTGTGCCACGGTTCTTTGTGTGGCAAAACAGTCAGCCATTCATGTCAACTCAATTGACATTATGCATCAGCCTTTTTAAATCAGGTTTAAAACATCCTGCCTGATTCACATTCATCCTGTAGTAGCATCTGCCTTAACTTCATCCCGCTTTGATTATATTTTAATGATATTTAAGTGGGGGATTGTTCAGCAGATGTAAAGGGTGACTATAAGTGGTTCTAATATCCTCTGACAGGTTAGAAAGGTTCTATTAAACATTAACTATTCAGACTATGCTTTAATACATGACCCGCGCTCCTCTTGGAAATAGAAAAACACTCAACGATGCATAAACAGATATGAGCTATCCAACAAACACACAGGAAAATGGGACACATAATCAGCCACATCAAACTAAATAATTGACAGACGCAAGCTGAAAGACTGAAATTGTTACCTTGGGGGTACTTAACAAGGAGAATAGATTGACAATGGTTATATCTCTCTAAATGATATTGCCGTCCTCCTGCTGAACTTTGCAGTAATGCTTAATTGCGACTGTTAATTGGCTTGCCTCCAAGCTCTTTATTTCATCACTAAATCCTAACACACAGTAACTGTAGAACATCTTAATGTGGGGCTATGTACTAAAGCCAAGATTTAAACAAGATTTTCCTCCGCTGACATGCTGATGAAAAGGATATGTATGAACTATTGTGTTGAAAATGAATAGATGAGCATCGGCGCGACTTTAGAGTTTCCTGCTGGCTTACAAAAACTCCTGTGAGAGCAACACACTCTCCCACCAGGAACATTTAAGTGAGGCTGCCAGCGCCGGCAGATGACAGGAGTTTGTCAGTCCGATGTGTCCTTCTCAAATAGCAGCTACTCAACATTTCACATCTGCTTTTAGACTGTGCAGCCAAATACTTGTGGCTAGTAACGAGAAACAAACCCCAAGCTACTTCCCCTGCCCGACCATTCCCATTTTGCATGAGACTGTCAGCTTTAGTGTTCCTGTGTTAGAGCTTCGACAATAGGAGGTGGGGCAGTGAACAGAGAGCCGCTTCACTGTGGCAGTTCCAAAACACCAATCAAACTCTAAATCACGCCGCCACACTAGTTACATCGTGAGGGGCCTGTCACTTCTGGAGAGCCAATTTATGTGTCTTTTACACATGCTGAAAAAGATGAAAGTTTTTGAGGCGCACGTACCGAGACTAACTGTGAGACCCGGCACAAAGAAAACCTGGGAGGTGGCAAACACCAAACTGAGAATTATTTTCCTTACTATATATTTTACAATTTCCTTTCCCTAGTCTAAGGGCTTTCATAAGGACACAGATCCTACAGGCTTCCAGTGTAAAATAATATGAATCCCAAAATCAAATGAGGCCAGAATAACAGTAGATATTAGGCCAAGCAGTAGAAGTGTTTTGGGAGATTCAGATTAAGAGAATTACAGGTAAAGCCATATAACAAATATTATTTTGTCACCCAGTGTAACATATTAATACTAACTTAAATACTTAAGACAAAAAGGGTGATAATATTTCAGGAAGTGTACAGTATGATTAACCTTTAAAAACCTAGAGGCCAAAAGCACCCAGTGATCCAAAATGTTTATTAACTACTGAACCACTATAATTCTATCAATACTGAGAAATTATTCAGGTAAAATGCAATTTCTTATCTTTCCAGCTACAACAGATATACCCCAATTGGATGTTAAGCAGTGAATGTGGAAACACGATCATCATGTACAACATTGTTTAACGGGTAAAATCCATGTAGTTTGACAAATCACAGTGGTTGTAGACATTTGTTTTCTATTCAATTAATGATTTGTTTTGTAGGAAAAGTAGAAATTAAAGAAATTATATTACAGTCAATAGTCAAGTAATTTTCTGATCCTTCTTGAGTTATGCCATCATTACACATTATATTTGTCAGTTTGAGAAATTATTTTATATATCAAAAAAAAAAACAGTCTGTTGTAAAACTGTTGAATTCTCAGACTGTAAAAATACATAAACAGCCTATACACTCTGAGGTCCCTGAGGATTTCTCTGCAGCTTCAATGTGACCAGACTCTATTGGTTTTCACCTCTTGCATTACTTTTTCAACTCACTCTCAAAGATTAAGATCAAGGTAAAATGTGCTAAGGCAGTGGCTGTGGCGAGTGTCACGTGTGACAGGACATATAGTTCATCCAGCTGTTGAACACAACATTCGATGTTTCTTTTCTCTCTTTGCCCCAAACCACAATTCTTTTGTTTTATAAAATTATCTTTCCAATTGGCAAACATCATGTGTAAATGATGACACAACTCAAACAGGATGGCGGTCTCATCATTGACTGCCATGCATATTTTTTGTAAAGTTAGACCCCTGAGTCACAGCAGAAAGGTCAGAACTCCCTATATATGTTCAGATGTTGCTGTGTACCACAAGTAATGTTGCAGCTGACTACTACAACAGTGTATCCATTGTGTAAAATATTGTTATAGACAGTTACTGTAGGTGCTACAGTTTGTTGCTTAAGCTGTCCCCAACACTACTGCCCTGAAATCTGTGATGCAGGACATTAAAGCTGTTGCAGTGGAAGTTGTAATAAAGAAAAACTTTACAAAGAATGAGCTTTGGAAAATCACTCCCAACAGTAATGTCAGAGGGCAGGCAGACCTCTGGATACACACACACAATCTCTGCACAAGTCAACAAGACCTTTTCATTGTCTGGCCTATTCAGTAACACCTATAGTTACACAGCCTGCTTCTAGCAAGAAGAGAAGGACTCGGCAGTAACCTTGCATCCCAAGGACACATCATTTGAAATGCATTGGGTGCCACGGCACTGTGATATATCCTTTTTCCAGAATTAACCTCAGCTAGTCTTTCCTGTCACCCACAAATCAGAGAGTATGAGTAGGGACAGGTCCCCAGTCTCGAAACAACACCAAGCACTTTTTACTCTGCCTTTGTATGTTTATGAGCCCAGGACAAAAAAAAAAAAAAAGCATGACAAATGGACGGAAAGATCTCGCAGGTCAGTTAGCCACATGTTAGACAAATACAATCTAATCGTGAAACATTTATTTGAGAATCCTTTTTTGGAAACATGACAGATAGACATGCCTCTGTGACCTCTATTAGAGACAGAGATCTATCTGTATTCCAAGGTAACCTCACACCATGAGGCAGTCCAGTCACTAAGTAAGAGGGCTCCTGTCTTTGTGCCTCCAAATAGTAAATGTGAGCGCACACCGAGGGGAGAGAAAAGTGAAGCCTCAGATGGCTAAAAGCATACATGATTAAAATGCAATTTCAGTAAGAAGGGTGAGATGGATGAATGACCTAAATGGAATTGGCAACTGCACAGGTAGAATGACTCTGGTTAAACTGGTGTACATCAGTGGACTCAGATATGTCTGGCAAGATCACAGCTACTAGAGTGGGTGATCAGACCAGAGATGTGTGTGTGAAGATCACATTTTACAAGAAAATTTTTGGTTGCAGACTAAAACCACAGAGTGTATGCTCTGGTAAGAGATAGTTCATTTGAGATGGAATACTTTCAATCTTTTTTAATTATATGCCGTGATTGAGGCATTTCTTTATAGCATAATAACCATCATTGCACTAAACTCAGATTTGGCATTAGATTAGTGTCTTTGAGCTTTCTCCCTGAATACACTGAAAGAATGTGACACTGCCCAGATTAAAGCACAGCTTCAAAGAAGAGAGACTGATCATTAATGTTGAAGTTCTAATTACTGGGAAGCCACCAGTAAAGGACCAGGACCATTTTAAAGCTGGTCGACAGTTTCAACCCTCTAAAGCTTTAATTGGCTTATCACTCCTTCTTCTACAAAGAAGCGCAAAGCTTCAGACACATTCAGAAGAGCACTGCCTGACAAATCGACACAAGCCTGTTTGACACAGCAGCGTCACAGGATAACTTACATTATATCCGTTTTTCACTGGAAAATAAAGCAGCAATTCCAAAATAAAGACAGCTGCCAAATTTAATTAGGTATGGGATGATATTATTTAGATACAGAAAAGCTTTCCAATACTTTCATTATATAGTGTCAATCATAAGATTTTTTCCTCACTGTGGTTCATACTAGGTCTTTCAGAAAAAACATATAATACATATAATATTCCTGAGCTACAACAGAAAAGTCCTGATAATAGCAACCAGAGCAGCTTATCTGATTAAATAAACCCTCCATTGGTGTGGCAACAAGAATTATTTTGCTACTGCAGGAACTGCCTGTTCAATCTTATTTATGAGTAATACAAGGGAAGTGGATGCCTCGCCCACTGCTGCATCGTGCAAAAGAGGATGTAGTTTATCTTCACTTCCATCTTTCATGAGATCTGATGCAGGATGGAGGAGGATCCTGTGATAGCTGCGAAAACACAATGCAGGCCTGCCAAGCAGCACATAGTAACACAATATAGGCTGTGTTATACAGTGACATACATAAGCCATTAAGACTGTAGCTTTTTATTTTTTGTGGTTAGCTCTGCCAGGCTCATGAGAGGAAAATATGAACAGTAACTCAAGTCAAACTGGACCACAGACAGAAAAGTTTGAAACTCTGGCGATGCAAGAGTGCAGGATTAACCTTTTAAAGCACCCGGTGCTAAAATGAAATGGATCCGACCAAATTCAGTGCCCTCTGGTCTGTGTTTCCTGTTGTGCTCACATGTCTGGTAGGTGAGATAGGCACATGTGTGCAGTGCTTTACGGTGCCATGCTGGCTTATTTTATTTTCTGTGAATTCAACCACTCCTGAAAATATCAGCGGACATTGCAAAATCTGAAGTCTTTTGCAAAATAAAAAAAAATATTCTTTTCAAGCTCTGTAGCCTGCTCAGTGAGCACTGATTCCTTGTCAATACTTCTTTCCTCCCCCAACTAACTCAAAGAGAGAGGGCATTCATTCTTCAATTTAGCCTAATCAAATTTGAATTGAGTTAACAGCCGTGTGTCAATCTTTTCTAGCACTCTGCACTCCAGTTGCAGATATGCAATCTCAAGTGGTGTCTCCTGGGTATATTTAACTCATAAAAACAGAGATTGTCTCCTGCAAATATATGACATGTCACTGCTGGCCAGACTAGAGGTATTGGTTACAGGCACTGTCTAGACCGGCTGCGTAGTAGCTTTGTGAAAACCGATACATATTTATCTATTTTACTTTTGGAGGGAGATTTTGCAGCAATACGTTTGAAAACAGAGAAAAAGCGAAAACCAGCCAGGTTTTAAGTGAATCCTGATCTCGCTCCTCATCAGCATTCACACGCATAAGGTGCTAATGGACTGACTCTGGCTGCTGAACTAGTTGTCTCCTGCATGCTTATCCTCACGCTGGTCTTTGAGGGCCAATGCTCTGTACAGGAGGCTGATTAAGCAGGAGGCTAGGTTGAAACTCGCAGCCCCGAGGAGAAGTAAAAAGGGAGGGGATCCACTGAAGCACCCCATTGGCCCACAGTATCTCCTGCTTGAATAATGTAATCTATGATCTCTCCCATCCCAATTAAAAGATGAAATGGCCTCAGAACAGCTGTAAAGGGAGGCCTCACAGGAGTGCACTAACCACTGTTAATGTCAGAAGTCTCATTTAAAGAGCAGCATCTGTTTCAGCTCTGCGTAGTCCTCATGCCTCAGAGCCCTCCAACAGCACATACAACCCTGTCCATCTGGAGCACTGCAGCAACACCCTGTCCCCATCACGCTCATTGTTTTGTTTCAGTCTGAAAACAACCTTTTAATCTCACTTGAACTTTCACGTGTCAAAACTTTAATTTCAAAGTGTTCTTATTCTGGAGCAATAACAAACATGTCTAACCAGGAATATTGTAATAGAGGGGGACTGAATTTAAGGATTTCAGTAGTTTTGAGAGCTTTGTTAGTAATAACATAAGGTCTGGTCTATATAATAAATACGGTCCCATGTATTTTGCATATGCAATGTGCGTCAGTTCAATTTATAATATTTATAATATTTAATATTTTAATATTTTAATTTAAAGTGGTCATAAAAATGTTAAAGTTACTTAAGCAACATTTTTGCCTATAGATGCACTCAGAGAGTACGAACTCCCATCAAGAGTCCACTCATGTCAATCTACAACGTTACAGTATTAAACCATAAAGTGCAAGTTATGACCTATGTTTTCCTTATTTTTGACACTTGGTGCTACTGGTTAAGTCTTTGTTCTACTACATGTCAATTTGTTACTGTTCTACATTCTGCATATGCCTGGAACTATCTAATATAAACATCTACAGCTCTGCATGTTTTCTGTCACCCACTACCTTTCTATTCTAGACTGATAGTGGACCTATCTCCAGTGCTGTTACAACTCTAATAAAATGTGCAAATCTGGCCACGTAAGACTAGATTTGATCCAAAAATTAATGAGGTCATCCTTGGCATGAAAAATGGCGCAGTAGTTTTCAGTCGTCCTGTTGAGGGACAGTCTGGACTGATCATATTACCTTTTTGATGCAGGCAACTCTCAAAACTGTAAAACTAACGAACAGTTGCACAAATCAAAAGGCTACATTATATTAAAATAAAGTAGATTAATTAATTGCATTAAATTTAGATTAATGTTTCATTTCATCTATAATAGACCTTCTCTCACAGCAGAAATTTTGGCTTGTTAAAGCTGGTAAACCACAGGTGTTACTAATAACGGTAATTTATTGGTTGCCTCAGGAGGCCGTTCCAGCGAACCAAAACGCACAATACCAAGGCTTGAAACTGATACACCGAAATGGGATGCACTCATTTATAACGATATCAGTTTGACTTGTGTGATTTGTGCCTCCAACAAACAGTCTGTGGAATACGTTGTACTCCCTGACCAGAAGCCTGGTCTCCCTTCATATGCCTTCAGATATAAAGAGCCGCTGCGTGTTTCTCTTGGAGAGGCTTTAATTCATGGAACAGGAAACAGCAGTCCATGCAGCCAGGAAATGGGCTTCCAAGTGAGAGCAGAGGGGGATCCAGTAAAAATAAAATGACAGTTATTTGTTTAGGAAGGCAGAGGAAGGATGTTCACTTCAGCAAATATGATCAGATAATTCTATAGTTCAGTGGCCTTCAACGGGAAGTGTGCTCATGCATGTTCATCACTCAGAATGAGAAATAAACACTGATTATGTCATGTCTCAATGAGATCATTTGCTAATAAAGTACCCAGCAACGGTAGCCAAGTGTGCAAATCATTACTACGGCAAATGATGAACAGTTATTGTTGCACCTAAATGTACCGGGCAAGTAAACATTTTTCCCGGATATGCATGAAGAGCATATCTGATCGCTTATTAAGGGTTGAGGTTTTTGATCAATGTAATGTACAACTGAGTACTTTGGCAGTTGCTTTAAAAAAAAAAAAAAAAAGAAAATCTGCTTTTACTCCCTAGAAACTCCTCTTTTCTATTAACACTTCCAGCTACTGTTTGATGGATTGTAGCACTACAAGTTTGTGCTTGATGTCCCAACTCACAAAATCTCAACACAATATAAAGCACAATATGTTCTAAAGCCAAAAAACAAACAACATACTGTAGCTATATTATTGGAGGTTTTTTGGACTGTGATGTATTACCCGTGCTGCAGACTCTCCTAGGATGTGTCCTCTAATTAGGTAAAAATCCACTCTTTTTATTTGGGACTTTCTTTGCACCTATCCAAAGCCAACATAAAGCCAGTGTAAAATCGAAATGCAAATTGATTCTCCCTCAAAGGTAATATGTTGTGTTTGTGATGGAAAAAAGGCCCTTAGCGAAAGCATCACAGTATGGACTAAGATGATGTTGATTTATCACACCCAACACACCGTTCCCTGCAATTGGTTAAACTTTAATGTGATTAGCCGTTATTTATGTGGACACCATCTGCATTGTTTGCATTTACCTCTTGTCTGTATATTGGATAGATAACACAGCTGTGACACAGTTTACAGCATAATGGAATTCCAATTTTACATGTTAAACCTACTACATATAAATACAGCTTTGTTTTAATACATGCTTGTGCTTTAAGTACATTGCTAAAGATGATTCTCGGATGTATAGACCTGAAATATCATGAGGATTCATATGCACTGACTCAACACAATGAAAAAGCAGAAGACAGCTGGTCAGTATGCGTGGTTAGCATGTTTCAGGCACTCTAAATTAGGGAGTGAGGTATTGGTAATTACATTTATCATGTATAAAAATCTACCAAAAGCACAAATGAATTTGATTCGCTTGATTTATGCACAATACACCACAATGGTGTATCATGGTAAAATACAGTATTTCTATGTAAACACTGACTGTTGCATTGATAGGCACATTCTAGAAAGCTAAATCCTTTTTCAGATCTGTTTTTATGGTTTATGTGACTTGTTTCTGTTGCCTATAGAACAGTACAGGTTAAGAGTTTGCATTAGTTTCTCTTGCAATGTATAGGACACAGCCTCAGCCACCTAATGCACTGTTACTGCATATGTGAGGGATTATAGTGTGAAAAAAAAGGACGCACTAATGTTTGCTAAATTTGTCATTTGTTTATCGTTTTGGTCGTTGGGTAGTCATCAGATTAAAAACCGCAACAAACACGTCGCTTTCTTTTAAATGTTGTATTTGGATAATTTTAAGAAGTCTGTTAGATGCCTTCTACAGTTGAAAAATATTAAGGTTTGACTAATTAATGGTTACACAAGCCATCGGCCCACATGTTTACCCTACTCTCACAACATCATCCACAGCAAGCTGTGTCATCTCTCAAGTCCTACTTGGCAGAACGAGCTCAATTATTTCTTCTGAGATTAATTGCCTTCTAAAAATCATGTAGAAATTTTGATAGTGTCGGGCAAGAGTGGAGGTTTTTTCACGGTCCTTCTTGTTCCACTTGTCTGGCTTGATCAGGTTCAAGTTTTGAAACATATACAGGACTTGCACAAAGTCTAGAGTAGAGATTGTGTGGAAGGATTGTATGTCATGATAAAATGCAGCAAATAAATAAGACGGATGAATAAAATGGACAAGAGAGCCGCCTGCCTGTATGCCCCACAGTAAGAGAGAAAAATAAAATGATAAAACTGATCTTTCACAGGAATCTGCTTTAGAACGTCTGCCTTAACTTAATACAAAGCAGGAAGGAAACTGTATAGCACTGTGGTATTTTTCTTTAGTTGCTTCATAACATATTATATTTCTAGTGGTTATGTCACTCTTTGCAAAGCTGTTACTGGTTGCCTTTTTTGTGGAGATTGTTCCATTTTAATTGAAGTGATACAGAGTTCACTCAGGTGAGGGTTGAATGATGGCGTTAGGATATGATGAGGCATAAGGCAGTTCAAGATCATTTCTTCTGGTGTATTTAATGTGTTTGGACAATGTTTTTAAGGATGGAAATTATAAAATACATGTCATTTACACAGGATTTCACATCTCGACTAAATTTACCAATACGTCACACTACACCTTAAGAGCTTTTGCAACATCACAGGTAATACAGTAAGTGTGCGCACTCATTTTCCTGCTTATTAAATAATGCACTTGCCATATCTCAAGCAGATTCTTAAAATGCGCCAGTGATTTTCCAAATTGACTAGCTAATGACCAAAAAACTTGTACACATGGTACATTTTGATTATTTGTTTGTTCAGTTCTGTAATCGCCCACCTGCATGCATCATGTCCTTGTTTCCCAAATGATTACATTACATAAACAACGCCGTAGGCCAGATTGGAAATTAGTACAACAGGACATGTGTCCTACCTCCAAACATGTACAGGCTGTTTACTGCTCAGCTCACTGTAAATGCATCACAGCCGCTCCTTAAGTCACGTAATAAATCTGAAAATACAGCCAAGGCTGAGTTGGATTCACCATAAAATGTATTCATGTTCCACAATATTAGGCAAAAAAAAAAAAAAAGGGGTGCGGTGTAAACTGTGAGGCAGTAGACACTTGAAAAAAAGAGATGAACAAATCTGAACAATCTCCAAAGATAATAATAACCATTAATGTATGAATGGCCACTTTGTTATATCAAACAAAAATATGTATTGTGACCCCACTCATGCTTAACTTCAAAGTGTATCACATTGCAAAGTGCTTTAATCAGATAACTGAATTCAAGAGGGGCGGCTCTGTTGTGTTGTGTCTTCTGTAGTGCACTCTCACTCCCACTCACTTTGGAAACCTGCTCTTTAACGACTCCACTCTTTAATAAATAAAGAAAAAGTATTCCACAAACAATTTCCTAAAGGCAGCAAACATGAATTCACAACTTCTGCGTGGTGTAATCTGGCACTAAACAGTCAACTGTAGAAGGACACCATGCCTGGCTGCAGCCCTAATCGTCCTGAAACAACATCTATGTGTTGCCGTTAAATCCAATTTCTATTTAGCATTAATGCCCTCTGAGTGCTCTCGCCTTTCTGCTGTTAAGAACATCACATCCACATCGCTCAAAAAAAGATGTTTGAGACACGGTGTTTAGTTTTTTTATACAGTACAGAATATTATTGGATATTTCAGTAAGAGTCTAAGCAAAATGTTGGTCTTCAAAAACACAAATCAATATATGCAAGTATTTATGGCACAAGTCATGAATGTATCAGTTTTTGCAGCTTAAGACAAATTTTTGTTCTTTTTCTATGATGTTGGATATTATCATAAACTAAGATGAATGCAAATGCAGATTGTAGTGGTTAGATAAAATTATATTACAAAATGCAATATATCAACTTCTCACGAGATTGCAATATATCACAATATTCATGCCAGATTCATGTCAACACACAGCCCTGTATTTTAGAATTGTACTGACCCACAAAACAGAAAATACCCTGCATCAGTGGTAACTAAAGTGATCAGAACATGATGTTTGCTCAATTACAGATATTTATAAAAAAGAATGTATTGAGGTTTGCACATAAAATCCTTAAAAACACACAAGTTTGTCTTAAAACAATAGATGACAGGTTGATCAACGGAGTCTAAAATTGACTAATAAAACTGTAAAAATCTACTACCGCTTAATGGTGCTACAACCAAATAAAAGCTGTAGATATAGGCAGTGGTGTGAGACACATGCATGGGCTGGCTCATCTCCACATTTTATGGGTCTTTGCTCAAGAGGATTAAAACCCCTTAAGATGCGAGAATTAAGAGTTTTCCGGTCCAACAGCCAAAGAGTTAATACTATTGGAAACGGTGGCCATTCCTTAAAAGAGCAACAGGGGCTTCACAGGGGGCATAGGACGGGATAGGACTGAGCCTCAGCTAATGATGCTACAGAAGCATGAGTGTCCACGAGAGAGAAGAGAGGAGCTAATGGCTGACTGAGCGAGAGCTAGACTGGGAAATGGGGGATTAGAGCTTTGGATCGGAAATTCAACTTTGTGGACTGAGGCAAAAGGAGTTAGAATAGTCGTCCATGCTTGGTCCAACCCTGCTTTGTCCTTTGAGACAATAGGCTTAGCGGCTCTGATCCACAGCTCCCAGGTTATGATCACAACCCATTACTAATGCATTGCCGCTGCACTTAAGACAGCAATTTACTGATTGCTATCAAATTCAGATGTTCAGATGGCGCCTTGAGTTGTCCATTTTTTGCCAAGATTTGTTATGATGTGATTGGTGTGAAAGCGTCGACTGTTCCTGATCCACACAGATGAAAAACACATACAGTGAGATGAAGTGAGGGAGGGAAAGAAATGAAGGTGGCTGAGGCCATTTCGTGTGGGGAATGAAGAGATATTGGATGGCATTCCAACTACTTTGTCTGCAGCTTTAAATGAAATGCTTGGCTTAAATGTTCTTTCTAGAATGGAACCTCATGCAAATCTTGTAGCTGCCCTCTGACCTGCAGACAACTGTGGGCCAGTACTTATAGAGAGCGCTCCCAGAGATTCTCCCCTAGACTCCAATTAGGGGAGATTGAAATTACTATATACAACAGGCTAAATACAGGCTAAAGCATCTTCAGCGGCTCTGCATGTGCTGCATAGCCTGCTGGTGCTATTACAAATACAGTGTGAAAGATGATCATTTCAAAATAAGCCTTCTGAAAAATGGTGTTATTTGAAACATCACCATTATAAAAACCAGAGAAAGCCCAGATAAAAGGAATATTCAGAGGAGGCAGGAAAAGCACCACTTATTAGTGGCTGTGAATATTTAAGCACATACAGCACACAACACTACCAAGATTAAAGCTACATTGCCAATAAAGAAAAGCTTTTTTCCCCCCAAAGAAACTGTTATCGCAGCTGACCACTGTTCCATAAGAGGTGTAAATACTGGCAGGTGCTGTGCATCCTAATAAAAACGATGCAGCAGTTACGATAAAACGCCAGCCTATTTCACACATAATCCTGAGGCAGGGTGAAACATACTGTATAGAGCATGTAAAGGCAGTAAAGCTGTACCGCCACAGTGATAAAGGAGTGCACCTACTCCATACCTGCCTACATAGGAATTAAGGTTGCTGAGGTGAGAAATAATACGTGGTCTGAGGGTGAGGGAAAAAAGCTTACATTGCGACAAATCTCATAAAGCTGCCTGATTCTATATCTATGAGTAGTATTGACATCACACTTCCTCTTCTATTCACCTACAGACTCCAGCACTGGACCTTCTAACACTGCTTTTACAGTGTGGTCCAAGCTTTGATTGGAATGATCAACTTTCATACAGTATGGACACGTTGCCACGTGACGTCACGCGCACGTGATTTTTTTGCTCCGCCTCCACTGAAGGGCAAAAAGACTCTGCTCCGCCAGTATCCTACATTGGTTTTAGCCGTGAAGT
>JAPQRQ010000008.1:12990956-13002671 GCA_037367365.1 Apogon talboti
CACAAAGGTGATCTAAACTAGTCACATGTATCTCTTTGATTTTCCTTTTTGAGCAGATATTTCTAAAACGACAGCGGTAGTGGTTGTTTTGCTATGTTTTGTTATTATCTGGAGCAGTGCTTTTGCCCTCCGTCGTACTGCGCATGTGCGGGATTACCGGACATAAACAATAACATGCAACGTGTCCATATATAACTTTGAATGACATAAATTAAAAACTATTTCAATGAAAAGCTACTGCGTAGAGCTGGTGGGCTCAGTCAACATGAATTACTAAATGTAGTGGAGTCACTCATCTCCTTTCTCTACATGCCCTCGTGAAGTAGACAGTTGACAAACAGCCACTCATAGTAAAGACGTCATCTTAAAAGGTCACAGGTTCTTATCAGACTGTGATGGCTGTTTACTAGTCTGGTACTTAACCGCAAAACGGAAAAATAACCTTCATCAGTGGAAACTAAAGCGGTCAGAAGTTGATGTTTGGTCAGTGTTAAAGATATGTTGAAAAACAATGTACTGTGGTTTTTAAATCATTTCCTAAAAACACACATCATCAGAATCTAAACCCTAAATAAAACCCGTGAAAATCTACTACCACGTTATAGTGCTACAATCAAATAATAGCTGTAAATAAAGGCAGTTGTGTGAGACATGCAAGGGCTGGTAAATGTATCTGAGAGGAACTGCAAATGAGGAGCATATGAAAGATGGGTGAAAGCACTACATAAACCTAGACATGCATAAAGATTTCACTTAAAGCTCACCAAAGCACTTATCACCTGACACTCTGACCAAGCATCTGCTTGCCAATTAATTTGAGTGCTAGGGTTTGTTGTCTTTTTTTTTTTTTTTTTTTTTACCATCTCATCACAGATGCATTGAAATTCAATTGCTTGCATGGAATCGATGGGTTTGAGGAAAATTACCTGAGCAGATTAGAGCTGGAGGCAGCTGGAGGGAGCTATCCTCGCATCATTCCAGCTTTTCCTGCTCTGTTTTCGCAGCACTTCAGCTAAATTAGTAATTACAGTCACACAGCCAATCTCGCCATGGCCGCTGCAAAGCCAAAGACACACCTGCAGAAGTGCCACAAATAAACACCTAGTTTAGTATTGCACAAACTCCGACAAGCTAATGAGAAAAACTGTCTCCTCTGCAATTTTCAAGTGAAACCTGGTAGAATTAAAGAGGACAAATAACACAGTAAAGAATGGAACATTTGGAAGATTGCTGAACATTAAATAACCGATAAGTACATTTAGGCTGCATGTCTAACATATCATGGAAAATATGCAAAAAGTCAAAGTTTGATTTACTATATTTTAAACAATTCATGGAGTAAGTATCAGGGTTTAGGCTTCATGATATACTGTAAAATCTGATTTGCTTTTAAAAACAGAAAATATTAGAAGAACATGCTGCTCTGTACTGAAAATGAAACAACTAACCCAGGTTCTGATACTCAATAGTATTAAAGTATTCCATAAATATACTTGATATGTGCAATGTATTTGACCTAAAGTGATTATGGTCTTCTTCTCATCAACTTTGCTTTCACATACAAGATTGGTATTAGAGTTTTTAATACCATTTAAAGTGAAACAAGAGTTTATCTTCACAGTGTCACTGAGTACATTTACATGGACACTATTACTCTAAATAGGACAATATTCTGAATTTGACATTTGTCATGTAAACAGCATATTCCATTTGGATATTCTGAATTAGGTCTCAAAAACTGGATTGTTTTGGATTAATTTATGTTGAGTATGCTGATATTACACTGGCTTTAAAGAGAGTATTTGGACATACAGTAAATTCAGTATGCATCTCATTTGCTGTTTTTACGTTATGAAATACAGTCTGCAACAGAGACAAAGATCCTCTCTGGTAAAACTGGATGAATCCAAAGAAAACACTACATTTTTGGTCAGAAAGAGAAACACATCTACTGCTGAATATTATCAAAGAGAATATCAACAAGTTTTAAGATGTGAGCAAATATTGAAAAGGTGACCTTTTACAGAGGATGTTTGAAGGACTGAAACGCAGAAACAGACTGTGTTTGCACAGTGAAACGTCTGCCAGCGGAAAACTTAGACAAAAACCCTGTTTTTTTTTTTGTTTGTTTTTTTTTTAAATCAGGATACATACAGCTGCACACAAACACAAATTATAATGCAATATTCCTATTGATTAGTCCATGTACACAGCTGTTAGGAATTCTGCCTTTATCAGAATTAAGGGGGGGAAAGTGAATATTTTATGCATGTAAACACAGTGACTGCTCGTGTTTGTCAGCTCTGAAAAGAAATTCCATCTATAAGAAACGATTAGAAAATATTTATCATTTCTTTAGTCATTTACTTCTTCGGGCATTTAGATTTCACTGGATTTTATTTTTCATTTATGTACTTATTTTTATTCAATGCAAATAGTGTCAGAAGATATACTGTAGATAACACAGTGTCTCTCACAGCAAGTGAAAACATAAACCGCTGCTTCTTTATGTCTTCCCTACAACTTGAAACTGGCTCATTTTATGGTTTATTAAACTGATTAATTTCTAATGTTAGAGTGCTACAGCAAAGGCAAAAAAACCCTTTAAATGTCTCTCTCTAATGTGTGTATTTAACCTTGTGGTCAGTGGAGTCTTTCTATTAAAATCCTGACTGCTGTGTTCCAATATGTCTGATGCAGCCCATGCGTGAGTGGATGAGCAGTGTGGAAATCATACTGTGACATGTGCCATGCTCTTCTATTCTAATGACCAAAGAAATCCTGACTAAGACAGAGAAGTAGGCACATTTCTAAGTAAACAGCTTTATAACTGCTCATTGCGTGATCCATAAACACGGCTAGTTGTTTTACACCACAACCGACCACACTGGCTGGCTTCCAGACAATGATCAAAAGCACAATGAGATCTCAAAGTGCACAATACTGTTAAATTGTGCTATAGGCTTTAATGCATTTCATCCTGCCGGAGTAAATATCATGTCTTCAAACTAATGTGCAATCCATGGACCTGCTGGGCCATCGTCTGGGGCTACATGTCTGTGTTGTATGTGGTAACTCAGGCTGGTCACCATGGAAACCAGTCTGAACGAACAAAGACAGAAAGTTTGTTCAACATGGAGGGGCAAGGTCAGCTGGCCATGTGATGTGGGTGGAAGTGGCAGCAATCAGAGGTTCAGAGTGTAGGGGCAGGCTGCTTGCATGAAAGTAAAAGAACTTCTTTGCCTTTGCAACCTTACATTGGGGCTTCGCAACTTGAGTCAAGGAGTCACGGTGTCAAAACTTTTCCTTGGTTGAAGCTTACAGACACCATAACCAGAGCACCTACCTGACCGTACGTGGTATAAACTGATGCTTGACATCTGTATCCCTACTGTCAAACGCAAGGCTCACAATGACAAAAACAAGATATAAAGAGCGGCTGAGGTAAACTGACAGCTGGATATGTGAGAAGCTGCAAATGTCTGTCAGTCTATGAGAAAAATCACACCAGAGTCTCTATGAAGTTTTCAGTGTCACAGCATTCTGCAGAAGTAGGCAGGGGTTCAGCAGCCTTAGCCCCAATTATAACCCAGCAGATGACTGCACATCACACAGAGCACTGTTACTATACAGTAAAGGGAAAATGAATACTCCTCTATTACCACTGACACATTCCGCCTCAGATCAGCCTGAGATGTGACTGATCTCCGCCAACCCGCTGACAGATCTAGTGACAGAAAAGAACCGTCTCTCTGCACTTGCGCAACAATAAGAACCTCCTGCTGGCACGGCAAACAGTGAAAGCAGTCATGCTACGCAACTGTTACACACTTACATCGACTATTAATCACTAACCCAGTAAAGTCTGAGTTAACGGTGGGGGTTTAACAACAAATGTATATCAAAGAAGAAACATGCAGTAATGTTGACATATACAACTGTACAGTATCACCAGAATTTATTTGAGCACTCAACTGTACTTTTGTGTTTCTAATCTATAGACTGCATTTTTACTGTTTGATGTGATTCCTGAGTAGGTGGTAAAAAAAAAAAAAAAAAAGAGGTTAGCTTTTCTGATCCACATCAGATTTCTCATACACAAATCGTGAAATAGGCCATGTTTTAAAAACGAGCTATTCAGTCCAACTCCTCCGTTAACCTGTTTGGAAATAAATGATTAGGAATGTTCTTAAAAGTGTGTGATTTACAACAGAAAAAAGAATGAGAGCAAATAATAGGCACATTTTATACGTTGTCACATTAATACAGCGTCCTGTCACACAGTCCTATCAGAAACAATGATCAGAACTTGGTAATGTGCTGCTGAGCCTGTACATCTAGGCTGGAAATAAGTATGCTCTTGTGGATAAACAGAAAGTAGGAAACAGAGTCCTTCTCCAGGGAACACTAGATAATTCCCTATTGAGCCCATTGGCTCCCACCCATGCGCACATACACATGAGTGAGACATGAGTGAGAATATTTATTAGTAGGATACTGAACTCTAATTAAGCAAGGTGGAAGGAATACATGCAGGTGTGGGTTGCACCTGGTTTGTGAAACCCTCGCATCTCCAAGTCGCAACTACACGAGGAGGATCACACTCTCCCTTTCTGTGGCTGTGACATCACTGTCAGCCCACACCCCTGGTGCTACCGATTCAACACCCTGCGATGTTCTGCCCCTCCTGCTGCACCTTTGAGGTGCCAGTGCAGGCGTGAAATTTGGCGGGCCTGGAAGCTATCCACACGAGAGAGTAAATGACAATCCACATCAAGAGAATACACTCATGCTGCTTGACTGGCAGGATAATGCCTGCTGGTTGCTTCCAACTCTTCAGTTCCAACACAAAAGTGTACAGAGCAGAGTAATGCACCAAAAGTAAAAACACAGCTGTTTTCATCCTCACTCAGGGAAAGACAAAACCGTTCCTCTAATTCTTTATTCCAGTATTCCCCACATGCAGAAATATCTAGCTACTGTTATATGACACATTATCTTCAGCTGTCAATGCAGTCAAAGTCATTTTACACAACCTGTCCTGGAAATGTACCATACAGCTGCTAATGCCATGACTCCATTTTGGGTCTTCACCTGTTGCTATGAAGCCAAATTGAAATTTGTCCATGTGTCACAGTGTGAGTGTGTGTGAGATGCACTGTGAGCCAGTGAGAGCATGTGTTTTATCAGTTGCTGGCGCTTGTTTGAACGGAGCCATGATGAAAGCCTAGACAAACACAAGGGAATGTCAACTGAGGACTAAAGTCAACAATCAGAGCTCCGAGTTTGCAAGGACCCCTGTGAGAGAGGCCACACCCCCCCAACACTGCCCCTAACCGTCTCTTCACAATAACCCTCTCCACCAACACAGACAAGGCAGAGATACTCCATACAGGAACAGCTATGCTCCTGTTTTAGTGTAAGGATGCATGAGGAGAATATGAATTATGAGGCAGAGGGAAAGAAAAACTGAGAGACAGACAAAAAACAAGCTCATAAAAAAAACTACACCAGGCTATTTTTTCCTCTCTTTCTTCTCTAGAGCTCAGCATCAAGGATTAAAGAAGACTTGGGGTAAACACTGTCCAAACACACTAGTGAACCAGGAAACTGCATGTCCATACTCTGCTGGTAGAAACAAAACATACAACTAAAATTGTTCCTCACACTGTTAGTAAATGAAGAAAATAGGCAAAGCTTTATGTATTTATTATTGTGGAGATTACAGCCTCGTATTTTTGGTCTGGTAATGTACTGTGAAGGCAGCGGAAGGGCAAATGGTAAAGCAGCCTGGGCAAACATCTAGCTCTATTCAAGTCAGAGCTGAAGCTTCACTTTTTTTCCCCTTTGTCCGTTTTTGTGTGGGAAGCCAGTAGAGCAGGCCTGAATCCCTATTGAGTCAATGTGCTGAGACGTTTTCCCTTTTACTAATGCTAAAGTAGGCATGAGCACTAATCCTTTGGGGTTAAATGGAGCCTCCTCTGGGGTTTCCCTATCCTGGGAGAGCTGGGGGTGGGTGTTGCTGGAGCACAAACTGAACTTTAATGTATTTGGCAGGATTTTGGCTTGAGTTTTGCAAACTATGTTAAGAAGTTACAGTTCAAAACCGGTAATGCAAAAACTGGTTGTTAAATCAATCTATGTGATGCATGAAGCTACTGAAATTCCACTTTTCCCATGGCAGATGCTCAGGTGATATGCATGAATAACAGAAATACTGATGATGATGATAATGAAATTTTAATGATCACAGAGGAAAAATTGGGTCACTGGAGCAGCAGAGAGAAAGTTATGGATGGGGGAAAAAAAAAAAGATCAGAGAATTATGTGTAAAATAATACCAAAGTAAAATGAGAAAACAGCTAATGACCCTGTAATTCAACCACTATGTTTTTGATTAGAAAATCCAAAAAGGACATAAAAATACCTACCACCATATGGGAATAAAAAACTGTGTGCACACAGTATAAGGAATACATGCAATCATAGAAAAGATGTGAAAACGTGACTTCTAACTGCTTAAATGGATATGGAAAGAACCGCATTTGCAAAAAAAAATGATGCAGTCATTGTGATGGATATTTTCAACTAGGAAATGCTGGCATTTTACACGCTAACAGTGACCTTTACCAAGTGGAGAATACATTTTTGAGAGCCTATTGCGCCGTTATGCAGAAACTTGATGCAGACGGCTACAATTCAATCAACAGAAAGAATGCTCACCAATAACACCCTCCACAGAAAGGGACCATTTCCATTTCAAATCACACCCGTTTTTACACCAACACTGTGAAGGCATCAGCGGCTGCCAAAGTCTGGCAGATCCTGCCCCCAGTGTTTTTCCCCTATCGCTGAATATAAATTCACAACTCTGTTATTGCTTGTGTGACTGATGTTGGTTAAAATGACACGACCACTATTTACTCAACACATCTACCCATCTCCTCTTTCAGTGATTTGCTGATTGATTTCCTCTACGTTTCACTGGTGGTCTTTGATGGTCAGCTTGGAGAGTTCTTACAGGCCTGTGAAATGTCCCAGCCTTGTCTTTTTTCGTTTGTGAAATCGGAGTATGTTTGTCAAAGCTATGATCTGTAAGAAGGAAAATACTGCTTCTGGGCCCAGAGCCCTCACCTTAAGAAGCACAAAAAATCTGTTTCACTTCCATCTTTCTGTTTGCACAGAAACACCTCAAAGACATGAGAAGTTTAGTGTATATAAACCTGATCCTGTCTTCACAAGCAATTATAATTCTCCATGGTAATTAAATGCAAAGTGTTAAGAGGTTATCAGAAAAATACTGGATGCCCGTGTTCATACAAGTACAAGTTGTCATATTTAAATGACGTCAATGACTGGCTTTTGTTACGCTGTCAAACCTGTACCTGTTTGACCTAAAGGGAGGAAAGCCTTTGTGTGACCGCTCCAGAAATTTCATCCATTACTTCAGTCTAAAGGTTTTTGGTGGTGTTTTTGTCATTCCTACCTATGAGGTCTAAATCTTAACTTAAAATTACTTTTTCTGATTTGATAATATTGTCATGTTTATTATACATTGAACTGATCCATTAACATGGTTTTCATTAGGAGAAAACAAATACAGACACATATGGACACTGGTTCCTCCTCTCTTTGCTTTGCTGCAGTGGGGGTATAAAATGGATCTACTCCAGTTACCCCCATTTCTACCTAAAATATTCCACTCACAGCTCTACCACAAGCAGCTTACAGTCTTGTGTTAATAGGTGGGCGGCCCTCGATGAACACTTCTTTCAGTTAGGTCTTAAACTTCCCCTCATTTCAACCACTCCTTTTATTCGCCATCATTACTTTCTTAGGGCTTCCTTTGAACATGGCTCCTGGCTGCAGTGAAATGAGACATCTGATATCCAAGTCACTCAGGATAAGTGCTAGAGCACCAGTGTCAGACACGGAGGCGCAGACACCTCCTTGTTGTTGGAATGGTTAGACGTGTTACCTGAAAACACACTGAGGAGAAGTTTAATTCCAATTAGATGGCTGCAGTTCCTCAGGTTTTCACAATATCTTAAACTGAAGACACTTTTACCTCAACAAAGTGAACCAAATGTCAACCTACTTCTAGCTACCTTCTGTAGACGATAAAATAATGATGAAAAGGAACTGCATCACCTTAAACAACCACAAACGTGTGTGGAACTGGATAATGAGAATGTATTTCAAGCCAGTTATTGAACAACTTCAACTTGATGACACCACCTTTGTGAAAAGCATATACACATATAAAAATCTCTAGTTTCTTTTGTACTTTGTTAGCAGTCTCTAGTGTTAAAAAAACGTAGTGAGTTGAGAAATCATTAAAAAGGGTAATTTTTAGATACAACTCATGAGAGTAAACAAAGTCATCCAGATCATAGAGGAAACGCAGTCAGAGTTAGTGTTTGGCACAGATAAGTGAACACTTTGATCACAATGATGGCGGCTCTGTGTGATGAGACCTCCCTTTTTAGTACACCCTCTTTGCTTTAACCAAAATGTGGTTGCCTAACATCCTTACTTCCTGTATTTGTTCCAATCATCAGGGCCATTACGGACCTTGAGGTCGTCTACAATCTATCTTATCTTATCTAGAGCAGCAAAGACTTGGTTTGTTTCACTTGATAACATTAGCCCCGACTTCCTCTAAACCTTGACTGACCTTTTCATAAGACACTCACACTCCTAATCTCAAAAGACTAAAGCACTAAATTCACCCACAAACTGTAGGAATGTGCTGCTGAGTTGAACATCAGAAAGCTGTGTTTGTCTTAAGTTTCTGTGGGTGCTTACACAGGCATACGGAGTCCATTGTAAAGATAAATGCCAGCATTTAGCTAAGACTGGAGAAAAGATGCTAAGTTGGCTAATTACAGATTTAGTACAGGAATGGTTACTAGTTACAAAGCAAGAGAGAAGGGCTTCAATTAGCTGCTTTAGAGATGTATGCTGGACTGTGAAAACACTGTATGGTAATTCTATCTTTTACCCCCTTTTATTGTGCTGATTAGTGCAGAGGGGGGAGAGTGCTCTATCTAATCTGATCACAGAGCATTGTGTCGGGAGTCATTAACCTATAGGAGGTCCTGAGGTTGACAAGTCAGCTCCTACCCCCCTCTACCTTTTTTATGGAATTCGCTCATCCCTGAGTTTCTCTGTCTCTGCAGACAACACAACAGAAACCACAAAAACATCCAAAGAACACAAAAGATGAGGGGAAAAAACAGCCGATAGGGCTATTTGCATGGCTTGTCATTCTTCTATAAACACATGGCTCAAATGACTACTGACTGAGGCCCCCGGGCTTTCCTAAGCAGCAGGATGTCGGCCCCTTTAGTCTCTGTTGCTACAGGTTCTTTTCTTTTTCTAGGCAGCATCGTAGTCTTGAAAGATGATGGGGTCAGCCTACTCCTCAACATCTGGGATCTGCATTAAAAAAGACTAGTACAGCAATCATGGCATGACGAGGCCATGTTTCATGTCACTGGTTTCTACATTCATATGAATAGAGATCCAAATAGCTCCTTCAGTCAAAACTTTTCTTGACAGCCATATAGCACAGCACCATGATGTCTACATTTACATTTATATAAACCCACAGTAATGAAATCCAACATCCGTCTACATATTTACCCATTCACTTTATTTTTTTTCTATAAAACCTCTTTTTATCCCTGTCACAAACATTACATCCTCTGCTAATCAAAAATGTGAATTCTCGAGCATAACCAACAGAACCTCTCATCCACAAATCCTAGTTAAACTGTTGTGATACTGAAAAGCTGCCTGTCAGGATGGCAGCGAGGAGATGAAAGGCCCACAGCAAAGATCGCTGCTGATTGCCTGTAGAGGATGAATATGCAAATAAAGGAGAAGGTAAATGAAAAACAAAGCGGGGGTTTTGGCAGCAGCCTTTTACATGTTCCCCTTAATTTGGCATTGGTTAAGAACACGGAAAGTCTATCAATAATGAATTCCAGTCAGAGCACGGAAGGAGACATGAAGGGAAATCAGTCTCCATTTTTCCCTTGTGAGCCCCTGAGCAGTTTTGGGGCCTATTGTATTTCACACAAGCTTTTCAGTGAACACACACTAAGCTTAAGTGACAGATAAATGAAAAATTGAGAGAGATAAAATAATATCCATAACACCTAGCTTACACAGCATCGACTAGACCGGAGTTGTGTGTTTTGGCAGACAGTCCAAAAAGTAGGACACCACAGTCTGCCAACTGCCAGCCCTATCTATTGACCACAACAAGAGCAAAAAGTAAATCAATTATCTGGTCGAACGTCAGTCATGGAAGAAAAACTGTGTTCAAGACAGACTGATAAAGAAGAAGAAGACCAAGTGCACACTTAGTAGTTGTTCTGTTGACACCAGAGCCAAAAGGCACTTGAGCCAGCACTTAGCAAAAGTGTCTTAATATATTTAGCTATGCAGTTCCCTTTTTTGCAAACACACACAACAGGGTTGAAAACAACCTGTCTGTTGTCTAAACACAGTGAAATTGACCAGGCAGAGTAGATTGGATCCTTGGGAGAAGCAAGCACCTATCCTTTTGAACAAAAAATGAACTGGGCTATAGATTCTCCCAGGTCCTGAGATAACGGAAACCCAACACCCTCGTCCTCCAGTGGGGCTCTTTGTATGTCTGAGAGAGGGTCAATCAGCAGCCGCTGACAGATGTGTCTGCAGTCGATTTAGGAAAGGAAGCCATGGTGAGGTCAGGCACAGGTTTCACGGCTGTGTCACCCTGGAGGGAAGACAAGGATCAAGCCAGGATGTCGGAGACTGACCTCTTCTCACCTCGCAGCCTTCGACACATAACACCTGGATCAATATGATAAGACAATTAAGCTCATTACAAAACTAGCAAAACATTAAGCCTTTGTGTGAAGTGTATGCCAACTTGCCTTCAAATTACAGCATACAGGCAAACAATGTGTATTTTTCTGAAAAAAAATCCCATTGTGTTTTGAACAAAAGTGAGAGCCACTCCAACTGAAAAGCAAACAAATCTAAAAAACTCAACTAGAGGTCTCAGTAGTTTTGGCAGATGCTCCAAGCTTAAGTGTCTGTTCAATTAGGCACTCCAGTTAAGATGGCAATCATGGATTAACTGTGTGCTGATGTGTTGATGAGGCTGAAGTTGGAACGCACTCCCCTGTCCGGGCAAAATAGCCAAGCATGAATTGTCAACACTGGTCAGACACTTGTACAGTCACTTGTCTGGTACAAACCATCCTAATGAGGCCATGACAATTGCCAGGAGTAAAGGTCTACATCAGTTCATGAGCAAACAATGGGGGGATGGAAGAAAGAGATGGTAGAGGAGATTTTAAATGAGTTGTGTTGCTGTGAATAACATGAATAGCATTTTCTCACTGCGAACAAGCTAGAATATTTTGTGACTGAAATCTATGGAGATCTTCAGAGTTTTGCAAAGTACAGCTTCCCCATTCACCTATTGTCAGAGTAAAACATTAGAAGGTCTCTAATGCTAATTTGCTGAGATACTTAGTTCTTTTGTTTGTCAGTTTTTTTATTAATTATAGCAGGCAAGCTCTCTCTCTCTCTCTCACTCACTCACTCACTCACTCACTCACTCACTCACTCACTCACTCACCCACTCACTCACTCACTCACTCACTCACTCACTCACTCACTCACTCACTCACTCACTCACTCACTCACTCA
>JAPQRQ010000008.1:13002771-13036560 GCA_037367365.1 Apogon talboti
CTCTCTCTCTCTCTCTCTCTCTCTCTCTCTCTCTCTCTCTCTCTCTCTCTCTCTCTCTCTCTCTCTCTCTCTCAAAAGGCAGAAAGCCTGAAGTCTCTCAGCTAGTTATTTTAGTATAACACCTTTCTAAAAAAAAAAACCCTGTTTACTTCATGAAAACGAATACAGACCCTTTGGGCTTTCACAACTGAATTGCATAACAGGCTTGATGTAATTAACACAAAGTCATATTGGCATTAATGAATGACATGTAAAGGGAGTCTCTGTATTAACAAGTGTCACACAGATCACTGACCCACTGGCATCGACATGAAGTTGATGAACGGAGTTGCTCCATTGCAGCTCGATTCTCGGGGCTGTGGTGTCAGCCTCGTCAGGTAGCCGGAGGGGAGATACTGAATATGACGCAGAGCAGGAGAGAGTGTTGGCTAGGTCAGGTCTGCCGCACAACCCTTTGACTAACAGGGTGAGTCACTGCTGCTCTTTTAGCCTCAAAGGGACAAAACCTACCGTTTGGTCTCATTTAAACACGGGAAAGAGGGTCAAACGGTGAGCGGTAGGGGAAAAAGTCAGTATACGTTAGACAGACTCACATGTCCATTCTGCACTAACACATACACATACAGTACAGGAATGTTCTAGAGGATTACATTCACCTGCTCGCTTTTAATGCACTACAGAGGGATTTATGATTTGTTTTTGTTTGTTGACGTACTATGGTGAGTCACAAACACTGGTGTTGCCAAGATGCAGATGTTCATATCATAATTGCTGCAGTTTGATTTTAGAGCTTCATCAAACTACTTGTATTAACTATTACTTAATAAAAAAAAGGAGCCAAGTACATCAATGGAAAAAATTAAGTTGCAATACTTTGAGTTGCCAAAAATTGTTGACAGTTGTATTGTAATCCAATCAACTCACCAGAACAGTGAAGATTCAGACCTGTAGTATGTTCAATATATATTCACAACGCCAACTGCACACAAAGCCTTTTTTTTTTAATTTCTTTTTAGACATTATTCTAGCTCATTATGACAACATTCATTAATATCTATTATGTTTTACAGTCTTTTTTAAAGCATGCCTTGTATTTGCTTCACAGAATTAAAGTTTTTTTACTTGTAGTACAGATGCAGCATTTAATTCACTTATTTGGACAGTAAAATATTGTATTTTATTAAAGCATTTAAATAAAAACTCACTTGTAATGAGTAGATAAAAAGAACATCAACAAAACAAACCATTGATAGCAAAACACATCTCATACAAATACATATATTCTAACTAAATCAAGATTAACAAAATCTCAGGCTGATAAAAAAAAAAAAAAAAAAAAAAAAAAACAGCAACAGGTCAGATTGTGTTTCTCTTATTCTCAGCAGCAGGTACACATGATGCACATGCCAACTTTTCCCCTCTTGCTCGTTTCTGGCAGTGAGAACTGCCTTCCAACACATGATAACCTGCTTCTCTAAAGTGTAAGTATCTGACAAGGATGTGAATGCCTTTCTCCTTTCCTCCACTCCCTCTAGTGCATCTCTCCAACACTACATCTTTGCTATGGATCCACCGAAGAGGAGGGAAGCAGAGAGAGAGAGAGAGAGAGAGAGAGAGAGAGAGAGAGAGAGAGAGAGAAAGGCAGAGAGGGAGGGAGAGACAGAAGCCCCTCCTCCAGATGACATCAGTGGTCTATTGAAGCAAAGCTAGAGGCAAACACAACTCCACATTTGTACTGAGATCTACCCGTGCACCTATGTCCTTCCACAGCCTACAGATTGTGTATGTGTGTGAGGGGGGACACCGATAAACACTGCTAGAGAGAGAGAGAGAGGGAGAAAGAGAGAGAGAGGAAAAAAACTCCGATTAGCTCTAGCCTTGTGTGTGAAAGAAGCCTTTTTTTGGATCTCACTTTAAATCCTCCTAGCCTGGATTGGATTATATTTTTCCCAGTTTAAGAGGATACCTGTTACTTTCCATTTGTTTTTTGGTTGATTATAGAGGTAAGTCTGTTTTTTTGCTGGTACGGTGCTATTGGAAATGCATCTTTTTTTCCCCCCCGAATCTTTTTGGATCTTCAAGAGGATTTCAAAGTTACACAGAAGCGTCAGGGGTTGCTTATATGAAATTAGTTGCCCTCTTTTCCCACCCTTTTTTTTATTCCTGGCCCAGACAAAACATATTGGTCGGTTGGTTCCGTCGGTAACGCTTTAGGCAACGCGTGTGTGCACTTTTCTCCCATCATCCGCAACGCTTTTTTTTTTTTTTTGCTCTTTTACTTCACACAGTGCAGGCTGTTTCCACTGAAAAGCAGCAGAGGGGGAAAAAATCTGACTTATACTCGTCTATGTGGTCATCTCATGCCCATTTCATGCCTGCAACTTGCTGCTTCGATTCCATGCTGCGTTGCGTCTCTGTTTATCCTGCGCATCTGATACAGAACACCAAATCTCCTTTAAAAAATAATTTCAGACATCCTTAGTGTTTTAGGATTAATTTCTTGTCGCAAAGCGCTACACACTGCAGAATCACATCCTGCATCATCGTCTTTACAGTGGTTAGAACATGTGAAACGCACTTAAAGACGCATCTGGGACGTCTAACATCTTTTCGTCGGCTATTGGTAAAATAAACAGTGGAGGATGAGAATATGCAAACTTGATAGGATTAGGAGTGTGTGTGATTTAGAGACGGCGTCGCAGCCCGGGCAGACTCCCCGGTGTGCATCTGAAATTGCAGCGCAGATCCCGCGGAGTTAAACATGAAGGGGCAGCTGGGAAAACTCCGCTAAATGCGTCTCCGGCGTCACTGACTGGACCACTCGGACAAGTTCCTTTTTCCCTTTCATACTGAACCGTGCAGATGTAAGCTTGTCTCTATAGATAGACGCCTCCGAGAACAGCATTATGTTGTGAGGGCATTATTCTGCAGGGCCGCAGTCACGATGGACCCCTAAACGCACCAGCGTAAAAACGCATTGAAGTTCCCTTTTACGCGCCGGTTCGCTCCCCGTCAGCGGCCCGTTTAATGCAAAAACATACAGTAAGGTTACATTAACAGTGTCTCTATGGTGACTGTCGCATTAACAAGCATCCAGAAACAGACGCAAGAGGTTTGCAGTAAGATAAAACCTTCTGTTCATATGACCGAGTGACAGCGGATTCTCCACTCTTATGTCGAACCACGGTGCTGATGAATCAAAGTCCTCTGATTGTTTTATTCTCGCCTTACAAGCCTGATATTTGTCCCATTAGATCAATGTAATAAAGTGGGTGTCTTTATTTCTTCTGTAAACGTGTCTTAGGCTGTATATCTCATAGGCAACTCCCAGACAGGGACAGTTGTTAATCCAATTTAACACAGCTTTATATCTTCTGTGACAATAAGGTCGCCCCGGCTTTAACAATGACTGATACTGTATACTGGCCACGGCCTGAACCAGTAAAATCACCAAATAGAAGCAGACTTGAGTCCACTTTAAGCAGTGTATTGGTAGCTCTTTGCTGTGTAAAAGAAATAGTCTAAACATGGACGACCCTAGGACGGATCTAATTGTCTTCACTAATAACTGCCTGAGGCAAAAGTCCCCAATTAATCATTTTCACATTTCAGATTAACAACTATTAATAACCAGGTCACTACAGACTTGGTTATTGACATAAAAGTTAAAGCATAAAATATGAACGAGAAGACGTCCAATTGTCATAACAAGCTGTTACACATCTGTTACAGCTCTAAGGAGGCACAATTCACTTATTTCATAATTTATTTGGCAACTGAAATGTATCTTTATAGTATCATTTCTAAATGTCAAGGAGCAAATAATTTATGATTTGTTAGTTATAGTAAAGGTGTGAACATGGCTGCAAAGCATAAATACTGCAGGAAAAAAAGCCTTTGCAGGCAACATGACTCAGGAAAAACCATGCCAAAGGGAGGTTAACAAATCCCTGTTTAGTAGACGGGAGCCTGGCCTGGGCTAAGACAGGATCCTGTACACAAGCTTAACATGAGAATTCAATGTTTTGGTGTTGCTTGTCACATACAGAGACACACACACATTTCATCTTGCAGTGCCTACCACCCCCATGTGGGGAAAACCATTGCAGCTGCTAGAGAGCTCTCCTTTCAGGCTGTTACAAAAGAGAGACCCCCGTCTGTCCCAGACTCTCTGTGCTCTTAATGGGCCTGCAAAAGTATCATCTGTTCAGCCTATCTAAAGCCAGCGCCAGGAGGCCACATACCAAATCTGTGAAGCTATCAGAGATTTTTGCCCATTTTCTCTTCAGCTGGAAATGTGTTCATGTGTCCCTGTGTACTCAGATGTGACTATGAATGTTCTATTGTGTCATGGCACCGCAGCAGTTCACTGCCTGGTGTCGTGACATACAACAGAATAATGTGTGAATCAGTAGCACTGACAAAGTAATAAACAGACAATCAAGAAACAGAAATTACTAATAGAACAAAATAAAATTGAAGACAGCATGGTTTCAAGTGTTTTCAGTTAAAAATAAACATTATTTAATTCATCGCTGAACAATTTCTCAGGAATTAAATTTTTCCGGCCTTATACATTAGTCAATATAATGGCGAAGTAAAGACAATGCAGGACACACAGAAGAAATACAACAAATAATCAAACCTGATCAAAAACAAAATACTGTAACGTGCAAATACTATGTCGTGTACAATCAATGATAATTCAAAAACTATACAATGAATTATAGTGAATAATCAACAGCAGATACAAACAAGATGATTTCCCACTGGAGAACTCTGCCGTGGTTTAAAATTAATTTCAGGCCTCATGAATAATTTAAAAGTCAGCCATTACTACCTCTACAGCTCCTTCCTCTTAAATACAACCCATGTAATATTATTCTGTATTTTATGGAACTAAAAGTCATTATAATCTGCAGTAGTTTTGACAAGCATGAAATTGTTTCTATTTGAATTTTTTCCAGAGCCTTTCTTGTGCAGTGTATAACTAGAGGGCACAAAGTCCTGGGCTCCGTTATTGCACACTAATGTGCATTTATGCATGTTGAGCTCACAATGGATATCAGTGTCCAGCTTTGTGTGAGCCTCCCACGCTCTCTACTGAAAGGTAACTAGCTGTATACACACACAGTTTTACCAGGATGCTCAATTTAACTCGGCCAGTTCAAATTAAATGAAGCAGAAGCCACTGCGACTACTCGGGCAAAAAAAAAAAAAAACTCCAGTCGGCCAGTTGGGATTATTAGAACGATAGAGAAAGACATCCATCACTAAAAAACCCCTCAGCCCCTTGTGACTGTGTGCATCTGAACACAGTATGTTAGTACGTTTAATCAAGTATACCTTATTGCCATTATGAAACGTATAGGAGTAAAATATAGGAGTTTTTAGTTTGCTTAAATAAACCAACTGTGTGGGCTATAAGGTCTACTTGCTTGCCTTGAAACAAACAATGGAGAGGGGCCACTCTCCTGAAATCTGATGAGCGTGGAAAAAGAAAAGAAAAAACAGCCAAGCATCTAAGCCTAACTCTGGCCTTTGAAAAATAATCGTGATGCACTCATTTCAAAGCAGACCTCTACATCATGTACAATTTAACAAAATAAAGCCACCATCAGCGTGCACTAATGAATAACCACTTTCTTCAACCCTTTAGTTCAACTTTATTCAAATCTAATCATCTTAACAACTGTTAAAAAGGCCGCATGAGTAACAATTGTAGCGAAATAACTGAAAATGGATCATATATAGATCATACTGTATTCTTGTGATAAGATGGTAGACCAGACAGTTACTTTCTTTGATGTAATGCAAAAAATTCAAGGATTCAATCAAGACCACATACTTAAAAATATTCAGAGGAAGGAGAACTTTTCAAACTGAGGTGAAAAAGCTATTCAAAATTGAAATAGCTTGACTAAGTGCTCCATTAAAAGTTAATTCCAACAGACAGCACACATCCCTCTATCATCCCGCCATTTTCTAAAACTCCCATTACATATCCCACATTATTTTTTCCTCAGACTCCTTTATTCCAGAAGTTAACAGAGGTCACATCTGGTGCTTTTCCCCAGACTCTAATCTAGTACTAATATAATATTGGACTGTGGGCCCATGTTTAGATGGAACAGACGGAAGGAGGGGTGTTACCATTAGACAGCATCTCAGGAGTTGTAATTGAGTTACAAGCCTTTCAATTGCCTAATCTTCTCCTTGTCATGGGCTACAACTGTTAAATGGCTGGGCCCCTTGTTCCTAATTTACCTTTACATGTCTTACAGCACACAGTGGCTGCCAGCAGGCCGTATGCATGGTTACGTATAAGGTCACAAAGCTATTGTGGAAAGAGGAAACATAACATTTTCCTTGGCAAGGGAAGTTCTATTTTAACAAACAAAAACAGCAGTCAGAGAATGTAAAGAGGACGGGGTGAGGGGAGGAGAGGGGTCATCGAGAGGAGCCGGGAGTGACAGGGGATGGATGCGAAAGCTGCCCTCCATGCAAAATTTAAATGGCCTTCATTTGTCAGGAGTGCTTTTCAACAGTGTCAATATTCAGCAATTCAGAGTTTATCTCTGTGGAATCTGGACAAGCCATACTCCGACAGAAGCCCAGATCTGCATTTGTGAATCACAGGACTATTTCTCTTGTAAAACTCTGAAACCTCAGCTAAACAGCAACCTGGACCGAGAGGGACAGAAGGGCTCCACCCTCAGTCATTGTGTAACGGTCCAGATCCCTGCTGTCTCTGAGATCCGCAGATATTTGTACATATCACCATAGAAAACAAATGTGCACTGTTTGAGTTAACAGGCTTTAAAAAGGTCAGCAGGAACAATAATTGCCTAGAAGAATGAGTAGAGGTTATTTTTAAGTAAGACTTCACGATTTAAGCGATATCATGTGGAACAACACTTCCCTGCAGTTAATACAGCTTTATCTGAGTCAGTTTGGATTTGTTATGTTATTTCATGGTTATTATTATTTCTTTGATGTGAAAACAATTTCAACACTTGAAATATATTACATGGTTAAAACAACAAAAACTAAAATTTTAAGTTGTGTTAAATACACATTACATTCTTTTATGAATCTTTATTCAATTTCAATCTCTTTGTGTCCAATTACTAAATACTGATCTTGTAAGAAGTAGTTTAATGTGGGTGCTAAATATGTTTGTGTCTGCTGTTTTTCAGATCACCACCCCAGGTGTGAGGAGGGGACAAGATGAGTCAAACTGCAGATGCGTGAGGACACAAGGATAAGCACACTGTCCCGTTTTGCTCCTTAGAGGCAGGGAAAACATTGCTTATCTGCTTTATGAAAAGGGACCATAGCCCTGGATTAATGTGTATACAGGCTCGACAAGAGAGCAGAGGATTCTGGGTTACCTCAAGACCTGGAGTGCGCAAGTGAACAGGCCTGGATTGAGCCTGCAGCACAGAGGATTGGCATGGCTCAGACCAGCTTTGTGTCACCTCATCATGCTCGTCGGGCCTGATTACAAAAAGGAGCCGATGCTAAAGCTCGTTCTGTTCTACACACGGATCACTTTACAACACCCAAAAAATCTAATTTGCAGTTATGGCTGTTAGGCTTGACAATTTCAACACCCATCTGGATTTTTAATATACCTGAGAGTGCATGCTTTGTCAGTAAGAGCGGATGCTTTTTCTAAAGGCTTATCTGCCATGGTAAAGGCATTGAAAGCATGAGCCTTTGACAACAAAAAAAGGAGGTCATCGTCCAAACAAGGATCAGCTCAGCAAACATTGACCAGGTCAGGATATCGCCAGAAACCCCTCTGACAAACTTTTCCTTCAGAAAGGATAAGAGCGAATCAAGAGGAAATTTTGATTGGGGTTTTGTTGCCTGGAAAGGATTTACCACACCGCATAAATCAGGTATGACAAATGAAGATGGCTTTGATTCTTTCTACTCCACTGACCAGACCTCAATTTCTAATGAGACATGCAGGAAAAGGGGTCATGGCAGGAATGCATAATTAAAGAATTACATAAGTATGTGGCTAATTAAAAGGGAACTACACGTCGACAGTGAAAACAGCAGACAAGCAAATGACACTTTCTGCTTTGCATTTAGTTAATTTCAAGGTTATGTACCACAACTTCATGAATCATTAAAATGAACTTTTAATTAAAAAATAAATTGTTAGGATTCTAATATGTAAATATACCACAGTTATGACTAAGAGTAATAATAAAGTAATATGTGGGGATAAATGAAGATCACAAATGTACTTTTTCACAACGGACTTAATTGTACTGCACCACCTGCCTCTAAAAACATGTCCTCCTTGAAAGTGGCAAAGTCTTTTGCCAAACCTTTTTCTCTTGTGAGAATTATTTCTTGAGGCTAAAGGGTGCATTTGAGAATTTGAATGGCCCAATACATAGGTAATGATCTAACAGGACTTACGACTATGCTGGTTCCATAGCAGTTCATCAACAAAGCCTGACTTTGTTCACCCGTGTGCTCTCTAGCGATGAAAGGCAGCCTTGAGATACAGAAACGTGTAAAACAACTAGGGAATGCTATTACATTTCACAAGTCACGGCTAAAAAGCAGAGGCACAAAGATTTAGTTCACAGAACTAAGAAATTGAAGCATTTCTTATCAAAACGAAACAAAAAGTAGCTCTGTTTATTCATGCGTAGTACCTTTTGAACTTATAATCCCAGAAATTACAAGTGAGTGACATTTAGCGAGCTCTGAAACAATTAATATTAAATAAAACTGTTATTTTCACTGTCTGGAAATGCTCATGATCAATGCATATCAATTTAATAGGACAACTTCTGATTCTTTCATCAGTTATTTAATCTAGAAAGTGCTGCAGGCAGCATTTCAAACACCCAGCAATTATGAGAACAGGAATTTGGCTCTCCTTTAAAGGTCTTGTGCATTAAATGTACCCTTGTGTCTTCTCCCCAGGGGCTCTTGAGTGATTAGACTGCCAGACAACACAGCTTCAAGATGGTGTGTCAATGCAAGGCCTTTATCCTCTTCCTCATCAGGGTTGGGCTGCTGCTGGGTCTTGTGAACCCCCTGGTGACCTCCACCTCATGTCCCTCAGCCTGCCGCTGCGATGGGACCTTCATCTACTGTAATGACCGTGGCTTGACTTCCATTCCTACTGGTCTACCCCAGGATGCTACAGTGCTTTTTCTGCAAAACAATCGCATTAAGAGTTCAGGCATTCCTACAGATCTTCGTAGGCTGTCAAATGTGGAAAAGATCTACCTTTATTGCAACAATCTGGATGAGTTTCCCACAAATCTTCCACTTGGAGTCAAAGAGTTACACCTTCAGGAGAACAACATTCGCATGATTACCCATTCCTCTTTAGCCCAAATTCCCTATATTGAGGAGCTGCACTTGGATGATAACTCAGTATCAGCAGTCAGCATCGAAGAGGGGGCCTTCAGGGACAGCAATCACCTCCGACTGCTTTTTCTCTCCAGGAACCACCTCAGTACCATCCCTACAGGCCTACCTATGAGCATTGAGGAGCTGCGCTTTGATGACAACCGCATCTCCTCCATCTCAGAGCAGTCGTTACAAGATCTCATCAACCTGAAGCGACTAGTCCTGGATGGCAACCTGCTCAACAACCGTGGGATTGGGGAGATGGCTTTCATCAACCTGATCAACCTGACCGAGCTCTCACTCGTGAGGAACTCCCTGACATCGCCGCCAGCTAACTTGCCAGGCACCAGTTTGGAGAAGCTGCAGCTACAAGATAATCACATTAATCGCGTCCCACCTGGGGCTTTTGCGTTCCTGAGGCAGTTGTATCGCCTTGACCTGTCTGGAAACAACCTGAGCAGCCTACCACAGGGTGTATTTGAAGATCTGGACAATCTTACACAGCTCTTGCTACGAAACAACCCGTGGCAGTGCACCTGCAAAATGAAATGGGTGCGTGACTGGCTGCGCTCATTGCCGTCAAAGGTGAATGTGCGTGGCTTCATGTGCCAGGGTCCAGATAAGGTCAAAGGCATGGCGATTAAAGACCTAACCACAGATATGTTTGACTGCACAGACTCAGAACTCATGCCCACATATGAGACAAGCACAGTCTCAAACACTCCACGGCCCTCACAGCCCCAGTGGTCCTCATTTGTGACTAAGAGACCTGTAATAAAAGGGCCCGACTTTGGTAAGAATTACCACAGCACTACTACTTCAGGCAGAAAGATCATCACCATCAGTGTGAAGTCAAGTAGTGCAGATACAATACACATATCATGGAGGGTGTCTCAGCCCATGACTGCCCTCAGGCTCAGCTGGCTAAAGCTGGGACACAGCCCCGCTTTTGGTTCCATCACTGAGACCATTGTTCAGGGGGAGAGGACGGAGTACCTGCTCACTGCCCTGGAACCAGAGTCTTCCTATAGGATATGCATGGTTCCCATGGAGACTAGCAACATTTATCTGTCAGATGAGACCCCTGTTTGCATAGAAACAGAAACTGGTTCTCACAAATCATACAACCCGACTACCACTTTAAACAGAGAGCAGGAGAAAGAGCCTTACAAAAATTCCAGTTTGCCTTTGGCTGCTATCATCGGGGGAGCGGTGGCTCTTTTGGCAATAATCATGTTGGCACTGGTGTGCTGGTATGTCCACAGGAACGGTTCACTTTTTTCAAGGAACTGCACCTATAACAAAGGCCGTCGGAGAAAGGATGACTATGCTGAGGCTGGCACTAAGAAGGACAACTCCATTCTAGAAATACGAGAGACTTCTTTTCAGATGATACCTATAAATCACCTGCCTGTGTCCAAGGAGGAGTTTGTGATACACACGATTTTCCCACCTAATGGCCTGAGTTTATACAAAAGCCCACACAGTGAGAACAGTATTAACAACAGGAGCTACAGAGACAGTGGAATACCAGATTCGGACCATTCCCATTCATGATATTGAACATGAACATTCATTGTGAGTGGGTGACTGTAACAGAGTGGCAAGACTTTTACACAACACTGGATATATAAGACTACGGAAGCAATGTTCTGTACATTTGCCATATAATTTATATTTAAGGACATTTTATGAAGAAGGAGAACGTTCCAGTTGCAGGCCATCACTGATCCACCAGTGGGTATTGTAACAAACTGCAATTCTATATTTTAGGGATTTGTAGTAATTTGTACTGTATTTCCTTTGCTTAAGGTTATCAACCAACTAAAAGAAACTCTGTGTTCTACTGAGATATGATGACTTGTCAACTGTGAAAGTGGGTTTTCATTGCTGTGTTGAACAATCAGACTTTAGAAAACCTTGTAGTATAAGCACAGGTCATTCTTTTAATTTTGTGGCTGTCTAAAAACAAAAAGGCAAAAAAATTACATGACATAAACTAAGGCACAGCTGATCGACTAATTCACAAAGTAGGCATGCTGCCCTCTTACAGAATGAGCAGCCGTTAGTGTTCTCCATGTACTTCCACCCAAGGATCTTATTCTGGTATTCACCGAGTATGGAGTACAAATAACTAAAGATGAGGTGCCATGCTTTATTTCTCTGCTTTGTTCAGTGTGTGGTTTTTTCTATTTGCAAGAAGAAGAAATAGAGCGGAGCAACCCGAGCAGGGTTCCTGTGTTTCTGATAGGATTGTAAGCCGCAGCACAGGACATATAAAGCACACCGACCTTAAGGAGCTCTCTGCTCCTCAAAACAAGAAGACTGGGCAGGCTGACACAGAGGACCCCCCACTAGCTCTATTTGTACAAGCCAACAATGGCCCAACGACAATGGCGGCATTCTTTAGTACCATGTACCATACGTCATTGTAGACACCAGGCCAAAAAAACACGACACGTTGGCTTTTATTAGAATTACCACAGTGTCAGCAACTCCTTGTTATGAGTATTATTTTGTATTGTTTTCCAAATGAACACATTATTATGTTGCCACAATTTGAAGTTAACTGTTCTTTACAATTGAAAACCAAAGTGCATTGTATGCCCTTTGGCCAGTCTTGTATGTGCCTTGATCCAATGCTTATTGTATTTAGCTTTTTAATAAAAAAACAGTGACTTTTTTTCATACACACTTGAATATGAAAAATATTGGTCATATTACAGAATAAAAGTGGATAAAAATATCTTTGCATTTTCTCACCATGAATACCCCCTCAAACTATATTTCTATTGCGCTAAGTGCTATTATCCCACTACTTTTTTTAAAGAGATTCATTTTTAATCTGCTCAAGTGAACTCTCTTAGTACAGACTCACAAGGAATTCTTTCAGGGATCTGTTTTATTCATTCAGAAGTCAAATTACTGCAAAGACATGTAATCTAAAAATTCTGAGAGACAAAAAAATAACCTAATGCACTTTCATCCTTCACAGAGATATGAACTCGTACACCGTAGCTCATAGCCTTAAAACCACATTTCCCTTTCCAAGACATAGTGAACTCTTTAACAATGCTGGGATACTGTTCTTGAAACCCAGTTTTCCACTCCGCATGCAGCCTGTAGAGCAGCATCTGCTTGAGGCTGCTGTTGTTCTTTCGTGCAGTGAAGCCATGTGTGACTTATCCGATTGGCCAGAGAGAGAAATATCGCAGTAGAGTAGAATTAAGGCTTTGGAGAGATTGGGCTCTAGGGTTTGATGAACCTACCAGGCACCAGGGCAACAGAAAACTAATGACGGGCCACCATATGGAGGGTGGTAGAGGCAGACCCTGCTGGGGATGCCCGTTCCTGCAGAGGACAGAGTATATCCACTGCTCCCGGCTCCCGGCAGCACACTTAATGACATGGTAGCAGCTCACTCGTGCGAAAGTCCATGAACAGTTACACATGCAAACGGAGTAAAATGACCTATTAGTGTTTAAAAAAAACGCAACAAAATATAACTGTGAAAGCTAACTCGAAGTTAATGCTTTACAGATTGCTCTCTGTAGATCTGAGTATTGACTAAACTCTCAGACAAAAGCACATAAGTATTCAGCATGTATCACAAAAACATCACATACCCACATTCACACACCCACAAGCTCTTAACACAGTGAAAGCTTTAATTACAGTAAGGGGAGCCGCTAAAAGCTGCACAAGTGATCCAAACCTTAAGTATACACCAACCCTGCCCTGTACACTAAATATACATCACATTAACCTGGAATTAAACTAAACAGTCACTCTACTTTTAGAATACTGAATAGGTTCCATATGAATGCTGTCAATACTTTTTTGGTCCTTTGCCTGAACGATCCTAGTTCCATCTTATTTAAGCAAATAGCCATAAGGGTAAAAAGAAGAAAAACAAAGTGTGTAGATCATTATCTTCCAAATTAAGATGTTACACTTTGATCAGTGGTCTTGATGGGAAATATAATTGTAATGATCTTTGATTGAGAACCCGACAGAAATCTGTGAGGTTTTCTTTCTCTGATTAATTGAATTGTGCATTGAAAAGATCATAAGATATTTTTATATTAGCATTTCACTGCCATTTTAAGGCAGTGAAACGCCATATATGATGAGAAATAGCAACACGCACTATTGCCTCAGAAGAGCATACATTTAGTCATCTAAAGACACTCACTTCTCACATTGTAATGACAAAAATGCAGCGATGTCTTTAGAACCAACCCATCTTTTGTTTTTTTGGGTAAATTACTCACATGGGTTTAAAGTGACTGACGTATGCTGACCACTTTTCAAACTGACTGTAAGAAATCCATTCACAAACTCACTTACTCTGATAAATTACATTTTAGCTAAATGATTAAAGGAGGTTGCTATTGTTTTGTCTTTCACCGAAAATAATAGATTATACAAAGCAGCTTTGAACATTTTAGCTGACCAAAGATGAAGCAAAATTAATGAGCCAGACTACCGTCGACCCCGGGTGACCTCACTTATCACTTAATGACCCTTAACCTATCTGCCCTCTTAAACAATTCCTTGATCACTTCGTTTTCACTGGGGTCAGACAAGTCTTTAAACAACTCAAGATGCCACATGCATTTGTCTCTAATGTGACACATACAGAAACTAATTATATTTGTCTAGATGAAAACTAATGGGGGCAGCTGCACTGTCTGCCCCAGGCTGCTGTTATTCCTATTGTAATGTGGTGGTCAGGCAGCCGGTCACATTTGCATTCCTATAGACACTGCTATCAAAGCACCCCTGGATGACCTCACTATTGCCAGCGGCTGGGCATGGTTCTTCTCCATCAGCACCATTAGCAGGATCAAAAAAAAGCACAGCACATACCCTATGACTGATTAGAGGTCAGAGAGGTCAGGTCAGACTCAGTTCAAGGATCTCAAAAGGTGAAAAATGGTTGCATATCGCAGCCAGAAAAACAAGCTTGTTATGAGGCACCCTACCCGTACAGTATGAGGATGCTCTGCTAGAGGAGTCTGGCAGGAATTACAGGATATTCTTAGATAAAAAGTATGTGTACATGAAACAAAAACAAGTGGAAAAATGCTATGAAGAAGCAACAAAGGAACAACATTTCTTAACTGCCTGAAGTGCAAATGCTCATATAAAAAGGTTAAAGAAATGAGTTGATAGAGAAAGTTTATCTACTAAATTTGACATCTAAGGCAAGGGTGGCATAGTACATTATATCAAACAGGGCTCTGTACTGAAAAGAATCAGGCGAGATGATGTGCATCATGGTAAAGAGGGTCACAATTCAATTTATAGCAACACTGTAAGCAAGGCAATATATGCTTTGTTTTGTTTTTTAACCAAAGGAGGAATAATGTCAAAGTGTCAAGCTACTTCTGTCTCAGTTTATGCCGTTATATTGTCTCTAAAGAAATCTACACCACTGTTATGTTGCAGTCAGTTGTTAGAAACATAACACAAATCTCTGTAATAAGCAGGTGACTGTGCAAAAGCTATGTAGTGTTTGTGAGAACTGAAACAGTAATATAAAATACAGCGCTGCAACAATCCTCTAATCAACGTAATTTTTCTTGCTTCTCTAATATTAAAATGATATAAAATGCTTGGTTTTGACTAAAGAATATATAAATCAGGAGTAGTTTCCAATGCAAAGTTGGCAAAAGATAAAATTAAACATATTTATATAGTAAGGGGTCTAAAATTAATATCAGCCAAGAACTGAAAGCTGCGAAATTTGGGGTTTGGCAAATAAATACAGCAGGGCCAACTGCCACCTGGGACCAATTCATTTTTAGTAGAAAAAAGAAGTTTTTATACACAACATGGTGTTAAATACTTTGTATTATGTACCACCATAAACGTATTTGATCAGTGTATGATCGTTGTAGTCACTCTAGTTATTCTATAAAACAGCCTACGCGCCCAGCACATTTATTTTTGACGTGATGTTTACTATTAAATTCCTATTGAAGTGATACATGGCCATATAACTTCAGACATAGGCACCGGCTTATTTATAGTAACATCGACTACAAGAAATGTTTTTTCATTTTAGTTGCCCATTAAAGATGTGTTTGTTTACTGAGGACTGGAAGTACTCTTTAGTGGAATAAATTTTATGGCCAGTAAAACTCTTTTTTCCCCAGATGAATCCATTTTTGCATCACAGTCATAGCATCATAGTGTCTTCAGAGACAGCTGCATCGATTGTTTTGTTCTACTGTTCAGACAACAAATGCCTCAGTTTTGTTAAAAACACGCTTTATCTGTGAAAGCTAGTATTGAAGAGCCACATGTTCAAAACAAAAATGTGGGGGAGCTTTTTCTTCCCTTTCTCTCATGTCCTGTTGCACAAATCTTGCACATCAAACAGACTTGTGATTTAATGGCCTATAAATGCGGAGTGGAGCTGAGGTTAGAACCCAAGCCAAACCAAACCAAAGCTCAGGGCCTCCCACTAAGTTTGCAGTTTTGCTGTCGTGTTAAATGTGCACATGTGCACTTATGCAGACGTGAATGAAACATGAGACGGAAAAGTAAAAATGAATGTAATATATCTATGAATTTGACATGCAGTGTGTCGCAATTATTGCCAGCCTGCTTGTGTACGCCTTGTTGTTGGTGTGGTTTGTGTGAAAACAGTTAGGTTAGTGTTTTTGCTTTAAACTGAGGAGAGATCTTCACGGAATGACAATAATCAATTGTCCCATGGCTCTCATTTGACGGTGTAATTTTCCATTGACCGACGGGAGGTGAAAACCGACAGCTGAAGCCTTAAACAAAAGGGACAGGATGTTTTTGATTTTCGGGCCATCTTCATCAGTTATACTTGATTATATCCGACAGTGAGAGGCTCGTGCTCACCCGTGTGAATGTCTGCATATGTTATTGTGCTTTGTCTACATGCGAGTAGGCCAATTTATGATTATTTGTGCTTTCATGTGAACGACTGCACATTGTTCACACATCTAATTAACATAGAGACAGTCACACAGATTGATATGCATGGCAGCAAAATAACCTGAAGACATCACCTCTCCCCTTCACAGATGTTCCAAGACTGTCATATGACTTTGTCGCTCTCAGAAACAAGCACAGTGCGTTTTAGCGGTCAAAGAGTAGGGTGACTAAAACAGTTTGGCAAGAGACATGTCAGTGTGAGGGATGTGCTTCTGTGTGGGGGTGTTGTCCTCTCTCCTCCATCTCTGACCAGCCCACCCCCATCCTCCGGGCCAGGACCCTCTCCATCTCTTCACATTACTCAGTGACCTGAAACCATGGGGCCAAAAAACCTAACCAGCTCCTCCGTCTTCTTAATGAATCCAATTTTTTGCCTGAGAGCACAGAGCATGCACATACATCCATCGCAACTCTAAATTATCTGACATTAATACAAATTAACACGAGCTGCTGCCATCAAGTCTATGCCACCCCACAATGCCACACAATGACAATGCATCTATATCACTGTATTAAGACAGAGACTTATTCTACACCTCAAAATAGAGTCAATAACGTCATTTAAAACAGGCTACAACCAAAACAAAAGTACGGGGGCTGATTGGTGTCTGTGCCATTACACTATGAATTATACACAATATGTTATGAAAATATCCATATAATTGACTCTGCTCTATGGCACCCATTAATTCCTGTCCTCCATTAAGTGGTTTAAATGATCTTGTAAGAGGCCATATATCTCCTGATGCCCTTTATGAGATCAACACCACGTCCCCCTTAGAACTTAATCGACCCTCAGTCCCATTTGTCCATGGAGTCTGATGCAAGGGAATAATTATTTAATTCCTTGAGGTTCTGAGGAGTCCAACTTGTGCATTACCCCCAGCAGCACTGCAGCTCTGCAGTGGAAGACCAAAGCCCCTCTTCGATCCATTTTCTTTTCTCATTTATGTTAAGCCAGCTTTAAATGTCAGTACAGTATTTGCATGCCAATGTGGCTCTGTCTGCAGCTCATTATTTTCAGATGTTGACAGCCTAATCGCATGCAAGTTTAGCCCACTTTGCTAACCTAATGCCTGCTACAGCCAAGTCATACTGAATAGTGAGCCAAGGTCTGTTTCCGCAGTGTTCGTCTGCAGCTGCCGTATTCATTTTGCTTTACAGGGGAGAGGGGAAAAAAAAAAAAGTGCAGTAACCTGGCATAATCAGTTAATCTGTACTGACAGGAAACTACATACCGACTCTCAAACAGCACTATTCAAATCAAATTTACCAATAATGTAGGGGGGAAAAAAAAGGAGAAAAATAACATTATTTCAATTACATGTGGAGGTTTGGATTTCCCCGGTCTTGTTTCTGACTTTCAAGGTGTTTTGAAGATGAAGGCTGAGCAGGGAAGAACTCCGCTCACCTCAGCAGATCTGATATTACCCCTTTGACAGTCTGACCTTCAGGCTAGAGCTCAGTCCACTTCTCCATAGAAGTCCATCATGTAGCTCATTCACTTAGACAGGAGCTACTCTGCATCCTCAGTCTGCCTCTAGACAGACATTTGCTCAAGGGTAGCAATGTTTTGGTATTTGTCCAAGAAGTGAGGAATTCAGGAGTGTCAGCACCTTTTAGGATTGTAAATACAACATGTCACCATTCATCAAGGCACCAGAAGGGGAACACAGACACTTCAAGGCCTAATTATTTTGCTTGCCTCCAGCATCTTGACATGGGATCACTGCAGTGCAGCAAAGGGGTAACACTGCTGACCTAGTGCAGCCGAACCACCACTAAAGATTATTACTATTATTATTTCATGTGGACGTTGTGTACTTGCGCTGTTCAGTCACAGTTACCAAACTCTTTGAGACAGAATAGGCGAAGCTGCCATCGGAGGGTTCAAACACGTGAACACAGTTAGCAGGCTATCTCCCGCTTTCAGAAATGTGGAAAAGTGACAGCAGTGTCATCCTGTAACTATACACGCTATGCACAGAACACTGCAGTGGGTTGAGAGACTGCAGTTAAAGGAATCCCTCCCACAGCACCATCCAAACAAACAGTCAAACTCCCAGAAAGTTATGAGGAAAAAGTTAGGGGAGAAGCCACCAATGGGTAGGGCAGGGGGGTGGGATTAATTAAAAGCTGCTGTCACTATGGAGTGCTGGTGACACGCAGCCTCACGATTACTGAGATCTCTGTGTGAGAGGAATCTGCTCCTACAACTCATTTCCTCCCCACTGAGGGAGGGGAGCAAAATGGGACGTCTGTTGTACAAAATACCAAGAGAAAGAGAATCATTTTTCATTTAGAGGAATTTAAGAATCTAAAAAGAAGGAAAGGGCATAGGGGGGTGGATGAAGGATGAGGAGGAAATCTTTTGTTTTCGAATAAAAGTCTGCCAAATTCATTTCAATCAAGAGATACACTGGGCTGTTTGTGGTTGTGTGTGTATGCGGAGGGAGGGGGTCAAAGGATCTAAGCCACTGTAATCCTAAGCTTGCCACTGCTTAGAATCTGCTCGAGTGTCCATATACACTACAGTCCTGCAGCTTAAACTAACATCTGGCAATGCAACCATATCTAACTTTCCACTTTTTTTCTTGGGATGTTTAGTAATCCCTTTGTTCTGACCAATGTTATAGAAAAGAATACAAGTGTGCCATGCAAAAATGATAAAGTCCTGTGAATAAACCAGCCTGGTGCTTTTCTCTTTTACGTCATGCAACCTAACAGGGCTGGGTTTTTAAATGATAATAATGATTACTATGATGTTACTATTTCTCAGTAGAAATATAACAAATGTTTGATAAATGGTCAAAATAAAGTGAATTCAATACTTAGACATCAACATTCAGAACAAATTATGAAACGCACCCAGGGCACATGCACTACACGACAGACAAAACACTTGAACACTTGATCATTCTTGTCTTATGCAATCTACAACTAACTATGGCTGACTACGTTCAGTCCCACTTTATTATTACTTACTACTACTACTACAACCATTTACATTAAAAATAATATTATCTGTGAGGGGATTAAAAAAATAATACGCCAGTATTGTGCCAAAGAAGCAGAAGGCTACTACATTCTTTTTACTATTTCGGATTTGTAAAATATTCTGCGGTTTGATAAACACTTGTCATGTTTGGAGGAAAAAAATAGTTGAAAGTCAAAATTAACATTTTTGTTTCTTTAACTTTCACTCATGAGTACAAATTAGCCTTTAACATTTATTCTAATGTCAATTTTCAGTATTGACAAATATGCATTCTTCAGTCATAAATTTCAGTTGATATTTGTAGCTGACTTTGAGTTAAGAACAAGCGATTTACAGATGCCAACTCAGTATGTAAGAATAAATTTATTGCTAGTTTTTAATGCTTGCAAAAAAACTAAACAATCAATAGAGTGAGTGTATACTCGTGAACCTACATTAATCTGCAGTACAAGATGGGTGAACTGCACAGTGTTTCCCATTTTTCCATTACTTATCTTCTAAAACAATTTTTGAAATATACAGGTTATGATCTAATAGAATGTAATCACTTGTTCAGACTACTCATTACTTCTCAATTTACAGTGTGGAGTTTTTCCTATATCTATCAAAATATGCAATAGCTTTGAAGGAGGACACACAATGAAACTGAATGAATGAATACATATGTAGCTGTTTTAGTTAACAGCCAAGTAACACCTGAAGTACTTTTTCCTTAGAGACATGTGCCATCGTCTGTTATATTTCTTAGTCAGCTATACGTTGTTATCCATTTGAACTTTGATGTGCTTTTTAAATTTAGTGTATGCATTTAAAGCAAGGTTAAAAAGGTAAAACGAAAAATATCTAGGGAATGTCTGAAGACATCCCACCTGTTCTCAAGCTTGTACAAGTGAGACATACTGGGTTGAGGTGCTAAAGGTTGCACCCCAGCCGCAGATGTCATTAACAGCAGTTCTTAAAGGTGACAGCTATGGTGAAAACAGGATACTGTAGATGATGAACACAGCAATGGGGCTTATTATTTCACACTTCATCTTTCCTGTTGAAGGCAAATATATCTGAAAACAAGATGGAACTTCAATAAATAGACCATATGCGTAGGTATGTGTTCTCAGATATTTCATCGGGAGGAAAAAAAAAAAAATAAGGTACTTTCACTGAATGTTAACCACGTTTTTACCTGCGAGACTGTTCCCCTCACCACATAATAAACCAAAAATTGTGGGCACCTCACAAATTAAAGCTCTTCAGGAGTCAGATGAAATTTTAATATATCCAGAAGCTTTAAGGCTACTAATTATTCATCTCCCTTAATATGCAGACATTTCATTTAAACAAAAACTTTGGCAGAAGAGGAAAATTTCCACTTTCACAAAACACTGCTGGGAAAGCTGGCAGGCCCATTCTTCATTTTCTAATTATGCTGGATTATTATTAGCTAGAGACACAACTGGTGAATGAGACATACATTGATGGAAATAGTGCACTAATGAAATCAGGAAATGCGTGCTGAGCAGATGATGTTATTATAAGGGTTCTTACTTGGTGCAAAGGCCAACACAAAAGTGAAATAACAAAAAAAAAAAAAAAAAAAAAAAAATGGCTGCTGCAGGATGACGCTGAGCTTCAGGCTGGAACTCATACATCTGGCTTCAACATATTTCCTGTGTTGCAGGCCAGCAGCATCCAGCCAAATGTTCCCAGACTGGTGCTAATGTGACAAGGGTGATGGCTTTTGTGTAGAGTCACCAGAAGTTGTCAATGGCACCACGAGCCTCGGTCATTAATCACCCAGTCCCCTGGTTGAGTGCATGCATGACATGAAGGCTGGGTCGCAATAGAAGGGGGTTGAGCCCTGAAACATGGACTCTTGCCCCATGAGCCCCAATGGACTTGAATGAAGACTTCCCACACATTCATAGTTACCAGGTCACTAATCAAATTATGTTGATAGCCAGTGGTAGCATATAGGACAACAGAATTCATTTAGTATCCCTCACCTCCATTGTCACTTTGGCAAGTCATCACCAGGCTCTGGGATAAATAAGTAACCTCTCTTTTCTTCTCAATTTATTTGAATCCCCTCAAATGAATAGCATGCCTTGTGAGAGAGGCATGAATTAAGACAACAATGAGAAAAGGCAATTTGGGACTTCTGACGTCGATGTCACTGCAAGAAAAACTATGCAAATGCAAATTGTCAGTGTGAGCCAGATGGTCATAGTTTTGGGCAAATCCACTTAGTCAGGCATAAGTAATGTTGCACATTATAAATATGGCTAAGGCATTAATGAACAACACATGAAAAAGAGATGCCGAGGTGAGATCCGTCCATCCATCACAGGAGATTTTGTGGTTATAAACCCCCTAAGGTGACAAAATACAACAACCTGGCAGTATGTCAGACAGGACTCTTATCTGTGTGTATGAGGGCATCGACACATGTGCATGTCATTCATGCATATACCACGGCCCCAAAGGGATCCACTGCCTTTGCTGAGAAGCATTTTAATTAATCCCGTGATGACAGACTGGATCTGGCAGGTTATGTATGTCTTAGGGCTGGGGTGAGGGGGTAGTGAGGAGAGGGGGACATGACAGTGGGGTTAATGCCAAACCCACCCAAAGGCACAACACAGCAAGCAGCAGGTCCATTCTTGGACAGGTGCTCCTTCTGGGGTCACCCGCCAACTCCCTAACCACACAAAGCCGCCGTCTGTCACCACAAACCCGTCCGGCAAGGCCAGAATTGACAAACCCGTGGCTTCAGTTGACTCCAGTGATTGTTATGAATTTTTAACAAGTGCAGTAGAAGCAGACCTTTGCTTACGTATATTTGGTTTGCTTGTATTACAGGCTCACAATGGTCGAGTTGGTGATTGCCTTAGATTGCCGGCTCATTTCCTGGACTCCTGGTCTTGTTCCCAGGTGCAGTTAATTCGCACACATTTAATGCAAATTTGACAGAGCGTAGAAGATGTATTATCACTATTGGTTTCTTTGCTTTGTGAAATTTGTCATTCCAATGACCATTAGAGTTCACAATTCACACCAAGTGTGATTTGAATATAAAGGTGGTCATACATTTACAATATCTAAAATCCTTGAGAAATGCAAATCTTCTTTAAGGATGATTAATAGAAACCTTTAATGTGAAAGGCATTGTTTCATGCCCTCAAGTATGCCAAAACGGGTGACTGCACAAGTTCCCAGTGAAACTCAATGTGACCAAACTTGCCTACACTTAATCATGTCCAGTGGAGAGCTAAACACTGTGAAGGTGAACAGTGTGACCATGTCCCAATAAGAAATTACATTTCAGACCCAAAAATGAGAATAACTTCAAGAACTACATTAAAAGCAGAAGAATTTTTCCTGGTCAGTGTGGAGAAATTACAAAGTTCCATGGTACATCCAGATATATAACGCAAGGTAAATAGGTTTCTGCCGTGAAAAAAGGATAATACTCAAAAGGACCAGTAGTCGACCGATATGAGTTTTTCAGTGGCTGATACCAGTTATTTGGAGAGCAGAGTGCCCAGTGGTCAATACATGATGCCGATATCATACTGCTTGACTTGGCATACGATAAAATACAATAATATGAAAATACATTCAAATCTGCTGAACTTAATTTAACATTAAAGACCATTTGTGAGTGTATCTATACTATGTTCCAGCAGAAGTGCATTATTTTAAAGTAAAGAATTGACGAACACCTACATCATTCCATGGCAACCACACTGAAAAAGTTGTCTGCAATGTCAACAGTGTGTTTGCATTTTACTTACCAGACTAGTGGAATTAAAAAAATCTGTGCTCAAAAATAAATGAAAATAATACCAACACTAACAGTAATAACATGTCCTTGAATACCATTACTGTTTTTCCTCTTAAGCTCAATGGAAATTGAAATGAACTGTATAATATTTCTCCCTCCAGCCGCAGCCGAGCCATCTGTCATCTTTGTGTGTTAGAAATATACATATGTCATGTGCAGTGAGTCCAGTAATTATTACAGAAAAATATAGCGGTGTCGTAGTGACCATGACAACATCGAAAAGATATTTTAGTGGGACAATGTGCTCCACTGGTTGCCTATATCGGTCACCTAAAAAAACGACAGGATTTATAACAGACTGATCACAAACACTAAGGAACGTATAGACTAGTGTGATGTTTTTTGTTCAGAAGTTCAAATGCTTGAGTTTGCAATCCAGTGTGAGGACTCTTTAATATGAGGAGCTCATGATAAAAGAACTGCGTAGGAACAGATAAAGAGAGGGAAACAAAGCAAAAAGAGGACAGAGGGGATATCAGAAGAATGACAGAGACAGTGTGAAACTGACGAGGTTATGCTAACTCATGCATAAATTATGTACTCTGAAGTCCATATGGTAAAATGCCTTGAGGAATTTTAATTTTCCAACATGGATAATGGGATTACAAACTTAAAACTGTAAGTCCCTTTAGGTTTTATCTAACAGTGGTTTACAAAAAATTCTAATACATTTTTCTACATAAAAGGAATCACAAAAATTAAAGATGGCTTGTTCATCTCATGCAAGGGTAGTGTAAGTAAAATGGAAAGATGCTGTCTATTAGGAGTTTACAAAAACACAGAGGTAATTAGCAGCTGTAGGTTATCAGTTTCCCATTAATACTGACCGCTATGCATAACTAATAATATGACTACTAATACAATAATACAACTAATAATACAATAATATAACTAATAATACAACCACCTTAACCATAGTCACATAAAGTACCTACATATCAAGTAAGTTTAACGGTATACAGATCAAGTCCAAAATAATACCGAATACTACATTTTTTCCTCAAGGAAGCTGACTTTGTCACTGTGTGCTACTTATGCATTGGGGGAGCACACTACGAATTTAAGAAATAGAAAGAAATATGTGGAAGTTGAGTGCTTTGACTTTACAGAGCTTCCCTTGCTGACTCTATTTGTAGAAGGGAAACTATACACCGCCTACCAAGGGATGCGGTTGTGTTTGTAAGAAACACACGAGAGCACACTCAGCTGGTTGAGAGGATGACAAATGATAAGAGATGAGAACAGACATGGAAGCCACCACATGGGAAGGAAGAAGATAGATACTATTAAGAACACAGGCCCCGGTAAAAAATGAAATAAAACAAAGGCTCCAATACAGTATTAATATAAACTTGTGAAAGCGTGGCAATGTACCCAGAAAGCAAAGTGTGATGCATCAGACTTCGCCATATCCCTCACAGTGGTCTGTCTGCTTTCACCCTCCAGGCACACTTTAAAATGCTAATGCAGCACAATACTCTAGGGGTAAAGCTGAAAGTTCCTGAAAGTTTACTATACTGTCTATCAATTATCCTTCAATGCTGTTACCAATTAAAGAAGCCAATTCATCTGGTTTCCATGGATGACATTGTGCTTTAAAATGGATACATCCATGCCCAGAGTGACTGATTAATGATTAATTAATTAATGATTAATAACAAATATTTCAGTATCTAGTCACAATATAGAATTGTAGCCGCAGTAGCTGGTTAAATACTGTATGTGATGTCCACAGCAATAATTAAACCAATTATGGTTATGCTGCTGTTTTCGTTCTTGTATCCAATTAAAATTTAGATTAAACCTTGGGAATTGTTGATGATGCGGTAAGGAGAGGTAATTTATCAACCTAGATATTTCAGCAACAGCAGTTTTGAATTTCTTCAATTTTTCAACAGGCTCAGAATCATTAAAATGTATGTGGCCTCATATGTCAGACCGACTAGACAGAATTGAAGAAATTAGGATTTCAGAAATGAATATTTCTGTTACACTGAAAACTGTACCTTTGTGTCGTTGCGCTTGGTCTAAAATTTGCACTTTTCTTTTCTGCTAAAGCACTGCAAGTGCAAAGAATGAATGTAATTGTTATCATTAGGCATTTATACTCCCATTTAAAATTTGGTGTCCTGTGATTTTGAAGCCATTCAAAAAATTAAACTGAGGCGGAGTCCAAATGAAGGTGCTTATGCTCTGATTGTGTTAAGATTATGTACCTGATGAGGCCATCTCACAGTCTGGATTCATTTTCGCCGACAAGCTTCATTAGTCTTATGCCCAAAATGGCTTTCCAACGGCATGGCCAAACGGTTATCAAGCTCTAAGAGCCGTGCCCAGACCTGTATCACACATCATAAACCTCAGATATTAATTAACAGCAGTTGTTCACAGCTTTTATTGGGTGATGCCTTTTTAATTGACATGTGCTGCAACTGAAGGATTCAGAAGGTACACTGTGCTACAGGAGGGCAAAAAAGAAATTAAAATCAATTATTTTAAAGAGGATTGAAGGAAGAGATGCCTATGCAGATGAGTGAGGAGCAGCCAGGCCACAGGAGCTCAGGCTCAGACAGAAATCCAGACTATGGGGAGACCCAGTGTCTGCCAATATGAGATAAGGCCGGTGCAGAGACTATGGCGCACTGCCCTGTACTGTTGCTTTAGAAAATGGAGTGGAGAGAAAAGGCTGAGGTCGGGCTTGCAGCAGGATCAGTTTTAAGAAAGCTCAATTCCCAAAGAGGCCCTCTGATATGTGTAGAACAGGCAACTTTTGTTCTTTATTTACATTCTTGCAGGATTGGCTGGAATGAATTATGGAGTCTATTTTGGTTTGCAAAGGGGTTGATGAGGAGGTGGGCCAAGATGCAAGTGAAACCCCAGAAGCCTCCAGCCCCAGATGCCATAGTTTGTGAGCTTGTTCTCCTCAAAGAGACAAGAAGTCTCTGCCAGCCATGGAAACCCAGGGTGAGAGTATGCCTGGCCTCAGCAAGAGCACTGAGGCCAGCAAGAAAGAGGAGGAGGATCCAACACTGGTTTACAGGTGGTTCCTTTGACACTGTAGCTTCACCAATGCCAAACACGTAATGTCTTTAAACAGCAAGCCTGCAGTTTTTTGCAAAGCTAGTAAGTACCAAGCAATATGAAACTTTCAATTTCTGGCTTGAGAGTGTGCTTTTAAGAAGACTGTTTTTATTTCCATGGTTAGTTGAAAGTGGAGTTTAATACTACAACATGGCTTTCTTCAGCAGCTACTTAATCAGAAATACAAAATTAGAAGCACTGTTATATGTTTACTCTACAATTAAATACATATAAATGGCAAATGTTTGGTGTGAATTACCTGTTACTTTAGACTGTTGTGTTATGGCTGGAGGAGGATTTAATTGTTCTAAAAAATAAAGTGCCACAAAATAATAATTTTATGTTTATTTTGGACCAAAATTACTAAATTGTCCCTCACTATGTTTTACCAAAATTTCTGGTAAAACATAGTGAGGGACAGTTTTCATGGACTATGTCATCTAGTATTGTGTATTAAATTGATATTTCTGTAATATAATAGTACATTAATATTAAGCACACAAGTTAGTATTTCAACATGTGTCTGACTGGCTATAAGACTTGTGTAATACATTATACTGGTGAAATATACCAAGATTTTGTACATGAGAAACATAAGTTAAGCCTCATGCTTTTGGCACCTCAATCACAATCCAAATGAAAACTACTCCCCAGTGGCTTTATACTGCCTGAAATGAAGAATGAAAATTCAATACTTTGTCGGTGTTCTGCTTCATCTCCAAGACAGAGACAATTAAAATCAATCGGCATGACTTTGGAACCTTGTATGGTGTGGTGGAGTGAAACGCGCAGAATTGACAGTGAACATTCATTAAAAACACTGACTGTAATAACTTAATAAGCAATTTCAAATTAATGCAGTGGAAGAGGATGAGGTGAAAGTATGAACCGTAATCTGAGGATTTTTATGTACGTACGCTGTGAATAAATAATGTGGAAAAAAACAAAAAAATATCAGTATGTGTTATTTTGTTGTTCAGACAGTAGCCGTGACAGGACATCAGTATGAACGAGTGTGACTATTTCTGCCAGAGCATGTAAAAAAGGAGAGCTCAGAGACATAATTTTAATAATGAAGCCGTGTTATTAATGTTACAGTGAGAGCAATTGGACATCGAGGGGTGTTTTGGAACAGTGGTGTTTTATGCTAAACAAAGGTCCAACAAGAGGGGAAGCCCTGAGGATCAGAACCCAGAGCACAGTGAGAGGAAAGACACTCCTGGTCTGCTCCATCCAGTCATTAACCTTTCTCCAGCAGGGAAGGCCGCATGCTCTCTTCTTTCATTCTATTCACCCACTTCATTAACAGGCTCCCTTTCATAGACTAATTCCCGTTTCAAATTCACTCTTTATTAATTAGAAGCAGGTTTAACCTCACAAAGAGGTTCTATTGTGTTTACTTTTTAATATTATTGCCCCATGTAAATGAATTAACACAAAAACACACTGTCCGTGGCAAGCACTTCAAAAATGCATTGGCAAGTAATTGAGTGTGGTTACCAACAGATTTGTGCTTTTTCAGTCTGAAGAAAAAGCTGCCTGTCTTGGATTTCTCTTCTGTTGGTGTTCCTAATTAACTCCTGGTTTCAGGGGGGATTTAAAATAGGCCAATGAAGAGACATGCTAAAAGGGAAGGTTATAAAAGCCTTTTCATTCAGTAAATTAACCTTGGCTGTTTTTTTGTACCCAAAATGTAACAGGTTGCTAATCAATTTTGGCTCAAGAAGATTAGTCACAAGCTGAATAAAGATGCTCAATATTTTGTAGTACTTGGCCAGCTCTCATGAAGCAAGGAATGACTTTCAACCGAACATGTCTCATAATACACATTCCCTGGTCCGGCCCCTGGAGTGAAATGACCCTATGGTCAAGCCTCAGCACTGTTTATCAGAGGAATGTAACAAAGACGACAATGTCCTGTGTGGCTCCTCTTAAGGGACACCAACAGTGAGTGAATCCCACTCAGCAGAGAAGACTAATTAATCCAAAGGTATTCATCATTAATAGGGGGTGGGGTCTGTCAGCAGCTGCATGTCCTCCCTTCCTCTTTCCTCTAGTGTCCCTGTGGTCCCCAAATGCACCATGAGCATACACAAACTAAGATGCGCTCAAACTTACACTACATACTGTTCATCACATCATACTTACTTGAGGTGTGGCATCAGTGTCTCTTATGTCAGAACTGAACAGCAATGGTTTAAAACTATAGGCTTCAACTTTGAGACTGCACGACACAGTGATACAGCGAGAGGGATTTCACTTCTTTCCTCCTGTAATCACAAAAGTCTAATTAAACAAGACAATCTTCAATCCAGGCAGTCTGCTGTCTTGTATTAATCAGAGGTCAAAGAAGCATGTAACAGCTACATCTGTGAGCTTGTTTATCTGTGCTGCAACACCTTTACTCTCATTAGTCTTCGTAGATGTTTGCAATTAATGTACATAAATTAAATATAGATTTTACTGTTTTAAAGATCAAAAGACAAACTGCTCAGTCTGTGGGTGCTTCCCCTGCCTATGACTATTAAATGTCACTCGACTGAGATCACATCAAGACACTGGAAATATCTGCTCCTCACTGTTAAGCGCAGTGGTGGAAATTACCATATTAAACACTTCCCTTCTATTCAATAGTCTAAATGAGTCAGTTTCATTTGGAGCAGAGGAAAGAGGAATAAGAGTCATTTCTACCACTGCTTAATTGGCAACATTTGACTAGCACGACTGAAAACTAGAGAGAACGGCAGAGACATATGAGTAGGACTGCAGAGGTGATGGGGGGGATTGGGGAGGATTTGAGTCGCTCATTCTACTGTGTTGGACAAAAATACTAATAAAATATTTCACAATAAAATTAATGGCTGCAAATACAATCAGTTATTAATGAACAATAGTTTCTGACGGAAAGATATCAAACTCTATTGAGAATATAAATGCACTGTACATAGGACAAATAGTCTTAAATACAACAACCACCACTTAAAAAGAACATGCTTTTAATGAGATTTAATATTGTGCTCATGCGGAATTGAAAACCAAACTGAATCAGATCGCTTGGGATTAAAATCAAACCCAACCATATTTTGAAGGATTTGTTTGTGGACAATGGCATTTTTAAATAGCTTCCAATAAGTAAGAAAATGTTATTAAAGAAAATGAAGGACTATGTGTGTGTGTGTGTGTGTGTGTGTGTGCGCGTACGTACATGCGTGTGTGTGTGTGTAAAAGCAACAGTGAGTGAGATTGAAGAGAGATAGATTTAAAGACTGCGTACAGTAAGTTGAGAAGCGTGCAGCCAGACAAACATTTCCCAATTACCTTCTATGCAGGGTTTTCATTAAGTGCTTCCACATAAGAGTCTGACTGTCTGCTCTTTGTCTCCACAGCCGTCTGGAGCTAATCAAATTCACAGGCCGTCTCAGAAGCCATCTCAGCCTCCCATTATCATTAATCTGGATGGCCATCTCATCGGCACCGTGGTTAACGAACAATGTTAGGGCTAGAAATTCAATTTTCTACAGTTAGCAATTGAATTGGTGATCAATTGTAGCATCTCAGAGATGAAGGATTGTCAAAGCGGGGTCCTCCATTGTTCCATTATCTAAACGCTCAGATGAGCTCCTGAATCCCATTAATAAAGCGGCAGTACCGCAGCTGTGCATCACAGACCAGCCAACACCAAAGCTTGGCCTCCTGTCTGTTACTTCCCCTTTTACAGAGAGGATGACACCGATAAACCAAAACTCCAGTTACAAGATAAAATGTAGCATATGGTGCTTAATCGAGAGGACTTATATATTGTGATCTAAAAATATAACAACTCAAGATGTGGAACTGAAGGAGGCACGTGTGTTTATTGTGTAAAGGACAAGTAATAGACACTGAAATAATAAAAAATTATAGGGTGCAAGCAAGTGGTATTTTAAATTGGCTACATACTGGAAATAGAAACAAAAAGTAAGAAACAAGTAGTTTTCCCAAGGAGCAATGAGTAATGTAATTCAATTTATTACTGTTAAAGAGCAGTAATGCATTATACATGCATGTTTTACTTTAGTTTAATAGCTCTGGCAGTGTCGTTTATCATGAAATTATATAAAGTATGAAAAAGTACCACATTTAAAAACTTGCAATCCTCTGAGTTGTAAGTCTGAAAACATCTAGTAAGTGGGTCTGGTCTTGTGAGCAGAGGGAATAGAATGGATGTTGTGTGTTAGGGGAGCACCAACCCTTTTCTCAATGCAGCATAAGTTACACTGTCTGACTGCAGTGGGGTCTATTGAGACAGAGTGCCTGCCAGAAGAGCATAAGACTAATAGCATGCTGCCATTTCTGCTTATATTGTTACACCTGCCCCAACGGATCACTACACTGCTATGAAATTACACCAGAAGATGTGCTGTTGCGACACTTTGGCACAATATGCAGCACAAACAGACATTAGCAACAAGTAGTGCGCTCAATTTACAGTTAATAAATTATATATGGATAGATTCATTTCACATATTCAGGTAAATTTAAGATTTCTATGATATATGAAGATTTATATACATTTAACACTTGAAGTGAGCTACGAATACTGTGCAGTGGCATCTCTGGGTAAGTTAAGTCGGATATTATCCTGCCTGCTCCCTGGGACAACGTCTGGACCTTGTCCAGGTGAGCTCATGCATGACCAGAAGCAGGACATTGGCCGGCGTATTCCCACTGAGCAAGTGGACACATCAATGACATCCGTTCATACAACACATAATATGCGAATCTGAAAATTGAGGAAATAACAGTTGTACATGTTGCTATTAAACCATAACATGATCATGATGAACAATGTCTACTAACCTTAAAATGCCTTCCATATCTTTCTGTTATGTTTCTTACTTTTATCAAACTTAATGCACACACACCACATTTAATATCAGTACAAACCAAACGCATCACAAACAAGCACAGCCTGATAATGTCAAAAAACCTGCATCTGGCTGTGTTATATCTGGCCTTTTGCATGATAATTATACCCAGGCCCTCTCACCCAAACAAAAAAAAACAAAAAAAAAACAGTATTTCAAGCCAAGTGAAATCTTATCTGACACAGACACTTAGATCTTATACGAAATCGACTGCATTTTTCTCAAGGATACCTGTGATTAATATTCCTGAGAGGGTAGAATTGAGGGTTGTTTTTTTTTTACAAGTTTGAGTCAAAACCACAGCATCACTGTTTCTATGAGATCAGGTTATAACAACCATGAAATGCCCAAAAATTGTAATTAAGTTTCGACAATGTGTTGACACATACGAAACAACACATTTGAGTACACACTACAGGTGTTAACAACTTGAGCTTTGATTATCATGTATAAATGCTGGCAACTAAAACCTGTAGAAGACGTGTAATAAAGCAATCAACCATAACAAATTAACTTTCTTTAATGCAGCAAGAGTAGTGTGCAACAAACGGAACAGATGAACATAGATCTATGAAATATATTAACACAATGGTCCAACACTGGTTCTGCTATACTATCGACTGCCCCCCAAACACACTCAGCGTTGTCCCAAAGAAGAGGGGGAGGGTAGATATGAAAGCGCTTATTTGTTGGCCTTTGTGCATCGAACTGCTGTGTCTGTGCGCGTGTTGGAGTTGCTCACCAGCTCACCCGCATACTTGTACTTGTTACTACCCGTATCTTAGTAACAGCACGAGGCAAGCTACATTAGTGGCGAGTCTTACTGTAGATATGCTTGAGGATGACACTTTCACAGAGCAGGGTCTGCTGCTTACCTCGCAGAAAATAAAAACAGGGGGAAAAGTTTAGGCATGTTTAAGATTCAGGACAGAGCTGCAAACAATTGTGTTGTACAGAAAGGTGCAGTTTCCTGTGTTATTTGTAGACATATGTTACATCAAGGAAGGCTGCTGGCTATCAAAGGCGGAGAAGGGCTGCACCACCTGGGTATCCATTTGCGTCAGTGCTCCCTTTACTAAATATGTTCAGCAACGGTCCCGTTCAGTTCCCACCCATTTCCTGGGCTTTTGTGTGGGGAGACTTTGTCACAAAAAAAGGTATGGATAAATATGAAAAGCAGATGTGGCTGTCAACAAAATGGCATCCGGTTCTCCTGAGAATTCATTTTCTTTTAGAACCAAACAATTACACTCAAAACAAAGAAGGAAAGGAGACGAAAAACACATGAAACCACAGTCAGACAACAGAGGAGGACGCTGATTTAATGTTCCAAAAGAAGTGAAGGTTCTCAGAGGTGAATATTCCAATCTTTAAATACCCTATTATGTAATTTGTTCAGATTCACTGCAGAAGAGTAATCATTTCAATTATGGAGGCAGACCAGGTCATCTGAATAGGTGTCATAGCTGAGGGAGATGGGGGAAGCAGATGTCAGGATATGAGGGGGACGTGAAGATAGCCTACACCGGCACAGGACAGTGGTGTCCCTACTCCTACTTTGTTGGACATAGACTAAGACCCCCTTCTAAGACACTGAACTGATCCTGATTAACCCAGTAGGTCTAATCCTCAGAGACCGACACTGCCTGGCTGTCCCCCCCCCAAAAAAAGACTCACTTCAGTGGCCAGAGAATCCCAGACACTGTGCCCCTAAACTGTGAAAACTCTCATCACAATGGGAACTGAGGAGAGAAAGAGACCCCAAATCCTCCCTCTTCCCTCATCCCCCTGCACTCCCCATCGTCACACTTGGGAAAGCAAAGGAGCGAAGCCGCATCCTAGGAATCCTGCTCAATATCCTGGGATTAGCTGTGGCCCCTCTCAGCGCCCCTTCTCTGCCTCCTGCTAGGGCTAATTCAGACTGAACTCGTCTGGCCCGACCCATTGTAAAAGCCCAACCACACAAGAGAAACAATCAAATATACTAAACTTTAATCTCTTATGAGCTCATATCTCAGTATCCCCCTGCCTACACATAAATCCCATTGAGGGCAAGGGCCTGGGAGTTTGTTAAAGACATGGCCTCATCCAGGTATGCGCCCACATTTATAAAAAAAAAACAACAAAAAAAAACACATTTCCTGATGCAGCATAATTATTTAAGAGAATCAATGAGAAATCCCAAGCCCAAACGTGTTGCTGGACCGTAATGTCGAGCAAATTCAAAGGCATCTAAATAAAATCGCCAATAGTCATTTACTAGAGCTTTTGTTTTACATGTGAGATCTATGCAGGTTTTTGGTCATGATCAATACATTAATTAGTGTGAAAATAAACATGCAGGGGTACCTTGCGGTGCCGCCGTCTAAGGTAAAAAACGTCATTTAAGTGAAACACGCAATTGTGTGTAAAACTGAGACTTCAAAGTCCTTTCCAACGTCTCTGGAAACCATGGGATGTGGGTCCAGCTGTAAAAATATGAGTTTGCCTGGGAGTGCCACCCATGCAGCAAGCATTGTGTGTTTGTGTGTCTGTGAGTTAGTCAAAGACTGATCCTATTCCTACCGTCTCCATATCCTGTCACTACTCCC